>JAIFGZ020000158.1:649013-1298026 GCA_019925245.2 Oryza australiensis | reverse complement strand
ACGGCGACGGCAACGACGACCGGCGTTGAGGGGGTGCCACGGGTGGCAAGCTAGCAGCAGGCTGCGACGACGTCCAATCGGCGTTGACAAAGGGGATGGCGAAAGACGACAAGGCGCCATAGTGGTGAAGGGAGGGCTGCAAGCAGCGTGGTGTACGCACCAGAAATAGGCACAGGAGATAGCGGCGAGGCGGAGCCATTCCCTACACACTTGCCGCTGGATGGGAGAGGAAGAGGTTCGTGTCAAGGCGGAGGCGGCGTGCGGTTTGACGGGAGAGGAGTTGCTAGTGGAGCCATGCAAAATTTTGGCTGCATAGGTTCCGAGACAAGACAGCGCACCACGAATTAATCCAATATATAATGATGAATATTACTATTAATTATGGTACGAAAATAAATGCAAGTGAGATACGCCATACGTCCTGCTACTTTGGTTAATCATTGATAAAAAAAAGTTTGACTGCAATATCGATTGAAAAGGCCTAACGGCCAGTACTAGTGAATGAGCAATATGTGTTTCAGTTTCCTAGTACTAGTTACAAGAGTGGTGTCACATTCACTAATCGTGCCATGGAGTGCGAAATAACCTTGCAAAAGTCTCTCGAATTGGACTTCTCACTGGCCATTAATCGAATTATTGACTGCTTCAAGATCTAGTGAGGTAGACACAAATTCGACTGAGAAAACTACCTGAGAAAACAAGCAAGACAAGATCGCGATCTGGACAGGGAGAGAAAGAAATTTTCATTAAGGTGTCGTCGCCAGTGCATCCAACAGTAAATTAGATGTTTAGAACGGAAAGAGACTAGAGATAGTCATCTGTAATTTGAATCTAAACCACATGATAATGTGCCTCAGAGAGGACGCTCTGAAATAAACATTTTCCCGGAGTAAGTTAAATTAAACAAGTGTATTTTTAGGTAAGGTAGTTATATATCATAGTGATCGATTTGAAACACATACTGTGATTTTTTTTCCGAGAGCGAAACTCTACATAAAAAAATCGGTTACAACATAGATTCAAAAATTAGACAGGGGGGAGTTGCCCTATTTTATTGGTATTTTTAAATTTTTTATCCATCAAATATTGAGTACTTTGCTTAAGTACGTATTCGTAAAATTTTCCAAAAAGAGGTGGACAAAACACGAATGAATATCAAATAATTTGTCGAATATATGGAACAATTGGAATTGCTAGTCTCTGTTCACCACCAAAAAAAATCCCAGCAAAAATAATTCTTAATCCTTCTTGTATTATACTATATACGTAATGCGGTGGTTTAATTTTACTATTTTGCACCGTAGTCTTGTGATCGAGGATTCCCTTATTTGGTTAACTAGCAATTTGCACCGGAATACGAAAAGAACGAACAAGTAAACAGTATATGTACATCGATAATTCATATTAGGGAAGCAAATACTACATTTGAACAATTAATCTTCTATGAACATAACCCAAATACGTGAGACGGCAGATATCATGAAGATCTGATCTTCCAAGTGTCGAAATTAACCAAAACCACACCACACATGGACACGACCGATCAGGCCTTTCCAATAAACCTGATTACAGATTTAAAAATATATTGATCCATGCCCTGTTACATGCATGTTGATGGTCTGTATAGAAACAATCTATATTTAGAATTATTGGATATTAATCTTTATAAATTTTATGCTTTTTCAGTACATGGACAAATATTTTCTTGGTTTGGGTTGTTTCCTTTGTTAAAAGTCTGATTATTCTTAAACTATAACATACCCATGCTAACGCTACAGTAATATAATCGATCACTCCTTTTTAAATTCAAACATGCATGCAAACCAGAAAAAAATCTCGGATATTACAAGCCAGAAAAAGGAGCAAATCTCAGAAAACCTCTTACAGTTAAATTCATGTATATATGCACACATAAAAATAAAAAATAATATGAAACAAAGAAGTGGACTCTGATTTTCGTCCATTGGATTACGAGTGAGTAAGAGAAAGATGTTAGATCTGAATCGTTCCTAAGATATATTATAAGTGGTAGAGATAGAGATATGAAATAATTTTTATTGTTGGATAGTTAGGTCCTATACTATACGTGCATGCTATCTTGCTTCCGGCCTATATGCTTTGAGGCACGGCGTGGGGCGCCGCGCGGGGCGTGGCGTGGATGAGGACGAAAGAGAGGAGCAGGAGGTTTTTTTATCCAAGCCCTTCCTTTTGTTTGAGCATTGGGACTGCAGGTTAATTTTATAAACACTCAAGGGGTTTTCTGCAAAATAACCCCTTTTTCTTCTTTAACTGGGTGTTTTAAATAGCCATACAGACTGTGGGTTAATTTCGAAAAAACTTAAGGGCTTTTCTGCAAAATAGCCAGGCAAAACAAAATTTGGGTAGAAACACTACTTGCATATATATATATATATATACTAGCAAAATGCCCGTGCGTTGCAACGGAACGACGATGTGGGGAGGGAAGCAGACGGAGGACGAAGGTCCAGGCGGTGACGCGGAAGCTCCGAGCGGCGACGGGAGGGAGGGACGCAGGCGCGGCGCGGATGGGGGCAGAAGAGAGGGACGCAGGATGTTTTTTTTTCATCCAAGCTCTCTCTTTCTTTTTAACATTGGGACTGCAGGTTAATTTTATAAACAGTCAAGGATTTTTGCAAAATAACTTTTTTTTCTTCTTTAATTGGGTTTTTTTAAATAGTCAGATGGACTGCGGGTTAATTTTGTAAAAACTCAAGGAGTTTTCTGCAAAATAGCCAGACAAAACAAAATTTTGGTGAAAACACTACTTGCTTTATAGATAGTTATAGATATAGATATAGATATAACACATGTTTTGCAATTTATTTCTAGAACCCCCTAAGAATTCAGCAAAATATTTCCAAAAAAAACTAGGCTATTCATTATTTTCAGAGATATGTGCATGATATATGCCATTTCCCCCTGTTTTTTCATGAACTTCATGAAAAATTGTTTCCTACAAAAAGGTCATTAATGGCATCACAACAATAGTGAGATGACAAAAGCTTGATATATCCGACAGCTGAATTAGTCAAATATCTAAATGGTGTGGTTGTACGTCCAACCTCTATACCTGGATTAAAACCCTAGATTTAGATCCAGTGTCCATCAGTTTGATGAGTACACACATGCCTGTCCATACTCGTGCGCGGGTGTTTGATGCCTTTAATAATATCCCATCTTGCGTAGAGAATACGCACAAATGTATATAGGTGCAGTGTTAGTGTGCGCATCAAATGCATTCTCTTATAAATAAAAAATAATTGAGATATTTTAAAAAGTTCAAGGTACTTTTCTTGTCTAAATTAAAGCCCGCATGAATAATATCGAATGTTCGAAACCCGAAATTTCTCAGAATGATATAATAATTAAAATATGGCAGCTTCCCAACATATTATTCAAATAACCACCTCGAGCTAACTTGAATGAATTTTAATATTCGATGAGTATATTAGAAAGACCAGTTTGTGTTGACATGACATGTGGCTGCTGAGTAGTTTACATGCAGACAATCCAATCCATCCTTTGTAGTACAATGAGGTTGCCCCCAACCATTCATTGTTGCAATCATGCTATAGCTACTATACACGAGCCACGCAACAAAAGACCTATTCCCCCTCACCCTCTCCCGTTTGCACCACCACCAATCTCTCTCTCTCTCTCTCTCTCTCTCTAGATCTGAGCTACAATTAATTAAACCTGATAAGAAGAAGGCCCTGAGCTCAACCCCTTCTTATACATACCATATATATATATATACCTCTGTATTTGCACACAGTATCGGTACAAGTATCAGACAGCCATATCTAGCTGTAGCTCTGGCTAACTATATATCCTCTCTAGCTAATTGGCAATATGTCTGAAGTCCACTGCTCGTCCTAAGATTTACTTCTTCTTCTTGATCTTCTTGATTGCTACTAGCTAGCAAGCACATCGATCGCGAGAGACGGCCGGGAGCCGTCTATCGGGACCGGAAGGAATGTCGGCACAGATCGCGCCGGCTCCGGAGCATGTGTGCTACGTGCACTGCAATTTCTGCAACACAATTCTCGCGGTAATTTGTCTGAATTGTTGATCCCTTTCTCCTTTGTCTCTCTGTACCCTTCCCTAATTTCCTTGCCTCCTCTTTTCTCCATGAAGTTTCTTTTAAATTTTTGGGAACTCTCTCCCCATGAAGTTACAGATCTACAAGGGAGATGCATATATGAGATGATTGGTTGCTTGGCTTTTCTTTAGAATTGTGTATGATTTGGGCAGTTCATTGGCGTGTTTTCTTTAATTTTTAATTTGTGGGAAAAGATGTGTACTGTGTCATGCTGCAAAGAGTTTGGCTTCGATCTTTCTTTATTATTTTGTTTACCCTTCGCTTTCTTTCTTTAATTGGCGACAGAGTTCAGATTGCTTCACCTCCTTTCCTTTTCTATTCATTAATTCTGGTCCGGTTTTGTCTGAAAGAGAGCTTGTCGACCCTAATTTTTTGATTTAGTCTACCATCGAGTCATGGGCATGATTACATGAATGGGAAAAGGGCAAATGTCATGATGATCTTGGAGATTGAGCTGCTTCTATCTTGCACCATTTTGTGTGGTTTGATTAATTATATGTGTTCAATTATTTGGGCGATTTGATGAACTTCAATTAATTGGTACTAGAGTAGCTCTAGATCATCCTTTGTTTTCTCTCTTGACTCTTAATTTCCTTGAGAACCTAGTAGCTGCTAGATCGATCTTACATGAAGTGCAATTGATTTTTTTGCTGACTGGGACTATATATGGCTACCATCAGAGTATCTCAGGTGTTAATATAAACTAGCTAGTTCGGTTATAATTTTTAACTGCATGATCGAATTGTCACAAATCAAAGAGCATGCAATAACAACCATAACTTTAATTAGTATGCAACTTCTGTGTCATGTACTCATGATCGCCTGCTTGCCTCTAAGATTAGTTAAACCATCCCCTTACTCATCTCCCCCTCTAAGCGCAAATTATTTAAAGGGCAAGTCGATCGGTATACATAAATAAATACAGCATCTCTGAAGGACTCAGAAACGGCAATTTCTCGAACTGTACTGTGTTACAAGAAGGTGCAAGTTAAATCAATGATTCCTGTACGTTTTCCCTTGCTTTTCCACTCATTCGTTCTTCCCGTGCTATGCATGTGTTCTTGGCTTTCTTTGTTTCTCTTTTTTTTTGGTGCAATGCATGGAATGAGTAGTTTTAGGGACTAAGTACAAATAACTAGATATATATATATATAATTAAAATGAAGCAGAAGCTGTTATAGTAAGGCAAAACGATTATTGCATCCTTCCAAAAAAAAATTTATGGTTTGATCTTGAGCTAGCTTCTTCTGCTTCCTCCTTTTTTCCTGAGAGAGAGATGCTTGAGCTGGCCGGCTAGCTTCACTAAATGCAAGAGAGTTAGATCAATCATTATATATAGTCATCAGTGATGCGTTGAACTGGTCTGAATGATGTTTTAACTAGCTAATCCCCCATGATGAACTCATATATTATCAGGTATTTGTAAACATTTTTTCACTATTTTTTTTCTGTTTCCTCTTCTTGGATCTTGTCCTTGCTTTAATTTGGAAGTACACGCTGCTAGTGGTGATATGATCGATGTGATTCCCCTCAGTCTGATCTGCATGGACGGCGAGAGTAGTACGGAGCTACGAAATATCATAAATTCGTGCACACACACAACTACATAATAAATCTCTAGTTTCCTACGGTTCTCAATGAATTAAAGTATATCTTTATATATAGTTTATATCAATTATTATTGTTAATTAATTAGTTAGTTTCGTTCGAATCTCAACATGTTAACTCCTTGGCACAATTACATGCATACGGTCTATATATACCTTGTTGATCTAGGCTACATGCATATGCTTCAGTATATATATCTTCCAGACTTTCAGAAGAGAATTATATTCCTTATCTCTAAATAGCTAGTTCAAAAAAAAATCACCCGATGCCATCTTTTACTTCATCCCAATCTCTCCTTCGCCCTGATCCATTCCAAAATAAATTGATTTCTAGCTATGAATCCGAACTTACAGTAGTGACCAGGATATAGAGAGAGTACACACACCAACGACAAATGCAGAGCCAGAGCCATACGTACTGGCCTCCTGCATCTACATCACCCACTGTAACGTCAATGTGATGCGTAGTACATGTGTCTAGTGTAGATACATGTATAGCTACATATGCATCCATGTGTGATATTTCACAAGATCTTACCAGCTTGTCTCAACTTTACTACTGCAACTCCAATACTTATACGTATGTCGTCTTCTCCTCTCTCCTACGGAAAGATGAAAAAGGGGATTGTTCATCTTGTGCATTGCATGACCCACTGAAATGTACCACCACAAACACACATGCAGGTGTTGTGCTTGAGAGAGTGAATTGGCTTCTGCATGAAGGGTCACTGTCTCTAGCAAGCACCCTTTCTTTCCTGCACTGTTCATGCATGTAGCTGAAGGCTTTATGATTTCCTACTACTACTACTCCAGTATTTAGCCTGTGGAGAGGCCAGACAGAGAGGCATGACATGACATACCATGCAAATGCATGGCTTCTTCCTTTAAAAAAGTCACCAAGAGATATGTTGTGAGGTTGTTTGCTTCTGTCACAACCAACTAGCTATCCCTTTTGGGCTAGATATGTGTGGAGTGAAGTGTGATTTGAGCCAACTCCCCTCATGGGAGCACACACAATCATTCATTCAGTCACTTTGGTTAATTATTTCTTTCTTCTTTCTTATGGGAGTGAGTGCCCAAAAAGTGAGTGAACGTGAGGAATCAAACAAAGTAGAGGCACTGTGCTCTTCAGGTTGGGGAAGAAAGTTTGGGAAGGAAAATGGAAACGGCAAGAGGACCAATGTGTGCAGGCATTGGAAAAGGGTGCCCCCAATTCTGATCTGATCAGATATATTCAGATCAGCAGAGCCCCTGATAAAAGTCATGGAGGAACAGTTATCCACATCTAAAGTTATAGCTGTGTATTAATGTGTATGTGCAGTCTACACCAGCCTTATTATGAAACATGCATGCATGCCTTTGAGATTTGATTTTTACTTCTCAGATTCTTTTGTACAAATGCAAAAGGAAAATGATCCTTTGGAATCTAGCATTTGTTACATATTTACAATATAATGTGCTATACCTTTTTACTTTTTATTCTGCTTGTTCCAGCTCATGCATATGTAATGGTACACCTGCTCAAATTTACAATGAGTGTCATATATATACATATTATGGCTCACTTGTATTTTCTTCCATGAAAAACAGGACTAGATTTCTTTTCTTGACAGTAAATATTCAGGAAAATTATACTGATTCTTCTGATCAATCTACAGGTCAGTGTTCCAAGCAATAGCATGCTAAACATCGTGACCGTCCGTTGTGGGCATTGCACTAGCCTGTTGTCAGTGAACTTGCGAGGATTGGTCCAAGCACTCCCAGCAGAAGATCATTTACAGGTTGACATGAATATATACTAATCTTTCATGCATGAAATTACGGATATACATACAATGACTACATTAAATCATATTATATTTTTTAACCAAAAAAACATATATGTTGCATATATCTAGAATCCAAATGGCACTTTTCAATTGTAACCATTTCTACTGCATGCTTAGTCTGTAGAACTAGAAATTAAAGAACAATTAATATATGTCCCGGAGCATTTTCTTCATACCCAACTGGAAAAAAACACATGCAGATGTATGCCAAACTACCCTATGTAGCACTACTAGTATAGTATGTAAGTAGATTTTATCCTAGCAGAGTAAAACAGAAAAACCACCATGCAATGCATGCATGGGTCATGTCAAGCTTGAATACTTTACATGTACAGCAGAGACGAATTAAAGCATTGCACTATTTGCTCACAGGAAGGAGTTTTAAAGCTCTTGCACATGCCAAAATATATACTAGGAGTACCAAGCTATATATATATATATATATATATATATGTATGTATGTATGTATGTATGTATGTATATATGGCTAGCTCAGACTGCTCAGCTGATCTTATACTACATGCCCCTTTGTCAAATCCTGCAGGATTATTAATAAATACTAGATGTTTTGTATTTGTTTTTATATGCTACTATATATAATGGAAACAATCCTGCCACACAAGTACTGCTAGTGCTTAATTAAGTTTCCAATATGAAAAACACGAGTTTCAAATTCCGTCAATAACGGATTAGGTTTAATATATATACTCCCTTCCTCCTTAAATACGAGGGATATCATACTGTAGAATGTACAAAATTGGTTCGTCAAATTCATCAGTGGTGTAGATAGAGCTTGGTCACGTTTAGATACTTGAGAGCTTTTCATGTTTGCTTCACAAAACAATTAAACAACATGCAGATTTTTTAAAATGAACAGTAACCCCCAATGTTTTAGTTTATTTTCTTTTATTGACGTGGTTAATTTCCATGTAAACACACACTAAGTAGCAGAGGAAAAATGTGTGACTTTAAGTTGATAAACTTGCTTATCACATTTTTCTCAGGATAATTTGAAGATGCACAATATGAGCTTCCGCGAAAACTACTCTGAATATGGCTCATCTTCCAGATATGGCCGGGTGCCAATGATATTCTCAAAAAATGACCCAGAGCATATGCTGCACGTGCGACGTAAGAAAATGCATATGAAATTAATTTTTGTGTGTGCGATACGGAGCGATATTTAATTTATAGAGATTATTGGTTTTACTATGAAACACGGCCAAATCTTACAAACTCAGTATAAGGTGTACAGATCTAGGGGCTATGCACATATATACATGCTGGGTGCACATACCAATTTTCTTCTCTAAAGCCTTTTATCTTCGTTTTCTTGTTCAGACTTACTTCTTAACACAAATACATGTATAGAGACTTAATTATACTGGCTTAATTAATTCCTGAGTTTTGCACCTTTTTTAAACAAATATATTTAGAAAATGCAAATATAATTATATTCAAGTTTAAAGCTGTAAAATCATATCAACTGTCAATCTACATATATATAACACACACATTAGCTTAAAAGTAGTTAATCAAAAATATCCTGCAAATTATACGCACTTAATTAATTACATAATATATCTATAGAAGATTAACATATAGAGCATACTAACACCATCACAAACTCGTCTTTAATATTTAGTAGATATATCCATCGCTACAAATTAATTAAGGTTCCAAACATTTTCACAGCTAGCGCATTTTTCTAGCAAAGCGATCCATATGAATGTTGGCCAAGCAAAGAGAGTAGAAAGAGCCTGAAGGGCCACTTGAGAATAGAGTAGCCTATACATATACATATACATATATATATATATATATATATATACACATGTACATCTGCGACCGAGGAGATTAATGGGAAAACGAGGAACGACAACTCGTTTCGACGAACAGGCCTTGCAGTACATATCCATACTTAATCACAAAGCTTACAAAAGATTTGATTGAATCAGATTAGATATGAACGTTTTTGCATTGTTGAACATGCTTCTTTATGAAGTCCAGCCCGGGCAAAGGCTCAGGGTCACCGAGCCCAAGGCCCACACTGTATATATACATACGTACGTGTGTATATATATATATATATATATATATATATATTACTTATACGTCTCGCGCTTTAATGTCTTTTAAATTCTACTAAAAAGTGATAATTTTTTTGAAACAAGTTGCATTGATTCAGCTAGAGGTGGATCATAAGCTAGTTCGGCTCATTTTGGCCAGCTTTGTTCAGCTCATTAACGTTATTAAACCAAAAGCCTAGCTCGATTCGGCTCACAAACGGCCTCGTTAAGCTCGTTAACAAGCTTATATCATTTTAACATTTATCAATATTTTATATATTCACATAATAGTAAATACTAACTAGTAAATACTAGCTAGATATGAATAGTTTGAACATAACACTACTGGAGAAATATTTTTTTGGATGAGGCCAAGGTTTCAGGCGGGCTATAATTGGCCGCGTCTGAAAAAACCGGTCTTCAGAGGGTCGGTTGTTAGATCGCACAAGAAGATACATTATCCTGTTGTGATCCATTTAATTCGAAAAAGTATTATATATATATATATTGATGAATAAACACTATACGTATATCTATACTAAAGATATGATGACCTAGTATACAAGCTAGCTTATATAACGAGCTTCTAATGAGGTGTCTCGTTAAACTAACAAGCTAAAAGTCCATCTGGCCAGTTCTGAGTCGATCAGCCTAGCCACGAACTTTCGATTTTTTTTCAACCCAAGGACCCTAGGCTCAGGCTCACTGGAGCTTGCCCCACCTCTATGTACGTCTATTGTTACTCCCTTCATTATAATCATCATATTATATATCATATTATATGTGTGCACTAAAATAAAAAACCTAATAATTCTCTCATACTATATTTACTTCGGCAACAAACTCAATATATGCACCATTCCCACTATTTTCTAGCACAAATACTTGTGTGCATGGATACATCAATGTTTATTTATTTTAATACATAAAGAACGAATAAATTTAGTAAGAACACAAATATGATGACCATTTGATAATATCTTCAAGAAAATTATATAATGATCATTTAGGAATGGAGAGAGTAGTGATTGAGTTCTGTTAGAAAATTGATACATCGAAGTTTAACCCCCTACAAAGAAATTCATATATAAATGAATGAAACGAGATGTGCATGTGTACAGTTGAAATTACTGATGCACGAAATATTTCATTTTGTGAGCCCAAAATATTGACGCATGAACTACTTGACTACTACTCCTATTTCTTGAAAAACCTAGGAGTCGTATATATACTCTCAAGAATATGTGCTTTAATTTAGATAGTAAAAAGTATCTGGATGCTTATACCTTTTTTTTTGCAAATCTTTTTCATACAACTTGCAGCTCCAGAGAAGAGGCAGCGAGTTCCTTCAGCTTATAACAGATTTATTAAGTGAGTTTGATCTCGAGACAATTCGATCGATCCATATATATTCACCTTCTAGACAGCTTATAGCATCTCAGAGTTTTCAGATAATTAATATAAATCTGCCGTATTCTACTGATAGTGTTTGATTTTGACACACTAAAATATATCATTTCAGGGAAGAGATCCGGAGGATAAAAGCAAATAACCCTGACATAAGCCACAGAGAAGCCTTCAGTACTGCAGCAAAGAATGTTAGTACATGTAGCTAGTGGAAACAAATGATCTTAATTACTTTGATATATACATAATATATTAGCTGTTTTTTTTCGTTTACTACAAACTAGAATGCAAATTCTCACACACTCGATCATTGCTGAATATATATTGATAACAGTATGTGAGCCATATATCGAATTACATATCGTCACAATAGTACACTCTCGACTTGTATGTTTGCGAGCATAATCCAAAAGCAAGCCATTTGCTTAATGCTCTTATACGTATAATAGGCCATCATATTATTGGACATTCAATACTCCGTCTATATGAATTTTATAGAACATATTCATACAAAAATTAGTGATCAAAATAATTTATTTGTAGACCATATCCAGAGGGAGTATAGATTTGCATCTCATATGCGTCCTATCTGCTTTTTTAATTGCAGTGGGCACATTTCCCGAACATCCATTTTGGGTTAGGCTCCCATGAGAGCAGCAAGAAGCTCGACGAGGCCATTGGAGCTCCTGGTCCCCAAAAGGTTCAAAGGCTGTACTGAGACATGCATATGATCGATCGATCCTACGTGCTTGTTGATCTCATGTTGTAAGTAACTTAAGAAAAAAATCTACGCTTATTTATTTCTTAAGTCATCAGTTAATTGTGAGTGAGTATATATAGATGAGTCATGAGTGAGTCGTATGCATGTAGTGTTGAGAAAGGTGTATGCATGAGAACGTACATGCCGCTAGTGTCCACGCACGTACGACAGACTGAATAAACTCTTCATCATCTTGTTTTTTATGCTTGAAATGAATTAATTGTCCTGATTGCAATTTATTTCATGCCGGTATTATTGATCAGTGCAGATCAAAGTTCTTACAGCTTATAAGTACTATATATTGTATCATATATGTGCACGATGCAGTCATAGATCATACGAAATATCTACACGGTACGCAAGGTCGATCATACTGTGTACATCATGCATATTGTGCATAGTGCTGTTATTTTGTGATAAATAATTAATAAACATGTCAATGTCGATCGGTAATATATAATTAATACTATATATGTAGATTTTAATGAAAGATTGAGCATGTAGCATGCAAATTGATAAACATTGGGCAAGGTGAAATTGTACTACTCTTTGAGTTAGTGCTTTCAAGAGAGCTGAACAATTTTAGACTTTCTTCAGATCATTCTCCGTTACACTAATTTGCCAAGTATACTATATATAATTGATGAGTAAAACACTAATATACAAAATGTATTGAGAATTATGATACTACATACTAACATTTTTACATTCTGAACAATATTTTTACTTTTACTTTTGTTTTGTTTTTATTAATGATTGGCTCCAGATATTTCGAGCCAGATGTAGATATTTCGAGCCGGTTTGAGTACATATGCATATGTGTGTGTATATATATATGTGTGTATATATATTCACATTTAATTCATCTTCAGCTAGTTAGCTACACACAAGATTTAGCGCACTGTGTGGTCTGTGGCGATGGCATCGATCGGCCACGCGTATCGAGTAATCGATCGACGTATGATCGCATGCATGCGATCATCCTGCCATGCATGCATGGTGCATGGCCCCGTTTGCAGGCCACTAGTCACGATGCAGCTGCAGCTGCAGCTGTTGCCGCCTCCCCATTTATGTGCTGGAGAAATTACTACTTACTTCTCCATGGAATCTCGATTTTTGCTAGTACTAGCTAGCTGCTGATGATCATGAGCTCAGCATTGCAGCTTCATCACTGATGATTTACTGACTGCTGTGTGTGTGTGTGGTGCATGCTTCTCAATTAATCTGGTCCAAATTTGGTCGTTTCGACCCAGTACAGCACTTATCAGCATTTGTTTTCTTGCTTGTATGCTGGTACTAGAGCTGGTGGCCAGCCTGAGACAGAATGCCAGCGGCTCATTTTTAGCATTAAATGGTCTGCAAAGCCACATATACCGGTCCGGGTGTTCCGATTATCGGACAGCATAAAAGTTCGAGCCACCAAAATTTCCAAATTACCACATCCATCAAAAACCATTTCTGACTGTAAAATACCGATAACAAAAACCAGGGTTTACGATTTCACGAAAACCTACCGTATGTCTTTGCATAGTAGCATGGTTTTCGTCCAAATGAATAGTGATGAAATTTAAGTTTGAACCAAATTCAAATCGGTGCCGTGCCACGGTTTTCGCTTAAACCGCGTGAAAATCGCGCCACATACCACGTTTTCGCACGGTTTAGAGCGAAATTTATTTTTGTGACGTGTTAAAAATTTTAAAAAAATACTAAAATTACTGATAAATATATTTTTGTGATAAAATGAATTTTTTCAAATTTTTAAATTCGCACAAAACTATTCAAACGAAACCGCGGGGATATCGTTTCGCACCCCGCGATACGAGCGAAAACTGCGAAAACCGTGGCGGTTTTCGTAGTATTGCAAACCCTGACAAAAACAACTACTGCTATGTTTTTATGACAGGGACATTATATAAAAAAAGCTACTTCATTTTTTTTCAAAATATAAACATTTGTAGCAAACAACTACATGTCTAGATTTATAGCCAAAACACTACTATAGAACACCCTTAAGGTGCTGGTGTCCAACCGTACATGGGTCTAGGATTTGGCAACCGACGCCCATCAGGCAATACCAATGAGGAGGACTCAAAGGTGCCGGTCTAGAAAACAACACCTTTGAGATTTCAGAAATTCAAAAAAAATTCGGCTCGATACATCGAGAAACTTCCTATCACCCCCACCCCCAAAACATCCCACATCCAAGAACATATTCATCAACATCCATCTAACAACAACACAGATGACCTAAAGATTGAAATATTTTCAAGAAGATCAATCAACAATTACAGAATAGAAATGCACAAGTCATGATCCAAGAACCAATACTAGAAACTCAACTAGCCCTGACATTGTTGGGGAAACCCATAATTATCCCGGTTTGTAACCCCTTTTGTCCCAGTTATAAAATTGGGACAACCAACGAAAGCGGGACTAAAAATCGGCATCTTTAGTCCCGGTTAAAATATCCAGGACTAAAGATCCATCTTTAGTCCCGGTTGGTAACACCAACCGGGACTAAAAATAACGGCGTCACATGGCTGGTTCCGTCATCTTTAGTCCCTGTTTGTGTTACCCACCGGGACTAAAGGTTTTTTTCTTTTTTTAAAATTTTGCTCCTTGTTGCTTGTTAATTATATACATGTGCAATATATATATATATATATGCATACATATTTTACACACATATATACTTATACATATATATGCAACATGCATATATATATATGTATAAATATATATTTTACACACATATAAATGCACTTAATTAAGGAAATATATACATATATTATCAAAATATGTACACACATATGTTACATTCTTTTACTGTTCTATATCGTATGTTACAAAAAATTTTCTACATTGTGGATCCAGGGTCTACGGTGCTCGAATAAAAGTAGAACTCTTCCACGGGATCAATAACTTGCTCATTGACAAATCTCATGAGTTTTTCTTGAGCAGCCTATATGAAACTCGCGTGGGGGAGATTGTCCCTTACGTGCATAACCTGTCATTCGAATAAACGAGAAATAAATATATGAAATCAATAAGAAATCGAGACGTAATGTATGAATGGTTGTTATACATACATCTAGATCCTGGGGACCTGTGACTTGGGTAACTAGGCAGTGAATGTAGTCACACACGTAGTAGCCGCACAAGTTTGTCTCCTTCGCCTGTTTTGCACACTAAAGGAGAAACGATGACAAATTTAATATATATTTCTATTTAAATATACATTTCAATATAACTTTGGAGCATGTTACTCATTGAAAAATTCATCATCACAGAAAGCTTCTCTTTCCAATTCCCACGAACCGTCTCACGAAGTGGTGCCCATGCCCTATGTGCAGTTGAAAGCTAGTGAGTAATTATTCGAGAACCGCATATATGCAATAGCAAGTAAGATGACATTACCTATTTAACATTTCAAAAATCTTTGTGTACGTAGACTCTGGTTTATCCATTGAGTCAAAGACATGGATCTGCGAGCTCTCAATGTCAATTACAAAAAAAGCGCAGTGGAATATGCAAATTGCGTGAGATGACATATTATATGAACTGTATGTATGCACGGGATTGATATTGGTACGAAAGGTAGTACAAACTCATGTTGTGTTGTATGGCAGAAGTATAAATGTCTTGAAATGTTGTTGCACCAACATATTGTAGATGTTCTCCTCTGTTTGCGCCGGATATTGGTCTACCATCGCGGTGTTAATTTTTCAGGGGTCCATGATTCCATATTTCATACATTCTTGCTTGTTGCAATATTGGATAGTCATTCTACAATGGTTAAAAGAATTTTAGTCAGCTAAATACAAGGATCTAAGGAACAAAATAAATATAACTGAACGATACTTACAAAACCCGCGTGGCTATAAGAGAGACGTCGAGGGCATCCAGCTGGTATAGGCCAAATATGTCCTCGAAGCAGATGAAGAAGTGGTCACCTCCATCGAAGAAATAGTCCATTGAATATCTTCCCACGATCATCTTTGTACCTTTGTTTGATTCTTGCATGTACCACTTATGGAACCGGTACATCTGTGTAGGTAAAGTTTTGACCTGATCGGGCTTTACAAGAGGTTTCCCTAGTTTGAACTTGTACTTCAGCTCAGCCTTCCCGATAGGTGCGTGTCCGAATATTTGGTCCATCATTATTCCCGTAGATTCCATAAATTTTCTTAAGTCGGCTTGAACATTTGGTGTTGTGCTGAACTTAAGGGGTTTTTGAGGCTGCATCCTGAGCTGCGGTACATCTTTGCCCTTTGCTGGCGCCTTCCTAGCAGCCTCCCTGATCGTCCTGTCATAGTCGAACTGTGATTGTGGTTGCGGTTGTGGTTTAGGCTGTGGCGTACAGTACGTCTTCTTAAAGAAGGCATTGGTCTCCGGGGCGATTTTAGGAGGCTTCTCAGGAGACTTTTTCTTGAAATGTGCCCTCACCTCAGCTTGGACGGCCTCGTGCAACTCCTCGGGAGTCATGTCGTATGATGTTTTCTTTGGGGCTGGCGGGAGCGGGTCAAATTTTGGCATCTTCCTTCTTGGTCCACTGGTTGACATTGACCGCATGGCTCAAGCTTTTTGCTTAGGAGGTGACGGAGAAGGCGGAGGAGGCTGAGAGGCAGTCTGTTTTGGAGTCGGTGCTTGTTGTGGCGACGGAGGAGGCGGAGAAGGCTGGGGAGTGGGAGATAGCCGTTTAGGAGTCGGTGCTCGTGGAGGCAACGCAGGAGGCGGAGGAGATGGTCCATGTGGCGACGGCGGAGGAACGAAAGGCGCTGCTTCTCGCCCGGGAAATACGATGAAGGGCTTGCCCCATAGAATTATCCCGTGGGCTGTTTCTCCTAGTGTCGTCTCTCCATCTCCTCCGGGGATATCCAACTCGAGATCTTCATAGCAACGTTCCACTTGTTCAATTTTGACTTTCGAGTACCCAGGTGGAAACTGGCCTGCAGTGGTAGGTCCCGTCTTGATCTAATGGTATCGCCATGCCCGACGCCACCTGTTCGAGAAGATAACTTATCTTGATTAGTAAGCAATCTTGATAGTCAAGTTCTTAAAGGGAATATATAACATACCTTGATTGACAGGTTCTTCAGTGAAATGTGCAGCTCGCACGGTGTCCGCTGCGTGATCTCGTCAAAAGGGCATGATGGAGATTTTGGAGCTTGTGGTTCATCTTCATTTCTGTTGAAGCGCAACTGCGCGTAGTTGCGCTGCTTTGTCTGTTAGTGATATGCCCTAGAGGCAACATGGAGATGTTGGATATCACGTCAATGTTTATGTATTTATGAATAAAGTGTTATTCGGTTCCATGAAATAGACATCTTGTATTGATCAATAAGTACGTGACTTATTTATGAGACTCTTTATGTATGAATCTATTTCTAAACGATCCTCGATCATATGTCATATTGTTGGAACAAATATGATTCTAAGATCGGCATGTTTATTGATTGATGATCATGTCTCATAGATCATGGGTATGAAGATACCAAATCAATAAACATGGACATATGTGTTGGAGAACACATTGTTGGATAGACCCACCATGAGACACCACAGAATTAATGTGCCATTAGTTGGTCTCGATAGTGTTGGTACAAAGTCCTTAGACTCGAGATCACCATGGATTCCAACATGTGTAGTAGCCTACTTTGGGACTACCAAACGCTATTCCGTAATCGGATAGTTATAAAGGTAGTTTTCGGGTTTGCTATGAAACATGGAGTGGGATGTGAGTGATCAAGATGGAATTTGCCCCTCCTTTGGAGAGATATCTCTGGGCCCTCGAGGTAATGGATTATGGAAATGCATGGCCATGCTAAGTTGATTGAGGAGTCAATCAACGGATAATCCAATACGGTTCGAGTGAATGGTTAAGCTATTGAAGGGATGGCACACATCTTGCCTATAGCTTAGCCGGTATCGTGAGGCAAAGGGATTTGTGTACACATTACAGGTTCAGAGCCGATATTATATTCTTGTATACTATGGTGTCAATATGTGCTGCTAGGCGCCGCTGTTGACTGTGTCGGCTGAGTTGGACTCGAGCCGACGGTCGGCTAAGTTAGACTATAGCCGAAACCGAGTATACCTGAACCTACGTGGTCACACGCTTAAGGGGATAAGAACAGGCATTCGAGTTGGACTTGGATACGGCTCGATCGGATAGGGATCCGATCGGATAGAGTCCTATGGGCTTACGACGTATGGGCAGCCAACTCTGTGAGATTCGGATAGGATCCGATTCAAAATAGAGTCCTGATCGGCCACTAGTCCCAGTCGGCCAACTCTATATAAAGGAGGGAGGGGTGGAGAGCTGCGACATGTCAATTGCATCGCGTGCAACAGAAGTCGCCGAGATCAATCTCCACGGAAACCCTCCCCACTTTCGAGCCAAACCCTAGCCTTGCATCGCGTGCTAGCACACGGGTGTACGGCGTTCTGTCCCCGGACGTGTGGATACCGGTAGAGGCGCTGCTACGTTGCGCGCTGTTGATCGGCTTCGGATCGGCTACGGCATCTGCGAATCGGCTGATTGGCGAATCGGCGTCCCGGTATCGGCTGCCGGCTTGCGAGAATCGGCTACACTGTTCGGATCGGATAGCCCGATTGGCGTTTCCGCGCACACTCCAATCGGTAACGATCTATCGGCCCTTACTTGCAAGTGTTCCCGGTTTGCGCGGTAGAAAATTTTTGTTTTCGGCTAGCGTAGCTTCCGCGTAACCCTTCAGGGTATCTGAGCTAATCTTGCTTAGTTCGGGTTTTAGATTGGATCTGGAACAAGTTTTGCGCACGGGTTGATTAGATCAATCGGTTTTACGGGATCTGTTGAGGAGAGTTAATGGTAATTGCGTTCCATATAACTCGGTTTGAGTTGGGTTCGAGATAGCGTTCCTTGATAGTGTATCGGAACGGTATAATGTGATTATGCCGAAGCTATCTCGTAGTCCGATCTTGTTAGCTGCCTCGCGCCTACGCAAACCATCTCCCTTGATAGTGTATCGGGACGGCATAATATGATTATGCCGACATGGTTTCCGTAAGCGAATTCATAGATTGGATCTATGAATTTCGTGTGGTGTTCCGGGCGCTGCCCGGAAGCCCGCGAGGGGACCGCCGTGTGCGTACCCCCTTATAGGTCGTCTCGATGCCGTAGCTCTGCGATAAGTAGAAAACGTTTCTACGCCTAACTTGTTTTTGCAGAGAATGCTTTGAGATGGTATGGCCCTATTGTATGTATGAGATGTATGAGATGCATGTGATGCATGTAATATTCTTTCATATGTGCAATCCCTGTAATATTCTTTCATACGTGCAATGCTTGTAATATTCTTTCACGACCTGCGAGTCGATGTAATCTTCAATTAGAGCTTCTATAGTAGTAGCTTAGTTTGAAGAAATCAAGCATTCGGCACTCGAAAGAACGGTGATGAAGATGGAGATCCTGTACACCGGCATGGAGATGGAGATCACCATGTGAAGGGGGCCATACTATTTCACTATATGCTATTCTTCTTGCTTTCATATGTGATATGTTTGTTTGATAGGATAGCATCCTCGCAAAATTAAGTAGTAATGATGCCCTTCCTAATGTTGCACCCATCACCGTTATGCTCGTCAATGGTGGGTCCGCCAAGCAGAGTGCCATTCTCTATCATAACACGAGTGGGTATATGTCCGACATATACATGCAGGAGCATTTGGTTTACTTAACAAGGCTATCAAAACAGTTTTGGGCCTTGGGGGATAGGTTGGCGCCGGGGCATGGAGATGCCACACCAACAACAAGAGTCACATAGAGATGTGATTAGCAAGGTGTTGCTTACCGATGTTACTAATTTTCTAGCAGTGATGCCAAAGCTCACTAGAAAATTAATTAACATGTGGATCTTGACCCAATACGTAACCTAGAGGGAAGGTGGAAAATACGTAATGGGAGTCTAATGTTAAATTGTTTAACAATAGACATAGCATAAACATTGTGCTAAACTTTGCTTTTTCTGTTGTAGAATAAATGGCGGCTAATACTATACCCAACCTTTAATTTGCGATCTATTCTCGAAAAGGAAAAATTAAATGGAACAAACTTTATGGATTGGTATGGCAACTTGAGAATTGTTCTCAAGCAAGAGCGTAAGGAGTACGTTCTTGAAGTACCCTATCCCGAGGATTTGCCAAATAATGCCACCGCAACCGCACGGAGGGCTTATGAGAAGCACACTAATGATGCCCTAGATATAAGCCGTCTCATGCTTGCTACAATGTCCCCGAGCTTCGAAGCAATATGAGAGCAGCGATGCTCACACTATTATTCAGGGGCTGCGTGGCATGTTTGAGAACCAAGCTCGGGCCGAGAGGTTCAACACCTCAAAGTCCTTGTTTGCGTGCAGGCTTGTTGAGGGAATCCCGTCACCCGCATATGATAAAGATGATTGGCTACATTGAGAGTCCGGAAAACTGGTTTTCCCCTTAGCCAAGAGTTGGCTACGATGTGATTCTCCGGTCGCTCCCTTCGAGCTTCGAGCCATTCATATTAAATTATCACATGAACAATATGGATAGGACCTTGGCTGAATTGCATGGGATGCTAAAGACAATGAGGAGAGTATCTAGAAAAATGGTCATCATGTGATGATGATGCGAAGGCTAAGCGCAAACCACCGTCAAGAAGCTTTGCACCAAGAGGAAGTTAACTCCCGATGAGATCGCGAGTGCCTCCAATGCAAAGAAGGGCAAGAAGGGGTCGGCGGCATCGATGCCGTTTGCTTCTATTGCAAGGAGACAGCCACTGGAAGAGGAACCGCAAGAAGTACATGGAGGATCTCAAAAAGAAGCAAAGTACGACTTCGCTGGTATTAATGTTATAGACATTAATCTTGCTACTTCACCTACGACTCTTGGGTATTTGATACCGGATCGTAGCTCATATTTGCAAATCGTTGCGGGGAATAAGAAGAAGTAGAGGCTTGAGAAGGGGAGAGGTGAACTGCGCGTCGGCAATGGAGCAAGCGTTGCTACGCTTCTTGTCGGCACCGTACCACTTCATCTACCTTCGGATTAGTTTTGGAATTAAATAATTGTTATTGTGTTCCAACACTATGTCAAAACGTTATTTCCGCTTCATGTTTGCAAGCGGAAGGATATGATTTTAGATCAATGAACAATGGTTGTTCAATATATCTCGAGATATGTTCTATTTTCATGCTCCATTGGTGAATGGATTATACGTTTTGAATCTTGAAGCATCTCCCATCTATAACATTAATATAGAAAGGCAACTCTCTAATGATATAAACCCCACGTTTATCCGGCATTGTCGCTTAGGCCATATAAATAAGAAACGCATGGAGAAGCTCCATAAGGATGGACTGCTTCACTCTTTTGATTTTGAATCATTTGAGACATGTGAGTCTTGTTTACTTGGTAAGATGACAAAGACACCTTTCACGGGACATAGTGAGAGAGCAAGTGACTTATTGGCACTCGTACATACCGATGTATATGGACCAATGAGCTCAACGGCCGAGGTGGTTATCGTACTTCATTACCTTTACCGATGACTTTAGTAGATATGGTTATATCTACTTAATGAGGCATAAGTCCGAATCCTTTGAAAAGTTCAAAGAATTCCGAATGAAGTACGAATCATTTAGGGAAAACAATCAAGTTTCTACGATCGGATCGTGGAGGGGAATACTTGAGCCAAGAGTTTGGTAATCATTTGAAAGATTGTGGAATTGTTCCACGCTTGACTCCGCCAGAACTCCACAATGGAATGGGGTGTCCGAACGGAGAAATCGCACCTTGTTGGACATGGTGCGGTCGATGATGAGCCAAAGTGATCTTCCGTTATCCTTCGGGGATATGCTCTTGAAACACGCGCTCACACTAAATAGAGTTCCATCTAAGTCGGTTGAAAAGACACCATATGAGATATGGACAGGGCAACTCCCTAGTTTGTCTTTTCTCAAAATTTGGGGATGTGAGGCTTATGTAAAACGTTTACGGTCGACAAGCTCACACCCAAATCGACAAGTGCTTCTTTGTGGGATATCCTAAGAAAACTAAGGGATATTACTTTTATAATCGGGAACAAGGCAAAGTGTTTGTCGCCCGACACGGTGTCTTCTTGGAGAAAGAGTTTCTTTCAAGAAGGGTTAGTGGGAGCAGGGTGCATCTTGAAGAAGTTCAAGAAACACCGTAAAACGTTTCGGCGACCACGTAACCACAACAGAGGAACAAAGTGTTGCGCCACCGGTTGTAGATACACCACCCACGGAGTCGAAAGATCACGTCGTGCGCCCGACAGTACACAAGGTGAACAACGTGATATATTGTTGTTGGACAACGATGAACCTAAGACCTATGAGGAAGTGATGGTGGGACCCGATTCCAACAAGTGGCTTGGAGCCATGAAATCCGAAATAGAATCCATGTACGACAATCAAGTTTGGAACTTGGTTGATCCACTGATGGTGTCAAAACCATTGAGTGTAAATGGGTTTTTAAGAAAAGGCCGATATGGATGGAAATGTTCACATCTATAAGGCGCGATTGGTGGCGAAAGGTTTTAAACAGATTCAAGGAGTTGATTATGATGAAACCTTCTCGCCCGTCGCAATGCTTAAATCTATTCGGATTATCCTAGCGATTGCTGCATATTTCGATTATGAGATATGGCGATGGATGTCAAAACGGCTTTCCTAAATGAAAACCTAAGCGAGGATGTATACATGATACAACCTCGGGGTTTTGTCGATCCGAGATCGCTCGGAAAGATATGCAAGCTACGAAATCCATTTATGGATTGAAGCAAGCATCTCGGAGTTGGAATATTCGTTTTGATGAAGTAATCAAAGGGTTTGGTTTCATCAAAAATGAAGAAGAGGCCTGTGTTTACAAAAAGGTCGTGGGAGCGCAATTGTATTTCTAATCTTATATGTGGATGACATATTACGATTGGAAATGATATCCCTATGCTTGAATCCGTCAAGTCTTCATTGAAAAATAGTTTTTCCATGAAAGACTTAGGGAGGCAGCATATATATTGGGCATTCGGATCTATAGAGATAGGTCCAAGAGGCTAATTGGATTAAGCCAAAGTACATACATTGACAAGGTGTTGAAAAGGTTCAACATGCATGATTCCAAGAAAGGTTTCTTGCCCATGTCACATGGCATTAATCTTAGCAAGAATCGGTGTCCTCGGACACATGATGAGCGGAATAAGATGGGTATGGTTCCATATGCTTCGGCAATTGGATCCATCATGTATGTCATGCTTTGTACACGCCCGCATGTCTCGTACGCTTTGAGTGCTACGAGCAGATACCGTCGATCCGGTGAAGGTCACTGGATCGCCGTAAAGAATATCCTTAAGTACTTGAGAAGAACTAAGGATATGTTCCTAGTCTATGGAGGTGAAGAAGAGCTCGTTGTAAGTGGTTACACCGATGCTAGCTTCCAAACAGGACAAGGATGATTATAGATCACAATCTGGGTTCGTGTTCCGCCGAACGGAGGCGCGATCACTGGAAGAGTTCCAAGCGGGATACTTGCCGATTCTACAACGGAGGCCGAGTACATTGCTGCTCGGAAGCCGCAAAGGAGGCTGTTTGGATCAAGAAATTCGTTTCGAGCTTGGTGTGATGACTAGTACGACGGTCCAATGTCTCTCTATTGTGACAATAGTGGAGCCATTGCGCAAGCCAAGGAGCCGAGGTCACATCGAAGTCCAAACACATACTTCGGCGATATCATCTCATCCGCGAGATTGTGGACGAGGTGATGTCAAGATATGCAAAGTGCACACGGATCTCAACATAGCCGATCCGCCGACAAAACCTCTCCCTCACCGTAAAGCATGAGGCGCACACAAGAGCAATGGGTATTAGATACTTACATGATTGACTCTAGTGCAAGTGGGAGATTGTTAGTGATATGCCCTAGAGGCAACATGGAGATGTTGGATATCACGTCAATGTTTATGTATTTATGAATAAAGTGTTATTCGGTTCCATGAAATAGACATCTTGTATTAATCAATAAGTACGTGACTTATTTATGAGACTCTTTATGTATGAATCTATTTCTAAACGATCCTCGATCATATGTCATATTGTTGGAACAAATATGATTCTAAGATCGGCATGTTTATTGATTGATGATCATGTCTCATAGATCATGGGTATGAAGATACCAAATCAATAAACATGGACATATGTGTTGGAGAACACATTGTTGGATAGACCCACCATGAGACACCACAGAATTAATATGCCATTAGTTGGTCTCGGGTAGTGTTGGTACAAAGTCCTTAGACCCGAGATCACCATGGATTCCAACATGTGTAGTAGCCTACTTTGGGACTACCAAACGCTATTCCGTAATCGGGTAGTTATAAAGGTAGTTTTCGGGTTTGCTATGAAACATGGAGTGGGATGTGAGTGATCAAGATGGAATTTGCCCCTCCTTTGGAGAGATATCTCGGGCCCTCGAGGTAATGGATTATGGAAATGCATGGCCATGCTAAGTTGATTGAGGAGTCAATCAACGGACGGATAATCCAATACGGTTCGAGTGAATGGTTAAGCTATTGAAGGGATGGCACACATCTTGCCTATAGCTTAGCCGGTATCGTGAGGCAAAGGGATTTGTGTACACATTACAGTTCGAGCCGATATTATATTCTTGTATACTATGGTGTCAATATGTGCTGCTAGGCGCCGTCGTTGACAGTCGGCTGAGTTGGACTCGAGCCGACGGTCGGCTAAGTTAGACTATAGCCGAAACCGAGTATACCTGAACCTATAGGGTCGCACGCTTAAGGGGATAAGAACAGCATTCGAGTTGGACTCGGATACGGCTCGATCGGATAGGGATCCGATCGGATAGAGTCCTATGGGCTTACGACGTATAGGCAGCCAACTCAGTAACATTCGGATAGGATCCGATTCAAAATAGAGTCCCGATCGGCCACTAGTCCCGTCGGCCAACTCTATATAAAGGAGGGAGGGTGGAGAGCTGCGACATGTCAATTGCATCGCGTGCAATAGAAGTCGCCGAGATCAATCTCCACGGAAACCCTCCCCACTTTCGAGCCAAACCCTAGCCTTGCATCGCGTGCTAGCACACGGGTGTACGGCATTTTGTCCCCGGACGTGTGGATACCGGTAGAGGCGCTGCTACGTTGCGCGCTGTTGATCGGCTTTGGATCGGCTACGGCATCTGCGAATCGGCTGATTGGCGAATCGGCTGTCCCCGGTATCGACGTCGGCTTGCGAGAATCGGCTACACTGTTCGGATCGAGATAGCCCCGATTGGTCAGCTTTCCGCCGCACACTCCAATCGGTAACGATCTATCGGCCCTTACTTGCAAGTGTTCCTGGTTTGCGCGGTAGAAAATTTTTGTTTTCGGCTAGCGTAGCTTCCGCGTAACCCTTCAGTTGCTGGATCTAGCTGTTGGCTAACAAAGTGGCTCTGCTCCTCGGCCAACTTTTGCGTCACTATCTGATCGATCTGCGAGAGTTTCATCTCCACTTCTACGAACCTAGCATCCGCATCTCGCTTCGTCCTCATGCCGTTCCTGTAGGTGTCAATGTCCGCTTGAAACCCGTATTTCCAGGGAACGACGCCTTTTTCGCGCGTTCATCCCAGATGCTCGGGGTTTTGGAGTGCGAGCGTTAGCTCATCCTCCTCTCTGTCGGTTTTGAATGAGCCCGAGGCAAAGGCCTCCAGTGCGTCTTCCAATCTCCTGACCACTTCTTGGATTTCAGCGTCGAATATTACTGATCCATCGGTAGGATTCAGCGATCCGTCGTGAGCATAGAACCAGTGTTTTGATCATCCCAGCCAGTTGGCTATGCCCGAAATGATATCTCACGCTTCCAGGTCGGCTTTCATCTTCTCCTATTTCTGCACTGCCTTTTGATAGCCACCCGACCCTAGCTTGTGATGTATTGCTTCTTGGATGCCTTGGCCTTGTTCTTTTCAATGAGGGCTTACGCTTGCTCCCCTGTCTTGTATTGCACAAAGGCCTCCCAGTGATCTCTGAGCTTTGGAAACTTGTCAAAATCTGGGTTTTGGCTCTTCAGGATGTATTTCTTGTGTAACTCCTTCTTATAGTTCCTGAAGAGCTCAGCCATCTTTTTGAACGTCCATTCCTTGACCCTTGCATGTTCTGACTCTGGGATGGTGAATGTCTGCAGCATTGTCGTCCACAACTCTCTGTGTCCGGGAGATAGCTCTGCTCATCTCCTCCTGTTCTTGACCGCCTCCAGTTCACAATGCTGATGGGCATGTGATCTCTCACCATCCATCCGCTGTGTGCCACAAACTTCCTTGCAGCGTCGGCTGGGGCACTTGGCCGACCGTCTGGTGCCACTTCAGTTATGACATAGCGACCCTCAATTCGCTTACTAACACCGTGTTGCCCACGTGCCCTCTTCTCTCCAACGGCTGGAGTGGCCTCATTATCCTCCTCGTTCCCCTCCTTGTTGAGGTATTGATTAGGATCCTCGTTCCCCTTCTCAATGAAATATTGGTTGCCACCCTGTGCGATCTCGTCAAGGAGAAACTGTTCGTCCTCACGATCAGCCATTTGATTGTTGTGAGTTCGAGACTTGACCAAGGAATTCTGACAAGGAAAAAATTATCCAGTTAATACATGTATGATTCCCAATGCATAGATTTGTGAACTAGTTACACTAAATATATAACTGAGGAAAATATAGATGAAATATTGTCGAACTACTCATTAAATCAGTTTAATGTCATCGTACTATATATTGATATATATTTCATCCTCGGAAAGCTTGTCACTGATAATGATAGGCGATTCCACATCTCCGTGTAGAAAAGTGTATCGAAGGCCGGAAGGTAGAGGTTTAAGCTCTATCAGAGGTCGTGATGGTGGTTCTTGAAGGGTTACGCGGAGGCTACGATAGCTAATAACAAAAATTCTACCACGCAAACCAGGAACCTTGCAAGTAAGGGTCGATAGATCGTTACCGATTGGAGTGGAGTACAGCGGATATAGCCAATCAGGAGTTATCCGATCCGGTACAGTACTGGCCGATCACAGGCAATTCCCAAGTACAGCCGATTGGCTGAGTTGCCTAACCATAGCCGATCCGGCTACAGCCGATTCCACAGCCCATCCGTCGCAGCCGATATGCCGATTCCACAGTCGATCCGCCACAGCCGACACGCGCCTCGCCCGACCGCAACTGCCTCGCTCCGATGCGTCGTAGCCGATTCGCAGCCGTCGAACAACACCGCAATATAGCAGTGCCTCTACCGGTATCCACACGTCCAGGGATAGAAAGCCTAACACCCATGTGCTAGCACAAGATGCAAGGCTAGGGTTTGGCTCGGGACCGGGGAGGGTTTCCGTGGAGATCTCAAACTCGCCGACTTCTAAAGCCGCGCGATTAGATTGATTCGGTTCAAGTGCAATGCAATACCGTGGCTCTCCACCCTTCACCCCCTTTATATAGAGTTGCTAACTGGGCCTATAGGCCCATCAGGACTCTATCCGATCCAGCCGTATCCGAGTCCAACTCGAATGCCTGTTCTTATCCCCTTAAGCATGCAACCCTGTAGGTTCAAGTATACTCAGTTTTGACCTGAGTCCAACTCGGCCGACCATCAATAGTGGCGCCTAGCAGCACATATTGACACCATAGTATACAAGAATATAATATCGACTCTGAACCTGTAATGTGTACACAAATCCCTTTGCCTCACGATACCAATTAAGCTATAGACAAGATGTGTGCCATCCCTTCAATAGCTTAACCATTCACTCGAATCGTATTCAATTATCTGTCTGTTGATTGACTTCTCAATCAACTCGGCATGGCCATGCACTTCCATAATCCATTACCTCGAGGGACCCAGAGATATCTCTCGAAAGGAGGGGCAAATTCCATCTTGATCACTCACATCCCACTCCATGTTTCATAGCAAACCCGAAGACTACTTTTATAACTACCCAGTTACGGAATAGCATTTGGTAGTCCCAAAGTAGGCTACTACACATGTGAGAATCCATGATGATCTCAGGTCTAAGGACTTTGCACCAACACTACTTGAGACCAACTAATGAAACATTAATTCCTATAGTGTCTCATGGTGGCTTTATCCAACAATGTGTTCTCTAACACATGTCCACGTATATTGATTTAGTATCACCATACCCATGATCTATGAGACATGATCATCAATCAATAAACATGCTGATCTTAGAATCATATTTGTTTCAACAATATGACATGTGATCAGGGATCGTTTAGAAATAGATTCATACATAAAGAGTCTTATAAATAAGCCACATACTTATTGATCAATACAAGTTGTCTATTTAATAGAACTGAATAACACTTTATTCATTTATAGATAAACATTGACCATAATATCCAACATCTCCATGTTGCCTCTAGGGCATATCACTAACAGTTCTATCGTGGGAAGCTCAATTGTCTCTCCAGAATTGTCTGTTTCTTGAGTGAAGAAGGGAGCTTCTTCCTCAAGGACAGAGTATGTGGATTCAAACGGAGAAACCTCCAAAACTTCCTCGATAGGCTCGTACTCGGGAGAGGGTTCAGCTATGGAGTTCATAGCTCTAGAGATAGGAATTGAAACAGATCCCTCTTGAGTTTGATATTGAGGACTCCTAGTGGTGATCCATCTAAGAAAAGCTTTTCAAGCGGGTGCCCAATCAGAATGTTGAAGTCTAAGATTTCGAACACATGAAAATCTAGGATTGCCTCAAGATTTTTGTGACTCACAGTCATGTTCTACAGAATCCCATAACTTTCTAAGATATTTCCATGAGGAGTCTTGAAAGTTTTATCGGGGTCAAAGCTTCGTCACCGAGCAGTGCGAACGCTAAGGAATCAGAAATAATATTTGCCCCGACGATGGGATTGTAAAGAACCTAAACCAGAGTTCCCCTTATGTTGCAATGAATGGTTGATGAAGGTGAACTAATCCGAACTGCTTCGGCCGACAATTCACACTCCTTCAACCACGCATGGCTCATAATAGACGTTAACCCCTTCAAGGTCTCTCTAAGAAATTTGTCCTCAAGAGACACAACAGGAGAAACTAGAACTGGTGGTCTGTTTTTGTAGAAGAATTTTGAGGTATTTCCATAATCTTTCAAAAGATCATCCTCGAAATTGGAGGGAGACTCCGAACACTGAATTGCTTCATCCTTCGGTGTTCCTGGTTCGGGTGAGGTTTCTACAGCCGAGAGATATGCAAGTTAAAGCATTGGACTCGGCTGGAGAGTTATCCTCATCACTTTCCATGACCACCGATAGTGATTCACGATAATCTTCGACGAAGGAGGTGTTCTCTAAGATACGACTTAGGATTTACCTTCCTTCCATCGGAATCTTATGTGAAAACGAACCACCGGATGCGATATCAAGCTATAGGGCAGACTCTTTGCCAAGACCTGACCAGAAATGTTGCAACAACACATGGTCGGATAGAGACAGGTTGGGGCCATATTGGATAAGAGTTAAGAATCTGACCTAGTTGCACCTATAGTTTCCTTCTTAGTCTGCCGAAAGCTAAGAACTTCTATGCGCAGAGATGTGATACGGGTTAGCGGGAAGAAAACGAGACAGAATTTGTCTCTGAGTTTTTCCCACTCACCGTTTGCTCTCTCTACGGTAAGAGTGTTGCACATTACCTTAAGTATTGCACTTGTTGGTTCAAATGTTTGTTCAAAGTACTCAGTTTATTTTTGGTGAAGCAAAGAATTGATTGTCAATGCAATGTCATGAATCATTTATTTATAAATTATTAGCCAATTAGAAAATATAAAGATATATTACAATTACAAATGCAAATAAAGAATCATTAGATATTAGTACACACGAAAATAGATATATCTATAAATCGTCTCTACAATTCTTAATACACAATATGGTGTAACTATAAAACATGTCTATATCCATAGATGTGTAATAAAAATGCATGTACGATATTGCTTCTACATTTGTTAACACACATTTTGGTGTTACTATGAAACGTGTCACTCACCACGTCACCTGACACATCATCCGCCATGTCACACGCCACATCACCCGCCACATCATTCGCCACGTCACGTGCCATGTCATGTGCCACATCATCCGCCATGTCACATGCCATGTCATCTGTCATGCTCTACTAAATCGTCTCTACAGTAATTGTTGCGCTATAAGGCATCGTTACAAAACGCGTCTATATTAGTAGGCATGTTTTGTATATGTGTCTATAAATTGTGTCTATGTTTCTTAACAATCAATGAAGCATTACATTACTATGTAACTACACCACTAGAGACGTTTTATACATGTGTCTGCAAAATTGTACCTATATTTTAGATATGCATATAACGTGTTTATGAAATGTCCCTTTCTTTCGTAGCAACGCTTAAAGAATTTATACCTATAAGGTCTGACGTTGCTAACACGCTTTATGAAAGTGTGTCTACATTGACATAGAGACAAAATAAAGTGTGTCTAACTCTGTTGATCCCAAATCGTACTAGAGTTGACTTGGAAAACCTTTCATTGGCCTGAGAGATTTGCTTTACTCTAGTGCAGGTCCAAAGTATTGCTCCTTAGGTTCGTAGGCGTGCCAGTTGATTTGATCCTGCAATCAACAAGAACAAAAAAACAAGTATTTGTCTGCAAATGATAGCCGATCGGCGTGTGACCGATGACGTATCGTCTGTTGTTAAGCCGATGTGGTGTGCATTGAATCGGCTGGGATGATTAAACCTAATCGATCGGCTGAAGATATTCATAATACATTATCTAAATATCAAAATACATTTAAACTAAGTGATTGGGATAGATCGGTAGCGTACCAAAACAACATAAACCACTTAAGCCTAAAAGTACTTCAACATGCAGATTATATATATTCATAGCATAGTCGATGTCATAGATCTAAAGTGTATCGGCTAGTACTCCAATACTGCTTTATACTAAGATATCATTATAGACTAAATACCCTAAACAGGAACCGATCAAATATTAATATGCTTAATAGATCGATAACAAGCTTAGCTATTTAATTATAGTAAGATCTTAATATAAAGGGCAGCTTTAACATATCAAGTAAATATAAAACATACAAGACAATTAAAATAGATAAGATCGGCTGAAACTCTAATGCTATCTCTAATAGTGATCATAAAATAAGAAAGAACTGTTATGATTCTAAGAACGACTTAGTAGGTCGGACCTAACCGATGTAGCATTAAGTATAAAAAAGCATAGGATCTATACTAATATATGAACACCTTTCGATATGGTGGATACACTGTAAACCTAAATTGACGACAAAATCTAACCCTATCGGCTGTTGTCTAATAACAGAGACTAGCCGATTAGGGTTAGATCGCATTATCGATCTAGGTTATACAGCATATATGATAAATCAGCGATTTACATAAACAAATTAGAGTATCATAATGATGGAAGCACTAATACCGAGAACGCAAGCCGCTGTGACAAGATTTACCTTTTCGCCGGAGATCAAACGATGCAGCCCAACTAGAAGTAAGAACTCGTCGAAACTATTAAAAGAAAAGGTTGTTGATGCGCCGAAAGTTGTATTGAACTTGGTTGTTAATAATTTACATAGCCCTGGGTCTGGGTCGTATTTATACCCAGATACAAGATAAGTCTGTGATGGACACGATTCCTATATCTATTATAATTTAAATTATAGATATGCCTAAAACAAACTTTTACGACATTATCTATAAGAAAACTATTTAAAATATCCTAATTACGATACAATTACCCTTCCTGGACTCTATCCATATATGGGAACCCTCATGAAGCACTTTAACCAAATCCGAAGATAATTTCAACGTCTTTTCCTCAGGATTGGTCCACCAACTGTCCTTATCGGAATCAGCTGCATTAGTTATCCTTGTCCGATTTGGTACTAGCCGATAGTCACCTTAGCCGATTCGATCACCAACCGATGAATTCCTTAGCCGATTTGGTTTGCACTTGGCGCGCACATGTCTTTGGAAGAACTCAATTCTCTCCAAATCGGCTCCGACCTTAGATCCAAACCTGATGATTTGCTTATCAAATTTGGTCGTTAACACATGCCCCCAAGTCCGCTATATTGTTAATGTTGCGGATATGCCGAATCTTATCTTCGAGAGATCTCAGGGCTTTTTCGTTTCGGCCGTCACCACGTTTCTTTAAATAACAGCCACCGCCTTAGAGTTTTCACGCCGTCACTTATGTGCTCACTGCTTCAACCCCTATACCTTCACCGGCGACCTCCCCGGCGTTCTTGGCGCACTCATAGGTGACTTTCCCCACGGCGGCAACCTCGAACTCCAGCGGTGTCTTCACTAACCGCTCCTTCTGCCGCATCATCGACTGAGTTCCCAGAGGTAAGTCCCATCAACCCTATTTCTTCCTTCGCAATAGACCGGTGTTCTTGCTTTTATTGATTTCTCCTTTTTCCTTCCATTGTAGCACCTTGCGCATCAAATCGCAATCCCTAGCCTTATTCACACCAACTGGTATTTTCTTGGCCCAATCGACAATATGGATCCAACTGAGGTTATCAATGCCGAAACCAATAGGATGCCCTATAGATTCTCAAACCCTAGCTTAGTACCTTGGAATGGAACATTCAAGTCTTGGCCTTCAACCGACAGATCATGGCCGGCTTGGTATGAAAGGATGCTAGCTAGCAAATAAACTCATTGGGACGAAGTGGGCATAGCTCAGTGTTTAGCCCTAACCATGGCCGATTTGCTCAAGGACGAGCCCCTCATGTCGGCTACAACCTACTTCCGGTCCAATACCTTTAATGCCTTTTTCTTCCAACAAGGACCCATGACCCCTACCCTGCTTGATGTGTTCATGATAACTAGCTTGGACATAACGTCATCGGCTAATCCTAACCGATTTGACATCAAATGCCAATATTCTTTTAAGACCAGAGCCATTGGAGGTTGGAACGGCTTTATCAACCAAAACATGGGCACTGGATCAATAGGCCCTAGAGAACATGTTGCCTTTTTAATGATGTGGCTTGAGAAAAACAAAGACTTGCCGATCTCCCCAGAGCCGTCGAAGATCAAAGGTCCAAGGTAAAATCTTCCATCCAATACCTGGCAGACCTCAGGAAGTCTCTAAAAACAATACGAGGAACTGACGCAGCCGACGCCCAAACCATAGATGAAATTGAATAGATCAGACAAAGGGCAATATCGGCCATCAGCGAGCTTACCGACAACTGAGCCGATTGTAATAGGGCTAGAACTTTTGTGAACTCTCAAGACTTGTAATACATTCTTTTGTATTGGAAAACCTCGTAAACTTTGGCCGATTTCTGCAATCCATCTTGCCTTGAAAAACTTTTCGAAGTCCACAAAAATTTTGAAGTCCATTTGATTTTACTTGTGTATGTATATATGTCCCCCCTAATTTTACAATGTCAACCGATCATTGATAAAATTATAGCTTGAGGACGACCTCACACAGAATCGGCCATCGTGCATCAGCCAAATCATAACCGATTATGATAAGAGTAAAAAGACTAAGGGCGATATAACTTATATCGGCATCATATATCGGTAGAGCACAACCAATTATGATAAGAATAAAATGACTAAGGACAATATGAGTCATATCGGACATCTAAAGGCGATGTAAACACATTGGCTTATCCACACACTTGGATAATACTTTTTCAAGTACTTCCCGTTGAGAGCCCTTCCGAAAATTTCTCCGTTAAGTCCTTGCAACATGTAAGCCCCTTTGGAAACACACTTGTAAAATTTAAAGGGCCCCTCCCAATTTGGAGACCACTTGCCTAATTTATTGTCACGAGTATCAATCGGCAAGATCAACTTCCAAACCAACTCGCCTTCGAAAATGATTTCGGCACAACCTTCTTGTTGTAATGACGATCGATTCTTTCTTTATCTCTGGTCACCTTTTCCAAAGCACGCAGCCTGGATTTGACCAAGTCTTCTGATTCATCTACCATAATATTGTGATAGTCATCGACTGTCAATTCATTTCGTAATTCAATCCTTCTTGAGCCAATTACGCTTTTCCATGGCATGACAGCCTCATGTTCATAAACTAGCTTGTACGGAGCCACTTGAATCGATACATGACAAGCCATCCGATAGGACCATAATGCTTCGACCAATAGGTTGTGCCATTGCTTTGGGTAATCAAAAATCTTCCTCTTTATCAACTTAATCAAACTTTTGTTGGATGCCTCTGCTTGTCCATTAGCCTGCACGTAAAATGGTGAAGAATTCAGTAATTTGATCCCCATGCTCTCTGCAAACTGGACAAACTCACCGGATACGAAGATAGATCCCTGATCGGTTGTTATCATCTGCGGAACACCGAATCGGTAGATAATGTGCTCTTTAACAAACTGGATCGCATTCCCAGAATCAACTTTCTTTAAAGGAATTGTTTCCACCCACTTTGTGAAATAATCAGTTGCCACCAATATAAACTTGTGTCCTTTACTTGAGGACGGATTAATCTGGCCGATCATGTGAATTCCCCAACCTCTGAACGACCCGTTGAATTGCTCTGAATTTCTGACAACCTTGACAACCCTTGTAATACTTGAAGCAATCCTCCAACATCGTCGGCCAAAAATACCCAGCTCATCAAAGCAGCCATTTCATCTTGTGAGCCGATTGATGAGTACCACATATTCCTTCTGCACTTCACCCATCACAGCCTTGGCTTGATCGGTACTTAAACATCTTAGTAGCACTCCATTAATCGTCCGATAGTATAGATCATCGTCGAGTAGCACATAATGTCTTGTAAGTAATTTCCTTGAAGACGATTGAGAGGGATTCTTGAGATAATTATAAATGTCATACCTCCAATCATCGGCTGCAATTGCAACAATTTCAATTTCAACAATTACCAGCCAAAAATTTTCATCAACTCTCGGTATTTTTCGTAGTAGGTCATCAACACATCATTTTGCATTCGTACTCTCCAGCTAGCTGATTGATGGCCAACAAGGAATCACCCATGATCTCTACGGAATCGGCTTCAACTTCTTTCAAAAGTTGCAATCCTTTGAGAACTGCTTCGTGTTCGGCTTGGTTGTTTGTAGCATAGGGCTTGATTGTGTAAGCAAACTCAAAACTTACCGCCTAGGTGATATAATAACCAAGCCGATACCACAACCATGAGTACAAACCGATCCATCAAAAAATAAAGTCCAAGGAACTCTATGGACTGAGCCGATTGAGTCATCACGATGTTCAACGATGAAATCGGCTATGGTTTGTCCCTTGATTTCCTTGGGTGATTCATACCTGAGATCGAACTCCGTCAATGCAAAAATCCATTTACCAACTCTTCCTTTTAGCACTCGAGCCGATAGCATATACTTGACTATGTCGGCTTTGCAGACTATAGTGCATTCATTGGATAACAAATAATGTCTTAACTTCGTGCATGAAAAATGCAGGCATAGGCATAACTTCTCCAGTGGGGAATATCTTGTCTTAACATCCAGAAGCCTTCTGCTCAAATAAAAAATTGCTCTCTCTTTACCCTCGAACTCCTGGATCAACACCGAACCAATTGACTTCTCATCGGCTGACAAGTATAACTTGAAAGACATAACTTTCTATGGAGGAATTAATACTGGTGGGGCACTCAAATATTCCTTGATGTTGTCTAAAGCCTTTTGTTGCTCTGCCCCCCAAGTAAACTGCTGGTCGGCTTTCAGCTGAAGCAAAGGTGTAAATGACTTCATCTTCCCAAACAGATTGGCAACAAACCTTCTAACGAAATTTACCTTGCTAACCAGGGATTGCAATTATTTTTTTTGTCCTGCGGAGGCTGAATATTCCTGATTGCATTAATGCTCCTATGTGTTACTTCAATGCCCCTTTCATGGACAAGAAAGCCCAAAAACTGTCCAGCCGATACGCCAAAGGCGCATTTTATGGGATTCATTTTTAGGCCATATTTTTTTGTTCTCTCAAGAAATTTTCTCAAATCGGCTATATGGTCATTAACTTCTTTGGGTTTTACAACCCACTGATACGCCGGCTATATGTGGGCTAAATGTAATTCATGACCCTCTGATACGTAGCTCCAGCGTTTTTCAGTCCAAAGGTTATTACAACCCACTCATATAAGCCGATTGCACCAGGACATCTGAAAGCAGTCTTATGGATGTCTTTTTCTGCCAAAAAAATTTGATTGTATCCCGCATTGCCAACCATAAAACTTATGATCTTGTGCCCTGAAGCAGCATCAACCAACAAATCGTCAATCGACATTGGGTATTTATCCTTAGAGGTGGCTTTGTTGAGATCTCGAAAGTCGATGCAAACCCTAAGTTTGCCGTTCTTCTTGATCACTGGAACTATGTTCGAAACTCATTCAGCGTATCGGCAAAGCCGAATAAAACTAGCATCATACAAACGAGTAATTTTGGCCTTGATAGCATCATACATATCGGCCTTAAACCTTCTAGACGCTTGCTTGAATGGCCGATATGTAGGTTTGATAGGGAGCCGATGTTCAACAATTTATCGGCTAAGCCCTGGCATCTCAAAATACTCCCAAGCAAAACAATCTTTATATTCCTTCAAAAGTTTTATAAGCTTGGTTCTAAATTGAGAAAACAAATTTTTACTAATGAATGTTGGCCTAGGCCTATCTCCTGAGCGTATATCGACTTCTTCTAAGTCGTCGGCTGACGTAAAGCCTTGTCCTAGCTTGCCATCGAGATTATCTACAGTGTCCTTTGTGTAGACGCTTGATCCCTCCACGATGCCCTCAAAGCAGAAGTTGGGGCTCTTCGTCTCCAATTGGTTGTATTTCAGAATCGGACACTTTTAGATAATCGACTTCCCAAACCTTGCCGGACAAGCAATCTATGTCATCCATCTCCCAAAGCGTTAAATCGACATTGGCAACGTTTACTGACCTATCGGCTTGCACAATTTCAACTTTGTCGTGTTGCCGTTGGATTAAACTCTGGTGCATGGTAGAAGGGATGCAGCAATTGGCATGGATCCAGTCTCTTCCCAGCAACAGGCTGTATGATCCCTTCCCATCGATGACAAAGAAGGTCGTAGGGACAGTCTTGCTGTCGATTGTCAGCTCCACATTCAAACCTCCTTTGGTTTTCGACGGATTGCCTCCAAAGTCTTTCAAGATCATGTTGGTCTTGATGAGGTCATCAGAACTCTTGCCCAATTTTTTGAATGTGGCATAGGGCATCAAGTTCACCGCAGCTCCTCCATCAATCAACATCTTGGACATCGGCTTCCCATTGACATATCCCTTTACGTAAAGTGGCTTAAGATGCCGATGCCCCGTCCTCTCTGGTTTCTCAAAGACGACTTGTTCTAGGGACAATACCAATTTAGCTAGGGATTCCTCAACCATGTCTGCATCGGCCTGGGCTGCTTCATGCTCGACTGGTAGCACAAAAACCATGTTGACCGATGCAGAGGCCACAACTTTTCGCTTGGCCAATATTTTTGCCTTGTCGGCTTGAGCTTCATCGGCTGATACAACTTTGCTTTTCACACGCCACTCCTTCCTTGGACGCTCTTGCTTCTTCTTCTTCTTCAGACGATGGTCGATTTTGGCTTGCACCTCCTGCAGCTGACCTCTGCTCTTCATCCGTTGTACCCTCCTTTTCTGAGTCTTAGTGAAAGTGTCAGAAGGGCACCATTATGGGTTCATGGTCTTGTCTTCATCTTCATTATCGTCATCTTGGAAGAAATCTTGATGAATCAAACCCAGCCTTTGATGAACAGGGAGTTTCTTCTGTGGCAGACGATTCCTCTCGGAACGGGATCGGCTAGACTCCCCAGCGTGATCGGCGTCATGATCGCTGCATGTCGGACAGTCTTCGATCGATGGCAATCTCATGCCCTCGTTCCAACAGAAACGAAAAATTCACAGTCCCAGTGAGGATCAAAGCTGTCGACGTCTTCCTACTTGTTATATCTTTTCTGGGACTTGTTGATGACCCTGGCAGAGTTGGGCTGTCGATAATTCCTTCTATCGGTTGTTCTACCACTTGTGTGAACCATGTTGACATGGAAGGGACTACCATCAATTTTCATCGGCCGATCGTCTCTCTGCTTATGTTTTCTGACAACCTTGGTATAAAGCGATGTTCTAAGAAGTCCTCCATAATTTTACCAAGCTATCCATGCGGGTGTTCACTACCGCGTCCCGCCATCGGCTTGAACCATGTTAACGGGGAAAGGGTTTCCATCAACCTTCATAGGCTTCTTTGGGTCTTCAAATTAATCTTTCCCGCCTTGATAGCCAATTGAATATGTTGTCGGAACACCTTACAGTCGTTTGTGCTGTGAGACCCCATGTTGTGCCATTTGCAGTACTTTCTCTTTTTGAGTTCCTCAGCCGATGGGATCACATGATCGGCTGGTAGCTGAATTTGCTTCTCCCGAAGGAGTAGATCAAAATTTTGTCGGCCTTCTATTAACAACCGAATTTGGTAACCAAATCCATGAGTTCAAGGCTGAAAATAAAGTGGAATCGGATTAGAAAATGATCTACGGAGAAAACAGAGGCTGCATCGGCCATGATCAAATCGGCCGAAGGACCAGTCGGCTGAGGCCGAAGCGGACAGGGATAGCCGATAGCCGATTCCGATTCAGAGAGGGAGATGGAACCGTTTCCGATGAAGAAGCTTGAAGATAAAAGGAAGATTCGGTTTCTAAATATGCATTAAGATATTGCGATCTACGGATAAAGTCCTGTAACAGCAATTGTATCTATAAAATAGGGTTTTGTTTAGATATTTCCTTTTGTAATGTGGCATGGGACTGTATCCCGGGATATTGTCGTATTTTGAATAGTAGATTAGATAGAAACCATGTCTTACATGGACTTTGTTGTACTTGGGTATAAATAGGACCCAAGACCTCTTGTAAATAACATATACATCAATACAACTTCGGCGCATCGCCTCCTATTTTATTTTAGATGAGTTCTTGATCTGGCTTAGGGCTACATCGATTCGAACCCCGAGTAAGGTAAATTCTCATCATTAGTGGTTTATTCCGTCGAATCTAGTGCTTACATCGTCATGACACTCTAGATTTAATGTTATAAACTGTGCAAGTTATCATATACTGCATATAATCTACAACAATGTCTAGATCTATCTCGTCGTCGGCTCATTTCTTTCGAGAGACAGCAGCCGACAGAGCTAGATCTAGATGTTGGACTAGGTTATATGTTGTATCTACCGTCTTGAAGGGTTTACATCGATCTATATAGATCTAATATTATCTTTTTGTACTTAATGCTGCATCATCTATGATCTGTTAAGTAGCTTTTAGAAGTATTTAGAACTATTTGATTAGATGCCTACTTGTAGAGACAGTGCTGGGGTTTCAGCCATCCTTACCTGTTTTAATAATCTTTTAGCATTATTTACTTTAGATATATTAAAGCTGCCTCTTATATTAAGATCTCAATCTGGTTAAATGCCTTAAGCCAGTATCAGTCCGTTGGCATCAGCCGATAGCCGATAGATCTAGGTTTAACACATTTAGGTTAGATTGATATCTTTTCATAAGATTTATCGGAGTACTAGCCGATACACATTAGCTCTCCAGTATCGGCTAGGTTATAAATACACATATTTGTTACCCTTATGTATATTTAGGTTAAGTGATTCATACTGTCTCGGCATAGCCGATCTATCCTAGTCACTTAGTTTAAATATGCTTCGGGATAGCCAATATATGTCAAGTGATTCCCTGAGCCGATCTGGTAGGATCTAACTTTAACCTTACGCATGTATCTGGTTATTACTTCTTATTGGTTAGCAGATCAAACCAATTGGCACGCCTAGATCATCACAGGTAGCCAAGGACGGACCTGCACTGGAGCTAAGCAGATCTCTCAGGCCAGCGCGTGAGAGAAATTTCTAATCAACACACTTCTTGGCACGCCTGGTGAGACCATCGACTCGGTTAGAGCACTTCGACAAGGCCGACGTGATGGTTAACATCAAGAGCCCTGAAATCAGTGAACAAAACACAATTCCTGTCAAGATGAAACAACTGTCGGCCGAGCAATTGGCCGACTATAAGAAGATGGTGGAGGAACTGTAGGCTAACTATCTGCAATCTTTTGCCCAAACCAGGTCTGGAGCCATCCACCAGAAATACAAATTCAGCATTGACGACTTCAAGGCATCCTCCTCAGACGATACAAAAGGAAAACGCAAGATGGAGGAGCTGAAGCAAGAACAAGACGATTCGGAACAACATACTTTGCAGGACCGGATCGATTCGGCTGTGCATCATGCACTCGTCAATCAAAGTGACATCTTGGTCAACACTCTGAATAACATGATTGCCACTGTGGTCGATTCCAAGATTGCCGATCAGTTACAGCGGGGGCCAACTATCACACCCAGAAATTCAGACCCGAATTTTTGAAACTATATGTGTATTAAAATCCCTGTCTAGGACCAGCCAGGGTACACATACGACAATTGTTGATATTACAGTTCCACGTCTTAGAAACAATACAAAAAGATTATAAAGGAGTAGCGGAAAAAGAAAAAGGGCCTAAGCCTAAGCTTGACGCTGGCCACGCGGCTTCGACCACTCCAGAGGCAGCTTCCAGAGTGTAGGACAAGCCTACTCCACCTCGTCTTCATCTTCAACCTCTGGGTCGGGTTCTGGTGAAGGGGCAAGGATGAGTACTTCCACGTACTCAGCAAGTCACGCCGGAAGAGGAGAGGAATGAATGCAGGGGAGACAAGGGTTTGGCTAAGGTTTGCTTTTGCGCAAACGGCAGGGGTTTTTCCAAACAAACGGAAATTTGAACACAAACGACACAGAAATAATATAAGAATTTAAGCATTTTGAAAAACCAACACTGTCCAACACTATCCCCACGTTGAGACAGGCCCAAACCATCCACCTATAATAGTCATGTTCCAAAACTTAGGGTGTAAAAGTGTGAGACTAATCACGGAGAGCTCGGTCGATCGCCCTATTACCGCGGGCACGACTATTCGAATAGATTTACTCTGATCAGAGGTGTACAACTGTACCCACAAGACACAGCCCCACAACACGGTCTCCCGTGCGCGAATACCACCGCGGTACCCCGGAAAGGAAACCGTGATAGGACCTTTCGTATACCCCCACTAACCAAGCGAACCCCACCAAGGTTTCGCCCCCACTCCCGGACCACGGGAGTGGGCAGCCCCGAGTGCCTCGGTGAATCCGCACAGCCAACAACCCTTATACCGGGCCGACCGAAACTCCATCCTACTCACCCTTGCTTATGGGTCCGTCAGCTAGGAGAGGATGCACTACGGGACCTACCTTACCCATTTCGGCTTGTGGTTTGCACGGTCATTCTCTCGAGGGTCCTGTGAACCGGTCCTTAATTGCTATGGGCGCCGCTAACCAAAACCATAGCGTCCACACCCCACCATTTGTCATATTTTAGTTATTAGTCCGGTTCACTGAATCTATAATCATTAATCCTCCGAACGTAAGTCCAGAGAGATAAATTAAGTGAGAATGACCCAATTTGTGAGCTAGTGAGTCTAAGCGAGGCTAAGCATAACCTAGTCCTGAATCTAATCATATTATTTTCCCAAGTTTGATCAAAGGGTTTGGGGTGTCAAACCTAAGGTATAAACTAAGCATAAGGTGTACTATTTCCCATGAAATGACAATATAAAATATATGCAATTTCATAGAATAAAACATGTGTTTTACCAAATGGGAGCAATATGATCAATAATGTGGTATGACTTGCCTTGCTCTTCGGCTTGGGGGACTTCCACGACGACTTCAAAGTAAACGGGACGGAGGGACTACCGGGATCTACACGACAAACAACACTTCAACAAAACAGGCTAAAAAGCTACTAAAACAGGGAACAAAACTATTTTTAATGGATTCTTGGCATTTTTATGAGTTTAATAAAATTTGGATGGGCTAAAACGGAGGTCGGATTGAAAAGATATGATTTTTTAGAAGTTTTCGGGTTTTTACTAAAACAAAAAAATCCTTAATCGATTAATTGCGCAATAAATCCCGGGAGGCGTCAACGGCTAGGGCGACGCGCCCGAGGGCTGACTCCAGCCGGCCCGCGGAGTGCCGGTCCACGGTGGATCGGGCAGCACCACGTGGCGCACACGTGGTGCCGAGTAGCCACCACGTGGCTTGCCACGTGGGCGAGCGAGGACGGACGGTGCCGATCGGACGAAGCCGATCAGACGGCCGAGAAGAAAAGGTGCGGGCGCGATCGGCCGGTGGTGGCGATCGGTGGCCGGAGGCCGGCCGGCCATACGGGCGGCGGCACAGGGCGGCGGGGTGATGCGGGTTACGCGCGAGAGGAACCGCGTGTTCTCGCGCCCGGCGCTGCGGGTTCGGTCCGAGCGGAACAAGAATATTGGCTCACCGTGGGGTCGCCGGAGTTGAGGGAGACGGCGGCGATAGCGGCGAAGGAGAAGGCGGAGCTCGCGGGGGAGGGTGGCCGAGGTGGCGCGGGTGCGGGAAGAAGGAAGGAGACGACGGGAGCTCACAAGGCGGCTCGGGACATCGGGATGACGCGGCTGAAGTCCGTCGACGGGTTCCGAAACAAGGGCGCACGGCGCGGGGATGACGGAGAGAGAGAGGCTTGAGTGGAGGTGTGGGGAGCTCGTGGGGGCGAGGGGTGCTTAAATAGGGAATGGGGAGGTCGGCGGCGACCGGATAAGGCGCAATTGCTCGTCGGCGCAATTTTTGGGGAATAATGGCCGGCGGTTAAATCCGGCCATTAAGGGCGCGAGGAGCGGCGGCGGGCGATTGAAAACGGCGGGAGAGGCGGGGAGTTAGGCCGGTGCCTTTAGGGCACGCGGGAGAGGCGGACGACCGGGATCCGCGTGGGGCAAAGACGACGCCAATGGCGGCGGGACGGCCGGAGGTAGGGGACGGGGCTGACAAGGAGGACCCCACCTGTCGGTGTCCCGGGGTAGAGGGGAGGCAAACTGGACTTATTCGCGGTGCAAGAGTTAAACGGGCTGCGGCCTTTGGCCGTCCCGCGAGAGAGGAGAGAGAGAGCGGCGTGCGGGATCGGCCGGGCCGAACGGCCGATGCGCGCGGAAGGGATGGGCCGCCGGCTGCGGCCGGCGCCCACGGGAAAAAGAGCGGGAAAGGACGAGGGAGAGAGAAACTGATTTTCCCTGGATTTATTAATTTCGTTTGATTTTAATTGGTTAAAAATTATTTCTAGTGCTTTGAAAATTCCACTAAAAATCCTGTTAGTGTATTTTGACATGTAGAATTTTAAAAAAAATCCTACCATGCCATTTCCAATTAGCTTTTGGTTTTTAAAATTGTTTATTCTCTCCAGTTAATTCCAACAATTTTCTTTTACGATTTTCCTTTTTGATTTTTAACAGGGGAAAACAGCTCAAGGTGTTACAAACCTACCCTCCTTAAACGAAATCTCGACCCCAAGATTCGAGAGGCGGCGAACGATAGGGATGAGCGGCCTTTAGCTCATCTTCCCTCTCTCAGGTTGCTTCTTCTTCGGAGTGATGAGTCCATTGAACTCGGCAGAACCTGATAACCTTATTCCGGGTCCTCTGTTCACTCGTTTCGAGTATCCGTGCTGGTTTCTCTATGTAAGTCAGATCTTCCTGGATTTCGATCTGATCAGGACTGACTTGTTCTTCTAGAACTCTCAAACACTTCTTGAGTTGGGAGACGTGGAAAACGTCGTGGATCCTCGCCATGGTGGGTGGCAGTTCGAGTTGGTATGCCACTTCACCCCGTCGCTCTTGTATCTAATAAGGTCCCACATAGCGTGGTGCCAACTTGCCTTTGGTTTGGAATCGGTGCACTCCCCGAAGTGGGGTGACACGAAGATATACATAGTCTCCGACTTTGAAAACTAGCTCTCCGGCGGTTGTCTGCATAACTCTTTTGACGAGACTGTGCAACTTTCAGCCTTTCTCTTATGATTCTGACTTTCTCTTCGGCATCACTTAACACTTCGGTCCTGAACAGTTGACGTTCGCCGGTCTGATCCCAGAAAAGCGGGTTCGACACTTTCGTTCATAAAGTGCTTCGAAAGGTGCCATTTGTAGACGGCCGATAACTGTTGTTATAAGAGAACTCTGCATAGGGCAGGCTCTTATCCCAAGCTCCTCCGAAATCCAGAGCACAAGCTCGCAGCATATCTTCCAAAACATGGTTTACACGTTCCGTCTGACCATCGGTTTGCGGGTGATAGGCCGTGCTAAAATTCAACCGGGTGCCAAGTTCCTCTTGTAGTTTTTGCCAAAACTTGGAGGTGAACTGGCTACCACGATCAGATACTATCTTCTTGGATACACCATGAAGACACACAATCCTTGCAAGGTACAATTCTGCTAACCTTCTGCCCGTATAGGTGGTAAGCACTAGGATAAAATGAGCCACTTTAGTGAGGCGGTCGATTATAACCCAGATAGAATCGTGTCTCGATGATGTCCGGGTAAACCGTGATGAAATCCATCCCGATTTCCTCCCACTTCCATTCCAGGATTTGAAGTGGTCGTAATAATCCAAAGAGCCTCGGTATTCTACCTTTACTCGTTGGCATACATCGCATAGTGCCACGAACTCTGCTATTTCTCTTTTCATGCTAACCCACAAGAACTTCTCCTTAAGATCCTGGTACATTTTGGTACTTTCCGGATGGATAGAGTACTGACTCTGATGTGCTTCAGTAAGGATTAACTTTTTCAATTCCTTATCTTTTGGCACACATATCCTATTGCCCATCCATATGGTTCCATGCTTGTCTTCCGTGAAGTCACGAGCTTTTCCCACTCTCATATTCTTCTTAAGCTCAGCTATGTCCAGATCCGAGGCTTGAGCTATGAGAATTTGATCTAAGAGTGTGGGTCTGGCCTCAAGAGCGGCCACAAATCTGGGTTCAACAATTCCCAGGTTTAGGCGCTCTAGATCTTGTAGTAACTGTTCACATCTCCCTTCTATGTGAATAGAGTTGCAGTAACTCTTTCGGCTCAGGGCATCAGCTACCATGTTAGCTTTGCCGGGATGGTAGTGTACACTGAGATCATAATCCTTGATCAACTCCAACCATCGTCGCTGATGGAGGTTCAAATCCGGTTGGGTGAAAATGTATTTTAGGCTCTTATGATCTGTATATATTTCACAGCGATTACCGATGAGGTAATGTCGCCATATTTTCCGAGCATGAACTACTGCTGCTAGTTCCAAGTCATGTGTTGGATAATTAGACTCATGAGGTGTCAACTGGCAGGAAGCATACGCGACCACCTTTCCATCTTGCATCAACACACAGCCTAACCCTTGGTGAGATGCGTCGCAATAGACTTGGAAATCTTTGGTTTGATCTGGCAAGATCAATATGGGTGCGGACACCAGTTTTCTCTTGAGTGTTTCAAAACTCTGGTTGCGCTCGGTAGTCCATATAAACTTTTCATCCTTCATTAACAACTGCATCAAAGGCTTGGCAATTCTGGAGAAGTTTTCGATGAACCGACGGTAATAACCCGCAAGTCCTAGAAAACTTTTGACTTGGGTGACAGTTTTAGGTGGAGTCCATTTGGTTACTGCCTCCACATTGGAAGGGTCCACTGCGACTCCTTGGGCATTCACGATATGGCCGAGGAATTGCACTTCCTTTAACCAGAAAGCACATTTGCTAAACTTAGCGTAGAGCTGGTGGTCTCTTAACTTTTCAAGTACCAATCGGAGATGGTGCTCATGTTCCTCTTTCGACTGCGAATAGATCAGGATGTCGTCGATGAACACCATGATGAACTTGTCTAGGAATTCCATGAACACTTTGTTCATCAAATTCATGAAAAAGGCTGGGGCATTTGTGTCGAAACTTGGTTTCGGCAATATATTTAATGGGGTCGCAGTCAAGATCGCCAAGCACAATGGGTTAGAAGAAGAAGAAGATTTAGACAGGTTCAGGCCCTCTCGAGAGGTAATACCCTACTCCTGTTTCGGTGGATTCGATCCGCCGAGTGTCTTTATTGATCTCGTGATCAAAAGCTAAGAGCTAAAAGCTGAACTCCTCTTGGAATCTCGATCTAGAATCTAATCTCGATCAAGTCTAGGAATATCCTCAAGGGACGCCCCTTACCCCCTTATATAGTCTTGGGAGGAAGGGTTTACAAGTCGAAACTCTATCTTATTCTAAGTTGGTTTCCTCAATCTTACCAAACCGTGACTATAGGCCGATTGCCTTATCTCTATCTAACCGTAACACCTAAGTCAAGTTCGGCTTACGATATGGCGGCGCAATCTATCCCTACCTCCAACGGATAAGCTTGCCATGTGGATACCCGATTGCCACAATCTCCACAAGTAGCCCGAGTCCTTTTCGGTCGACGAGACAACTCGGCTTCGGACCAAGCGTAACTCAATCAAAAAATCTCTTTGACCGAGTGCTTTTGGCGCCGAGTGATTTCATCATCTCTGCCTGAATCTTCCCGAGTGGCTCCAAAGACGTGAAGGGCTGGAAAAATATATATAAAAATTTCTCAAAAATAAATATCTAGGTGCATCTCCCGATGCACCTAATTATAGGTGTAGCCCCCGACTATGTGGTTAGTCAAAAATAGACTAAGCATATAGTCAAGAACTATAAAAAAATATTCTCATGTAGATGCCTAGCTCACGCTAAAGCAATCATAGAAATCTCATTACTCAGCAAGTTCATACTTATCCGAGTGAATTTGTCCGAGTCATCTCAGAACAAATAATTCAATCATCCCTCATGGGTAAAAAGCACTCGGTTAACTCTTGCCCAACCGAGTGGATTCGCCCGAGTAATCCCGGAATAAATATTTCATTCATCCCTCATGGGAAAACAAGTTCTTTCAATCATATGAAAAATATGACCAAGTTATTAAATAGCTTTTGCCATAATACTGGTCTCATTCTTATAAAGATCTTCACCAAGGTGGAAAACAAACAGCATCGGCAAGATTACCCGACCAAATGCCAAAAAACCAAACAGCCCTTGTTCACCAAGGTGGCTATAAAAACTCTTGTTGGTCACCTTCCAAATTGCATCGCGCCGGCTTCTCATGAAGTCAAGCAAACCGCGGTATGGAAGGATCTTTTAAAGGCATAGGGCACTCGGACACGTGCATATTGCCGGGCAAATCCGCTTAAGCTCATCCGCTTAAGTCCCTAAGGACACGTATCGGACCACACCTTAGCGGGCCGTAGATTTTCTTATGGGCTCGGCCCACTCACCGAAAACCTAGCGCAACCCTCAAATCTTTCTTTATAAAGACACGAGGTCGTCCCCACCTCTTCATCTTCCAAAATTCCCCTTCTCGCAATCGCTCATCGGTTCATTGCGGAGAACCCTAGGCTCGCGCGCTCGGTCCATCCGCCAAGAAGCTTGCTTGCCGCGACAACTAGCTTCTACGGCCAAAACTCCCACATCCATCGCCCAAGATCTAACCTTTCTCGGCCGGATCCGCTCCCCAACAACCTCGCTCTCATGACGGAGGAGAAGAGGATTCCGTTCGACCAATGGGCCACCTCGGACGTGAGAGAATACACCCTCAAGGAGATGGTGAAGCACGGCGTGCTTCCGCCCAAGGAACTTGTGGGATGGCGCCGGCGGCGGGGGAGGACTTCCGACCCCTAACACCGGTGAGCTTGTCGTCTTTACCTCCTTTTTCTATTGCGGATTCAGTCTTCCCACCTCCGAATTCTTTCGGGGGCTCTTGGATTACTATGGTCTTCACATCTACCATCCGAACCCCAACTCGATGCTTCACATCGCACTCTTTATTCATGTGTGTGAAGCCTTCCTTGGCATTCTTCCTCACTTCAATCTGCTCCGTCGTATGTTCTACGAAACCCCATCCGAACAAGGACCATCCTTGTGTCGTTGGCGGGCAGCTTCCGCTTCGCGGATCTCTCCGCAAAGACTACTTCTCTCTCCCCTTGAAATCCTCGAACAAAGGCCGGCACTCGAACCGGTTCTACATCGCAATCTTGAACCCACCTCCCTTCCTTTGTCGGTCTTCCTCCTGTCCCCAAACCATCTTGGAGCACCGTCCCGTAGCCCAAGAATGGGATGAGGCCAACGATCCGCTCGCGAAGATCCCGGCGATGAAGAAGAGGAACCTTCGCGGGAACAAATCACTCGGCACTTCATCGTGCCGACGGCGCCAATCGGAGCGGTCGAAACCGGCCTTCGAGTACGAAGGCGGAAGGACCCAATCGGGAGGACCGGATCCGCTCACATACGAGATCCCGAAGATCCGGATGTACAAGCTCTTCTCATCCGGGATCTCGGTCGAGCGAGCCCTCATACTACCGAGTCCTTCCATTCGGCATCCATCGACCTCCTCCTCCGTAAGCCGATTGATTGCTTTATGGTATCTTTCGATCTTGATGTCTTGTCGCTTAACGTTGCGCCTTCCTTCTTCGCGGAGAACGCCTCTATCATTTCCAAGCCGTATAAGATGGCTCATGATGACGCGCGCGTCGCCCGCTAAGAAGCCGACGGCGGGATAAAAATCCAAGCTGATCCGGTCGGGAAGCGGGCGGCGCCGAGTGAGGACTCGAACAAGCGCGCAAGCAAAGGCGGCTGATCATCGAGGACTCGGATGACGACGTCCCGGCTCCTCCAGTCGAGACCCCGCCTCTAAGGCGATCGCCGCGGACTGCACCGAAGATCCGCCGATCAACCAGGTAAGCTCTGAAACCAAAGTCCTGAGTTCTTTCGTAGAGAACTCTTCTTTATCTTCGCTGTATTTACTTGTGCAGGAAGCCCCAGGATATAGATCCTGTCGGAGGGGATGAAGGGCCGACCCCGGCCTCTGCTCCCGAAGCGCCAAGGCCGTCAGAGCCGAAACCCCGGAGCCCGCAACCAAGTGCAAGCGTTCCGGAGAAGCACCCTTCTCCTCAGAAGGAGAGTGCCCCCAGGGAAGAGCCCCCGACTGCCAGCCGGGATATCCCGACCGGAGACCAGTCGGTTGCCGGGGAACCCTCAGCTGCGGCCCGAGCGCCCCCGACTGAGGGTCACTCGGCACAGAGCCCGAAGAAGAAGAAGGGCCCGGCTGCCCCACCTAGGCGGGCTGCCACCGAAACCGGTGAGATTTGCTTCGGAACTTTCCTTTGTTCTTTCAATTTTGAATCTTTCATGTCTTCATTGGTCTTTCTCGTTTGCCGCCACGGTAGAGGAGATCCCTGTTACGAGTTTCGAGACCCGGGTTCCTCCAATCGAATCGAGTGGCGGGACTCGGAAGGCGAGAGACAGGGCATCATCCTCGACCGGCAGGCTGAAAAGGATGAAAGGGATGCCCTCGTCGAGAGCCTGAACGAGGCGACCCGACTGCTCAACGTAAGCCTTCATCTTTCTTTTTGATTATATCTTCGTTATCCTTCAGTCGATCATCCTTCTGCCTTCGCATGCAGAAAGAATATTGCCGCTCAATGGCAAAATCCGAGGCGCTGGAAAAGCTGGTGCCTCACTTAAACTCCTTGGAGGACGTTCGCGACGCCGAAGGTCACTCGGGAGGAGGCCGCTTCAAGGGAGGCCGCTTTAAGGAAGGAGATCTCGGAGCTTCGAGAAGCGAACCTCGACCTCCGCGGATCAATCGGAAGTAAGCCTGCCTCTCTCAGCTTCATCGTGATTCTTTTGTTGATCTTGTCTATTGATAATCCTCTTTTGTTGTAGAAAATTCTTCGGAGGTCCACTCGCTTCAAGTCCAACTGGAAGCGGTCAACCTTGGCAAGGCCGAGATGGAGGCCGAATTTGAAGGTAACCTTCTTTGAAGTTGAATTTCATGTGCTTGCTTCATTCCCGAGTGCCTTGACTGATCTAGGACTCCTTGCGCTTATAAGATAAAGACCCGAGCCCGATGACGTCTTACTCGGGCGGATCAAATCCAGCGACGAGATACGGGAAGAGGTCGCCAATGCCGCCGCACCAATCTTGGCAGCCTTGTTTGATCAAGGGGTTGGGGCCGCTCGCTGGAGCCAATCGAGATCTTCGACAAGCTCCGCCGGCTCCCGAGCGATCTCGAAGAACATCACCGAAGCGCCAACATGGGGCTGGTCTCGGCTCTTGCACGACCAGGTCCCTCTACCCCGAGTGGATATTCATTCAATCGGGAGGGCTTCGCCGAGGGGACAACAGATGAGCAGGCCTTAGATATGCTCGGCGAGGCGCAAGAGGCGGCGAAAAGATCTCTTTGGATGTAGAAACAATTTCAAGCTTTGAACTTATATTCGACTTCGCTTTGTGAATGTCATGTAATCGTGATACTCTTGACATGGAATCTTTGTGACTATTTTTAGTTTATTTATGTCAATGCCTTGATTCGAGCTTTTGTGTGAAATTTCTTAAGTAGTTTTCGTCTCGTCGTCATCAAGCCTAGGCTCGATTAGGTCATCGGAAAACTCTCGTCCTTAGACACCGAGCTCGAGTCGAAGGGCATTAAACAATGATAAACCAAATTATGCACAAAAATTTGACGAGGAAAATTCGAGCTTTATTGATATGTGTATCGCCCACGCTAGCTCAAGAAGTCATCTTGCTTGAGGTTGGCGATCAAGGAAAACATGAGGCCTTAGCCAAATTAGGCGTAAAACCGCCGAAGATGTTCGATGTTCCAGGAGTTCTCCACCATAGACCCGTCCTCGCGCTTAGCCGGTAGGCACCGAGCCGAGTCACTTCGGCGATTATATAGGGTCCTTCCCATAAGGGAGATAACTTGTGTCGGTCTTTGGTGGTCTGGATTTTGCGTAGGACCAGTCGCCAACAATGAAAGCTCGTGCTCGCACGTTGCGACCGTGGTATCTTCGAGCCCTTGAAGGTATTTGGCCGACTGGATGAGGGCCGCCTCGCGGGCCTCTTCCAATCGGGTGAGGTCATCCACTCGGTCGATGTCGTAGCGTTCATCGTTGAAGCCGCTGGACCCGGAGGGACTCAAACTCCATCTCATTTGGCAACATGGCTTCGCGCCATAGACCGAAAGAAAGGAGTTTGGCCGGTGGCCCGACCGGGTGTAGTTCGCAGCGACCATAGAACCGAGGGAAGCTCTTGGACCCACTTGCCGGCGTAAGGGCTTAGCCGGTCGAAGACGCGAGCCTTGATGCCTTGAAGAACCATGCCGTTTGCTCGCTCGACTTGCCCATTGCTTTTGGGGTGAGCTACGATGCGTAGCGATCTTGATTCCGAAGTCTTCGCAGAATTCCTTGAAGATGCCTCCCGTGAATTGAGTCCCATTATCGGTTATGATTCTGTTTGGGACGCCGAAGCGGTGCACGATGTTGAGGAAAAATCCCGTGCTTTGTCGCAGTGATTGTGGCAACCGGCTTGGCTTCAATCCACTTGGAGAACTTGTCGATTGCGACGAAGAGGTGTGTGAAACCTCCGGAGCTTTTTGAAAGGACCAACCATGTCCAGCCCCATACCGCGAACGGCCGGAAAGTGGGATTGTTTGAAGCTCTGGCCGGAACATGGCTTTGCTGGCGAAAAACTGGCAGCCTTCGCAGTTCTTACGACTTTGTCCGCGTCGGAGACCGTGGTGAGCCGAAGAATCCCGTCCGTAAGCTTTGCCGACTAAAGTGCGTGCTTGCCGCGTGGCTCCCGCATATGCCCGAGTGGATGTCCTGGAGTAATTGTTTCCCTTCTTCGGGTGTGATGCACCTCATTAGAATTCCAGAGGGGCTTCTCTTGTATAGATCGGAGTTGACCATGATGTATGCTTGGCAACGACGCCGGACGCGTTCTGCTTCATCCCGGTCATCCGACAGCTCTTGCTGAGTTAAGAATTTGATGAGCGGCGTCCTCCGGTCGGTATCGATCATGGTGACTTCATTCGTGGTTTGCTCGTTGGGAGCTGTCTTTGCCGTGACGGTTGGCTCGTAGAGATGTTCGACAAAGACATGCGTCGGGCGGCTTCGCGCTTTGATCCGAACTGCGCTAGCTCATCGGCAGCTTCGTTGTTGTGTCTCAGGACATGTGAGAGTTCGAGTCCGTCAAACTTGTCCTCAAGCTTGCGGACCTCTTGTCGGTAGGCCTCCATAGTGTCGTTTAAGCAAGACCCGCCTTTCATCACTTGATTGACGACCAGTGGGAGTCGCCTTTCACAATAAGTCGACGAATCCCGAGCGAGACTGCGAGGCGCACCATGTAAGAGAGCTTCGTATTCGGTGACGTTGTGTGAGGCGGAGAAGTGGAGGTGAAGGGCATATCTTAGCCTTTCCCGGTCCGGGAGATCAGCACAACTCCTGCTCCCAAGCCAGTGATCCTCTTGGATCCGTCGAAGTGCATGGTCCAGTGTTGGAGGTCTTCCCGAGGTACGTGCTCTTGCTGTTCAGTCCACTCGGCCAGGAAGTCCGCTAAGGCTTGTGACTTAATGGACGTCCTGGGCTTGAAAGTTAAGTCCAGCGGCATCGGTTCCAGGGCCCACTTGGCGATGCGCCCGGTTGCCTCGCGGTTGTGGATGACGTCGCCGACTGGAAAGGAGGTGATGACGGTGACCGAGTGACCCGAAAGTAGTGTGCCAATTTCCTCGCGGTTATTAGAACACCATATAAGCAATTTTTGTACCTGGGGGTATCGGATTTTGGCTCCTGCCAATACTTCGCTGACAAAGTAAATTGGTCTTTGAATCTTCTGGGCCCGTCCTTCTTCTTCTCGTTCAACCACAAGGACCGTGCCGACCACTTGGTGAGTGGCCGAGACGTACGGCAAGAGGGGTTCCCTGGGCTGAGGTGAAGCTAGGACGGGTGGCGTGGTAAGGAACTCTTTGAAGTCTTCAAAGGCCTTGTCGCTTCCGGGGTCCACTGGAAGTCGTCCTGTCTTCTTCGCAGCTCGAAGAAGGGCATGCCTCGCTCGCCGAGTCGGGAAATGAAACGGCTTAGCGCCGCCATGCAAAGTGAGCTTTTGGACGTCTTTCGATTACTCGGGGCTTCATGTTTAAGATGGCGTTGATCTTTTCCGGGTTTGCTTCAATGCCGCGATGTGATACCATGAAGCCGAGCGGTTTGCTCGAATGGACGCCGAAGGTGCACTTCTCCGGTTCAACTTCATTCGAAGGCCCGGATGTTTGCAAAGGTTTCTTCTAAGTCGGCGATCGGTCTTTTTTCGCTTGGTCTTGATGACAACATCGTCGACATAAGCTTCAACGTTTTTGCCGATCTGCGTCTGGAAGCATCTTTGGATCATGCGTTGGTATGTAGCTCCGGCGTTCTTCAGGCCGAAAGGCATGGTGATGTAGCAGTAGGCCCCGAACGGCGTGATGAAAGATGTCTTCAGGCAGTCGGATTCTTTCAGACTGATCTGGTGATAGCCCGAGTAACAATCCAAGAAGCTCAGGAGTTCGCAGCCGGCTGTTGAGTCGACAACTTGGTCGATACGAGGTAGCCCGAATGGATCTTTGGGGCAGGCTTTGTTGAGGTCGGTGTAATCGACGCACATGCGCCACGGCCCGTCTTCTTGCGACCAAGACTGGATTGGCTAGCGGTCGGGATGAAGGACTTCTTTAATGAAGCCGGCAGCCAAGAGCTTTGCAAGTTCTTCTTTGATCGCGTCTTTTCGATCCTGTGCGAACCTGCGTAATCGTTGTTTTATTGGTTTGGCGTCATCTTTGACGTTCAAAGAGTGCTCGATCACCTCCCTAGGAATTCCAGGCATATCGGATGGTTTCCAAGCAAAAACATCTTTATTATTTTGGAGGAAGGTGACGAGCGCGCTTTCCTATTTAGGATCTAGGTCGGCGCCGACATTACGGCGAGTCTTGGAGGGATCGGACGAATCAAGGGAGATCTTTTGGTCTTGGCGTCGCCGGATCCCGATTTGGCTATCTTCTTCGCGGGGACTTCGCCTCTGCCGAAGTAGATGCAGCCAATCGGACTTCTTGTTGGCCATGTAATCTCTCTCGAGATTGGGCCATGTCGCAGCTTTCCTTGTCGCAGTGAAGGCTTGCTTCACATCGCTGCGAAGAGTGATGACGCCGTTGGGACCCGGCATCTTCATGCAAAGATAAGTGTAGTGAGGGATCGCCATGAACTTGGCAAGCGCAGCCTTCCGATGATGGCATGATATGCCGTTTCAAGTCGGCCACCTCGAAGGTGACGTTCTCCGTTCGGAAATTCTCTCGGGCTCCGAAGGTGACTGGGAGAGAGATATGCCCGAGTGGTGTTGAAGATAGCCCCGGATAACTCCGTGGAAGGGGGCTGAGCTTGCTTTGAGTTCGGCCCTGGGATCTCGCATTTCGTCCATAGTCTTGGCAAACATGATGTTGAGGGCGCTGCCCCCGTCGATGAGGACGCGCTTAAGCCTGATGTTGCGGACTACGGGGTCCAGGACGAGTGGATAGCGTCCCGGATGGACCACTCGGTCAGGATGATCCGAGCGGTCAAAGGTGATGGCCACCTCCGACCATCGCAGATATTGAGGACTTCGGTTGAGCCGCGTTGACCTCCGGTCGCAGCTTAGCTCGTTTCCTCTTGGATTCATAAGCTAACGGGCCCCGAAGATGTGGTTGAGCTCCCCACCTGGATCTTGAAAAGGTTCGGCATTCTCGCCGCATTGTTCTTCTTGGCGCCGGACGGGCCAGCCTCGTCGATCGGCTTCTTGTTGAGCGCGCCGCGTCATGTTCAACCGCTTGTAGATAAAGCGATCCTTTGCCGCGTGCTTGTGATTCGGATGGTGGGTGCACCGGGCGTTCATGATGGCGTCGTAGGCGGCGACTCGGGACGGCGTTGAGTATTGGAGGTTGCGGCCACTGTGTCTCGATCGGCGCTTGCGATCTTTCGGGCCCCGGTTGTTGTTGTTGCCGCCATCCTTCTTAGGATTTCGGCTTCCTCCCGCTTGCTTGTCCTCTCTTCTGTCGGGCCGATCTTGACGGGCGGCCTTGATGGCGTCGTTTGATTTGGCGTATGAATTCGCCGTCTCAAACATCTGCTTCACCGTCTTCGGTGGCTTGCGTCCGAACTTGCCGATAAGCGGCTCATCACGGACTCCCTTCGGAAGGCGGCGATGATGATGTCATCGGTGATGTTCGGGATCTTGTTGCGCTTCTCGGAGAAGCGACGAATGTAATCCTTCGAGGCTCATCCGGCTTCGGATGACATTGTAAAGGTCGAAGTGCGTGCCGGGCCTCTCGAAGGTGCCTTGGAAGTTGGCGACGAAGTGGTCCCTCAGCTCGCTCCACGAGCCGATTGAGCCTCTTGGCAGGCTGGTGAGCCAATTTCTGGCCGAGTTCGCGAGGGCCACGGGCAGGTAGTTCGCCATGGCTTTGTTGTCACCACCTGCAGCTCGGATGGCAAGGGTATACACAGTTAACCAAGATTCGGGGTCGGTTTTGCCATCGTACCTTTCTATCCCGGTGGGCTTAAAGCCACTCGGCCAATGCACTCGGCGGAGCTCCCGAGTGAAGGCCGGTACTCCATCGTCGCCGCTATCAGGTGATCCCCTCCGATCTTCCTGAGTGCGACGGTCGCGCTCTTGGTAGCGGCGGTCGAGGACTTCCCGCGATCACTCGGCGGGGTCTTCGTTGGCTGGTTGGGTAGCCGGAACTTGCGGTGGACTCGGTGGTGGACGGGTGGACGTCCATGTCGTTTGCGGCGGGAGTCGACCGTCTGCTCTTGGTGCCTCGGCATGGACTCGGGAGGCGGGCCTCTTGGCCTAGTTGACGACCGAGCCGGTTCGGGCCTCCTATAGTCTCCCGACCTTAGGGGTGGGAGCCGGCTCTTGTCGGCGTTTCGGCCACGGATTCGCCGGCCTTCTTGCCGAAGTGGTGGGAGGGCCGTTAGCCGTGGCAGCAACGATGGTCTTGATCTTATCCAAGATAGGAGTCACGTTGGCCGAGCCGTCTCCATGACGGTATCCAAGAGCATGAGTGCGGCGACGCGTTCGTCGTGGCGTCGGAAGACATTGGTGTTGCGAACCCGTGTTTGGAGGATGGCCTCCGGGCGACCGTCCCAGTGCACGTAGATCCCGCTTCCTTTTATCGCCTCGTCTTTGCGTTGTTTGTCTTCTTCTGTCTTGCGTTCGAGCTCCACTCGCTCGCTCCTCTTCGGCAAGCCTTCGCCATGGCTGAGTCGGACTCATCCGGCTCGGCCATGAGGACGTCAAGCACTTCGGCTCGCATCCATATGGCGTCGGAGTTGTTGGCTTCGTCGAAGGGATGCCGTAGAGATTGTCGGCCGGCGGAGCCGAGGTATCCGTTGAGCTCGAAGATGAACAGGAGCCAAAGGACGGGAGGATGACAACGACCTCCCTTGATCTGGGTAACCCGGATCTGATCGTTCCGGCCCGAGTCGGAGCTTGGGGATCGGCTCTTCCGAGTGGATCCTCGCCAATTCGGGAGAGCAGCTTGATCGTAGATCTTGGCGACGTTTGGTAACCCAATCGGCACCGAAAGGTCTTCACCGAGTAGATTGCTTCCGTCGGGAGGCAAGAAGATTGGCGCAGATCTCGGCGGCATTCGGTAATCCGAATGGCGCCGAGTGAAGTCCGTCATCGGAAAAGGTGGATCGCATCTTGGTCTTCAAGATGTTGTCGAAGATCTCGGCGCGTTGGAGAGCCCGAACGGCGCCGAGTGGGTTGTTCCCTCCGACTGGTTCGAATCCGAGTCGAGGGAGGAGTCGCTGACGAAGTTGGCGGCGAAGTCGCCGAGTCTTGAAGGAGATCCCATCACGCTTGTCGGCGAGATTGTTGAAGAAGTCTCGACGCGCGGCCCCTACCTGGCGCGCCAACTGTCGAAACTTGGTTTTGGCAATATATTTAATGGGGTCGCAGTCAAGATCGCCAAGCACAATGGGTTAGAAGAAGAAGAAGATTTAGACAGGTTCAGGCCCTCTCGAGAGGTAATACCCTACTCCTGTTTCTGCGGATTCGATCCGCCGAGTGTCTTTATTGATCTCGTGATCAAAAGCTAAGAGCTAAAAGCTGAACTCCTCTTGGAATCTCTGATCTAGAATCTAATCTCTGATCAAGTCTAGGAATATCCCTCAAGGGACGCCCCTTACCCCCCTTATATAGTCTTGGGAGGAAGGGTTTACAAGTCAGAAACTCTATCTTATTCTAAGTTGGTTTCCTCAATCTTACCAAACCGTGACTATAGGCCGATTGCCTTATCTCTATCGGCAACCGTAACACCTAAGTCAAGTTCGGCTTACAGATATGGCAGGCGCAATCTATCCCTACCTCCAGTCGGATAAGCTTGCCATGTGGATACCCGATTGCCACAATCTCCACAATTTGTAAGTCCGAAGGACATGACCGTGCACTAGTACAGACCGTACCGAGCGATGAAGGCGGTCTTGGGAATATCTTCTTCTCGAATTCTTAGCTGGTGATAGCCTGACCGCAGGTCTATCTTTGAGAACACCTTTGCTCCTTTTAATTGATCGAACAGGTCGTCAATCCTAGGAAGAGGATATTTATTCTTAATAGTGACCTCGTTTAGTGTGTGATAGTCGACGCACATCCTTTTGGTCTTATCCTTTTTCTCCACAAAAATGACCGGCGCACCCTGGCGACGTCGGGCGGATATAACCTTTCTGTAATTGTTCATCTACTTGTTTTTTGACCTCTGCCAATTCATTGGCTCCCATCCTATAGGGCCTCTTATGGATCGGAGCAGTGCCAGGGACTAGGTCAATCCGAAACTCTATTTCTCTTTCAGGTGGCATTGTGGTTAGATCTTCGGGAAGACTTCCGGTACTCACAAACCACGGGAATATTTTGTAACTTCGCCTGATCCTTTCCTTTCTCTTCGGGCTTCTCCTTAGCCGAGATCTGATTCAGCTTGCCACTACCCTCGTGGTTTAGGGAGCGGTAAATCACTTTCTTCCCTTCGTCATTGGTCAAGGAGATCGTGCGGCTTGCGCAATCGATCAGACCTTTATGACGGGTCAACCAGTCCATCCCAAGGATGACATCCAGGCCTTTTGATTCTAGAAGGATAAGATTGGCTAGAAAGGGGAATCCTTGGATTTTTATTGCCACTGAAGGGCAAAAGTGGGCAGTGTTCAAATGATCCCCGGGAGTTTGGACCCGCATGGGTATCTTAAGTTTTAACACCGACAACCCATGTTTTCCCACAAATACTTTTGATATGAAAGAATGTGTTGCACCCGAATCAAATAGGACTGATGCATTAAAGGAGTTCACAGGGAACATACCCAGTATGACATCCGGTGCGTCCTGTGCCTCCTCTGCTGAAGCATGATTCACTCTTGCTTGGATGAACCTGGGCACGCGTTTTGGCCTTGGACACTTGTCTGCGAAATGTCCAGGTTCCCCGCAATTGAAACAGTTACCCGGTTTGAATCCCGAGTCCTTCTTTGGTGGCACTGGCTTGGACTGCAGTGGCGGCTACGTTGTTGGCTGACGCGGGGCCGGATTCCGCTGCGGCTGTCCGGGACAGCTTCCATTGGATTTGAAATTCCCGGGATGGTATGGGCGATGCTGACGAACGATCATAGTGGTAGGTCCACTCTGACTACCCAGAGTGAAACGCGGCCACTGGGGATTCCCTTACTAAGGTTGTGGCCTAAACTGGGTAGCCTTTCATTTTCTGAGCATTTTATTGCGTTGGTCTTCTTGACGGATGGCTTTGTTGACCAACTTCTCGAAGTCGACGTATTCACCAGAGATGAGTTTGTCTGTTAACTCATCGTCCAGCCCGACCAAGAACTTTTCTTGACGCTCGGCGTCAGTACGTACGTCCTCCTGGAGCATATCGAGCTAAGCGATTAAACTCGTGCATACTCGGTGATAGTTCGCGTGCCTTGCTCCAAGGATCTGAACTCCCTCTTTTTCTGAGCTACTATCCCTCCGGGGATGTGAGCCTTCCAGAATTGGTGGCAAAACTCTGCCCAATTAACTGCGGGTGCGTCCGCCCGACGGGTGACCAAGAAGTTGTCCCACCAGGCTGAGGCGGGACCTTGGAGTTGGTGGGTGGCGAAAGACACCCTCTCCTGGTCTGTGCACTGGAGAAGGTCCAACTTCTTTTCTATGGCTATGATCCAGTCATTAGCCTCCATGGGGTTGGTGGTGCTGGAGAAAGTTGGGGGTCGGACTCGAAGGAATTCTGACAGCTTGTTTTGTGGGGGAGGTGGTGGTGCGAAATGGTCGTGCTGATGGTTGTTCTGCTGCTAAAACTGTTGCATCATTTGCAACTGCATCTGTTGATGCTGCTGTTGCATCTGCTGCATCATTGCAGCCATCATCTGGGTCTGGTTGGCTAGGACTTGTGCTAAAGTGATGTTCTCAGGTGAAGGAGGTGGGTTGTTGGCATTAGCACGGGTGTTGTTCTCAGCTAACTCGGTACTGTTGCTGCCATTCCTGGTGTTCACCATGTGAAGAAGTGGAACAAACAAGGCGGGGAGAAGGAGTAAAACAGATTGGACAGAGAAGTTGATCTTTATTACTTATTTTGATCTATTTTTCACTTAAAACACTTAAAACGCACCCAACATCCTTAATTGGACAAATCATATCCACACTTGATACAGGTTGACTACTACCCACACACAGCACTCCTAACACACAGCAACTAAACAAACAGGAAAACTAGGGAAACGGTAAACTAAGGGTGGCGACGCTCTAAGGATCGGAGCGGCTTCCACGGTCGGAGGAGTCAAACCCACTTCCAAGGGAGTTCCCGTCTTCCTTTTCCTTCGAGCGGCTTCAAGAGCTTGCTAACTCGTCTTTCCGTCCGGCTCGGGAGCCGCGCCGCACGCCTTTGCCGCTATCGACACCGAGATCCATCCTCCTCCTCCGCTTGGGGCGGGGACCGAGCAAGAGCGGGATCTCGGCACTCGGGCGGGACGTGGAAGGTGGCGGTGCAAGAGGTGGAACCCTGGGCGCCAGCTGCATCCGCACCAGAGCCTTAGTGTTCTTCCGCGGCGTGATCCTTATCCGAAGGATGTTGGGAGGTGGAAGCCCCTTCAGACTGGCGATTTCTCTCTTGAGTCGATCCACCTCATCCTTCAAACTCTTGATCCTTAAGATCTTCTGGTCATTCAGAGCCTTTGCCGCCATATGGAGATCTGCATGCATCTTATCCAGCCCTTCGATCACCGTCCTCATGTGGGAGTAGGTGGTGTCGTTCTCCCCTTCAGCAGATTGGACGGTGTTGATTGCTGATGAAGTTCCACGCCGAGGATGGTACCGGTAGGCAGAGTGGCGGAGATGGTAGTCATGCATCTCCCTCATTCCGGCCAGCATTAGATAAGCCGCCTCTTGGCAGGCATGCTCATCTGTTCCTCCCGATGCAGTGACCACCATGTTTGGGATGTTGGTGCCGACGAACCCATGCATCTCCAGGCGGACTTGGTGAGGCAACTCACTGCCGAATGGTGAGACGACAGTGTACTTAGGTGCATCCGGATAGCCCACTGCCAAGGCCATTCTTGCCAGCTCCGCGACGAAACCCTTCAAACCCTGACCGTTGTGGGTGACTGGACGGCCTGCCATCTAGAGAAGACAAGGTAGGGGATCAATGCATGCTCAAACCCAAGTTAGACAAAAGATAAAGGGCTCAAGTAAAGTAAACGAGAAAAAGAGGGTTTTTGAGAAACATTTTTATGAGGCTAAGTAAAACTTCTAAGTACATCCCCTAGATGATGCTTGAAAAATAGATGCTTAGTTATAATATAAAATTGGCGACCATTCCCTTCTATCTCGACTTAAGACTTTGACCCCTTAGAAAATCCCAACTTGGCGGCTAAACAAGAGATCAATTGATTTTTTTCAAGTTTTAACTCTAAAATCCTATCACTTAGACTTGACCAAGTTTTCAAAATGTTTTGAGAGAGACTTTAAAATTTTTCCCAATCCCGAGGAAACAACACCCATTTTCCCGAAACTATTTTCAAAAGCCAGGGCTTATGCGTATGAAAAGATTCGATGGCTCCTAGGGTTTTTCCGTTTGGCTTTTCCTACGGTCTGGAAATTGGCTCTGATACCAACTTGTCACGCCCAGAAATTCAGACCCGAATTTCTGAAACTATATGTGTATTAAAATCCTGTCCCGGGACCACCGGGTACACATACGAAAATTGTTGATATTACGTTCCACGTCTTAGAAACAATACAAAAAGATTACAAAAGAGCAGCAAAAAAAGAAAAAGGGCCTAAGCCTAAGCTTGACGCTGGCCACGCGACTTCGACCACTCCACAGGCTGTTTCCAGAGTGTAGGACAAGCCTACTCCACCTCGTCTTCGTCTTCAACCTCTGGCTCGGGTTCTGGCAAAGGGGCAAGGATGAGTACTTCCACGTACTCAGCAAGTCACGCCGGAAGAGGAGAGGAATGAATGCAGGGGAGACAAGGGTCTGGCTAAGGTTTGCTTTTGCGCAAACGGCAGGGGTTTTTCCAAACAAAGGGAAATTTGAACACAAACAACACAGAAATAATATAAGTAATTTAAGCATTTTGAAAAACCAACACTGCCCAACGCTATCCCCACGTTGAGACAGGCCCAAACCATCCACCTATACTAGTCATGTTCCAAAACTTAGGGTGTAAAAGTGTGAAACTAATCACGAAGAGCTCGGTCGATCGCCACATTACTGCGGGCACGACTATCGAATAGATTTACTCTGATCAGCGGTGTACAACTGTACCCACAAGACACAGCCCCACAACACGGTCCCCTATGCGTCGGAATACCACTGCGGTACCCCGGAAAGAGAACTGTGATAGGACCTTTCGTATACCCCCCCACTAACCAAGCGAACCCCACCAAGGTTTCGCCCCCACTCCCGGACCCTGGGAGTGGGCAGCCCCCCCGAGTGCCTTGGTGAATCCGGCAGCCCAGCAACCCTTATACCGGGGCCGACTGAAACTCCATCCCGCTCACCCTTGCCGATGGGTCCGTCAGCTAGGAGAGGATACACTACGGGACCTACCTTACCCATTTCGGCTTGTGGTTTGCACGGTCATTCTCCCGAGGGGTCCCGTGAACCGGTCCTTAATTGCTATGGGAGCCACTAACCAAAACCATAGCGCCCACAGCCCACCATTTGTCATATTTTAGTTATTAGTCCAGTTCACCTGAATCTCTAATCATTAATCCTCCGAACAGAAGTCCAGGAGAGATAAATTAAGTGAGAATGACCCAATTTGTGAGCTAGTGAGTCTAAGCCAGGCTAAGCATAACCTAGTCCTGAATCTAATCATATTATTTTCCCAAGTTTCCTCAAAGGGTTTGGGGTGTCAAACCTAAGGCATAAACTAAGCATAAGGTGTACTATTTCCCATGAAATGATAATATAAAATACATGCAATTTCATAGAATAAAATAGGTGTTTAGCAAAATGGGAGCAATATGATCAATAATGTGGTATGACTTGCCTTGCTCTTCGGCTTGGGGAACTTCCGCGACGACTTCAAAGTAAACCGGGACGGAGGGACTACCGGGATGTACACGACAAACATCACTTCAAAAAAACAGGCTAAAAAGCTACTAAGACAGGGAACAAAACCATTTTTAATGGATTCTTGGCATTTTTATGAATTTAATGAAATTTGGATGGGCTAAAACGGAGGTCGGATTGAAAATATATGATTTTTAGAAGTTTTCTAGGTTTTTTTACTAAAACATAAAAATCCTTAATCGATTTATTGCGCAATAAATCCCGGGGGAGGCGTCAGCGGCCCGCGGGAGTGCCGGTCCACGGTGGACCGGGCGGTGCACCACGTGGCGCACACGTGGTGCCGAGGTGGCCACCATGTGGCTTGCCACGTGGGCGAGCGAGGACGGACGGTGCCGATCGGACGAAGCCGATCGGACGGCCGAGAAGAAAAGGCACAGGCGCGATCGGCCGACGGCGGCGACGGGTGGCCGGTGGCCGGCCGGCCATACGGCGGCGCGGGGCGGTAGGGTGGTGCGGGTTACGTGCGAGAGGAACCGCGCGTTCTCACGCCCGGCGTTGCGGGTTCGGTCCAAGGGGAACAAGAAGAGTGGCTCACGCGGGGTCGCCAAAGTTGAGGGAGACGGTGGCGGCAGTGGCGAAGGAGACGGCGGGAGTTTGCGGGGGAGGGTGGCCAAGGTGGCGCGGGTGCCGGGAAGAAGGAAGGAGACGACGGGAGCTCGCAGGGCGGCTCGGGACGTCGGGATGACGTAGCTGAAATCCGTCGACGGGTTCCGAAACATGGGCGCACGGCGCGGGGACGACGGAGAGACAGAGAGAGAGAGGCTTGAGTGGAGGTGTGAGGAGCTTGGGGAGGGCGAGGGGGTGCTTAAATAGGGAATGGGGAGGTCGGCGGCGATCGGATAAGGGCGCAATTGCTCGCCGGCACAATTTTTGGGGGAATAATGGCCGGCGGTTAAATCCGGCCATTAAGGGGCGCGGGAGCGGCGGCCGGGGCGATTGAAAACAGCGGGAGGCGGGGAGTTAGGCCGGTGCCTTTAGGGCACGCGGGAGAGCGGACGGCGGGATCCGCGCGGGCGAGAGCGGCGCCAATGGCGGCGGGGCGGCGGAGGTAGGGATGGGGTTGACGGGGGACCCCATCCGCCGGCGTCCGGAGTAGAGGGAGGCAAACTGGACTTATTTGTGGTGCAAGAGTTAAACGGCCCGAGCCTTGGCCGCCCGCGAGAGAGAGAGAGAGCGCGCGGCGGGATCACCGGGCCGTCGGTGTGATCAGTGGGCCGAATGGCCGACGCGCGGGAAGGGGATGGGCCGTCGGCTCGGGCAGCGCCACGGCGGAAAAAGAGCGGGAAAGGACGGAGGAGAGAAACGATTTTCCCAGATTTATTAATTCGATTTTGATTTTAATTGGTTAAAAATGATTTCTAGTGCTTTGAAAATTCCACTAAAAATCCTATTAGTGTATTTTGACATGTAGAATTTTAAAAAATTCTACCATGCCATTTCCAATTAGCATTTGGCTTTTAAAATTGTTTATTCTCTCCAGTTAATTCCAACAATTTTCTTTTACGATTTTCCTTTTGGATTTTTAAAAAGGGAAAACACCTCAGGGTGTTACACCAACCTACTTCACAGACGACCAATTTCCCAATTAGAGGGTCTTGGCGATCTAGGACCGGCTGATCCCGCCTCCGATACAGCCAGGGCCACCAGGAGGAGTCCTCAATCAGCCGACTGCAGTCGCATCGGCTTCAAGACCATCGCCCATTGTTTTGAACCGGCAACAACCTCCTTCCCAGGAGCAGCTTGCCGGTATGTTCAACTTCAATCGACAGCAAGAGCCGGTTGCCAATCTCATTCAAGGGGCACAGTACAATGCCGGTGGCCGATAGCTCTTCCCAGAAGCGCAGACTCCCCCGGCGAATCGGCCGCCTCCCGCTGGCAACCCACTACAGTATCAGTACCAGGGAGGCCATCAAGACCAGCATTATCGGCCTTAGACACCACCTCAGTATCGGCAAGCACCCATGCAGTATGATCAGTACGAGCCGATACAACATGTTCAAGACAACAAGACTTGGGCCGATTTGATTGCCGACGTCATGCGCGATCAATTCGGCCTTAAGCCAAAAGATTCTGGGAACATGTATCGATATCCATACCCAGAGCACTTTGAGACGGTACCATTGCCCAACCGGTACAAAGTCCCAAACTTCTCCAAATTCTCGGGGTAGGACAGTACTTCAACATACGAGCACGTCAGCCGATTCTTGGCCCAGTACGGAGAGGCATCGGCTACACACGCCCTGAGAGTTCGTTTATTCCCACTCTCACTGTCGGGATCGGCTTTCACTTGGTTTTCTTCATTACCCTATAACTCTATCCAGAGCTCGGCCGATCTCGAGAAGCAATTTCACAACTATTTCTACACCGGCAATCACGAGAAGAAACTGTCGGATCTAACAAGCATTAGGCACAAGCATGAAGAGTCGGTTTAGGACTACATTCATAGGTTCAGAGAGATGAGGAACCAATGTTATAGCTTGGTGCTGTCCGATTCCCAGTTAGCCGATTTGGCTTTCCATGGATTGCTACCACCGATCCGTGAAAGGTTTTCGGCTCAAGACTTCGACAGCCTAGCCTACTTGGCGCAGAATGTGACGGCCCACGAGCAACGATTTCAGGAATCAAGGAAGGCCGTCAAGAAGGTTGCCCACGTCATCGTCGAATCTGATTCAGAAACAAGTGACGATGATGCAGAAGTTGTTGCAACCGAATGGACCAAAAACAAAAAGGCCATCGTTTGCCAATGGCTGCTTAAAACAGCTAAGGAGGAGAAGTACGACTTCTACATTACCAAGGCTAATAGGATCTTTGATTTATTGCTAAAGGAGAAGCAGATTCAGCTTTCTCCCAACCACACAATTCCATGGACTCAAGAACTTAAGAAGAAGAAGTATTGCAAGTGGCACAACTCCACCTCCCATAGCTCTAACGATTGTAAAGTTTTCAGGCAGCAAATCCAATCGGCAATCGAGGCCGAGAAGCTCAAGTTTGCCGATTCACCTCGGCCGTTGAAAGTGGATGGAAACCCCTTCCTGGTCAACATGGTTCAAGCTGGCCCCAGGCGAGCTGATCGACAGAGCAAAATGGCGTACGGCTTAGCTGAAACTCTCGAGGGGTCAAGGCGAGAGAAGAGAGGCGGCCGGAGACCAATCTGCACCGATTAACATGGTGCGTCCCGCTGGCCGATCGGTGACCGACAGCCGATCCGCATGGACAGCCGACGCCGCTTCCAGTAGCGGTTTTGGCAGGAAGAAGAAGCCCGGTGCAACAGGCCTTATGTGAGGGAGCCCGAGGTTACAGGCTTCCATTACATTAGGCATCACAGGGACTGCGATCCACACTGGCGCAAAAAAGAAGAATTCAAAGGCTGAAAAGCGAAGGGCAGGAGGAGGAGGTTCGACAATTGATCCAGCATCAGCGTCGTCGGCAAGGAAGGAAACAGTGGAGGCCCAACAAGAAAAACGCCTCAGCCGATGCAAACCCGGCCAACGAAAGCGCAGCCGACCAAGCTAGAAGGGCGTCTAAAGGAAAAGGAAAGGTTTCTGCATTAGTCAATATGGTTTTCATATTGCCAGCCGAATTCGGTGCTCCTGAGGCCGATGCAGATAATGTTGAAGACACCTTGGCAAAGCTGACCCTGTCCCCAGATCAAGTCATCTTCGAGAAACCAGAGGGGACTGAGAATTGGCACCTTAAACCACTCTACGTGAAGGGATTCGTTAATGGAAAGCCGATGTCCAAAATGCTGGTCGACGGGGGGCTGCAGTCAATCTCATGCCCTATGCCACTTTTCGTAAGTTGGCAATGGAGCCGAAGATCTAATCAAGACGAACATGGTGCTTAAAGACTTTAGCGTCGATCCATCGGAAGCCAAGGGTGTGCTTAACGTCGAGCTGACCGTCAGCAGCAAAACCGTGCCCACAACATTCTTTGTCATCGACGGGAAGGGATCTTACAGCCTGCTACTTGGGAGGGACTGGATTCATGCAAACTACTGCGTCCCTTCCACAATGCATCAAAGTCTAATCCAATGGCAAGGTGATAATATTAAAATCGTGCCGGCCGACAGGTCAGTGGGCGTTACTAACGCCGATTTGCCACCTTGGAAAATCGACGGTATTGATATTCTGTCTAGCAAAGTTTGGCAAGCCGATTATCTAAAGGTGTCCGACTCTGCCATACAGCCTATTGGAGATGAAGAGCCCCAATTATTACTTAAGGGCGTCGTGGAGGGCTCGAGCGTCTATGACAAGGACACCGCGGACGATGACGATGGCAAGCTTGGGCAAGGATTTATGTCGGCCGACGAGCTAGAAGAAATAGATATCGGCTCTGGAGATAGGCCTAGGCCGACATATATTAGTAAAAATTTTTCTTCTCATTGTAGATCCCAGCTTATTGATTTATTAAAGGAATATAAAGATTATTTTGCTTGGGAGTATTTCGAGATGCCTGGTCTTAGCCCATCTATTGTTGTGCATCGGCTGCCTATCAAGCCGGGTTATCGGCCATTCGAACAGTCTCCTAGAAGATTTAAGGCCGATATGTATGATGCAATCAAAGCCGAAATCACTCGGCTATATGACGCTGGATTCATTCGGCCTTGCCAATACGCCGAGTGGGTCTCGAATATTGTTCCAGTAATGAAAAAGAATGGCAAACTTAGGGTGTGTATCGATTTCAGGGACTTAAACAAGGCTACCCCTAAGGACGAGTACCCAATGCCCATAGCCGATTTACTAGTGGATGCTGCTTTTGGCCACAAGATAATAAGTTTCATGGATGGTAATGCAGGTTACAATCAAAATTTATATGGCCGAAGAAGACATTCACAAGATCGTTTCGATGCCCAGAGCAATCGACTTGTATAAATGGGTTGTTCATGACATTTGGGTTGAAAAATGCTTGAGCAACTTATCAAAGGGCCATGAATTGCATTTTCCATGATATGATTGGCTCCCTTGTAGAGATTTATATTGATGATGTCATTGTTAAGTCCAGGGAAGCAGAAAATCACATAGCCGATCTTAGACAGGTTTTGGAGCGAACAAAGAAATATGGCCTCAAGATGAACCCACTGAAGTGCGCGTTCGGCGTGTCAACCGAGGAATTTTTAGGGTTTCTTGTTCATGAGAGGGGGATCAAAGTTACACCAAGGAGCATCAATGCTATCAAGACAATACAACCTTCGAAGGACAAGAAGCAACTGCAATCTCTGATAGGCAAAATCAACTTCATCAGACGATTCATAGCCAATCTTTCAGAAAAGATGGAGCTGTTCACACCATTGCTTCGGCTGAAGGCCGATCAGGCATTTACTTGGGATGCAGAGCAGCAGAAAGCATTGGATAGCATCAAGAATTATTTAAGCTCATCTCCAGTTCTGATTTCTCCACAAAAAGGGAAATCATTCAAGTTATATCTATCAGCCGACGACAAGTCAACCGGCTCAGTCTTGATCCAAGAGGTCGAAGGGAAGGAAAAGGTTATCTTTTATCTCAGTCGACGGCTATTGGATGCAAAAACAAGGTATTTACCAGTGGAGAAATTATGCCTTTGCCTGTATTTTTCATGTACCAAGTTAAGGCATTATTTGTTATCCAATGAGTGCACCATAATATGCAAAGCCGATGTAGTCAAGTATATGCTATCGGCTCCAGTGTTAAAAGGACGAGTGGGAAAATGGATTTTTGCTTTAACAGAGTTTGATTTAAGATACCAGGTGCACAGGGCAGTGAAAGGACAAGCTATAGCCGATATCATAGTGGAACACAGAAATGATTCAATCGGCTCAGTGGAAATTATGCCTTGGACTTTGACGTTTGATGGCTCGGTTTGCACGAGTGGTTGCGGTATCGGCTTGGTAATTATATACCCAAGGGGGGCGAGTTTTGAATTCGCATTCTCAATCAACCCCCACGCCACGAACAACCAAGCCGAGTACGAAGCAGTGCCCAAAGGACTGCATCTTCTCAAGGAAGTCGAAGCCGACACCGTCGAAATCATGGGGGATTCAGTGTTGGTCATCAGCCAGTTGTCGAGAGAATATGAGTGCAAAAATGACGCGCTGATGGTCTACTATCAACGATGTCGAGAATTGATGGACAGCTTTTGGCTAGTTACATTGAAGCATATCCCCAGGGAGCAGAATGCAGAAGCCAATGATTTAGCTCAAGGGGCATCGGGTTACAAGCCGATGACAACAGATATTGAGATAGAGATTGCCACCATAACAGCTGACGACTGGAGGTTTGAAGTCTACAGCTATTTACAGAACCCTTTCCAGTCGGTTTCAAGGAAATTGCGCTACAAGGCTTTAAGATATGTCTTGCTCGATGCAGACTTATACTATCAGACGATTGATGGCATGCTACTCAAGTGTCTAGGTGTCGATCAAGCCAAGGTGGCTATCGGAGAAGTGCATGAAGGGATCTGTGGCACGCACCAATCGGCTCATAAGATGAAGTGGCTATTGCGGAGAGCAGAGTATTTTTGGCCAACGATGCTGGAGGATTGCTTCAAGTACTACAAGGGCTGCCAGGATTGTCAGACATTTGGAGCTATACAAATGGTACCAGCATCGCCTATGAACCCAATAATAAAGCCTTGGTCGTTCAGAGGTTGGGGAATCGACATGATCGGCCAAGTCAACCCACCCTCAAGCAAGGGACACAAATTCATACTGGTGGCAACAGATTATTTCACAAAGTGGGTGAAAGCAATTCCTCTAAAGAAGGTCAATTCCAAGGACGCAATCGAGTTTATTAAAGAACACATCATGTACCGATTCGGCGTCCCTCAAACAATAACAACATATCAGGGATCTATCTTCGTATCAGATGAGTTTGTTCAGTTTGCCGACGGCATGGGAATCAAGCTACTCAATTCTTCGCCGTATTATGCTCAGGCCAACGGGCAAGCAGAGGCTTCAAACAAGAGTTTGATTAATCTAATAAAGAGGAAGATTTCTGAGTATCCCAAGCAATGGCATAGCCGATTAGCCAAATCACTTTGGGCCTATCGGATGGCTTGCCACGGATCTATCCAAGTTCCTCCGTATAAATTAGTCTATGGGCACGAAGCAGTCTTACCATGGGAAAACATCATCGGCTCTAGAAGAATTCAGTTACAAGATCAGCTTACAACCAATTATTACTACAACCTCATGGTAGATGAATCAAAAGATTTGGTGTTGTCACGGATGAGGGCCTTGAAAAAAGTAACAAAGGATAAGGAACGAGTAGCCCGCCATTATAACAACAAGGTTGTCCCTATGTCGTTCGAAGAGGGTGAACACGTTTGGAAATTGATATTGCCGATCGGATCAAGAGACAATAAGTTCGGCAAATGGTCACCAAATTGGGAAGGGCCGTTCAAGATCCACAAATGCGTCTCTAAAAGAGCTTATATGCTAGAAGGTTTAGATGGAGAAGTGTTTGGGAGGGCTCTGAACGGCAAATATTTAAAGAAATATTACCCAAGTGTATGGATCAACTCGTGATTCGGCTATGGTCGTGCCAATTCATGTTAGCCGATGCGTTGTAACATACGCATCGCCTTTAGGGCATTTTCACGCCAAGTTTGTTCCCTAATTTTCATACATCGGCTCAGCCTAGCCGACAGCAAGAGGGTATTTGACTTGATAATTTTGTTAATGTTGGGAACACCATCAACAAAATTAGGGGGCATATACGACACAACACGAATATAGAGAAGGCAGAGGAGACAGAACGAATTTTTCAAAAAAAAATTTGATGCCTTCAAGCAAGTTGGGGGTGATCGGCAAGCATGCATTAATTGACGATCAAGTAAGGCAAGCCGATTACAGAAGTCAGTTCGAATCATTTACAAGAGTCGACGAGAGCCGATTACAAAAATAGTTGGGTTACAAGAACGTGCGAGTTCGTGCCCTATACAACTATTACAGCCAACTCAGTGCCCAAGGAATTTAGCAATAGCCGATATCGCCTTACGATGGATCCCGTCTATCTCTTCAATGGCCTTTGCATCGGCTGCGTCGTTCCCCGGGATCGGCTTCATCGCCTTGGCCATGTCGGACAAATTTGACACGGCCACCTTAATCTTTGCTCGCTGGTCCTCGATCTCCTTCGGCAGACCGGCCACGCGTTGTTCCTTGGCTATGATATCGGCTTCAATCTTGGCAAGTTCGGCTACCAGCTCCTCCTGACGCTTGTGAAGCCGTCAAGTTCAGCAATCGGCTCAGTCTTCAAAGCGTCAAACTTAGCCTTCTCGGCAGTAATCTCTTGCTGGCTGGTCTTGATGGTGGCCTCCAATGCTTGGTTTTCGTGGCGATCGGCTATCCTCTGTTTAGCTTGTTCAAGTTTGTGCTGATGCACTTCCATAAATGTGGCTGATGCAATAATATCAGCCAGCTGGTCCGGCAGCCGATCTTGAATATCCTCAAACCGACTACGGATAGAACCGTAGTTGGTGACCAAGAAACTCTAGCCGTTTGGCTATGTCTGATAGAGTGGCCCGTAGCTCCTCGTCCGAAACCACCATGGCCTTATCGGCGCCCTTGTCAGGATCAAGAAATTCGAAGAGGTCGAAATCCAGGAGATCGGCTACAGACTGCAAAAATGGTTAGGAGAGCCGACAAAGCTAAAAAGCCGATTTATAAAACTGAACGGGACTTACTCGGATAGGCTGTAATTGAGGTAGCCACGTCCTCGGCGTCACCATGACTGCGGCTGTCGGCGTCGGCTCCCTTGATGCATGGGGGAAGGTGTTGGAGCACGGGGAGGCTGGAAAAGATGCAAGTCAGAAATTCGGTTGTGCTAGTAAGAAGGAAATGAAGGGTGATAAAGCTTATCGGAGGAGGAGCCGTTTTCCTCTTGGTGGCCATTTTCTTTGCCTGCAGACACAGAAAGCCGATGAATCATAATAAAAAGTGAATGATGAGACTAAGTGATGAAAAATGCTTACCGGCTGGGGACGAGGGGCGTGTTTCGGAGGGCTTGGAGTTTGCTCGATGGTCTGCTCGGCCGATGGAGTTCGACCATACTTGTCCGATGAGCTCATTTCGACCGCGGCGGCGTTGACGGCTTGCTCCATTTCCTCGTCCCTGACTTCTTCTTCAAGGACCGCATCCACATCCGGGTCGATTGGGGGCAGGTCGTCGGCTGGAGCTGTTTTGGGTTTCTTTGAAGCTCGTTTTCTTTTCTCTGTAGCCGAAGTAGCAGCAGCCGACAGCGTTGCCCTTTTCAGCCGATGTAATGGCGCACGGGTTTGGCCGTGAAGCAGAGTGGCCACCTTCGACGCATGGAAGCCGATGATGGACGGGGCCAGCCCACAACCGTCGGATAGCATGCCAGGGGCATAAAGGATTGCCACCCCTGTATTACTTGTGTGTGGAGGGGAGGTATCGATCGTCTGCAAAGGAATAGGACATGATTAGTCAATAATACAAGAAGTGGTCGAAGAAATCTATGACAAAGAAAAAAAGAGATACTTACTGAAGGGGTCATCTCTGGGTCAATGAAGGTCAAGTACATCGAGGCCGATTGATGGAACAAATGTCGCTTCCATTCATTCCACCATCGGCTGAAGATTGTTGTCCTTGTCACCACCAGATAAATGTTGTCAATGCTGCCAAGAGGGGGACGAGGAATGCTGAGCAGCCGATTCATCATGATATCCCCCTCGATCTTGCCTCTAGGTTGGATCTTGTTTGAGTAGTAGAGGCCGATCGGCAGCTGACCCATGCCAAGTTGTCTTGTGGCCACCATCGGATAATAAAGCTCATAAGATTTTTGAGTGTTGCGCCCTTGGTGGATGCCGACAGGGAGAATGCAAGGTGTGATAGCCGATGTATGGATTTCCCTTGGTTTTTCATATCCCTCGGAGTTGAGCTCATCCAGCCGAAGATCATCTGGGAGTTCGAATCTATCAAAACTTCGTAAGCAAACCATATCCTTGAGCTGCTTGGGAAGCCGCTGTACAAGTTGCCGAACCAGTTTTTGAAGTGTTCGGCTGTTAGCTTGGATCCGGGATAGGTTGCTACTGCTTCCCCGTATGACAGGCATCGGCGGGTGGTTACTTCTTTGTCATCTTCAAATCTTGGCTCGATTAAAGGGAAATCGGCCTCCAATGTGGTCGGCCTTTCTGCAACCCGATAGAGGTGAAGGTTTAACCACAACTGCAGTAGCCACCAAGGCCCTCCTGTGTTGATGGCTTGTTTAGAAGCTAGCCGAGCCGATGCATTACTTAACATCTGGTATACGAGCAAGTATTTTCCCAAAGGGACTTGTTTTTTTGCTCACTAGGGCTTCGGCTATGTGCTGCCAGTTGCTAGTCGGCCCACAGCTTGATCCGCAGAAGACATACTTTTCCAGCCACATTAAAAGGAAAGCAATGTGTTCTCTCTCAGAAATTGGGCCGTCTTTCATGTTCATGGATATGAAGCCGCTCTAGCATCCTATGCTTTTGGTCTTAAAATTATGGGAACACTTGATGTTGAGGCCGACTGGATCAACTGTGGATGTTATATCCAATCATGTGATCATCACTATATCCATAAGGGTTGGTGTCATCGGCCCTTGCCTGAAAAGGAACGCATTTAGCGTGTCCGACCAGAAGTAGGTGGCAGCCGATAAGAGGGGTTCGTCCTTTAATATATCAACTATCGTTAGGGCTAGGCATTGGCTTATCCCTATCTCAGTCCAGTGGGTTTGCTGCCTAGCCGACATCCGTGAATACCAAGCTGACCAAGATTTATCTGTTGAGGCCAAGCCTTGAAGGCACCGGACCAGTGGGCTAGGTCGGGAGCGGAAAATGAAGGGGATTTGGTTCGTTTCAGCATTAATGAACTCGCTAGGGTCTACGTTGCCGATCGGCCCTAACAAGAACGATTGGGACTCGCGAGGTCCGGAATGGAAATTTGGTGGGCGAAATGCTGCGATTTAAAGGATGGAAAAACAAGATTACAAAAGATGAAAACAAAATTGCAAGGAGTAAAGGGCGGTAGCCGATGAAACTTACCTCTGGGTATTCCTCTTGGGTCGCTTCGGAATGGGTGCTTGAGGACGTCATTGATGAGCGGGATTGTCGCCGCGGAAAGGGTTTGTTGGTGATGTCGCGCTTCGGGTCCGACAAGGTCGGCGAGGAGACGAAGAGTTTTTTGGCTAGGGCTTGAGAGATGGAAATAACGGTGTGGCTTGTTTCGGCGCAAGACATGTGCTAATTAAAGAGGTTTCTTGACAGCCGAGACAGAATCGGACGGGAGTTGCACGGGAATTCTAAAAGCGGCAAATCCACGATATTATCTTATCACGGACTTGGGGGCATGTGTTAACAACCAAATTTGGTAACCAAATCCCTGAGTTCAAAGTTGAAACTGAAGTGGAATCGGATTGGAAAATGATCGCGGAGAAAACAGAGGCTGCATCGGCCACGATCAAATCGGGCGAGGACCGGTCGGGCGAGGCCGAATCGGACGGGGATAGCCGATAGCCGATTCCGATTCAAAGAGGGAGATGGAACCGTTTTCGATGAAGAAGCTTGAAGATAAAGGAAAGATTCGGTTTCTAAATATGTGTTAAGATATTGCCATCTACGGATAAAGTCCTGTAACGGCAATTGTATCTGTATATTGTTTTGTTTAGATATTTTCTTTTGTAATGAGGCATGGGACTGTATCCTGGGCTATTGTCGTATTTTGAATAGTAGATTAGATAGAAACCGTGTCTTACACGGACTTTGTTGTACTTGGGTATAAATAGGACCCGAGACCTCTTGTAAATAACATACACATCAATACAACTTCGGCGCATCGCCTCCTATTTTCTTTTAGACGAGTTCTTGATCCGGCTTCGGGCTGCATTGATTCGAACCCCGAGTAAGGTAAATTCTCGTCATTAGTGGTTTATTCCGTCGAATCTAGTGCTTACATCGTCATGATAGTCTAGATTTAATGCTATAAACTGCGCAAGTTATCATATACGGTATATAATCTAGAACAATGTCTAGATCTATCTCGCCGTCGGCTCGTTTCTTTCGGGAGATAGCAGCCGACAGAGCTAGATCTAGATGTTGGACTAGGTTATATGTTGTATCTACCGTCTTGAAGGGTTTACATCGGTCTATATAGATCTAATACTATCTTTTTGTACTTAATGCTGCATCTTTTATGATCTGTTAAGTCGCTTTTAGAAGTATTTAGAACTATTTGATTAGATGCCTACTTGTAGAGACAGTGCTGGGGTTTTAGCCAGCCTTACCTGTTTTAATAATCGTTTAGCATTATTTACTATTAGATGTATTAAAGTTGCCTCTTATATCAAGATCTCAATCTGGTTAAATGCCTTAAGCCAGTATTAGTCCATTGGCATCAGCCGATAGCCGATTGATCTAGGTTTAACGCATTTAGCTTAGATTGATATCTTTTCATAAGATTCATCGGAGTACTAGCCGATACTCATTAGGTCTGCAGCATCGGCTAGGTTATAAATACATATATTTGTTACCCTGATGTATATTTAGGTTAAGTGATTCATACTGTCTCGGCATAGCCGATCTATCCCAGTCACTTAGTTTAAATATGCTTCGGGATAGCCAATATATGTCAAGTGATTCCCTGAGCCGATCTGGTAGGATCTAACTTTAACCTCAACGCATGTATCTGTTTATTACTTCTTATTGGTTAGCAGATCAAACCAATTGGCACGCCTAGATCATCACAGGTAGCCAAAGGACGGACCTGCACTGGAGCTAAGCAGATCTCCCAGGCCAACACGTGAGAGAAATTTCTCATCAACACCTTCGTGATGTCAAAATCGTATTTTTCTTCTTTGGTCGAATTCTTGACCCATTGACAGGTGATGACCTTCTTGTTCCTAGCCCAATCGGCTGCTGCCACTTCGGAGTCGCTATCTTTCTCGGATTTAGAAGAGTAGGCCACATGGTTAATTTTCTTAAGAGCTTTCTTGGCCTCGTGGAATCTTTGCTCATGTGCCGATATTTTCTGGGCCAAGTGAGCTAGACTCTCGAAATCCTGAGCGAGATCGGCTAGTTGGGAGTCTGACAGGACCAAGCTATAACATTTTTTCCTCATATCTCTGAATCTTTAAATATAGTCCTAAACAGATTCATCGTGTTTTTGCCTGATGGCTGTCAGATCGGACAGTTTCATCTCATGAATGCCACTGTAAAAGTATCTGTGAAACTGTTTCTCCAGATCGGCCCAGCTTTGCACCGAATTATAGGGTAAAGATGAAAACCAGGTGAAAGCCGATCCGAATAGAGAAAGGGGAATGTGGACCCCCATTTTAGAACGGGAATCTTTCGTGTTCATAGTACCATTTCCCTGGATCGAGTAGTTTGGTACCCACGAAATATAGTACTGAATTATCAGGTGCAAATGCACGAATAGTCTTACACCAAAAGTATTACAATATAGACCCGAAGGCAATATCCAACATATAGGACCTCATGGTCCAGATACAACCAAAAGCAGAAATTAGGTAAGGCAGCGGAATGGAATGCAGCGGCTTGTCGATTGCCACAGGCAATGACCGGAGACTAAGACCTAGCAGACGCCATCGTCTTCTTCGCCCTCCTGACAGTAGGCATATGGATCCTCCAAGTCTTCATTCCCACCATCTGAAGGTTTGTGCGTATAGCAAGGGTGAGTACCAACCGTACCCAGCAAGCCAACACGGAAAGATGCACATGATAGGGGATTCTCAAGGAATGGTCGTGGTTTATTTACACAAAGCCAACTTGGCAAATCTTTTCACAGACCTAACATCTAGCCAAGTCAAGTTTTAGTTCCATAGTTCATTAAGTCGGTGACGGTTCTGTCTACCATCCATAGTGAACCCAAGGATGGCTTCCCGCCTCCGGATCATCATGGTTTTCTGGGGAGTCTATCCCTTCTCGCCTTTCGAGAAGTTGATCCACCAGTGCATAAGAATCATCATGCAAATTCATCCCATCATTTTTAAAATTTAGAGTCTAGCCAAGCAAAAGTCTTGTCACGATGCTCTATATCTGCGAGCACGGCTATTCGAATAGATTGATTCATTCACACTGTAGTGGATGTACACTTTACCCGTACTCCGCGACTGCCCAACAAATGAGCCTACGTCCCAACACATGAGACGTGTCACGGCAAAGCCTTTCAATAACCTCACTTTGGCAATACCCGCTCCATGAACTTAAATCCTCTTGCGCTCTAGCCGTCCTTTCCTAGCAGTGTGAGGAGTTCTGGCGCTCCCGGGGTAAGGGAAAACTTCATTCTTCAAGTTGTAAATAAATTTCGATTTTCAATCATCCATTCTCAGTCTCATCTCATACATAAGAACCACTATGCAGGGGTACCGCCTTCGCTCGGCTATTTGCTCCGCTAGGTCTATACCCATTCGAGAAGTACGGTTGTACTGGCTCGTTTTCCGGCTATCTCATAGCTCGGTCCTTAATTGACCAGGGTCGGCACTTGCCTTCTCCAGAATCCACCCAAATCATCCAGCCGCCCCAGTCTAAAACATTTGTTTGGTATTTTTAGTTTTCATCAAAACTTATTTGATCATTCTCATGGCAATGTGACGCTCATGTCTCCACATGCTGTATCTCAACTACCTTTCCCAAAGGTAGTTTGCCCAAGCATATAGCTCTTTGCAAAAAAAAACATGAGTATGCATGAATCTAATAATAGCATGGCTAAGCATTTTACCGAAGAAAATCTTCGGTTACATCATGTCGAGGGTTACAAAGAACATAGCTAAAGGCAATTCAACATCAAGGCATGGCATAACAAGAAAATGTATTCTTTTTGTGTATAGCATGCACATTTTAGTTTTAGAATTAACACAAGTTTGCAAAATAGGATCAATATGTTCAAATGGAGTGATGACTTACCTTGCTCGTGACCTTGTTGGCTTGAGTCTTCGGCGTTCTCAACGGTTCCCTCGGGCTCTATTATACGTGCGAGAAATCCAATTGAATTCGATTAGAATTCAAATAAAAATCATCAAAAGCCAAATAAATCACAAAAGCGGCTCCTAACACTAGGCTATGATTTTAGGTGAATTTAGGTTCGAGTTTCGATAGAATCCGAGTTAAAATGAACGAGATACAATAATTTGAAGTTTCGCATTTTATCGACTTAATTAATTATAAGGTGATGTTATTTCGAGTTAGTTTATTATACTTTAGAAAAAGAGATACCGATCGACAATTCAAAAATATTATACCGACAAAGGAAGTGGTTAATTCAAATTTTATTTCCAATTTAACGAGCCGACAAATCCTAGGGTTGCAATTAATTCAAATCCTAAAATAATTTACTCTAAAGCGTGACACTATGCTAAATGATTTAGAATTTAAATTCTAGAAATTTTATATGACAAGGTTTTAGGTTTTACTAACAAACTAAATTATATTTAAATTCCTAAATGATTCATTCTAAACCTAAGATTGTATTTAATAATTTAAGAATTGAACTCAACATAAATTCATATGATAAAATTGGGGTTTAATAGCAAACTAAGTCATAATTAAAATTCCTAATTTATAATTATCGCTATTTTATATTGTCTCCAAATACATTTTTATTTTAGGAGAGGAAATAGATTTTCACTTTAAATCTTTTTCAAAAACATTTCCTTTTTTTTCCTTTTCTTTTTTGCTTTCTTTCTTTTTCCCTCTTCTTCCTTCTTCTCTATCTTCCTGCTTCCTCTGTTTCTTTCGTTCTTCTCTCTCCTACCTTTCTTCCCTTCCCTCTCTCTTTCTCTTCCTTGCATGCTTGGCGGAGCCAAGGCCGGGGCAGGCGCACGAGGGGCGGCGGCATGTGGCGAAGGGGATAGGGGCAGAGGGGGGGCTTACCGGCGGCTAGGACGAAGGGCGACGCGGCACGGCGCAGGCGTGGCGGCGGCGAGGGAGAGCGGCGGCGCGGAGCTCCGGCGCACGGGAGAGAAGAGGGGAGAGTGGGGGAGAGGACGTGGGGCGGTGGGGTGAGGGGCGAAAGGGGGCTGCGCCTCCTTTTTTATAGGCGCACCGGTGGGGAGGTGACGGGCGGCGCGGACCGGCGATGCGACGGCACGCGGCGGCACGGGGCGCAAGGGTGTCGGTGCGGTGACGGCGATGCACGGCGATGGGATGGCGAGGGCGCAGCGCGGCGCGGCGATGGCGACGTCGGCGCGGCGTAGCGCGTGCAGAGGGGCGGCGTGGGGCGCGAGGACGCGGCAGCGGCGACGGGACGGCGGCGCGACACACAGGTCGCGAGGGCGCGGGGTGGCGATGGCGACGCGTGGCGGGGCGGAGGTGACGCGCGCGGCGCGCGCGGGGCGCGAGGGACGAGACGGCGCGCGGCGCGCGGGGCTCGGGACCGGACCGAACACCTCGATCGCACCGCGAAGGCCAAGCTAGTACTCCCCGATCTAGCAGTGATGACGAAGGGAGAAGGAAGCCGAGGCGCGGCCGGCGGTGGAGCAGCAAAGGAAGCAGCCGGCGAGCGACAGCTATGGTGCCGGCAGGATCTGGAAACGTCGGCGGCCTGACGGCAATGCCTCCTCCTCTCCGTTCGTGTCTCTGCTCTCGATTCTGGTACTCAGGGGTGCAGCAAAAAATAAGGACTTGAATTTTGTATTGGGGCATACCAGGGGTGCTACTAAACAATTTTCAGAAGATTCGAATGCCGATAAGCAGCGTGATGCCTATCCTATCAAGAAGCACTGCGAGGGCAGTTCTCAATTTTCAACAGTTTTAACATGTTGCAGTAGAAGTAGAAGGCCGTTGCAGTGTCTAGAATGCGGAATTGGTCAACTAAAAATTAACATGCCTGTGAAACTTGACAAGAAACCTATGGTGCTCAACCAAATCTGTAGAACTTTCTTTACTGCTTTCATCGTCACCGCTATGTGGTCAGTCTTGTATGGTTATATTTATGCAAATGCAACTGTACAAAACAGAAAGTTGAATCCAAACAATTCACATTAAAAAGCATATCTAGGTTGGAATACTGGACTATGTGGAGCATTCAAGTGTGTTTGTGTAAACCACAGTACAAGAGTATGTGGCAGCCTTATTTCCTACTCTGCTTCACCTGATCCTTTAAAAATGACTACATAGTTTCTCTCAGGTCCCAGTTCTTGTTGTCCATTGAGAGCTCTACAAAATTTTAGACTACATACTTACACATGGAGACATTTTTGTCTGCAATTCTGACTGCAAGATTAAGGCTTTTCCTTTTTAAAATCCGGGAGAACTGATTATGAGTTATGACAAGGTGATAATCCAAACACCAGATATCTCACTGCCCAAACTTGTTTTTTCTGTCAATCGTTGTGTTGTGAACCTGATGCTTGTCATACCAATGCATGTATAGGGGTATGTTTTGGGTGCAAAGCAACCTTCTGCTGTTTCTATGATGCCTTTACTGCTTCTATCTTAGGCTAGATGTATTATGATATTTTGAGGAGCAATATAGAAGGTTGGGCCACTTTTCAACTATAGAACATTAAACCATCTTAATGTCCTTTCACAAAAGTTTTATTTGATACTCGGTTGTGATTATAGTATACATTTCCGTAGATATGAATATCATTATCTTGTGATCAAATAAGTGAGTCAACCGTATATCCATGTGGCTAGTATTTAATGCTCTAGCAAGCTTGCTCACTAAATCCCTATTTCCAGGTTCTGTCTTTGGTCGGAATTTTGCAAGATGAAGTTGATCCTATGGTCTCTGTGATGAAAGAGGAGAAAGCTCCGCTGGAATCGTATGCTGACATTGGCGGGCTAGATGCTCAGATCCAAGAAATCAAAGAGGCAATATGAGCTAGATGCTCATTATTTGTGAGGACATGTATGGTACAACTTGAAAATTTGAAAATTTGTGTGTGTTTAATATGCTGAGTCGGTTCCTAATATGTATACATTTGCATGGATCATAATAAATAAATCAAATCAAACATTTAATAGGGACAAATTTATCTTTTTTGCAACAGACAAAAAAACTTTATGCAGGAACTTGTGTAAAGTTTATACTCAAAAGTTTTGGGGTGTAAAGTTTTGACATGGTAAATGAAACTAAACAGGCTCTAGATCAAGAATTCCATCACGTCACACACATGCATGGTTAGTACTAATTATGTCATCAGATCCACGGCTGTGCTGATCTCCTCAGATCCATGACGATTCATTCTCTTATTTATGTATGCTTTTGATGCTGAAATCCAGACACAAATTTGTGACAGGTTCAGTGACGGGCTATAGTTTAGACCCGACAAAGATAAGTTCATCGATAACAGACGTTTGCCCGTTAGAGATTTCTCACAACAGTGACCTTTGCGCCATGATGAGTGTCATACCCGTGACCTTTGCGTCATGATGAGTGTCATACCCGACACAGATGAGGGTTGTTGTCCGATTGAGATGAGGATGACCGTTGTAGTGAAACCATCTTATCTCCCGTTCTTTAACTATTCAGTCAATCTTTTTTATGGTAGAATAGATCGATCAGGGCATAGGAGTAGCTGATAATTAGTTACTAGAAAAACCAAGCGGCTTTGTCGTGCGACCAGTGAGAATTGACCATTTTATTGGAGTTTAAGTTTTTTTTACTGGAAAGAGCAATGGTAGCAGCGTGAGCTTTCTCATTGATGTAGAAGGGCAAATATGATTCTATTGTATTTTTTCCCTATCACCAGAAGGACAGGTCCTAGTGTGCAAACCCTAGGCCCAACAAAGGCAAAGCCCACCCCGTACTCACACTCGTGCTCAGCAAACCCTACCTCGCACTACTCCACACAGTAGCAGCCGTAAAACGGAACGGTCTCTCCTCCTCCCAAACCCTCAATCGTCGCATCGCCTCCTCCCTCCTCTCGCTACTCGCAGCAAAAGCCAAGACCAAAGGCAGCCAGCCAGCCCCGCGATCCCGACGAATTGAATTGAGTCTGAGACGCTGATCTTGGATTTGACACCGCTGATTTTAACTACACGAGCAACACAAAGCCCCTCCTCCTCCGGATCGATCCGCTCCTCTTCGTAAACAATGAACGATGGGATCGCGCTAATGCTTTGTTTGTTTTGTGTGTTTTGTGTGTGTGCTCGATCTGGATTCGGGTTGGTTTGGCTTGGGTGCTAGCTCGATCTTGACGTGGCCTGGGGAAGTCGATCTGGGTTGGTTCGGTGGGGATGTGATTTTTAGCGAGTCCGTGAGAGGGGTTTGGGTGGGAGATGCGTGACTTTGGTTGCTGCAATGATAAATTTATATTTTTTTATTCCTGTGTACCGATTAGGTTTGATTGCATACTAAGCTTGATCTCAACCTATATTATATATTGTTGCAAGTTTGTGTTTTCCTGTTGGAAGAAATCGTGTTTTGTATTGTGCATAATCTTCAACTATAGGTGTTGTGTTCTTGTGTGCAACAGAAAGCTATAAATGTATCAACATTTATTGTGCTGGTCAAAACTGCTTTTACAACTGAGTTTACTACTACTTTTGTCCTTCAAACATTATTGCCGTTCATCCTTTGTAACCTTGTCTTTTTTCCCTTGAATACAGACATTGCTAGAATGGCACCCGAAGGCTCCCAGTTTGATGCTAAGCAGTATGACAGCAAGATGCAGGAACTACTGTAAGTCATCGTTCTATTCTACTATATTTGTATTATATGATTTTTCATATTCTCCCGGTTTGTTGCTACAATTTTTCATTTGTGCCACTCACAACATGGAGGCAGCAAGGTGACAATGAGGAATTTTTCACTTCATATGATGAAGTTCTCGAGAGTTTTGATGACATGGGCCTCCAAGAGAACCTTCTCAGAGGTATCTATGCTTATGGTATACCAAAAGTCTTGTCCCTTTCACATTGTTTCAACAACATCTATTTTGGTGATCTTACGAATTCCTCTACTTTGATGTGTAGGTTTTGAAAAGCCATCAGCCATTCAGCAAAGGGGGATTGTTCCCTTCTGCAAAGGGCTTGATGTGATTCAGCAGGCTCAATCTAGAACAGGAAAAACTGTTACCTTCTGTTCTAGGATCCTGCAGCAGCTTGACTATGGATTGGTGGAGTGCCAAGCGTTGGTACTTGCCCCAACACGTGAGCTTGCCCAGCAAATTGAAAAGGTCATGCGAGCCCTTGGTGACTACTTAGGTGTCAAGGTGCATCTAAAGCGAGAATGGTAAAAACTGGCATTTAGTCGTTTACTCATTCTTCTATGTATTTAGTACTTTTTTTGAAAGGTATCTATGTATTTAGTACTACTACTGTATTACAGGTGTATAACTAATAAAAGTAGTTCAGAGGATCATCAGTTTGGTGGTAATATACATATTGTTTGCAAAGTTGACCACTTAGTAGTATATATTATAGCAGATACTTTCTGGTAATGATATCTTTTTAAATCAAAAGAGTTTTCACAAAAGAAGGCTCCCTATTGCGGATGATTATGTTTTGAGTTAGCAACTTGCAAATATCCTAACATGAAACATAGAGCAAAAGAGTATCCATGCTGTTTGTTTTTGTTGACCTGTTTGAATCATGTGGTTCCTGAATGTTTGAAGAACAATTATTTGTTTTGGACATTGTAGGCCTTGCAAAAAGGTGGATACCATAGTGTTTCATACCTTAATTCTTTCCTCTTCCTTGGGTGCGTAGTCTTTTACCTTTCTTTTGCTGCTTGTCATCGTCATTGCCATCGCTAATTTCTTGCATATAATTAATGTTTGTTTTTATAAATCTGGAGAAAGTTTCTTCATCATCATTGAATTTATTGTTGCTACTTAGGTTTTGTAAGCTGAATGAGCCTGGTCATCGTCATTTGGTCCTTCCAAGCTTCTCTTGTTTGTGTGGTGTATGTCATCCCAAATGCTGAAATTTTATTGAAAAGAGTTGACATTGTGAGTTTGTAGGCTGTTATATATTTGAACTGAATTAACTTTAATTTTATACCCTGGTGGATCAAGTTCCATATATTCAGTTTCAATAGAAGCATGAACCTGTAAAGATGAGTCATGTTCATGATGGTAATGTATGAGTTTTCTTGCAAAGTTGAATAATTTGGATTGTTAGTTGTAAAGTTGCATAATTTAGATAGTGTAAGTTAAGGAATTTACCTGTTTATCTGCTTTATTAGATGTGATAGGGATTAATGGCGGTAGATCTTGTTCTGTAGTAGTTACTGATGTTGATCCCATGGAGATAGTCTGAAGTGGCCTAAAAGTTGGGATAATTGGTTGTTTCCCGAGGTTTTGCTTTATCCTGACGACTTCAAACGATGGGTCAGCTGCATTTATGCTTTTGTTGGATAATACACTAACAACAAATATAAATTTGTGTCCAATCTAAGCTTCTATTTCTGGTGGAATATCAGATGGGTTATATTGCTTGCGGAGAGCTTCAGCTCTCTTCCCAATTAGTTCAGCTCCTCTCTTTTCAAAAAACATGAACTCAAGATTGTAAGTCTCATCAGTTGCAATAAACGAGATCTTGTATCTGTACAACAAACATTTTATCTGAATTAGTATACACATCCTAAATAAAATTTGTAGAACATGCAGTAGATATAATTTAAACTTACTTCTAGTCGAACTGTGTACATGGGCACTTATCCTTTGAGCATTTGTATGTGTTGACATTTCCAATAATGGAGTTACAAACTTTACATGCTCGATAACACCATGTTTGCCTTTCTGGGATAGTAACAAGTTTTGTTGTGCACTCGTACTTCGTTCCCTAAACATAGTATTATTGTTTAAAAATGTGAAAGATCCAATTTGTATTAATGAGTAAATTACAGCATATATGTTGACTCAAAAGTAGTAGTTTGAAGTCTCAAAATATATAGACAAAATAATATAATAAGATATGTAAGAACAATGACATTTATCTAACCTTTTCAGTGAAAGGATCTATATCTCTGAGTTGTAGTAGAGTTCTTTGCTCTAGATTTTGCAGTGTATCATCCTCACTCTGTAAGCAGTGGCGTAGCCAGGATTTACAGCTATGGTGGTCCATTGTCTAAAATTTTTTTGACGTGATAAATTAATATATCGTACACAAGTATATGAATTATAAAACACAAAGATAAAAAGATATATATAAATTCATAAAATAAATGAGTATAATTTCTTAACATAGAATTTAAAAATTACGTACCCATAATAGTTGTAGAGCAATATATCACTTCTTCTTCTTCTTATCAGGTCTGCGTCTTTTAATAGCCATGAAAGTGTTGATGATCTCTTCTTCACTCAATTGTAAGAAGATATCATGCTCAATAAAAGTCACTAGACAATCATCCGAGAAGGCTATCGCCCATCTTATTTCTCGCTTGTTTTTGATAAAAGTCATTGAATAAAATATTCTTTCAACACTTGCGGTAGCCACCGGTAGAAGCAATATCAACTTGATAAGTAAATAGACCCAATGATAAACTTTGTCCCTCTTTGTTTCAACAAGTTTTACTTGAGAGGTCAACAAGATTATTTATGTCTGAACAATTCATCTTTTCTCATGTCATTAATAAAGTTTTCAAGTTGCAAATCGAGTCTTAGCAAGTCTCGAGCTTGAAAATTCATTAGGGTAAAATTCAACAAGTCTCGTGTACCTTGTTTGCATCAAAAGAAGCGAAGGAATCGCTGGATTCAAAGCAGCCATACAAGTAAGCAACTCCATATTTACCTCATCAAATCAATTATCAAGCTCATGGCTAATTTTATCAATGACTCCAATATACACTTCTCTTCGAAGTGATCATCATTTGTTTGGTGGAGCAAAACGTGCGATCTTCCATACGGCACATAATTATTTTCCATTGCGGGAACTTGAATGCCAAATTTGCTGCAAAACATTGTAACCTTTTCAAGAAATGAAATACACCCATCGACCTCATTTGTTGCATTTTACTCTTTGCCAAACGGACTAGTGACATTGCATTAAGAATATCTTGGTCTTTTCTTTGTAAACACTCGGATAATTCATTTGTATGGCCTACAATGTCAAGCATCAAATGAGCATTAAAAATAAAATCAAATGACTCAAATGCTCCAACCATAGTATGTATTTTTGGCCAATCACCTCTTTGTGAAGTATCTCGTCCAAGAGATATGAGTACATCACGAATTGTGGGATACATAGCAATCATGTTGACCACGGTTTATAATGAGAACCCCACCGGGTATCACAGTCTAGGCAACCCCATCTCTTGATTTAACCCACTACCGATTCTAGTGTACCACACTCAAGTGCTTTCATGACATTATCATATTGCGATGTCGAAGCATTCCATGACGCTTACAAGAACTACCAACAATATTTAACAAGAGGGATACTCGATCAAAAAACCATACACAATCACTATTGTCTTTGGCAACACAACTAACCAATTGGAGTTGATGTGCAAAACAATGAACATAATAAGCAGATGATGATTCTTTCATGATCAAGGTTTTAAGCCCTTTAATCTCTCCTTTCATGTTACTAGCCCCATCATAGCCTTGCCCACGGATTTGAGTTATACTCAAACCATGACTAGCTAGTAAAGATTGAATTGCTTCCTTAAGTGATGAAGAAGTAGTATCATCTACATGAACAATTCCAAGAAACCGCTCACATGGTCTGCCTGATTTATCAACATAACGCAAGCAAAGGGCTAGCTGTTCTTTATGAGAGACATCACTAGACTCATCAGCTAAAATTGTAAAGTAATCATCACCAAATTCTGAATGATTTGATCTCTAGTCTCCATTGCACAACATTGAATAATTTCTTTTTGTATGTCGGGGCTAGTTAATGTGCAATTACCGGAGCGTTCTTCAAAACAAACTTGTCCACCTCTTCATTATTTGCAGCAAGCCACCTCAAAAGCTCAATAAAGTTCCCTCTGTTACTAGACTCTTCACTTTCATCATGCCCACGGAATGGTAATCCTTGCTGCAAAAGAAACCTCAAACATCTAAGTGAATAAGTCAACCTGATCTTGTAGAGACGACGCTCCTCATTATCTGCCTTCACAATTTTATCATCAATTGCTCCATGTGGAATTATAAATAAATTATATCTTTCTTGGGCTGCGTTGTGAGCACTTTTCACACCACCCACATGTAAATCAAGTGCATCAATTCTATTCCAATTTCTCCAACCACCTTCAACAAATGCTGATTTTATACTTTTCTCCTTTCCAAACAAGTAGCACACAAAGCAAAATGCTGCCTCCTTCTTGACACTATATTCAATCCAAGGATATTTATAAAACCATACGGGATTGAATTGTCGAACCCTATTTCCAATTTTTCTACTTTCAAATTTATGTGCATAGGGTTGCAATGGGCCCTTAATAATATATGATCGTTGAACCGTATCTTGATCATTGACGGGATAATTTGAAATGGGTTGTCTTTCACCCGGATCAAGTGGTAGCCGACGATATCATAAATAGCTTCTTTTTGGGCAAGTGGAGGTGGATTTGGAGGCATTGGAGTTGGACTTACATTTTCTTGAATCACTCTATCTTGATCTTGTCCATCTTCTTGTTCTTCTATTTGCTCTTCTGAAACAATTGCAGCCGCCGAAGGAGATTGAGAACAAGCTTTCTTCTTAGATTCATATTTCTGGAAAAGAGAGGCAATATCACCACTCCTCTTCATTTTTAACAAATCTGCATAACAATTATAAGATGTTATACATATACTGTACCGAACTGAATACATATACTGTACTGTATGGAAAAAATTGAACCAATAGTTATAATGAACTAAAACTGAATACATATGATCATCATATCGAGTCATAGCTAGATGGGATACATAGGATCAAGTGGTGTAATATTAAATAATACATAGAATCATACATTGTATCAAGCTCATGGAAAACAAGGGCAGTTTCACTAATACTTTGTCTTACCTTGCCGTTGTCGCCCCTGAGTAGTAATAATACATTGAGTAGTAATAATACATATTATCAATAATACATAATTCATTCATTCAAATATTCAATAATACATGTGATCAACATCAACAATACATATGATTCATTAGTGCATATATAATACATTAGTGTAGTACTGTAGTGCATATATTATATATAATACATTAGTGCATCATGTGCATGCATGCATTACCGAGCTGCTGCGCCTTGTTTGTTGGCGCTGGGAGCCGGCGGCCGACGGGCTGGGCTGATGGCGCGGCGTGGCTGGCGTCTGGCAGCGGTGCCGTTGAAGAAGAGATTCGGTGGCGGGCGTCGGACTCGGCGCGACGGCGACGGTGCGGCGGCGGCGGCGGACTCGACGCGACGGCGATGGTGCGGCGGCGTGCGTCGGACTCGGCGCGACGACACGGCGTGCGTCGGACTCGGCGTGGTGGCGTCGGACTCGGCGCGACGGCGCGACGGCCGTCCCCGGCCCTGGACGAGTCTACCGGCCGGTCGCCATCTAGGTCTAGCCTCTGGCTCTAGGGTTTCCTTTCTCAGTTTTCTTTCGCATCGTCTACTCGGTTTTGCCTGCGGGCTCGCGGACGCGAAGTTGGGGGGGGAGGTTTGGCGCACCGCAGGGTGGTCCGTGGCCCACACGGACCACCCTGTAGCTCCGCCACTGGGCGCGACGGCGTCAGCCTCGGCGCGACGGCCGTCCCCGGCCCTGGACGAGTCTACCGGCCGGTCGCCATCTAGGTCTAGCCTCTGGCTCTAGGCTTTCCTTTCTCAGTTTTCTTTCGCATCGTCTACTCGGTTTTGCCTGCGGGCTCGCGGACGCGGAGTGGGGTTTGGCGCGCCGCAGGTGGTCCGTGGCCCACACGGACCACCCGTAGCTCCGCCACTGTCTATAAGTATAAGCTCTGAATGGGTACAGGTGATGTTGTTAGGCTGTATATAAATTAGCAAAGTATTGAATCAGTATCTGAATATTATTGTATTACAAAATATTATGAAGTACATTTATAATGAAATGAATATATATGATAGCACCTTCTTTGGAATGATTTGATTTCGGGAATATCATTTTGGTTGATATACCAACGGCAAGTGATGTACCACTAAGGAATTTGAACTTGTCCTTGTATAGCTTCATGAGAGTCCCAACAAATACTGCTATGACATGGTGTTTTTGACCAACTTGTAAAACTTTTTCACCGTCAAATTCGATAGCTCTTTTTCCTGAAAGCAATAATTCTATCATGTTTCCCCTGAAAAAAATTAGGATATGATGAAATATGGTGATTACAGTAGGTAAGTGTAACATCCCGAAAATCGAAGGAGTAGAATTCGGAACGTGAAAATTGGGACTCGCAAAAACTTTTTGGAATCATTGCTTCTTATCGTGTTTTTCAATATTATTTGCCAATTCAGTTGCGTAAGAATTTCTTCTGGAATTGCTTTAAAGTGAAGTTGAATTAAACCCCTAAGCTTTGAGACCCCTGGGGAAATAATTCAAAATATATATATATATAAATTTGAAGAAGGGTAAACATATTAATTTTGGAGATTTACAAAAGATTCTTGAAAAGAATATATTTTGGTTTAAACCACGATCGGTGGAAGAAAAATAATAAATATTTGGATTTGGGATAAAAATATTTTTGACAAGGAAATATGAATTTAAAAATTAATCAAAGATCCCAAATTATTGATTTTAAAAGAAGAAATAAAAATAGGAAAAATATATTTTGAAAAATAAAAAGTGGGGAAAAAGTTTGAAAATATAATTTCAAAATTATTTTGGAAATACTGAAATTTATTTTGAATTTTCGAGTAAAAGGAAATGGGAATGGAAAATAGAAAATCAAATTCGGGAAATTGAGAAAGTGCACTGTTCATGCGTAGGCGGTGTTCGACGGCGTCCCGCACCCGTGCGCACGCACACCACGCGTCGCCGCGCGCACCAAGGCCCGCGCACGCGCGCTCGCCGTGCCGCGTCTTGTCGCCCGTACCATGCCCCCACACCGTCGCCATACCGCCGACGACCGCCCAGGCACGTCGAAGTCGCCGCCGTACCGCCGCACGCACGCGCCATGCCATCACCGTACACGTGCGCCGCGTCGCCTCCGCATGGGCGATCCGCGCCAACGCCGTGCCGCCCCGCGGCCGCTAAGTCGTCGCTCGCCGCGTCATATGCGCGCACGCACGGCTCGCCGGCATCACGGATTCGCTTGCACAGTGGCGCCAGGACGGTCGCGCGCGTCAGCCACTCCGCCGCGACGTGCAAACGCACGCGCGCGCTCCGCAGCCGACCGCCGCGTGGCCGCTCGGCATTCGCCGGTGCCGGCCGCTCTCCCACCGTTCCCGTGCGCTCTCGCCGTGTATAAAAGGGTGGGCAAGCTCCCCTTCTTCCCCACATCACGCCGCCACCATCCTATCCTTCGCTTCCTCGCCATCCCCGAAAACCGCCGAGCCACGCCGGGTTTTGCCGAACCACGTCGCCGCCGTGTTCGCCGTCAGCCGCCGATCACCGGAGCCGCCGCCGCTCGCCGCCGGTCTGTAAGTGTCTCATGGTCCCATTTTCGCCCTGAGTCCGAGCTGTCACCGTCGTCGCCGGCCGGAACAGACGCGCCGTCGTCGTCGGCCCAACCGAAGCGCCAGCCGATCGGGGGGGGTAGACGAGGGGGGGTAGAGGTGAGAGAAGAAACAGTGCCGGCTAGAGAAAAGAAAGAAAAAAAAGAAAGAGAAAAGAAAAGAAGGGAGAAAAATTAGAAAAAAATGGGGAAAAATTCTAGAAAAATTGGGGAATATTTTTAGGGAATTTTGGGGAATATTTGTGCAAAAATATATAGTTTTCTCGGTATTTTTCCTCGGAGTAAAATGATTTTCTATATACGATTTTTTGAAACTCCCGTTTACGTAAAACTTTCTTGACGATTTAATATTATTTTTCTTTTCTTTAAACTATACTTAACCACTGGACTCGGCAAAGATATATCAACGAACCTCTTGAACAACATTCGCAAGATTCCCGCTTCGTCGTTTTATCGACCCCTTCTTACAAAAACCCTAAAAACTCGAAACTCGTCGCTACGGCCGATTTTGCTATAAAAATCCTCCGTAATTCGATTAGGGTCGTAGGGGAAAATGGTTTGGAGAGTTATTTAGGATTTTTCATGCTTTTTAGTTCGTTCTTATCGGATTTTAACTGGAATCCATTTTTCTTTTCCTTTTCGCTCGTATGATTAGCGACCGAGGAGGCGAACACTGACCCCGCAGGAGACCCCACTCAAGAAGCGTACGAACAAGGCAAGTCTTCACACCCTTTGAACATATTGATCCCAATTGCGAAATGATGTTATTTTCAACTCTAAACATGCATGCTTTACCGTGTTACCTATACTTGTTATGCCATACCTTGCTATTGTTTACCTTTAGAATTACTCCTTGTAACTCGCGATGTGATACAAATAACCGAAGCATAACTTAAACGCTAGCCATGCTATACTTAGATTTATGCATACTCATGACTTTATGAAAAAGCTTTGTGCTTGGGCAACTACCTTAAGGGAGGTAGTTGAGATTCGGCATGTGGAGACATGAGCGCCACATGACCATGATGAATTACATTTGATGAAAATTGAAAGTACTAAACAAATGTTTTAGACTGGGCGGCCGATGATTTGGGTGGATTCCGGAAAAGGCAAGTGCCGACCCTGGTCAATTAAGGACCGAGCCATGAGATAGCCGGGAAACGAGCCAGTACAACCGTACTTCTCGAATGGGTATAGACCTAGCTGACTAGATAGCCGAGCGGAGGCAGTATCCTTGCATAGATGGTTCTCTATGATGTGGTTATGGGATGAGGATGAGGCTGCGGCCTTTGTTATGAATGGTGGGATTGAACCGATGTTAATTAAACTTAAAGATCCGGAAAGACTTCCCTTACCCCGGTGCGCTGAACTCCTCTCACCGCTAGAAAAGGACGGCTAGAGTGCATGAGGGCTTAAGTTCATGGAGCAGTCGCCAAAGTGAGGTTATCGAAAGGCTTTGCCGTGGCCGTCTCATGTGTTGAGGCGTAGGCTCATTTGTTGGGCGTCACGAGTACGGGTAAAGTGTACATCCACGCAGTGTGAATAAATCAATCTATTCGAATAGCCGTGCTCGCGGATATTGAGCATCGTGACAAGACTTTCGCTTGGCTACACTTTGAACTTGAAAATGCTTGGATGGGTTTGCACGATGATTTTATTCGGTGGATCAACTTCTCGAGAATGCGAGAAGGGGTGGACTCCCGGAAAATCATGACGAACCGGAGGCGGGAAGCCATCCTTGGAATCACGATGGATGGTAGACACGATCGCCGGGTTAATGAACTATGAAATTAAAACTTGTTTTGGCTAGACGATAGGCTGTGAAAAGAATTGTGAAAACGGCTTTACGCAAAGATAACCCTAGCCATGTTCTTTGAATAACCCGTCATATGCATCAATTTGTGTTGACTTGCTGAGTACGGTTGGTACTCACCCTTGCTATACGCACAAACCTCCAGTGATGGAAATGAAGAGCCGAAGACCCCTACGCGTACCACCCGGAGGCGAAGGAACCGACGGCGCATATTAGACCTTAGTCCGGTCGTTGCTGTGGCAATGGACAAGCCCGCCTCTTTCCGCGCCTTATCTAAACTCTGTTTTTATATTGTATTCGGACCATAAGGTCCGTGGGATGAACAATGCCTTCGGGCCTATTTATGTAATAATGGTATTGTAAGATTATTCGTGCATGCGCACTTGATTATCCAGTACTGCATTCGTGGGTACCAACTACTTGATCCAGGGAAATGGTACTATGAACACGAAAGATTCCCGACTCAAAATCGGGGGTCCACAGTAAGTGTGTATGAAGAGAATAGATATCTACTGTAAGTCTTGTAGCTGCACTACTCTTCTTATGATTTGATTCCCTAAATTTGTGTGGACAGTCGCGATATTTGAAACTCCAACGATCCTTCCAATTACATCTGGAAAAAAGGGTGCACCATATAATTTGATTTACTACTAATATTTCTTTGTGAGGTAGTGTTACATTACCTAAGAAACGATCATTTTTTATGTAGTCAGAGAGTTTGTCAAAAGGGATGAGTGAGAAAGTGTATTTTGGGAAATCTGGTGCTGGATTGGTAGCTTCGATGATTTGTGTCCTTCTATTAAGGTTGATCATGTATGGATTCTGCACAGCTTTAAACATTGGTTTTGCTCTCTCCACTGTTACTTTAGTCAATATGATAATCTTTCCTTCTTCCAGAAGTGGCTGCAAAAACTGAATAGCATCCGGGGGTATCTCAGCATATATTGAATCACCCTACATAAGTTGTGTATGTATAATAGTTAGTAAAGAAACTGTAAATGGTCATAAGTTGTTTGTGGAAAAGTTATACGAAATGGGTGTAGTATATTCAAGAAATGACAATATATGTAAAGTAGGTCCTCCCAAATGTTTCAAAAATTCACATGTAATGAAAGTTTAAGGACAGTAGTGAAAATTTCATTATATTCCAAGCAGTGTTAAAGTATACATAGTATAAATTTGTTTATCTGCAAAGAAAGCGATGTAATTATGATTTTAATTCGGTAGTATATGATGTGGTGTTAATTCAAAGTTGTCATTGAACTGAGATATGATGCATGCTTAAGTTAAATTTGCAATTCACTATAAAAAACCTATCAAGAGGATAAATATTGTGAAGTGCCTAGGAATGTGGGTTACAATCAGTGGAGGGCTGAAGGCTACTAATACAGCAGTAAGAAAAGTATAAACGTTGACAACAATGTGCATGTGGCTTCTTTTTTATGTATAATCGTATGCTTGAGCTTTTAGGGTGTGTAAATGCACTGATTATGAATGAACAAAGAAGGATTTTATTGGTTGTCATCGCTGAAAAAATCTAATATGTATTATATAAGAGGTTTGTACTTGCAAACCAATCTACCCCAAATCCCAATCGTTAGGGTGATCAATAAAGCTGTATAAAACACTGGTACGAAGGTAGCCAGGAAGAATTCTTATTATCATACTACTTGAATGATGCAAAAACACATAAGAAATGTATAGTTGCACTCAGTCATGTCTATGAGGGTAGGAGGCTATACTATAAAATTACCTTTTCATCGATTAATACAAGATCAAAATGTTTGATTTCATTTTGCTCATTCGGGCCTCTGAACTCCCACATCCTTGATACTCGAACACATAGTGTATAGTCCAACCTTCCTTGCTGAAGCTCTGAAATTGGTGTGATGTTCATCTGCAATAAAAAATTTAGAGAGAAGTCAGCTGCTAATTAAAACTAATAGAGTATTAGTTAAACCATTTGAAGTACTTCCTTGTATACTATGTTACTAGTGCTTGCAGCACATGATCCATCAGAATTTTCTATCAATATCTCTAGTCCATTTTTATTTGTTACTCGTGATACAACGACGTACAATTGTCCATGGGTGAAAACTGGTTTCTTAAGATATAGACTGACATTTGATAGTGTTTGTCCCTGGCTTTTATTTATGGTCATTGAATAGCATACTTTTATTGGAAATTGTCTTCGGCATAAGGTAAAATGCCATCGAGATCCACTTGTTGTTAAATTTATTCTTGGTATATATGTTATTTCACCAATATGTGTTCCTGTAATTATAATAGATTCAATTACATTATTGCCTAGATTTGCTACTATTAGTCTTGTTCCATTACAAAGACCTAAACTCTGATTTAGATTTTTGAGTAGCATTATTGGAGCACCAATTTTGAGTTTCAACCTATGGCATGGGAAGTTATTAGCAGTCAGAGTATTAAGATACTCAACGGGGTATAATATATCTGCATCATTACATGTGTATGTACATTTTGATATTGTATCAACACTCAAGTATTCTCTTTGTACCCCTGGTACTAAATTGAGTATATAGTCATTCAACGGGGTATAATATATCTGCATCATTACATGTATCTGTAAACTTTGATATTGCATCAACACTCAAGTATTCTCTTTGTACCCCTGGTACTAAATTGAGTATATAGTCATTGACCTCGTCAACTATCTCATTGGTTGTTGCTAAAATTGCTCTATTTTCAAGATACTATGCCTGGCTAAATTTTGTTTTGAAATCTAGGAATGTAGACTCAACTAATGCCTTTATTGTATCATAAGTTGTATATATTAGTAGTTCCTTTGGTATTTCAACTATAGTGTTGTCTGAATCTAAATTGTCATCATTATCTAATATTTTTTGTGTTGTTCCGTTTCCTATACTTAATATCCAGTTGTTAAACTCATTTAATTCTTTAAACTCTAGGTTCTCTGGTTTAAATTTATGTAACCGCATGAAAATAAATGTATCTTTTTTACATGGTTCCAAAGGTATGATTTAAATATTGAGGCATCTATGATTTGTGATCTTGATGCATTTTCTAAAACTGGTAGTATCTGTTTGGGGTCTCCACCTAGGACAACCACCTTTCCTCCAAATGGTGTGTCATTTGATTTTGTGTCTTTTTCAGAAAGAATGTCTGTTAATGATCTATCGAGAGCCTCAAAACATTGTCTGTTTGTCATTAATGCCTCATCCTATATAATTAGATCAGTCTGAATTAATAGGTCAGCAAGTTTTGTTCCATGTTTTATATCACATACTGCCAATTCATCTATGTCTATGGGTATTTTAAATCGTGAATGCGTTGTGCGGCCATTTGGTAGTAATAAAGAGGCAACGCCTGATGATGCCACTGTCAAAACTATTTTTATTTTTGATCTAAGATATGAAACTATTGTGTTCCAAAGAAATGTCTTGCATGTTCCTCCATGGCTAGATACAAAGAAAAAGTTTGGTTCTTTATTTAGAACACTATTTACTATTTGGTGAAATGCATTTTTCTTTCTCGATTTAGTTTGACAAAGGATGTATTAGCTTCTTCTTCTAGATCATCTATATTATACTGCAATTCTTCTTCAATTAGTTGGCTTTCATTGTTACGTTTGTATTGATTTGATCTTTGAGGTAGATTATAATTGTTAATATTAGCTCCATTCTTTGCCAGGATGTGGTCAAGTTCATCAAGTAGTAATTCTTGTATCTCTATGTCATTTGGACAATATAATATAGGATAATGTCTAGCTATTAATTGGCGTTCAATATCATCAATCATTTTTGTCCAATTTTGTTCATAAAATTTCATTTCATCTTGTATATCACAAAATAACAATATGGTTTAGAATAAAATTCGTAATTGTGATGTTGTAGCCCAACTTGCGGCTTCATCAAACATTTTGTACCATTCATTGTCATCTTTCAATAGACCACGTGCTGCACATGCTTCCTTAAATGTGAGATAAGTTATGCCATTATATGTTTTTATATCTTTATAATCTGTTTCTCCTTTGACTATTATTAGTAGCATTCGCAAATAGAAACGTTCTCCTTCTAATGGATTAACATAATATAGCCGTCCTATTTTAAACCCTTGTTTTCATTTTGTCCTTATCTTTTTGGACTCTTTCCATGTCCATTTTTGTGGAAAATCATAATATGTTAGTTCTCTAGCTTCTTCATGGTTTTTATTTGCCTCAAACCATTCTGTAAGTTTAGTTTTTCTGGTATTGGGATCATTTGCAAGATTTTTTAGTTTTGTGTTTTTTGACAATTTCACTTTATTAAATAAAGAAAGGTAAACAGGTAGTCTTTCATAGTCTTTCAACTGGTGGATAATGATAATGTATATCAAATTCTAATAATCTCCACAAAGCTTCTTGTTCACATATATATCGGCATTCCAAGTATTCTTTGATTTCATCTATTTTCTTTGTTTATTCATTTGTAGGTGCATCTTGGCCCATTTTTACATGTTCAAAGATAATTGTTTGCTCCTTTATTCACATATTTACAAAGATATTTAAGGAGTTTACTCTTATTTACATATTCAACATTTATGTGTGCTTGATATTTCTTTAGCAATAGCAGATTATGTGGTACAACCCATCTATTATCTAAGTTATGATTATCACGACATATATAATTTTTTGTATCTCGTCGTTGATATTGAGTACATCTGTTATTAGTGAAGTTTGTTTCATCATGAAACTGTTTAGGATAGTATTTAGAGCATCTTCCCTTTTTCATGCATGGACATTTTCCATCTAATTCTCCACAAGGTTCATGCATCATATGTTCAGATATAAGCACGTATCCTAATGGATATTCTATTGGATTTGGTATTTCTGCAGAGATCCATCTATCTATGATTTCAGGTGTTATTTCATTTGTGGTTTTATTTAATCAAACTAAGATATGCACATGTGGCAGTCCTCTTTTTGGAATTCTATTGAATATAGAATAGCTAGCATTAGACCAAAAGTTGAACCTGATTCTATATCTTTAAGTACTTTTTCTAGTTTCATATAGAATACACGTACTATGATATCAGATCTGTCATTAGGTTGTTGCCCTTTCAATATCATCATACTTTTTTTAGGCCATTTTAGATTACATGTGAAAGTTATAAATAGATCTGGAGGACCATATACTCCACAAATTGCTATGCCATCATGATAGTTTTGCATGACATATCGTCTACATCCAACATGGCTTGATGGCAGTAGTGTTCTTTTTCCTATTTGACTTCCGTTACTTAACCCTTTGTCTATTGTGTCAAATATACCTTGAAGATATTCTACTCTTAGTTTGTCTTGGTTTTTAGCAATATATGTAAGCTTATCTTCATCTTCCATTGCACGAGCATCGACTATTGCTTGTTTAGATAGTCTATCGTAACATAAATAAGGGTTTGGCTGATTTGGTCTAAAATGCATATGGTATTTATAAAATTCATGCATTGTTACAGTAGATCTTTTCTTTTCACTACTAGCTGTTAATTGATTTTTATGATAAGGTATACCTAGCTGGTATCCTCTCTCTCCATATGGGAATAACAAAGGATATTGGAGTGGCATATATGCTGGATGAAAGATTGATATTCGTTGCAAGCCTCTGACTTTGGAACTAATAATGATATCTCTTTTATATCTTTCTAGGTTTAGATCACCAACTATTAACATTGCTAGGTCTTCAGTATGCGGCATTTCATATTGTATTGGGCCATTTTTGTTTGGACCTATTATCCGTATACTAATGTCTATATTTTTGTCTTTCTCAAGTAGATCTCGTGCATGACGGAATATTTTAACTAAAGGATTATATTGATCAAGCATTTTTTAAGTTCTGCCACTATGTATAGGTTTATATCATTTTCTTCAGGTTCTTCTTTACATAATGCTTGAATTCTATTTTCTATCTCATTCTGTGTATCAAAAATATATAGTTAAGCAAACTTTGGCATATTATTAGGTTCAGGTAGTAGAGATTTTGGTGGATCTTTGAATGGTGGCATCTTAATTTGTCCATATTTACAACACTTAGAGTACATTAGTTCTTTATTTTTGCGTTTGTAACATTTATTTTTTTCATATTCCCAGAATATCGCATTACAATATTTGCAATTATATTTTAGGCTGCCTAAATATGACCCGTTTATATATCTTTCTTTTAGATGTTGAATATAATCTTGAGTGAAAGACACCATACCTTGGGATGAAAATAAATATGGATAATCAAGGTTTAAGTCAACGCAACGTTGTTTTGCTTTTGGTTCCACATCTGTATCATTCTCTTATTTTTTTTCCTTTTTTTCCTGCTCGTGTTTTTTCCAACCTTATTTGTCTCGATCTTTTTAAATGGGTTCATAAGGTTCTATCTTCTCTGTAGGATATTCCCTTTTTTTCGTAGCATTGCTATCACTACGGGTATGCTATGATATGTCTATAGTACATTGTATGTTTATATATATGTGTTTAACATATTATTTAGTAGTAGACAAGCAATAAACTTAACAAAATATTTTTTGATTAAAATTATACTAAAACATGAAATAGAATATTAAATAGAGTTTTACACATATGAGTAGTTCCAGCAATATGTATTTTGATATGCATTGCAAGGAAGGTGGGTGTGTTAATTCTTCTTTGGCTGACCTAGAACAATGTTGGGATTACCTAAAATTTTGGTGCACCCAACCAATTTAAACCCTTCAGTATTTCAAAATATTTTTTTGGAAAACAATCAATAACATAGGTAATGGTTTCACTAATCACTCCAGAAAATTTCAAGTAACATCATTAGGTGGACATTGTCAAATCTGTGCTAACTATGTTGTGTTCCTGAAATTATGTCTGTACCCTCTCATTGCCATTGTTTAGGAAAAAGTTTTGGAGAACCAGTGGAGTTATGTACTTAAGTTTCAAATTCTACTGCTAAGAATTCCTATACCTCTGCAGTGTTTGAATGCCGGTTTTTGCATAATGTTGTAGCACTTGTAGAGAGTTGGATACCATTTTGTGTGATTGTACCTTGCGTACAGGTCTATTGCTCCAGGAAGCTTGAGTTAATCTACTATCATACCTTTGGTCAAATCAGGACTCTCCTGTCCTGATGAACTGATTATGTCATGTTGACCGACTGTAAGAGGTTGCACAGAAGGTCACAAGTTTATACTACTTAATTTAGGTTAAGCCACACAATCATACATATATTCATAGACATTGCATTGTTCATCCGGCATTCATCCATGCAGTTAGAGTATTCACTATGTTCCTTACATTATCATGCCTTGCCATCCTCTTCGATGTGTGATCAATAAAGTTGTGATATTTTTAATAGATATATCATACTATTGTTGTGGAGCATGTCAAGAAAGAAGCCATGAGATGGAGTAAGTATAAGTGTTTCTACAAACATTTATGGCCATGAGATTTAAATACTGCTCACTTCTATTGTGCCTTTTTAGTATGATTTCGATTTCTATCCTAGCTGTCATTTTGGCATAAAGAAATAACTTCTGAGATGATTAAACTATAGTAGTTTGATGAAAAGAAGAGGCAACAAACATGGATGGATTAGAAAAAATGCAAGGTATTGTCGAGAGTGTCATACATGAAGGATAAAAGATTTTTGTTAATCGAGAGGGTGAAAGGATCTTCGAAGGAAAAGGTAAGAAAAAATATCGTAAGTACTTACACTTATTTTTTTCCGATTTGCTTCTCCTGATCTCTTGTTCCCCTTTCCTTTTTTTTTCTCGATCAGCAGAAACCCTAGGGAATGCTCTTGTGGAGGGGGTCTGTTCGAGTGTTCTTGTGCTGCATGTGGAGGAGTAAGTACTAAGTCCTAGCTTCTACTATCAAGTTCAACTACCACATGAAATATCAGTGAATTGATGACCTCTTTTAGATGAACTTGAGCTAAACCACTTTAGGGCTTTAGGCTTCATGATTTGATGTTCTTTCGCCACTATTACAACAAACTTCCAAATTCCAATAGATGTTTCCTGAGTCTTCATTCACTCGTTGTTTCCTATTTGGATGCATTGTACAATTGTACATTTTTCCTACATGCTCCATTTTTTACCAATTGCATTCTCTATCCATTTTAATGGCGTACACAAGTACATACACTATTTTTTTTGTCAAACTTACATTCTGAAATACAATGCTCATGAATCTTAGCATGTTTCACAGTTCCTCTTGTTATACCATAAATATGCCAAAATATCGACTACTTATAATTATGATGTAGTCTGATTCACTAAAAGAATTTAATATGGCCTGTATAGTGTGCTTCTAGTTCCTGCATCTGGTTTTGAGTGGGATATAAAGTCTGTAATTGATCTGGCTAATTCCATGTTCAATTGCATGGTTATAGAGAAAAAATCCATTTTGTTGTTAGTGTCATGAGACACCTGAAGTATTACAATGATAATGGTCTGGCCCTGAGTTGGATGACGCAGGAGTTCTATTTTGCTCTTTGAGAGGTGCCTCATCTGGCCTTTTGGGATGAAAATATGAAATAGATTATGATATATGCAAGAAGATAATTGGATAATTTTATAGCTTTTGTTTCCACGTAAAATGTATTTGGTGAGAATGACAAACTTTTACCTAATGTATTTTTTTTCAAAGTAAACTTTAATTTAATGTAGGTAGGGAGTCAGGGACTGAAATCATGGAACGATGTTATGTACATATTTTCACTACATAATAGGCCAGTGTTACCCTGCTAACCACGTATCAGTGTTAGGCAATATAGGTGTATTGTTTTTACCACAATAGGGATTAGGGACATTAGCTAATTAAGTCAATCGCCAACTAGCGATTTCTGTCCTAGCTGCCATTTTTGCATAAAGAAATAACTTGTAAGATGATTAAACTATAGTAGTTTGATGAAAAGAAGAGGCAACAAATATGGATGGATTAGAAAAAATGCAAGGTATGTTGAGAGTGTCATACATGAAGGATAAAAGTTTTTTGTTAATCGAGAGGAAGAAAGGATCTTTGAAGGAAAAGATAAGAAAAAAATATCGTAAGTACTTACACATATTCTTTTTCCTGATTTGCTTCTCCCTATCTCTTGTTCTCCTTTCTTTTTTTCTCCATCAGCAGAAACCCTAGGGAGTGCTCTTGTGGAGGGGGTCTGTTTGAGTGTTCTTGTGCTGCAAATGAAGGAGGGGTTGATCCGTTTGTTTTATATAGTAATAGAAGTTTGACCGACAGCCGGAGAAAAAGAGGAGTCTAGAGCTTGGAAATAACTGTTGCTATGTATACGTGTCTTTATTCTGTAAGACACCAAAGTACTAATACTCTAACAGCTACCCAGTACTAACACTCTAACGGCTATCGTTTGATGTTTCCAAATCAGATCTGACAAATGAATTTTTATCAGTGACATGGCCTTCTCTTTGACCTTGTTTTGCACCCGAGATTCATATTAAAGAGATGCGTCTATTTCAGGCCTAGATATACAGCCAGTCTATTTGCAACGTCAAGGTCGCCTGAGTCTTGATTGACGGGGGTACGGCCCTCAACATACTATCTCCGAAGGCCTTTGACGCGATCAAGGCCCAAGGGATGGTGCTAGGTCCATCCTATCCCATCATTGGGGTGACGCCCGGGAAGGTGTGGCCCCTTGGGCAGATCGCGCTGTCGGTCACCTTCGGGAGCCCCACCAATTTCCGCACTGAGCGGATTGATTTCGTTGTGGCGGACCTTAACCTGCCCTACAACGCCGTGCTCGGGAGGCCAGCCTTGGTGAAGTTCATGGCGGCTACCCATTACGCCTACCGCTAGCTCAAGATGCCGAGTCCCGGAGGCCCCATCACCATCCATGCTGATGTCAAGACCGCGCTGGATTGCGCGAAGGCATGCGTGGATGATATTGCGGCGGCCGACCGCGTTGAACTCGAGGGCCCTCAGGGGGAGGCCTCGGGTTCCCGGGCCCCCAAACAGCACATCACCTCTGCCGACGAGGTGGTGATCAAGCCCATTCAGTTGGGCGATGACCCGTCCAAGACCGCCAGAATTGGCAGCAACTTGGACCCCAAATAGGAAGACGCGCTCGTCTCCTTCCTGCGGGCGAATGCCAACGTGTTTGCTTGGAAGCCGTCGGATATGCCCGGAGTCCCCAGGGAGGTGATCGAGCACCGACTTGCAGTACGGCCGGATGCACGACCGGTCCGGCAAAAGGTGAGGAGACAGGCCCCGGAGCGACAGGCGTTCATCCGCGAAGAGGTGGCACGGCTCCAGGAGGCCGGCTTCATCCGAAGTGGTTGGCTAACCCGGTGGTCGTCCCGAAGGCCAATCACAAGCTGCACATGTGCATCGACTACACCGACCTCAACAAGGCATGTCCCAAAGACCCTTATCCTCTGCCTCGAATAGACCAGATAGTCGACTCCACTGCGGGGTGCGACCTGTTATGTTTCCTGGATGCATACTCAGGTTATCATCAGTTCCGCATGGCTGTAGAGGATGAGGAGAAAACTGCATTTATCACCCCTGTGGGTACCTTTTGCTACATGTCTATGCCTTTTGGTTTAAAGAATGCCATGTCTACTTTCCAACGCGGTGTCCGCATCACGTTGAAAGACCAAATAGGGCGCAATATTGAGGCGTATGTCGATGACCTTGTGGTCAAGTCCCGGGACCAAAAGACCTTGCTCCCGGACCTAGCCGAGACATTTAATAACATCCGGTCCTCCCGCATGAAGCTGAACCCAGAAAAATATGTGTTCGGTACCGGCAGGCAAGCTCTTGGGGTTTTTGGTCTCTGCCCGAGGCATCGAGGCCAACCCCGCAAAAATAAAGGCAATAGAGGAGATGCACCCCCCCTAGGAAGCTCAGGGACGTGCAGAAAATCACTGGTTGTGTAGCTGTCCTGAGCCGTTTTATATCAAGGCTGGGAGAGTGGGCGCTCCCTTTATTCAGGTTGCTAAAGCGAACTGGTCCCTTCATTTGGATGGACGAGGCAGAGAAAGCCCTGAGCGAGCTCAAGCATTATCTCTCCTCGCCGCCCATATTGGTGGAACCTCAAGAAGGAGAACCCCTCCTTTTATATTTGGCGGCAACTCCCCAAGTGATCAGTGCGGCGTTGGTTGTGGAGCGCGATGACAAGCCAGTCTCTCAGACGCCCCCAGCCTCACCACGTCCGGAGGTAGGAGACCTTGGAACGGTGTTGGCTGAGGAAACACCCGGAGTCGGAGGTGGCCTTTGGCCCCCCGAGCTTCAGGGAGCCACCCAGCCCCCTAGTTCGGGGGCTCCCGAGGCCCCTTTCACCCAGTGCGGCCCTGAGGGCCCCGGGGAAGGCGATGGCCCGGCAGCCCCGGACGCTGAGGTAACCCGCCCCGGTGCACCCGAGCCTGTTGCCCCTGGTAAAGTAGTAAAGGCCCGCACCAAGGTGCATTGGCCAGTCTACTTTATCAGTGAGGCGCTACGGGACACAAAGACACGTTACCCGCAAGCCCAAAAAATGCTCTACGCCGTGCTCGTGGCTTCCAGAAAGCTGTGCCACTACTTCCAGGCACATCGGGTAACGGTGGTTACGTCTTATCCTCTCGGGCAGATCTTGCATAACCGAGAGGGTACGGGACGGGTGGTCAAGTGGGCTATCGAATTGTCAGAGTTCGACCTGCATTTCGAAGCCCGTCACGCGATCAAGAGCCAGGCCTTGGTCGATTTCGTGGCAGAATGGACCCCGGTGGCCGACAACGATCCACCCCCGGGTGAACCCGAGAGTGTGGAGGATCGCGGCCAATGGACCATGCATTGGGTGATGAACTTTGACGGTTCACTCACCTTACAGGGGGCCAGGGCAGGCGTTGCGTTAACCTCCCCGATAGGCGACGTACTCCGGTACATCGTTCGGCTCGACATCCGGGCAACCAACAACATGGCCGAGTATGAAGCACTCCTAGCGGGGTTGAGAGCGGCGGCAGGAATGGGCATCCGCCGTCTACTAGTCCTCGGCGACTCCCAACTAGTCGTGAACCATGTTTCCAAGGAGTACCAATGCACCGACCCCCAGATGGAAGCATATGTCAAGGAAGTACGGCGTATGGAGCGCCATTTCGATGGCATTGAACTGCGCCATATTCCCAGAAGAGACAATACCTTCGCGGACGAGCTATCTAGGATCGCGTCCACGCGAGTCCCAGCCCCGCCAGGCACATTTGAAGAAAGACTCACTGAATCGTCGGCGTGCCCCGAACCGCCCCGAGGACAGAATCTGCAGGCCCCGATGCCCCGGACCCGGCGGGCCAGCCCACTGTCTGCCGGGACCGACATCACGCGCCAGGTGGCCTGGATTTCGGAAATCCGGGCGTATCTACGAGACGCGTCATTGCCCGAGCAGCGCGAGGAAAGCGAGCGCATTGCCCGCACCTCCAAAAGGTACGTGTTGGTGGAAGGGACACTCTACCGACGCGGTGCCAATGGAGTGCTCATGAAATGCATCGCTCGGGAACAGGGTCTCGAGCTTCTAGCCAAGATCCACGAGGGAGAATGTGGAGCGCACTCAGCCTCCCGAACCTTGGTGGGAAAGGCATTCCGCCAAGGTTTTTACTAGCCCACCGCGCTAGAGGATGCAGCAGACCTCGTGCGGCGGTGCCGGGCATGCCAATTCCACGCCAAGCGAGACGCACCGCCCGGCCCGGGACCTTCGAGACCATCCCGCTCTCGTGGCCGTTCGCGGTGCAGGGGCTGGACATCTGAGCCCGTTCAAGCGAGCACGTGGCGGCTGCAAATTTCTATATGTCGCCATTGACAAATTCACCAAGTGGCCCGAGGCCTATCCAGTCAGCGTCATCGACAAGCATTCGGCTGTGCGGTTCATGAGAGGCATCACGGCAAGGTTTGGAGTCCCCAACAGGCTCATCACCGACAACGGCACCCAGTTCACGAGTGAACTGTTTGGCGAGTATTGCGATGATATGGGCATCAAGCTCTGCTTCGCCTCGCCCGCCCACCCCCAAAGCAACGGCCAAGCCGAGCGTGCAAACGCGGAAATATTGAAAGGCCTCAAGACAAAGACCTACAACGTCCTCAAGAAGAATGGGGACTCGTGGATTGATGAGCTGCCAGCGGTCCTTTGGGCCAACCGGACCACACCAAGCCGTGCCACCGGCGAAACACCATTCTTGTTGGTGTATGGAGCTGAGGTAGTCTTGCCTTCCGAGCTCACCCTGGGATCGTCCCGAGCCACATTATACACCGAAGCAGATCAAGAACAGCTACGACGCGACGACCTGGACTACCTAGAAGAAAGACGGCGCCGTGTAGCTCTTCGCACGGCTCGTTATCAGCAGAGCCTCTGTAGCTATCATCAACACAAAGTCGCCCCGAGCGCGCAAATCAACGATCTCGTTCTGCGGCGCTTGCAAACGCGTGCGGTGAGCAAATTATCTCCGATGTGGAAAGGGCCATATAAAGTTATTGGCACCCCACGTCCAGGAGCAGTCCGCCTAGCCACAGAGGACGGCACTCCGCTGCCGAACCCGTGGAACATTTCCCACCTGCGCAAGTTCTACCCATAAGCCGCATGGTGTGCTGAATCCCCAACATATATGAAAGCATGTTCACTGCCCCCAGTGGTATGAACAATGAGTTCGCCCATTTATACTCTTTATGCTTTTCCTTACAAAATATTTGCTTGCAGTATGTTCCCCCCCATGTGCCGGAACATGTATTGAGAATGCTGGCTTCCAGCGGTCTTCTGGCCCTGCCTGCCCTAGGTTGAGAGGCCTTAAGGGTGTCGAGGGTAGAGCGACGCTGCATACAAGTGCCCCGGGGTAGTCAACGCCTGGGAGCTCGGGTGCGTATTGTCACGCCTGTCCCGAACCCCCCGTTGCTGTTGCCCCCGCTGGCCCTTTATGCCCTCGCTTCTACCCGGAGCCCCGAGAAAGGCACCAGCCGCCGGCCGATGCACGCTGCCTGAACCCAGACCAGCTCCCAATTACGTAGGATGAATCATGGTAGGAAACCATACTGTCCATATTACTACATTGGCTAACTAACTAAAGAACGGACTACCGTTGCAGGAAAACAAACAGGCAGGGGCTTGAGCCAACTAACCGCCACTGCGTGTGTGCCAAGTTGGCCGGGGGCTCCCACATATATATATATATATATATATATATATATATATATATATATGAATCATTATGAATCGTCGTCTGCAGAGTCAAAGGCAAGTGCATTGATAACATAAATAATATTACAATGTTTTTTACAAGTACAGATAGAAGCAAAAGGCGGGGGAGTCCTAGGCGGCTGGCGGGTCACTGGGGGCGTCCTCCGTGTCGTCCTCGTCTGGGGGGTCCTCGCGGTAGGCGAGCTGGAATGCCGTCGGAGTGCCGTCAAAGCCGATCATAATGGAGTCGACGGCATCCTTGACGCGGCCTCGCCGTGGCCACCAGCTCGCGGCGGCCTTCGTCGACCTCAGCCTCCCGCCGTGCCACCACAACCTCCCTGGCGGCCAAGGCTTGAACCTAGGCCCGAAGCCCCTCCAGGGAGACCGCGTTGGCCTCCTCCAGCGCCCGGGACACCATCATCCTCGCCCGCTCCTGCGACTGCACGAGGGGCTCAGTGTCCAGGGCGGCCATAAACCCTGACCGAGCGCCCCCGGGTTCGGAGTCGGAGCTCGAGTCAAGGTCCACCACCTGCACCGGGCGGCAAGACGAAGGTGCCCCACGGCCGGAGCCGCTCGCCGCTACTTCACCCGCCGGCGTTGTCTCGACCTCCGGTGAGGCTGCTCGCGGCATCGGCGGATCACGGTGGACCGGCGCCAATGGTGTTGGAGTCGGCCGGCGGGCGACGGTGTCGAGTGGCGTGGTGCGGGTGACGACGGCGCGGTGGCGACGATTGTTGCCGCAGTGAGGACCCCTGGGATTGCTCTCTGCTGCCCGCCGCCGCCTCCACCTCCGCGTCGGGGCCGCCGCCCGACCTGCGCCGGGCGGAGGGCCCCGCCTTGCTCCCGGTAGGCGGTCGACGCCCGCATCCGGGTGAGCCCTCCTCGGCCGCACTGCACCCGAGCCCGAACCCGCAGGGTGACCGGACCGATGGGCTCCACCACCCCGGGCCTCTCCTGCGCCTCCCCCACTGAGCTGGAGGCAGAACCGTCCTTGGGTATAACCCTGGGGTGGAAATGCTGATGCTCATGGCTGGGAACAGAAATAAACGCAACAAAAGATCAAAACATCAATAGCCTGAAATAAGACACAGGGCTCATAAGAAGTGTATGCATCGGTAAGGCGTTACTGCGGGCGGCGTTGAAGCTCCATGAGACCGGAGATGGCCCGCTTCTTCTTTGCGGGGCCACCGAAGGGGTCCACCGAGCCGTGGCCCGTGGGCTTCGTCGCCGCAGAGTGCGCGCGCGGCCGGCCTCCCGATGGTGCGCTCGTTGTGGGTGCACCCCCGGCCACCGCCGTGGTTGTCGTCGTTGTGGCCGCTTTGGCCCCCGACGGGGTGGCCCCTGGGGCAGGGCCCACCGCCTGCGGGCCTCCAGACCTGGAGGGGGAGCGGTGCGCTCCGCGCCGCCGCCACGTGGTGGTGATGGGGGAGGTGCGGGGTCGTGCTCTGACCTCTTCCTCTTCCCCTTCAGGTCCAGGGCCCCCGGTCCGCTCCTGCCCGGGCCCCGGCAACCCAATCGCCCGATCGGCACCTGGTCGTCGGCGTCGTCGTAGTCGTCGTCCCCACCTCCCAGGGCGGCGCTTGGCGCCGACGACGAACCCACGCCATCGCCCACCACCCGCAGGGCATGCAGGATCTCTGGGCGCGCCGGGTCTTGGCACAGTGGGACCAGCCCTGGAGGGAGTTATGTCAGGTCCATCGCCGTGACGCCGAGGGTGCGGCGGACCAGGATCGCGAGGTCGTTCTCATTCCAGTCGAAGGCGGCGCCCACATGAGTGTGCATGTCGTCGTTGAAGTTCGTGTACATGTGGGCGGGCGCGTCCTCTCCTGCAGCGGCAAGATGCGCCATGTCTGAATGTCCCGGAAGACGGTGTAGGCCGGACAGCCCCCTCGGAGGTAGCCGATCCGCTCCAAAGACTCCATCCGGCTCCCTCCGGCCGCAGCTCGCGCCCCGCCTCCGGTTCACCTAATCCCCGTCGGAAAGAGGAAAGGCGGGGGTGGTCGCCCAAGTTGGTGTAGAACCAGTATGCCCTCCAGTTCTCCCACCTGGAGCGGGGGTGGATGTCGATGAAGACGGTGCCGACGGTCCTGTCGTTGCGCGGCTGGATCGCCACGTATCCGACCACACCGGGGGAGCCCACTCGGCACACGCGGAAGAACTGCTGGAAGAGATGCAGTGAGGGCATCACCCCCACGATCATCTCGCAGGTGTAGGCGAACATGGCGAGGTAGAAGACGGCGTTGGAGGTGAGGTGGTGCAGCTGAAGGTCGTAGAACTCCAGCACATCGAAGAAGAACCAAGAGAAGGGCGGCACCAGCCCGACCATGGCGAAAGAGGCGAAGAACACCATCTTCGTGGGGGCGCTCCTCCGAATGTTCACTTGCTGCGCTGCGCGTGCCGCGCGGTAGGTACTTGTTGAACAAGCTTCGAGCCTCCGCAGTGCGGACCAGGGACTTGGGGAGCACGCTCCCGGGCTCGAGGGGCGAGTCACGAGCCATCTTCGAGGAAGACGCCGGAATGCGAAGAGGAAAGCTGGTGGCGGAAAGGAAGGAGTCGAAAGGATAAGGGCGCTGGAAGAATAAGAGGCGATGGCAGTGGAATGCGTAGAAACTGATCCCTCCTCTCGCGGATCCGTTTTTATAGGCAACCACAGCCTCCTCGAATTCTACGGCATTAATTTCGCCCCACTACCACGCGACGCGCCTCTTCGGCTCCGCGCCCTTCGTTTTTCACGTATCTTCAGCCTTCGCGCCGCTTGGCTTTCGCGCGCGGGATTTCGCGCCCGCCAGCGCACTACACGGACGGAGGAGCTAGGCGGTTTGATGGGCCCCGTGTGCGCGGCCCAAATAACGCGCCCCCCGTCTGGAAAGGCTTACTCAAAGCGCGGCGTCAGTTGCCGCGTGCCTATCTCCTGCTGCGGCGCGGCACGTACAGTACCTGAGCCCATCCACTCAAGAATATGGCGTTAACCGCGTCCGAACTCGACTTTGGTCCCGGTCAACACCGGGGCTACTGGCTCGGTGATATGGACCCGGGGTATAACGAGAATACGATATCTCGAAGAAGGGAGATGCCTTCGCTACTGTGGCACCCCAAAGACATGCCCCGAATGGCTCATGCGGATCCGGCCACGGCGGCCACGTGGCCATCCCAAATGGGACTTGGCTCGGGGGCTGCCTGGAGGCCACCGCTCTCCCAGATGGCAGGGTTCGGGATCACCCGGACCCTCCGTCCGTCACCCCACACCTCCCTGGGAGGGGAGCAGGATCAGCTGCCAACCGCCAACCACCGCATTTAATGCCTAGAGAGAGGCCAGACGCCTGCCCCATCGCATTTATTGCGATGTGAGGCACGTCTGTCAGCCGCTCATCATTACCCTTTTTGCTCGTCACGAGGGAGAGAGGGTATAAAGTCTTTGATGGTGACCACGGTATGGCCACACGATCATTCCACGCACGCCTCCCTCCACGCCCCGTCCAGTCGCATTAAATGCGCTAGGCGACCGCGTGGGAGAGAGAATACGGGCGCTAGGGATGTCACGTCCACCCCTCTCCAGGCGGAGGGCCACTGACCGGTAGGCCCTACTGGAGTAGGTAGGTTGACCCCTCCTCACGTCAGCAGCATGGTGGCCACGACGCCCGTTTTCTCCATCAACTCCCGTGGTGTGGCAACAGGAACCGGAATAGGGGTAGCTTCCCCGACAAGACAGGGCAAGAACCGCTCCATCACGTGGAGAGGAGTAGAGAAAGCTAGGACTACTATGGTGTCCCCTTGCACTATAAAAGGAGGCCCAAGTCTATGATAGAACAGGTTCCGAAAATTGGCTCTTGGGTTCTGCCATCTTGGGGTTAGGTTCCTGGATTGGTCTTTTGCTCAGCCTCTTCGACCTTGGGCTTTGAGCATTCTTCACCTCAGTCATCAGTTCCAGCTTCCCCAGGAAAAAACAACCAAACTCATCCTTGTAATTCACCCTCCACATAACACAAAAAAAACAGAAGTAGGATATTACGTCCTCCCGACGGTCCGAACCTGTATAATTCTTCTATGTCCTTTGTGATTGAGATTTTCCTTCATCTTCCTACCTTCCCTCCATCTCATCTCGAGTTTGAACCCTAATTCATCGCTCCCCTGTGCCGAACCAAAAAGGGGTCCCCTGGGTCCCCACGTGTCGAGCGCACGCATCGACAACTACCTTTAAAAAATATCAGCCGAACGATTGTATATTAATTTGATCCAACGGCAGTTGTACACACTGGCGATGAACGTGATTCCGGATCGAACAAACCAAGAAGCCAAACGAAAGGAGTAATTAAGGAACTCGCTACCAGAGAACTGTCTTTGACCGAACGGTTAAAAAAACAAATATATCGGCTATTAGAAGAATCGGTATTTTTTTTAATCTTTAGTATTAATTGATAACGTTGATCAATAATAAAGATTATTTTTGGTATCGTTTATAGCTGTCAAGCTTCGTGAAAGAGCGTGTATAATCTTTAGTATCGTTGGTATCTGTTATTGCTAACCGATACTAATGTTAACACATTAGCATTGGCTAGAGACAATAACCGGTACTATATATAATTATTAGTGTCACTTGTTTTTTCAACTTATTGTAATGATCTACCTTTAATACCCATCTTCCTCTTTCAGCTCGAGAGAAGGAAGGTGAAGGGAGGTGCTGTTAAATTTTTTTTAAAATATTTGGTGATTTTACACAAATCCAAGGATCTAAAAGCTTAGGAATTTCATCCTCTATTCTTGTGTAGTTAAGATATTGCATTTCTAGCTATATTTTAATAACTCATTCTCTCAAAATATATGAAAAAGGATGAGAGGGAACAATTTTTTTAGAAAAGAAGAGTATATCTTATTTCTCAAAATATAGGTAATCTAGCAATAATAAAATTACTTCATAAGTAGACATAAGATAAAAAGGTTAAAACTACAGGAAACAATGGAAAACGATAGAAAACTAAACGAAATAAATAAAAAGAATTAGGTTAAATCGATATAATTAATGCATGTCTTGGTATAAAAAATGCATGGTATTTAAATAAATAAGAGTATGTCCTAAGAGAAAAAAGAAAGAAGAATACAATAAGTAAGGATAAGTACGGTAAAAAAATTATAAAAATGGTAGAGAAATGAAGAAAAAACTAATAAGGATGACGAAAATAGAAAAAAACAAGAAATTATAATAATAGTAAAACATAAATGGAATCTAATCATAATATAATAAGTAATAACATTAGATTGTATTTCATATTTTTATAGGGTATTATATCGATCCAAGATTGCTCTGATCGAATTGCTTTATATGTGTCGTTAATTATTAATCAGCTTGTTCTAGTAAATCATCACTACCATGAGGGTGAATGCTACTAGAGGAATTAATGCCACGAAATTGCATGCTAATAATATTTTACCCTGACCCTGTACCAGCAGAGTGTATGCACACGCAGAAATTTGAAAAAAAACGAAACGGTATTTTTTTAAGAAAATCTTTTTAATCCAACTATCCAGTATAACTGATGGATATCCAATAAGAAAGGGGTGTACATACACTTCGGTGTACAGAATGGTCGTTATATATAAAGAGAAAGGCTACTGTATGATATACCACACAGTTCATCTCGTATGGCATGGCCGAATCTCTGATTTGAAAACTTAAATTGAAAATCTGAACCGTTCTACATATTAATATCTTCTTCTAGACCAAATTTTATTTTTTTGAAATAGCAATAAAATACATACTCCAGAAATTGTTGAAATTAAGGCATCTTTGATCCGTCCGATAAAATCTGTCCGATAAAATAGTAAAAATTTTGAAAAAAATATAAAATTTGATCTACAAGAAGATATTAATATATAGAACAATTTAAATGGTTTGGATTTTTAATTTAAGTTTTTAAATTAGAGATTGGTCATGCCGCATGAGATGGGGCTGCATATATATATTCGTGATGTGTTCTAATTAAAACGCATACAGTGGTAGTAATTTTTTAACTGAGTGTAGTCACCACATTATTTTTTTTCCGAATTAAACCTAACAGTAAAATTTTTACTATTAGCCATTTTAATCGTATAACTAAAACACTCCCCTCAGGTACACCTCACCCTACCCTCCACCCCCTTCCCCTCAGTGTCCTCCTTCCCCGTACCATTTGCCATCCCAGACACCCCCCACCACCACCCCTATTTTCCCTGGGCACCATTCACCCCGCATCTTTTCAAAATATCACATAATAAAATAATTTTTAACACTTTGTCTATGGCATAGTACAAGTAAAATATTTACTATTCTCTGAGCACCTTTCATCTCGCATCTTTTCAAAAATATCGTATAGTAAAATTATTATTAACACCTTGTCTACGGCATAGTATACTGTAAGTAAACTATTTACTATACATAGAAATTGGATGATGTACTCATCCTGTACCTTTTAAGTAGTGATCATTCTTAAGCAAACATAACAATAATAAGATATATAACACATCCATGTTTCTTTTGCATAGTAAAGATCATTTTCTTTGTGACGGGCCATCACATGTCTGAGATTTACGGGCCATCATAACTAAATCATCTGAAACGGACCTAAAAAAGGCCGATAAAAATATACTCGCACAGACATGTTAGATGTGCATAAATACATAGCCCGTCGTGAATGGTATCTATCTGTGACGGGTGCAATCCATGGCCCGACAAAAATAACCAATGTTATCTTAATGTTATCTTTGTTGGTCTCCAATATAAACCCGTCACCGATGTTTGTCATCGGTGACACGTTCGAACTCATGGCCAAATTGAGATAACAATTAGTCCCGTCACCGCTGAGTGTCGTTGGTGACGGGCTTATAGTTAGGCCTGACAAAGATAACTACTCGTCACAGCTGCTAGTTCATTGACCGTTACAAATAGTTATTGCACTCTATAAATACTCCAACCACCTAGTGAAGTGGTTATCCCGCTATTCACTATTTTGGTGGGAGGAGGAAGGGGGCAATTTTTTGTCTTTTTCCCAAGAAATTAGAAAAGTGTAAAGGTAATTAAAAAATAGTAGTCATTTCTCATAAATCTAGTAAATACTTTTCTCATAAATCGAAGTTGGATGTATGTAAAAACTGTGCGACGTTATAGTGAAGAGTATCAAAATGACGTGTTAAATTTTATAAATACCGTGGAGGAGGATAGGAAAAGAAGAAAGGGAAATTACATGTGTTGTCCATGTGTAGATTGCAAAAATGAGACTATGTTTGGTAGCATAGTAGACATACATGCTCATCTGATACAACGAGGATTCATGGAAGGCTACACATGTTGGGTGAAATATGGAGAGCAAGAATCAGGCAGTGGTGCAGGTGCAAATAGAAGTGATGCATAAAATGAAGAAGATGAAGATGAATGTTTGTACCTTCTCCATTGGGCGGTGAAAGGGTTGATGTGGATCATGATCTGCTGCAAGACATGTTACGTGACGTTGAGGACCCAGCCTACAACGAGAGAGATCCATGAAGTTCAGGAGATTGGTCAGTGACTGGGAGAAGCCTCTATACGCCGGATGTAAGGCAAAACACACCAAATTGTCAGTTACCTTGGAGCTAATGAAGCTGAAGGCAAGTAGTGGATGGACAGACAAGAGTTTCATACAGCTTTCGAGAATTCTGAAGACCATGCTTCCAGATGAGAACACATTGCCCGAGACGACATATGAAGCAAAGCAGGTTTTGTATCCCCTGGGGTTAGAGGTCCGTAGAATTCACGCTTGTCCAAACGTCTATATACTGTACCACAAGCAATATGCGAACATAGATGCTTGTCCTGTCTGCAAGGCTTCTCGATACAACAAAACAAAAATTGCTGACAAAGAAAAAAAGTCAAAGCGGGGTGATCTGGCAAAGGTTGTGTGGTATCTACCTATCATTAATTGTTTCAAGAGAATATTTGCCAACCCCAAGGAAGCAAAGTTAGTACGTTGGCATGCCACAGAGAGAAGAAATGATGGTATGCTAAGACACCTCACAGATTCTATTTTATGGAGAAATATTGATCGAAGATACCCAGATTTCACAGCCGACCCTAGAGAGTATGTTTGTGTACGGATGGCATGAATTCTTTCGGAGACATGAGCAGTTCTCATAGCACATGGTCAGTTTTGATTGCAAACTGTAACCTACCGCCATGGTTGTGCTTCAAAATAAAATACATTATGCTATGTTTGTTAATCCAAGGGCCAAAATAACCCTACAATGACATTGATGTGTTCTTGGAGCCTATTATCAATGACCTTGAGACTCCCTGGAAAGAAGGTGTGGAAACTTGGGATGCGTACGGCCAGGAAAACTTTAACCTACGTATTCTATTGTTTTGCACCATTAATGACTATCCCGCACTTGGCAATCTTTCTAGACAAACCATGAAAGGAAAGAAGGCATGCTCATGGAATATACACGCAGCAGGTGGCTGAAGAAATCCAGAAAGATGGTTTACATGGGTCATAGGAGATGGCTTCCTCTCCAACACGCATTTAGAAGAAAAAAACTTTTCAACGGAAAGAGGGAACTTCAGACTGCACCCAAGGATTTATCCGAAGATGAGGTCCACAACATGGTCAAGGACCTAGCTAATGAGTTTGGGAAGAAAAGAAAACGAAGTAAGGCAACGGACAAGGGTGTGTGGAAGAAAAAATCCATATTTTGGCGACTTCCTTACTGGAAAGATATCGAGGTTCATCATTGCATTGATCTAATGCACGTAGAAAAGAATGTGTGTGAGAGTTTGGTAGGGCTACTGTTGAATATTTCCGGGAAGACAAAGGACAAGTTGAACGCGCGCCTTAATCTACAGGAGATGAATATTCGCAGTGAACTCCTGCTTGTAACAGATGCAGAGACAGGCAGAGTGTACCTCCCTCCAGCTTGCCACACATTGTCGAAGGATAAGAAGATCACAATGTTATCATGCCTCAGAGATATCAAAGTTCCATCAGGCTATTCAGCAAGGATAAGTAAATACGTCAAATTGGACAACCTAAAACTGGTTGGAATGAAGTCTCATGACTTCCATGTGCTCATCACATAAATCTTGCCAATTGCTATCAGAGACATTATACCACCCAAAGTCCACCACACGATCCAACGTCTGTGTGCCTTCTTCAATGCAATCGGTCAGAAGGTTATAGATCCCGAAGACCTAGATGGATTGCAGACCGATATTGTCAATATCCTCTATCACATGGAGATGTTTCTTCCTCTAGCTTTCTTTGGTATCATGACTCATCTCCCTGTTCATCTCGTGAAGCAAACAAAACTATGTGGGCCAGCATTTCTAAGAGAAATGTATTCGTTCGAGAGGTACATGGGAGTTCTAAAGTCTTACGTGAGAAACAGAGCAAAACCAGAGGGAGCATCATTGAAGGTTACACGACCGAGGAGGATATTGAATTTTGTGTTGATTATATGGCAGATGCCGATCCTATCGGAGTACCAGCGTCTCGTAACGAAGGAAGGTTGTTAGGCGCTGGCACAATAGGCAGGAAAAGAGTTGTGCCTGATTGAGCCTCCTATTCGCAGGCTCATTTTGCTGTGCTCCAACATATGGCAGAAGTTGCCCTATATTTTGAGGAGCATTTAGCGGAAATCCGATAGGAGAACTTGGGGCGATCGAACATGTGGATTAACAGAGAACATAACTCCAGGTTCAACGAATGGTTCAAGAGGCGTATTACAATGTCGACGGATGATTCAACTGAGACAGTATGGTTGTTAGCGATGGGACCATGTTGGGAGATAGACACATGGCAAGGATACGATATCAATGGTTACACTACAACAAGATGACAAAAACACAATGCAAAACAGTGGAGTCCGTATAGATACATTCCAGGATCAAGTGGGTCCAACACATACTACGGCCGCATTGAACAGATCTGGGAGCTGAACTACGTGAGATTCAAAGTCCCTTTGTTTCAATGTTGTTGGGTGAATATGCGCACTAGTGTCAAAGTCGACAAGAAATGTTTTACTTTAATAGATCTATCCAAGGTTGGATACGTCGATAAACCATTCGTGCTTGCGAAACACATTGAGCAGATATTCTACATAAAAGACCCTACAAACAAGAATCTTCATGTCATACCTCACATCGACCTTAACGATGATCCCCAAGAGAATGTGGCATATGCTCGGTCAGATCATACGAAAGACATAACCTTGTGACTGGTGCCTTTATACTTATTTGTTTTGCTATTTCTTGTAATGAATGAACTATTTTGTATTAGCAAACAAGTTGTGTAAATTATTTAGTTAATTTGGAGAATTATTTAGTGAATCAAATAAATTGTACAATTGTAAAATTATATTTACTACAACTCAACAATGGCAAAATAGCAAAAATTAACTGTACAAGTGGAAAAATTATATCGGTGATGGGATCTATATTAAAGACCGATATGGATGATGTTTGTACCAAACGGGCTTAAACTTTGAGCCTGATAGAGATGATTCATGTACTAATCGAGCTTAAACTTTAAGCCTGTCACAGATGAGTCATCGGTGACGGGCCTTAATTGCATTCCAAAAGAGATGATTAGTGTACTAATCGAGCTTAAACTTTAAGCCCTGATGGGTCATCTATGATGGGCGTTATATCAAGCCCGTTACCGATAGAATTTTTTCATCGGCCTTTGCACGCCAAACTAGACATCATCTGTGACGGGCTTTATATTAAGCCCGATTGAGATGATTCATCTTAATCGGGCTTAATCTAAAGCTCGTCACATATGTGATTCTAAATCTTTTCGCCTCGATTCAGATCTATACATTAGCATAAAAATTTCTAAGTCCTCACTCACTCAGAACCCTAGCAACGTCGTCGTCCCTCGCGTCCTCCCGAGCCCGGCGCCGTCGTCCCCGAGCCCGGTGCCGTCGTCCCCGAGGACGTCGTTGTCGTCCCTGAGCCCGATGCCGCGCCTTCTTACCTCGCCGCAACCGAGCGCGCCGCCGTCCCTGAGCCCGACGCCGTCTTCCGTCCTCGCTGCTCCAGGTTAGTCTCCATGCATCTCCCTCATGTGCCATGTATCGGGTTGATTGGTGTTGAATCTAAGATGTGTCATGTAGATGAATCGGGTTGTAGATTCCATGTAGATGAATAATGTGTGTATAATTTTGCATGTTTTGTGTATAATGGGATTGCTATAATGTTGTATAATGTGTGTATATTGGGCCTGTTAATGGACTGTTTTTATTTCTGACATATTGTATAATGGATCTGTTTTTATTTTTGTTTTTATTTTTTGAATGTCGAACTATTATGTTTATTCTGAGATAATGTATAATGGTATATAGGTGCACATGTAGAGATGAAGTTATATGGGTTTTGGATATATTGTTTCTGTTAGTTGTATTGATGTTAGTTGGTGACCAACCTATTAGTTGTATTTTGGGTATATAGCAACTGTAATCGATCACTTTTATTTCATCACTTATTCTTCTTTTCCTCCTCCTTGTACACAATGATGGGCAAAAAAAGCATAGGTAGCAGCCAACCGTAAAGACAAAACATGGATGAATTTTTCTCTTATTCCTAACTAGCATAAAAAAAGTAGCACCGGTATCTTTTCTCTTGTTAAGCAGGGTGAGATAGTGAGTACCAATGTGGACGTACAAAGAAAATTTAATGAATTTGATAATAACATGGAATCTTGCATACATAATCATGCATGGAGGAGTAACTACAATGTGGGAATCAATCAGCTATTTTTAAACAATGTAATTACCACGTGGTATCATCGTCACCAATCAATAATAAATCTTAAAATATTATCTCCTCCCTTTCAAAATTATATTCAAAGATTTATTCTTCTTCCTTTAAAAAATAGATTCAAAGATTCAAAGATTCAAAAATAAATTCAAAGATTTATAATCCTTCTGTTCTCCTCCCTTTCAAAAATACTTTCAAAAAGTTTTGAGAATTTTGACATATGACAAATTATTGAATTTCTTCCTCTCCTCCTCTTCTTCTTTCTTTCTTTCTTTCCAACCCTATTTTTTGATTTAATTAATTTTTTCATTTTATGATTTTGCAAGCTATTTAGAGGATGTCGCAAAGACGACGAACCAACGTCGGCGAAAACTAATGGGTCCACAAGGACACAGGCCCATAGGAGCGATAATAAAATCCCAAGGGAGAGGTACACCATAACAAAGGTGGACCTCCTAGATAAACTTTTTCTAACATTTTGAAATTAATGTCAAAGAAATATAAATATGTAACACTTATGATATTATTAAATTATAATTGTCAAATATGTTTTATACTTGTAATGTGAAATATGTGAATAATGGATGTGTATGTGAATAGATGTATGACAATGTTAGATGTATATGAGTGTATGTGAATGTCAGATGTAATATATCTTTGTTTCTATTATTTTTGCAGCGGTTATGGCTAGCAAAGGCATATTTTTATGGGAAAAACTCATCGGTGACAGGTTTTAACTTAAGCTCGATGAAGATATTAATCATCCGTGACAAGCTTAAGTTAAAGCCCGATTAGGATGTTAGTCATCCGTGACGGACTCTAATTAGGACCCGTTTGAGATTATATCATCAGTATTGGGCCCTTGTTTGACTGGTCTTCTGGGTTAAGCGTATCATGACGGTTTGTAGTTTAGGCCCGAAAAAGTAAGTTTATCGGTGACGGACGTTTGCCCGCTAGAGATGACTTCTCACAACAGTGACCTTTGCATTGTGACGGACGCTATACCGACACGATGAGACTTGTCACCCGATTGAGATGAGGATGACCGTTGTAGTGTTGCAGGATTGATAAGAATGTGCCATTTTTAGAGAAATATAGCATCTTATTCACAAATCAATAAAAAAGTATGCTACAGGTGCCCACTACAATTATTTTGAGTTATGGTCACCATTCGTAGTATCAGTAGTGTAAAACAAAATTGACAAGCTAAATGTAGTATGTACCACCCACAGCGCACAGGCTCCACTGAGTAGAGACAATTTCAATCTCTCAAAAATGATAAGCAAGTTAGCTTAAAAATCCACTGCTTCTCAGTTTCTATTGAAATTATTTCTACCTAACAATGTCACAGATGGCACATAACTACTGGTATAATAGCATACAAAAGATCTTCCAAAAAACAAAAGTAGAGGACAAAACTGCTGCATGTTAGACTCCAAATTTCCATTCTACCAAGAAACCACTAGTTGACAATCACAATTATTAGTAAAAAAATGGGGTACCTGTGACATATATTCCCTCAGCAATACTAGTTCGAACACAAGCTTGTGCTGCAACCTGCAGGACATCGGGAGGACTAGCGACACAGATCAACACCTGGACGAAGCCATGAAGCATGGATAGACGTCGGGAGTACTCTGGTGACGCAAACCAGCGCCGATGACATGGATCGATGCCTACACGAATCCGGCGTCCTAGGCAACAACCCCCTCCCGGATCCTTCAAATCCACCAACCGGCCGATGAAGAGGCAAGGGGGAGATGGAAGAGGTTGGCGCCGTCAAGGACGACAAGCAGGATGGCATTCAAGCGGCGGCACCACCGGTAGCATCCTGTTCCTTCTCCAGTTTTCTGAACATTGAACAAAAACAAATTCATGGCTAAAAAGATAATATGGAATTCAAGGTTTAAGATAGTCATATTATTCCATTAATTAGTTTGTATAGCAATTATCATAAGCTGCAGATTGAAGCAAACTAAGGGCCCTCACTACCTTATATGGCAATTCGATTTGAATATTGCATAGGTTAAAGACATAAACCTAGCAGAGATCGTGAACAGAACCTAGAAAAGCTAACAGAGGAAACAAACGTCGAGAAAATGTGAACAGAGAGTGCAAGCATCAAGAATGAAACTGTCGAAACTTGGTTTCGCAATATAATTTCTGGAGTCACAATCAAGATCGCCAAGCACAATGGGTTAGAAGAAGAAGGAGGTTTAGACAGGTTCAGGCCCTCTCGAGAGGTAATACCCTACTCCTGTTTCGGTGGATTCGATCCGCCGAGTGTCTTTATTGATCTCGTGATCTAAAGCTGAAGGCTAAAAGTTGATCTAGAATCTGATCTAGTCTAAGATATCCCTCAAGGGACGCCCCTTACCCCCCTTATATAGTCTTGGGAGGAGGGCTTATAGATCGGAAACCCTATCTTACTCTAAGTTGGTTTCCTCAATCTTACCAAACCGTGACTATAGGCCGATTGCCTTATCTCTATCGGCAATCGTAACACCCAAGTCATGTTCGGTTTACAGATATGGTAGGCGCAATCTATCCCTACCTCCAGTCGGATAAGCTTGCCATGTAGATACCCGATTGCCATAATCTCCACAAGAGCCCCGAGTCCTTTTCACCGACGAGGCAACTCAACTTCAAACCAAAACCTCTTTGACCGAGTGCTTTTGGGCGCCAAGTGATTCCATCATCTCGCCCGAATCTTTCCGAGTGGCTCCAAAGACTCGTGAAGGGCTGAAAAATATCTAAAAGATTCTTTAAAAACAAATATCTAGGTGCATCTCCTGATGCACCTAATTAGGTGTAGCTCCCGACTATGTGGTTAGTCAAAAATAGGCTAAGCATATAGTCAAGAACTATAAAAAATCATTGTCATGTAGATGCCCAGCTCATGCTAAAGCAATCATAGAAATCTCATTACTCGGCAAGTTCATACTCATCCGAGTGAATTTGCCCGAGTCATCTCGTAACAAATAATTCAATCAACCCTCATGGGTGAAAAGCACTCGGCAAGCTCATGCTTATTCGAGTGGATTCGCCCGAGTCATTTCGAACAAATATTTCAATCGTCCCTCATGGGAAAACAATTTCTTTCAATCGTATGAAAAATATGACCAAGTTATTAAATAGCTTATGCCATAATACTGGTCTTTATCTATAAAGATCTTCACCAAGGTGGAAAAATAGATAGCATTGATAAGATTACTTGATCAAATGACAAAAAACCAAACAGCCCTTGTCATCAAGGCAGCTATGAAAACTTAGCTATCGGTCACCTTCCAAGTTGCATCGTGCTAGCTTCTCATGAAGTCAAGCAAACTGCGGTATGGAAGGATTTTCAAAGGTACAGGGCACTCGGACACGTGCATATTGCCAGGGCAAATCTGCTTAAGCTCATCCGCTTAAGTCCTAAGGACACGCGTCGGGCCACACCTTAGCTGGGCCGTAGATTTTCTTATGGGCTCAGCCCAATCACTAGAAAACCTAGCGCAACCCTCAAATCTTTCTATAAAGGCGGAGGTCGTCCCCGCCTCTTCATCTCCCAAAGTTTCCCTTTTCGCATCGTTCACCGCCACTGCGGAGAACCCTACACTCGCGCGCTCCCAAATCCATCCATCTAGGAACTCGCTTCTTGCAACAACCAGCTTCCGCGACGATCTCCCAAGTTCCTTTGTCAAAATCCCCACCTTTTCCGACCGATCCACTTCCCATCAACACCACTCTCATGGCGGAGGAAAAAGGATTCCGTTCGACCAATGGGCCGCTCGGATGTGAGGGAATCCACCCTTAAAGAGATGGTGAAGCATGGCGTGCTTCCGCCAAAGGAGATCGTGGGTTGGCGCCCGCCGGCGGTGAGGTATTTCCAACTCCAAACACCGGTGAGCTCGTTGTTTTCACTTTTTTTTTCTATTGCGGGTTCAGCCTTCCTACCTCCGAGTTCTTCCGGGGGCTTCTAGATTACTATGGGCTTCAACTCTATCATCTGAATCCGAACTCGATGCTTCACATCGCTCTCTTTATTCATGTGTGCGAAGCATTCCTTGGCATCCTCCCCACTTCCAACTCTTCCGCCGCATGTTCTATCTCAAGCCGCATCCCAACAAGGACTACCCATGCGTCGTTGGCGGGGCAGGTTTCCAACTCCGCGGATCTCTCCGCAAGGAGTACTTTTCTCTTCCCTTAAAGTCTTCCAATAAGGGATGGCATGCGGGCTGGTTCTACGTTAACAACCTCGAACCCAGCCTGCCAGCTTTCGTTGGCCTTCCCCCTGTCCCCAGTCCAACTTGGAGCACTGTTCCAGTAGCCCAAGATTGGGACGAGGCAAATAAGCTGCTTGCGAAGATCCTGGCGATGAAACAAAAGGGTCTTCACGGCGAACAGATCACTCGGCACTTCATCAGGTGCCGACTGGCGCCGATCAAGGAACGGTCAAAGCCGGCCTTCGAGTATGAAGGCGGAAAGGACCCCAATCGGGAAGATCCAGATCCACTCTACGAGATCCCGAAGATCCGGATGTACAAGATCTTCTCGACGGAATCGCAGCTTGAGCGGGCCCTCATTCTCGCGGTTCTCCCCTTCAAGATCCACCGACCTCCTCCTCCTAAGCCGACCGGTTACTTCATAACGTCTTTCAATCTTGATATCTTGTTTCTTAGTGTTATGCATTCTTTCTTCTGCAGGAAAACGCTTCTGTCACCTCCAAGCCGTACAAGGTGTCCCATGATGACGCGCCGCGTCGTCCCGCCAAGAAGCCGGCTGGCGGGATCAAGATCCAGAGTGATCCAGTCGGGAAGCGGGCGGCGCCGAGTGAAGACTCAAACAAGCGGGCGAGCAAAAGGAGGCTGATCATCGAGGATTCGGATGACGATGTCCCGGCTCCTCCAGTCGAGGCCCCACCTCTAAGGCGATCGCCGCGGACGGCGCCGAAGATCCGCCGGTCGTCCAGGTATGCTCTGTAACCAAAGTCCGAAATTTTCCGTTGAAAGATTTCTTTATTTTTACCCCAGCTGTATTCATTTTCGCAGAGGCCCTGGACATAGATCCCGCCGGGAGAGGTGAAGGGCCGACCCCAGCCGCAGCTCCCGAGGTGCCAAAGCCAGCAGAGCCGAAGCCCCGGAGCCCACCACCGAGCGTGAGCGCTCCGGGCAAACAGCCTTCGCCTCCGAAGAAGGATGCCCCGAGGAAGGAGCCCCCGACTGCCAGCCGGGATGTCCCGACTTGAAGCCAATCAACATCAGGGAAACCTCAGGCCGCGGCTCGAGCGGCCCCAACTGAGGGCCACTCAGCGCGGAGCCAGAGGAAGGAAGCCAGCCGGGCCGCTCCACCTAAGCGCGTGGCCGCCGAAGCTGGTAAGATTTGAATCAAAGTATTCTTTTGCTCGTTCAGTTTGAAGCTTTCATGTCTTCATCTGTCCTTCTTATTCACCAGCCACAGTGGAGGAAATCCCCAGGTTACAGTCCTCCAAAACCTGGGTTCCCCCAATTAGGATTGAGTGGCGGGACTCAGAGGGTGAAAGGCAGGGCATCATCTTGGACAGGCAAGCCGAGAAAGATGAAAGGGATGCCCTTGTTGAAAGCTTGAACGAGGTGACCCGGCTGCTCAACGTAAGCCTTCGTCTTTCTCTTTAATTGTATTATCATTATCTTTCAATCGGTCACTCTTCTGTTTTCACGCGCAGAAGGAGTATTGCCGCTCTATGGCAAAGTCCGAGGTGCTGGAGAAGCTGGTTCCTCACCTAAACTCCTTAGAGGACGTTCAGCGACAGCTGAAGGCCACTCGGGAGGAGGCCGCATCAAGGGAGGCGGCTTTAAGGAGGGAGATCGCAGAGCTTCGGGAGGCGAACCTCGACCTCCGAGGATCAATCGGGAGTAAGCCCGTCTCTCCAAGTTTCTTCATGATTCTCACGTTAATCTCAATTTTTGATTATCTTGTCTTGTAGAAAATTCTTCGGAGGTCCATTCGCTTCAAGTCCAGCTGGAGGCAGTCAGCCTCGATAAAGCCGAAATGGAGGCTGAGTTTGAAGGTAAGCCTCTTTGGAGTAACACTTCTTGCGCTGCTTTATTTCCGAGTGGTTTGTATGATCCGGAGCTTTTTGGCAGCTTACAAGGTTAAGACCCGAGCTCAATATGATGTCTTGCTTGAGCGGGTCAAACGAGCCGGAGCGGTCCGGGAGGAAGTTGCCAATGCCGCCACGCCAATCTTGCTGTCCTTATTCCATCAAGGAGTCGGGGCCAGTTCGCTAGAGCCGTTAGAAATATTCGACAAGCTGCGAAGGGCTCCTGACCAATATCTGGCCAACATCACCGAGGCAGCCAACATGGGGGCTGGTCTAGCTCTTGCACAGACCAAGTCCCTTTACCCCCGAGTGGACATCCACTCGGTCGGGGAGGGTTTCGCCGATGGGACCACGGATGAGCAGGCCTTGGATATGCTGAGTGAGGCGCAGGAGGCAGCGAAGAAAATATCCATTGATGTAGTGAACAATTTCAAGATTTGATTCATCTTTCAAACTTTGTCTTGTAAATGTCGTGTAGTGGATGCAGAACTTGTGATATATTTAGTTTATTTATGTTAATGCCTTGATCCGAGCTTTTGTGTGGAATTTCTTAAGTAGTTTTCGTCTGACTGTCACCAAGCCTAGGCCCGATTAGGTCATCGGAAAACTCTCGCCCCTTAGACACCGAACTCGAATCGAAGAACATTAAACAATGATAAACCAAATCATGTACGAAGTTGATGAGGAAAACTTAAGCTTTATTGACATATGTACGGCCCCATTGCTAACTCAAGAAGTCATCTTGCTTGAGGTTGGCAGTCAAGGAAAACATGAAGCCTTAGCCAAATTAGGCATAAAATCGTCGAAGATGCTCAATGTTCTAGGAGTTCTCCACCATAGACCCGTCTTCACGTTTTAGCCGGTATGCACCGGGCCGAGTCACCTCAGCGATTATGTACGGTCCTTCCCATAAAGGGGATAATTTGTGACGGTCTTTGGTGGTCGGGATCTTGCGTAGGACCGTGTCGCCAACGATGAAAGCTCGTGCTCGAACGTTGCGACCGTGGTATCTTCGAGCCCTTGAAGGTATTTGGCCGACGGATGAGGGCCGCCTCACGGGCCTCTTCCAATCGGGTGAGGTCATCCACTCGGTCGGGGTCGTAGCGCTCATCGTTGAAGCTACGGACCCGGAGGGATTCATACTCCATTTCGTTTGGCAACATGGCTTCTGCGCCATAGACCAAAAAGAAGGGAGTTTGGCCGGTAGCCCGACTGGGTGTGGTCCGCAGCGACCATAAGACCGAGGGAAGTTCTTGGACCCACTTGCCCGCGTAAGGGTTTAGGCGATCGAAAACGCGGGCCTTGATGCCTTGGAGGACCATGTCGTTGGCTCGCTCGACTTGTCCGTTGCTTTTGGGATGGGCTACCGATGCGTAGCGAGATCTTGATTCCGAAGTCCTCGCAGAATTCCTTGAAGATGCCTCCCGTGAATTGAGTCCCGTTGTCGGTATGATTCGTTTGGGATGCCGAAGTGGTGCACGATGTTGAGGAAAAATCCCGTGCTTTATCGCCAGTAATTGTGGCGACCGGCTTGGCCTCAATCCACTTGGAGAACTTGTCGATTGCGACGAAGAGGTGTGTGAATCCTCCCGGAGCTTTTTGAAAGGGCCGACCATATCCAGCCCCATACCGCGAACCCCGGAAAGTGGGATTGTTTGAAGCTCCCGGGCCGGGACATGGCTTTGTCGGGCGAAAACGGCAGCCTTCGCAGGTTCGTACGACTTTATCCGTGTCGAAGACCGCGATAAGCCAAAAGAAACCTTGCTCGTAAGCTTTGCCGACTAAAGTGCGTGTTGCCGCGTGGCTTCCGCATATGCCCGAGTGGATGTCTTGGAGTAGTTTTCTCTTCCTCGGGTGTGATGCACCTCATTAGAATTCGGAGGGGCTTCTCTTGTATAGATCGGAGTCAACCATGGCATATGCTTGGCAACGGCGTCGGACGTGTTCTGCTTCATCCCGGTCATCCGGCAGCTCTTGCTGGGTTAAGAATTTGATGAGCGGCGTCCTCCAGTCGGTATCGGTCATGGCGACTTCGTTCGTGGCTTGCTCGTTGGGAGTTGTCTTTGCCGTGATGGTTGATTCGTAGAGATGTTCGACAAAGACGTCTGTTGGGGCAGCTTCGCGCTTGGACCCGAACTACGCCAGCTCATCGGCAGCTTCGTTGTTATGCCTCAGGACGTGCGAGAGTTCGAGCCCGTCAAACTTGTCCTCAAGCTTGCAGACCTCTTGCCGGTAGGCCTCCATAGTGTCGTTTAGGCAGGACCAATCCTTCATTACTTGATTGACAACCAGCTGGGAGTCGCCTTTCACGATAAGCCGACGTATCCCGAGTGAAACTGCGAGGCGTAGTCCATGTAGGAGAGCTTCATACTCGGCAACGTTGTGTGAGGCGGAGAAGTGGAGGTGAAGGACATATCTTAGCCTTTCCCGGTCGGGAGATCGCGCGACTCCGCTCCCAAGCCGGTGATCCTCTTGGATCCGTCGAAGTGCATGGTCCAGTGTTGGAGGTCTTCCCGAGGCACGTTCTCTTGTTGTTCACCCACTCGGCCAGAAGTCCGCCAAGGCTTGTGACTTTATGGACGTCCTCGCCTTAAAAGTCAAGTCCAACGGCATCGCTCTAGAGCCCACTTGGCGATGCGTCCGCTTGCCTCGCGGTTGTGGATGACATCGCCGAGTGGGAAAGAAGTGACGACGGTGACCGAGTGACTCCGAAAATAGTGTGCCAATTTCCTCGCGGTTATTAGAACACCATAGAGTAATTTTTGTACCGAGGGTAGCGAATTTTGGCTCCTGCCAATACTTCGCTAACAAAGTAGATTGGCCTTTGAATCTTCCGAGCCTGTCCTTCTACTTCGCGTTCGACCACAAGGACCGTACTAACCACTTGGTGAGTGGCTGAAACGTACACAGCAGAGGGTTCCCGGGTTGAGGCGAGGCCAGACGGGCGGCGTTGTAAGGAACTCTTTGAAATCTTCAAAGGCCTTGTTGGCTTCCGCGGTCCACTGGAAGTTGTCTATCTTCTTTAGCAATCAAGAAGGGCATGCCTCGTTCGCCGAGTCGGGATATGAAACGGCTTAGTGCCGCCATGCAGCGTGAGCTTCGGACGTCTTTCGGCTACTCGGGGTTTCATGCTTAAGATGGTGTTGATCTTCTCTGGATTTGCTTCAATGCCGCGATGTGACTCCATGAAGTCGAGCGCTTGCCCGATGGAACGCCGAAAGTGCACTTCTCCGGGTTTAACTTCATTCGAAGGCCCGGATGTTTGCAAAGGTTTCTTCTAGGTCGGCGATCAGGTCTTCTTTCGCTTGGTCTTGATGACAACATCATCGACATAAGCTTCAACGTTCTTGCCGATCTCGCGTCTGGAAGCATCTTTGGATCATGCGTTGGTATGTGGCGCCGGCGTTCTTCAGCCGAAAGGCATGGTGATGTAGCAAGAGGCCCCAAACGGCGTGATGAACGATGTCTTCAGCAATGGATTCTTTTAAGCCGATCCGGTGATAGCCCGAGTAACACCAGAAACTCAGGAGTTGGCATGGCCGTTGAGTCGACGACTTGGTCGATGCGAGGCAGCCCGAACGGATCTTTGGGGCGGCTTTGTTGAGGTCGAGTATAGTCAACACACATGCGCCATTGCCCCGTCTTCTTGCGGACCAGGATCGGGTTGGCTAACTGTCGGGATGAAGGACTTCTTTAATGAAGCCGCAGCCAAGAGCTTTGCGAGTTCTTCTTTGGTAGTGTCTTTTCGATCCCGCGCGAATCGCGTAATCGTTGTTTTATCGGTTTGGCGTCATCTTTGACGTTCAAAGAGTGCTCGATCACCTCCCTAGGAATTCCAGGCATATCGGATGGTTTCCAAGCAAAAACATCTTTATTATTTTGGAGGAAGGTGACGAGCGCGCTTTCCTATTTGGGATCTAGGTCGGCGCCGATTACAGCAGTTTCGAGGATCCGACGGATCAAGGGAGATCTTCTTGGTCTTGGCGTCGCCGGATCCCGATTTGGCTATCTTCTTCGCGGGACTTCGCCTCTCGCCGAAGTCCATGCAGCCAATCGGACTTCTTGTTGGCCACGTAATCTCTCGCGAGATTGGGCCATGTCACAGCCTCTCCTTATCGCAGGTGAAGGCTTGCTTCACATCGCTACGAAGAGTGATGACGCCGTTGGGACCCGGATCTTCATGCGAGAGGTAGGTGTAGTGAGGGATCGCCATGAACTTGGCAAGCGCGGGCCTTCCGATGATGGCGTGATATGCTGTTTCGAAGTCGGCCACCTCAAAAGTGACGTTCTCCGTTCGGAAGTTCTCTCGGGCCCCGAAGGTGACTCGGGAGGGAGATATGCCCGAGTGGTGTAGAAGACACTCGGATGACTCCGTGGAAGGGGCCGAGCTTGCCTTTAGTTCGGCCCTCGAGATCTTCTTCTAATCCATTGTGCTTGGCGATCTTGACTGCGACCCCAGAAATTATATTGCCGAAACCAAGATTCGACAGAAACCTTGTGCAGCTTCTGAAAAAACTCATATTTCCATTGCAAACCCCAAAGCCTCGGTGGCCACTTGTGTGAGCCAACAGGCCACCCAGGGTAACATGCTCCCACCCACCCATGAACACCGGTTTGATACCCGAAAAACACATGGCAAAAGATAAAAGAAGGGAAGAAAAAGGAAGATGAACAGGAGAAAGGGAAAATAACAGATCGGTGCGGAGGTGATGCTACGCGGACAGAGACGTGGCTGCTTCGCTGGCTGACGATCAACCCGGGGATAGGGAAGAGGGATGATGGGAGGAGAAGGGCTTTGATCCCCATCAAGCCACCAAGCCGGCCACCGTCTTCCTCCGCCAATCCAGCTAATTCCTGGGTCCCCATGCCCTGCCTGCCGCTTTGACGGTTGGATCCGTCTTCCTGTGCTGACGAAACCAACGTTGATAATGGAGGACCAGCCGGGGCATTGGAGAGGCCTCCCGATCCGGCGCCGCCATCGTGGCCCAAAGTGCCAAATAGCCGAACCGCCCGTGAGGGGGTGGCCGCCTCCTCTCTTTAAGCTTAGTTTATGAGAAATGAATGAAAAACTGAAAAGCTGATCGAAATGAACTTTTGTTGGTTTTTACGTGCTGAGAAGATAAAAATTTATTATAAAACCTAATAGTAAAAGATCATCAACTAATAAGCTAGCTTTTCGAAAGCTAACTTTTCAAAAGAAGTCAAAGCGTAACCTCAAATAAACACAATCAGTATGGATGGTTCATTTTTCTTTAGGGCATCTTGATCCAACATATCTAATATGTATTTATTTAGAAACTGCATTACTATCATATACATATAAATATAAAATGTTTGTTGGACCAGTAAAATAATTACTCGAGTTGAGAGAGGGGCAAGGGTGTCTGAGGGAGGGGGTGCGGGGAGCAGAGGAGGGAAGGGGGTTGGGAGTGAGTTGTGTCTGAGCTACAACTTATCCCATCTTTAATATAGTAACTATGTGTATATATATATATATATATATAGAATATATCACATCCGGGTGCGTTATAATGAAAACATACTCAGTGTTAGTAAATTTTTTAATGAGAGTATAATTATCACAAATCCTCATATTAACACTAACAGTAATTTTTTTTACTATCAGGTATATAAGAACATATAACACATAGGAAAAATATTTACTACACGATATGTGTGTTTTAGTTATTATGTATTCAGAGTACGTCGACTTAGCACGTATATATATATATATATATACTAGCAAAAATATTCATGCGTTGCAACGGACGACGACGCAGAAAGAGAAGCGGGCGGAGGACGAAGGTCTAGGCGGTGACGTAGGAGCTCGAGCGACGACGGGAAGGAGGGCGCAGGAGCGACGCGGAGCTCCGAGCAGCGACGGGAGGAAGGGGCGCAGCACGGCGCGAGGCACGGTGCGGGCGTGGTGCGGATGAGGACGAGAGGAAGGGGCGCGAAGGTCTTTTTCTCCACACACGTACACCACCACCCTTAAGAGTATGTCCGTATTTGATAATTTGATTAATACGAGACAAACTTAGTGCTTAATTATCGATATATATATATATATATATGACAGTAAATATGCTCGTGCATCGTAACGAGCGTTATTTTATTTTATCATAATTATTTCAAAGTTTAAGTCTAATGTAATTTTAATTTATATTTTTTTATGTCTTCACTTGAGGTCTATTGTCCGGCACACTTGGAATACTAAACATGCTTGCACGAGTGATTTGGATTAAACTTAATTTAATTTAGATATCAAAGGTGAGTTTGTTTTTTCTATTGTAAAATACACACTAAAGCTAGTATGTAAACAACATCATATAAAAACTAATGTGACTAACTCTAACTTTACACATAATATTGCCACTTTTCAAGATTGGGACTACAAAGTTAATTTTATAAATACCCAAGGATTTTTCTGCCAAATAGCCAGATGGACTGCGGGTTAATTTCGAAAAAACTCAAAGAGTTTTTTACAAAATAGCCAGACAGGACAAAATTTTGAGTGAAAATACTATTTGCTTTATAGATAGTTATAGATATATATACGGTAAGGCTAAAATGTACCTTTTAGCCCTACGTTGCACAGGGGCCACACACAGTGCACACGCCAAAAACCTGACCAGGTTCACGCGCCGCGCGACGCAGACCGAGCCACACACACATAAAAATCCTTCGGGCGCCCATACCTTATCTTTATGCGCGCGCTTGAACCAATCACACAAACATCGGATCCCACTAGTTAGCGGATCTCATTAAAACTCTAAAGTTTGTGCTTGGGCAAGAGTAGATTTAGGATGAGTGACCTCACGGGAAATGGGTGACACATGGTCGCAACTCCACAATATCACTGACCACCCAGTCTCAACTTCATCTAAACACCAGTTGTAACTCCACCAATTACAACTGGTTGCAACTCCAGTTGCAACTTCATCTAAACATCAGTTGCAACTCCACCAGTTACGACACACCAATATCACCGACTACCCGCCCAGTCGCAACTCCAGTTACAACTTCATCTAAACACCACTTGCAACTAGCGTGCAGCTCTGGTAGTTAACCAGTTGTAACACACTTGGTATGCTGGTTGCAATCTAATCTAAGCATCAGTTGCAACTCCGATGCAGCATAACACGAGGACTTCCCAGGAGGTCACCCATCCTAGTACTACTCTCGTCCAAGCACGTTTAACTTCAGAGTTCTAATGGGATCCGGTGCTTTAGGGAGTTCTAATGGGATCCGGTGCTTTAGGGTAGGTCCCAACGAATCAGCCGGTGGATTAGCATGCGAAGTGGTGCGTCTGATTGGTTAGGTTGGTTGGCCTAGGTGCATTCTATATCTGGAATACACCCAGGCGCAGTATAAAATACCCACACCCCCTCTCTCTCTATATAGGTATATGTATATATGTATATATGTGTATATGTCTATATATGTATATGTATATATATTTATATATACGGTCACGCTACCCGGAGCTCCGCGTGCTAGCAAAAACGCAGCGATCAGCCCTGGCGATTGAGCAGTAAAAATGTTACTAGCCTTGCTTCCTGCTCAACTTGCATCCATCGGCTAAAAGTGAAAAAAAGTCACTCCCCGGATTGGTTCTGTTTAAAAAATTACCACCTCTTCTCTTTGGTAGTTTCCATCAGTAGTAATACATCGGCCAGTAAAAAATACTTTCTTGCTTCCAAATGCACCCATCGGCAGAAAGTAAAAAGTCATGGTCGGATTGGTCCTGTTAAAAAATTACCGCGTCTTCTCTCTAGTAGCTTCATCCGTATTAATTTATTTACTTAAAGTTTATTTTAAGTAGTAACAATTACTTAAAAAATTACCAATAGTAATTTTTTCACTCCACTTTTTCTTTTTTTTTCCTATCATGTCCCGCACCGCTTTTTCTCCCGCCTCCTTCATCACGTAAGTAAAAAATCACTGTTATATCATCGTGCATAACTCTTGCTTCATGATAATCTCGTATTAATGCGTATTAATTTTTCATTTTTTTATTAGTAATATTTTTAGTATGGTTGAAATTTCGCATCAATCATAGTAATTTTTCTACATGCGATAAGAGTTTGGATTTCTGGCAGAAAAGAGAAATTCAAAACTCCCATACTCATCGTTCAATAATTTTTTGTTAAGATGACACTAAACACCTAAAAATATCGGTTGGAAAATCCTCTTAGTTATCATTTTTTTCAACCGGCACTTATTTATCAAAGAAATAAAAAAAATCGGCTGGCATCGGCGCCGAGCAGCTTGACAAAAACACAAGTCTATGCACAATCTATCACAACAACACAAGAACACAATAACACAAATCTGTCTCGGCTTGATATTCCATCAACAACAACACACAACAACGATGCATCCACAGATCAATCACATATCCAAATTTTGACAAATCCATCCACATACAAATCTATCCACAACACAAAATTTGACAAAGGAAAATCGACAGATATCCACACCTCTGTCCCACCATCGTCGTTGTGACATCTCAAATTTTATACTTTTGAAAATGTATAAAATAACAAAGAAATTTTTTGCGAACAATTTTGTTATGTGTTCAGTGATAAAACATTTAAAATCTCCTAATATTTATTAATTTTTCTCCTATTGTAAAATTAGAAAAATCAAATTTTACTAATTGTTGGTTCTTATTTTTGAAAATTCTAATGTAGCTTCTAAATCAAATAAATTCCCAAAAAAATTGAATTTAAACTAATTTTAAAATCCTAAATTAAATTCTTTAAAACTTTTTCCAAACTTTTCCTTTATTTCTTTTTCTTTTCATTTTTCTAATTTCTTCCATCTATCTCTTCTTCTTTTTCTCTTTTCTTTTTCTTTCTTTTTCCCTTTCTCCTTTTCTTTTTCCTTTCCTTCTTTCCCTCTTTTTCTTCTCTCTTCCCAGGTCGACCGCGGCCGCCGTGGGTTCAAAATCGCCGGCGCCGTGGGCGCCGCCCCGCCCACCGGAGAGCCCAGCCACATCGGTCATCACCATCCTCTCCCACACGTGCCATCACATGATTGGAGCATCATCGTAATCATCCACATCCTCGCCGAACCGCCATTGTTGGACCGACCTCGCGCCGCCGCCATTGCCACGCACGTCACCGACTTCAAACTCCTATAAATTGACCGTCCCGAGCCAAACTTCCCATACAAAAATTTCTTTCTCGTTCCTTATTCTACCTCCCCCAGAGTTTTCCCCAATTTATATGATTTAAATCGCCGTCGCAAAGCCCAAACCCGAAGAACCCTAGTTCTAGCTGCACCGGGCAAACCTCCAAAATTCGTCATCCACGGTTGATTTATCTCCAAATTGAAGGTACCATTGTATTCTCCATGTCTATATTTCTATTTCCCCTAACCTTTCCAAGCCATAACATCATTGGAAGTCCGCTGCCGGCGAGCCGCCGGGATTCCCCTGTTTCGGCCGTCGTCGCGCGCACGTTGCCAGCCCTCCTCAGCGCTGCTCCGGCCAAACCACCACCCTAGCTAGCTCCGCCGCACACCAAGGACGCTCCCAAGCCCAACCTTGGCCGCGCCGTCGCCGGATCGCTGCCGCGACGAGCGCCGCCGCCGCTATTGCCTGTATGCCGCCGCCAGCCTGCTTCGCCGCGCCTCTGGCCCGGTCAAGCCCAAAAATGGGACCACCGAGTCGCGTAGATGGGGGTAGACCTCCTCGCCTCCAAGTTCCGGCCGCCCCTCACCGCCGAGGACCTCCACCCACCGGCGGCACTGCCTGAAAGAGAACAGTGGGAAGGGAGAGAAGAGAGAAAAGAAAATAGAAAGAAAGAGAAAGAGAGAAAAGAGTAGTAGCGCAGTCTACTCTAGGCTACTTTTTGGTTCTTTTCGTATTTTATTTTTTTAAAGGGATAGAGATAGATTAAGGCATAAGAAAACCCTAAAAATAGGTTAATCCACTTAATCTCCTTCAAAATCTCACTCTATAATTTTTATATTTTTAAACTTATTCACTTACTATTTTAAATTTTTCAAAAATATTTGTTTTAAAACTATTTTATTTATATTTATTCAAACCTAAATTTTTAAATCTAAAAATATAGCCTTTTAAACTCCAAAAATAATCTTTTTAAAATCTATTTGAATTCCTTTATTTTTATGATGATTTTTTATGCAATAAATTTAAAAAATTAGTTTATTTTCTAGTGACCAATAGATTCTTTTATTCCTTTCAAACTTCATAAATTCCCTATTTATTTCAAATTTATTTATATTTCCTTTTTAAAACATTATTATTTTTTTATTCTATATAATTTATTTTAAGACAAGCCAACATTTTAAACTTTAAAATTTAATAAATAATCTTCCTATTTATTTTTATTTTCAAAATATTTTAAAATATTCCTTTTAACTCTTTTTATTTTACCAAACTCAAATTTTAAAGTTTAGGATTTGACAAATAACCCTAATAAGTAGTTTAATTTCTTTGACTCCTTTCAAATTTTATTCATCTTTTAAAATATGTCTTTCAACTCTTTTTATTTCATTAAGCTCAAACCGCAAATCCTAAAATCTAGCAAATAATCTTCTTATTTAAAATTCCAAAACTATCCCTTTTTCCTATCTAAAATATTTTAAATACTCTTTTTATTTTTCTTTATTCTATTCAAGCCTAAATTTTAAGTTTTAGGACCTAACAAATAACTTTCCCTTTTAAAACTTCAAAAATTACCTTTTAAACTTTTTGAATCTCTATTTGGTGTTTATTTGGAATTGTTTGTTTGATTTATTTTATCGTTTACCAATAGATCGCGACGTTGAATTCATAAAGGAAATCAAACTCGACCATATCATCGACATAAAGATCTTTACTACTACTCGAGGAAATAAAGAATTTGAGACCACTGGTCCTGAAGGCAAGTCAAACTATCCTTGATCATTTATAGAATTTAAAAATAGCCATTTACCCTATTCTGAATAGTATATTCATTTTGAAATGCTTCATGAGATGGGTTAGTTAAAATAGATAGTTATAACTTCTTTTATCAGCTCATGTGATTTTGGATAGTCTTTAGATCATTATTTCATGCAATAGAATATTCTTATCATTTTATGTAATGAAAAATAAAAATTCTATTATTTCATGTGACTAGGAATACCCTTTTCATTTACAGCACCATGCTAAAGTTTAGACCATGCATAAAATTGTAGTATGATAAAATGATTATTATTGCATGTAGTATCGTTTTATGTACAAGTTATAGGAAATCTTATTATGTCATGTAATTAGGAATATTTCTTTTTCCTTCTACCTTCTAGGCAACAGACTAAGTATAAAATTATAAATGTAATAGAATGACTATTATTGCATATACCATTATTTTAAGCACAATCATAGGAAATTATAGTATTATTTCATGTAATAGAATGAAAAAGGATTTACTATTTCATGTGATAGGTAAATAGAAATCCTATCATTTCATGTCGTATAAACCTAGTTTTGGCTGAATGCTAGAAAATATAAAAACTCTTGTGCCAGAAAAAGGACATAGTTTCGCCCATCTGATGGACCGGTTATACCAGCATGGCAATTATATATTTCTCTCCGATCTCCCTGCGAATTTGGGGGATTTATATATGCGCATTACAACATTAGAGGTTTCGGAGAAAGTCTTATCGGTGGACAACTATGTAAACAACGGATGAAAACACCGATAATAACCAGATCGGTATCGTCTGTTAAGATAGAAACGCAGGTTTAACCAAGCCGGGGCAGTGTGTGATGAACAACTATTAAATAGGAGATGGATCCACCAGTTACTGGTTAGAATTGGTGTTCCTATTAAGATAGCCCGTCGGTCTTGTTCACACATCAGAAAATGTTAGAACTGTATAAATGCCATGTTACCCTTTAGTCTGGCTAACTAAGGTTAATCCTTGGGTAAAGCTGGACAGACGCTGCAGAGTCGATTTGTATTCAAATACGCCGTACTCCCGGTTAATGGCACAATGTCTATGGGTGAATCCAGTTTAATGGCATAAGTAACTTTTCTAAAATATCATCCCTAAAATATGATATTCATATATAAGAAAATTAAAATAAAGGATAGGACCTAGATTCATATTTAAGTTAGACTTAGTTTATTTCCTCTTAGGATATTATGTATATCTATTTATGTATAGTATGAGATCACATTGAGATTAGGCTCATATCATATTATTCATATCTATATGGCATAAGATCATGCTAAGGCTAAGATTATATTATTTTTTAAAAAATATCTTGCATATTTATAGGAAAGGGTAAAGTATAGGATTAAGCTAAAGTTAAGCTTATAATTCATGTCCTTAAAAGTTCACATAGAATATTTTAGAAAGAAGAATAGGATATATCTTCATGCTAGGAACATATTTATAATTTGTTTCTCTTGTCGATATAGCACACATATTTAAATAGAATTATATTCGGTTTGACTTGCTGAGTACCATTGGTGCTCATCCTTACATATAATACTTTTTACGAAACCCTGAAGACAAGGAAGAAACTCCTAGTGCACTAGTGGACTGGGAGGACGAGTACGATTCCTAGGTCAACTCTACACTCGGGTTATCCCTGTGGAAGTGTCGCGGCTTTCTTGTATTGTATGGTTTGTACTTAATTATTAATAGTTTGTAATAATATATGAAGTTCTTATATATGTACTATCTCACGCATGACCGGACTTTTGGGAGGCTATGTAGTATTTTGGAGTTGACCTCTCCGGAGGAGACCCCATAGTCGTCGTCGCACGGTCATGTAGCCGCCGCCGTAGTCCCTGCCACCGCCCCTGCCGATGCAAGCCCTCTCCATCTGTGAACCCACGCGCCACTGCCGCCGCCTCCTCTCCCGCCGGATCTGGCGGAGGGGAGGGCTTCTCCACCTGCCGCCGCCACCTCCCCTCGACGAGCCTACAGCTTGCCGTCGCCGTATCCATCCGCAAACCCGTGTGCCCCTGTCGCCGCCTCCCCTCCCGCCGGATCTAGTGGAGGGGAGGGCTCCTTCGCCTGCCGCCGCCGTCGCTTCTCCTCGGCGAGCCCACCGCTTGCCGCCGTCGTCTCCATCCTCGAACCCACGTGCCTCTGTTGCTGCCTCCCCTCTCGCCGGATTTGGCAAAGGGGAGGGCTCCTCCGCATGCCACCACCGCCTGTCGTCGCCTGCGTCCGGCCAACCTCCTGCCTGCTGCCTGCCGCCGAGTATCGAAAGGAAGCGATAAGGAAAGAGATAAGGACGTTGCACAGTAGACTCTAGAGAATATAACATGGCCGGCTCGGCACCCGACTCGGTCTTTTAGGTGCCGGTTTTTTTAAAAACGACACCTATAATATATTATAGGTGCGATTTTTTTAAAAAATTCCATGCTAATAGTATAGGTGCCGGTTTTTCCTCAGAACCGACACCTATACTATATTATAGATGTCGTTTTTTAAAAAAATGTACTAATAGTATAGTTGCCGGTTTGTTTTAGAACCGGTACCTATTATTTAATAGGTGTCAATTTTAAATAAACCAGCACCTATAAGGCGGTCCTTATGAGGGTTTCTTATAGTGTGAGTCACTCTACAATATAGTCATTCAATAACTCTTTCTCTACAATATAGTCATTCAATAGCTTTTTTTATGAACATGAGCCATTCCAAAATTATTGTTTTGTGATTTTTTATCATCATGTATAACTTCTATATCACTATTTAATATTTTTACTATCTTGGTATGTGTATTCTATTTACTTCGACAATAAAAAAGTTTAGGATTTTTTTCACTCCACCGTGATGTGGATTGCAATTCTGTTACAATGATACAGTGTTACAATAATACAGTGAAACACATGTATAAAAAAATATAAATTGGATACCGTGAAGCCGATGGCGGGTTCGCTACTGCTGCGAAATGTAAAAAAAGGAAAGAAAGAAAAAGAAACAAATATGTGCCTCCGACGACTTGCCACAGGGCGGCGGCTCTCGCTCTTGCTGCCTCGGAGCCGATGACCACCGGGAGCACATCCCTTCCTCGAGCCTGTGGTCGTCGAAGGGGTGGAACGGAACGGCGCCAACCCCCTCCTTCCTCCCCGTCACTGCACACGTGGTCGCTCGTTGACCTCCCCATCTATCCCCATCGATGGCTGCCTGAGAGAAACACCTCGCGCCGACCACCGGAGCTGCAGTCCGTCGCCGCCGCACGAGTTGAATGCCGACAGCCGCAGGGTGAGAGGGATGGATGGGACTGCTTCACAGGGCATCTGCTTACCCCTACCTCCGACGGAGCCAGTGGCCATCACGTCGACACCAGCGGTGGCCTCCAATTCACGCTCCAACCACAGCGGGAGACTTTTTTTTACTTTTTGACTTTTTTAAATATTATCACAAATAAAGCTAAGATCTATGACGTCGAGCTCGGCCCGACCTCGACGCCAAGCTCAACGGCGTCGAGCTGGCCACATCAGCGCCCCGGTCGAAGTGACGCTAAGATTTTGGCGTCAATTCTGATGGCGTCGGGATGTGTAAGCTCGACGCCAATAGCGACGACGCCGAGCTTAGGGTCCATTTTTCGAATTAAAACTGTTAGGGGTCTATTTGTGATAATCTTTTAGAAAAGGGGCTAAAAAGTAAAGAATCTGGCCACACCGGCAAACAGTAAGGCTGCATCTATGAAGAACACGACTTGGCACATAAGAATCAAGAACCATAGCAGTAGCATGAGCAAAGATGTGGTCAAAATAGAGCAAGGTAACGATGCAACCAGGGTCAGCCAGGGTACCCAGGTGGTCGAGGCCCTCGAGGCCTCCAGCAGGTCCTAGAGGCATCTCAAGCATGCCATGTCGCTGGACGGTCTGACTCCCTCGGATCCATCTGACTGATGGAGGTGGTTGCTGTGCACGACGAGGACGAGGACAAAGGCCTCCTTTGGCGGCGTCTTGGGCCCTAGATCCTCAATGAGGTAGCGCCGTTGGAACTTGGAAGAGCCACCGAGGATGAAAAGGCCACTTTTCCTCCCCAAGCGCCGCCGACGGTGCCGCCGTTTGTGGATGGTGGATCCAACCTCATTGCCGGCCGAGCAAAGAGGAAGGGGGGGTCTGCTTCCTTCTCACCTCTTCCTTCGGCAACGGCTACGAAGAATAGATCCGTCCGCCCATTGCGTTCAACGCTGACTAACGAGTGAGGAAGACAACGTCGGTGAGGTGGCTGGAGCAGAGGGAGCTGGATCTGGTCACCCCAATCACCTCCCCAGCGTTCCCCGCCTCTCTCACACCTGATCTGCCGACGATGGTGCTATAACCAATGGCTATTCTACACCCTCCCCTCTTATCAAGGGTCCAACCCATCTCTTCTTTTTTTTTCTCAAAACATACCTCCCATCCTAATCAAAGCATGACCAAAAAGAGGATCAAAGTGCTTCCACATCGGTCAAACTCGTCTGCTAACTTTTCCTCACATCCACCTATTTATATTCTCGTCTCATACGACTGATGAAGTAACATGACGACCATCATGCAGTAACGCTACAGCTTATGTGCTATAACAATAATTGAAATATAGTTAATATATAGTCATGATGGATCTAGTTTTGTAGAGCTTTTTAAAGCATTATGGTATAAACAGTATGAAAATATAATTTGTGGTGTGAGAGATATCATTGTTTAAATATGAGAATTCTAAATATATCACTTTGTTAGTATGTGCCTTTGATTACAAGGAGAGTAATTTTGTATATTTATAAAACTATGTTACTGCATATGTACAACCTGGTTAGTATAATTTATATGGTGTGTTATTGTGTAACTGGTCACTATACAACATTCTAGTAGTAACGTCGTGATAAAATTTTGGTAACTCGAAATAAATAGTAGTAACAATATAGCTATAGTATTAGTGCATGTATAGAGTTAAACTTAAAATACATTTGGTACATTTTTATAAATTGTTTCTATATTCTTACTGAAAGTGCATCTGGCCTCCTAGTGGGTTTTGGAGGTTAATAACAAATTGAAGAGATTAATGTGTTTAATTGAGATGAGTGCAGGTGATTAGTCCCTAAATGCTTAGGTGTGCAGGTTTTGAGAAAAGAAAACCCTCAATCAACATTTCCAAAGAGGAGAAAAGATTCAACGATGGTTTTTAGCTTTCTTTTTCATAAATCTTGAGTTTTAGAAAAAACCATACTATTAAGAGGGGTGAAACTCATGGCATGCGATGCTCTAAGTGCTCTTAGTCAAATTTCTAAGGAGTGATATTTTTCGAGCATTTTTCAGGGTTTTGCCCTTTTCAGGATAGAGAAACCCGACCGGAAGTTTCGGGGTTCCAAGCCGAAACTTCCGAGCTTCTCTGCCTCACAACCAGCCTATTTTTCTAAGTGTTGGCCGGAAGTTCCGAGGGTCCCTAATGGAACTTTTGGACACTTTTTCAGCTGAAGATGTGAGTAACGGATAGGTGATGCAATCACTAACCTATAAATATCTCACACCCTTCCCAGCTCACTTTTGGCCATCCAACTTTTATTTTTCTGTCCCCTATCCTCTCCCAAGATGTTCTAGACCATTCCAACTCAATTCTTGAGCCACATAACCAAATTTATGAGAGATTTGAGTGATGGAAGGTTTTGTGAGAGTGAGAGAGCTAGGATGACTTGAGCACTTGGTGATTCTTGTTGGGTTATGGTGTGGTGCCTATACCTCTTAGAGAGTGATCTCCTAGACGGTTAGGTGTTTTCCACGAGCATCCTGCGATTTGTGGATTGGCCTGAGAAAGTTTGTGAAGGATTTTCTCACCTCCGCAAGGAAACGAGGTATGGATAGTGAAAATCCGAGCTGATCTATAGGAGGTTGTCTAGGTAGAGCAACTCACGTTTGTGGTTAATGTTAGAGAGTCAAGTTAGGATCTATGCACTTTATCTCTAGGCAAGAACCTAGGAACGTTGAAGTTGGAGACCATAGACTTCTTCCTAAGGATTTACTAGGTGATGCAAGGGGTTAATTGAGACCCAACTCTACGGAGTTCCTCAATGGAGAGTAGAATTTTTTGAATCCGAACTTCAAAAAAAATCCTTGTGTCTCGTGTGCTATCTCTTTACCTTCTATTGTGTATCTCTGTTCCATACTTGTTCCTTCGTGTTTACTGCTGTTGACTTGTCTAGGGAGTAGTTTAAATTTGAATTTAGATCCTTTGAGTCGCAGAACACCGGAAGTTTCGGATAGAAACTCCGGAAGATCCGGACAGCCTGAACTGACCAAAAGTTTCAAAGTTCAGTACCGAAAGTTCTGGTGCCTGTGTGTTTTTAACCGCTGCATTTTCAAGAAACTTTCAGGATCGCCTATTCACCCCCTTCCTCTAGGCAACATCTATGGGCTTTCACTTACAAAAACACTATGATGAAATTGTAGTAATATAAAAAGTAGCAATAACAATACGATAAAATTATGGTAACATGAAAGATAATAATAATAGTGTTACAGTAGAACTGCTTGTGAAGAGTTAAAATTAACAAAATCAATCTCTTAGAGAGCATTATCTCTCGGGTCATGTACTAATTTTTAAAATCGTTTGTACCATGATGCATGAAAAAAGGTGCTTATCAAAAAAAGACACGTCATGGCTATATTTCAACGATATTTTAACATTGTTACTGTAAGTAAGACATGGTGTTGCTGCATGATGGCCATCACGTTACTGCATCATTCCTACAAGACGAGAACTGAGAAGAGGTAGATGGTGGAGGAAGTCAACAAGCGTACTTGATCGAGGTCTGACCAACGTGAGCCGTTTTGACTAGCCTTTGATCAAAATAAAAAATAGGTTTTGAGTCTTGAGAAGGAGGTGGAAGGTGAGGTGAGGTGTGCGGGTGTAGAATAACTATTCTATATCCTGGATGTAAATAGTTATATATATATACACACACACGTACCTTTGTGATCCAATCAGGGAGCGGATCCAGTGGGCTGCACGGGTATGGTATGGCATACCTTAGGCCCAGCCCAACAAGGAGAATACTTCAGCCCAACAAGCAAGAAAAATAAAAAAACAAAAATCCTCTCCTTGCCTTCGCCCGACTCGGCCACTCCCCTGCGCACTAAACCTAATCCCCTGGCGGCTGGCGTCGACGGCGCCCTCCCTTGCGGCCCTCGGCCCTCGGCACGGCGTGGCTCCCTGGCCCCGGCGCGGTTCCTCCTGGCGCCGGTGGCGCGGCGGCTCCTCCCCAGCCCCGGCGCCGACTCCTCCCTCCCCAACCCCGGCCCCCGACGCGGCACGGCTCCCAGGCCCCGACGCGGCTCCTCCCGGCGCCGACGACGTGGCGACTTCTTCTCACTGTTTTTATTTTTTTCTGATTTTATTCTACTGCAGAGTGTTGTTGAGTTATCGGCTGCAAACATGAGGTACTCCTCCCCAACTTGCCTACCGATTAGTTGCTTTCGTTGATTTAACCCGGTAGTAGCATTGCTTTTGGGGAATACTGGTGTCGCAGATTGTTTCTTGTTAGATTGTTGAACTTCTTTTATTCATCAAAAGTTCTGAGATGCGTTAAGATGCTGTGGGAATATGGAGTAAAAGAAGGACTTTAGATTGTGCCGAATCTCATCCTTAGTAGTTCTGCAAGACATCCAAGAACCACAGATGCATCCGATAGTTGTAGTTCTCAACGAAGTTCACCACCTGATAATTGTTTTAGCATTTGCTTATGTATAATTAACTAAGCGCCAGGTTGCATCGTAAAAATGTTTTCACTGCTAGTAAGCATGGCTGATTTCTATATTATATCAAAGTATGGTGCACTGATGAGGATCAGAAATGTTATTTCTTTTTCTTTACAAATTCTGAATGTGAGCTTGCGTGATCAATTGCAATAAGTTGGAGAGCAAGGTTCTCAAGGAAGTCATCTCCCAGGTTGTTGGACATTCCAAGGAGAAGGGCAGGAAGTTCACCGAGACCATTGACCTTCAGATTGATCTCAAGAACTATGACCCGCAAAAGGACAAGTATTTCAGCGGCTCTGTTAAGCTGCCCCATATCCCTCGCCCCAAGATGAAGGTCTGCATGCTTGGCGATTCCCAGCATATCGAGGAGGTAAGATTATGATGCTGTAACCATTTTGTTTAATTCAGACTTCGTTGGTTTTATGTTTTACTTTTTTAGTAGTTTCTTAATTTTTTAGTAGTTTCTTAATTGAAACAAATGTATTGGTCCATTACTTAAGAATGTAGCTTATAGATGTATGCAGTAGTTTTTACCGATATGCATATGAAATTTTTGGTTCGATATACCTCATGTAAAAATCTTTGGCTCCGCCCCTGGATCCAATATATGCATAAGTTTACAGTGATGGGCATTAGCTCAGCCTATCAACCGTTGTTCTAAAAATAAATAGAGTAGATTAGGAACAACGAGCACAGTTAAAAATGGAAGAGTCTTATGACGTAAAACCAAAGGATATAGGCCGCTGATATGTAGGCCATAAAAATAGGTCTCACTACTGAAGAAACTATCATTGGTTGAAGTGGCAAAAATCACAGTAGTCCCGGTTTGAGTTGCACCCACGACTAGAGATGATCTCTAGTCCCGATTTAAAAATTCAACGGCTTTCTAGGAACTTTAGTCCCGGTTCGTGTCACGAACCGGGACTAAAGATCACCTCTAGTTCCAGTTCAAATGTTGTTAGAGCGTGTCGGAAGCGCCGGGCATCTTTAGTCCCGGTTGGTAACACCAACCGGGACTAAAGATGCTATATTTTGTCCCGGTTGGTGTTACCAACCGGACTAAAGATTCCCGGCGCTCCGACAGTTCGACAGCCTCGCGTCATATTTAGTGCCGATTGGTAACACCAACCGGGACTAAAGATGGCTTGCTTTTTATACTCCTTCTTCCTCCTCCATAGCTCGCTACACTTGTCTTCAAAATTTTTCTCTAGCTAGAGGGAGGTGCTGCCAAAATTTTTTGTGATTTTGTTTTGGTAATAATACACAAATCTTTGCTATCTACTAGGTTAGCAACTTCTTTCTCTTATGATCTATACTTAGCACTTTGTATTTTACTTTGTTTTCTATACATTTTCGTCTCTAGATTTTTTTAAACATGAGGAGAGAGAAAATTTGTTTGGACTAATTATTTTGCTAAGCACATTATATTGTGTTGAGAAAAAGTTGGGGAAAATAAAGAGGAAGAAAAGTAAGCTTAGCAAGTAACATTTATAGGAATTTAGTCCGTACAATTTTATCTCAAAAATATTTATAGAAAATGATGAGAGAGAATCTTTTGGACAAAAAGTTATAAAATAGATGACAAAGGACCTTTTAAAATAGATGCAAAATAATTAATTAATTTTATGTTTATCACTTTAAAAGACCTTTTAAAAATAATTCTATTTTTTTAGAACAACACATTACGTATATTGGATTAGTACATAATAATTGTCTCGATTATATATATATATATATAAGTATTGTAGTAATATTTAAATGATTTAAATTTCGTGGAATTTTCTTACGATTTTTGTGCATTCCATGTAGATGGATCGGCAATGGATGTACAACGCGGATCGACGATCGAGAGAGTTTATTCAAGGCGTCCATTATTTTTTGAGTGTGGCCGATGCCAACAAGCATAAGGGTTTCATACGTTGTCCATGTAAAAAGTGCAAAAACGAGAAGGAGTATTCTACATCAAGAATTATTCATGCCCACTTGTTTCAGTCGGGATTCATGCCTCACTACAATTGCTGGACATCGCACGGAGAGGTGGGGGTTGCAATGGAAGAAGATGAAGAAGACGACGACAACATTCCGAATTGTGGTCAATACGGTGGGTTTGAAGAGAATACAAGGTGGGCGAGGCGGGCGGGATGTCAAGAAAACGACGGTGCCGATGACCTTGGTCGATGTTGCGCGACGTACGGGGACTGCGAAGGCATAAAGGAAGTGCAGAAATTGAAGCGTATGTTGGCGGACCACAAAAGGTCCTTGTACCGTGCGTGAACAGGGCACAAAAAGTTAGGTACCACGCTGGAATTCTTACAATGGAAGGCCAAAAATGGTGTCGTGACAAGGCATTTGGCGAGTTACTAAAACTCGTGAAGAACATTCTTCCGGAGGGAAACGAATTGCCGGAATCAACGTACGAGGCTAAGAAGTTAGTCCGCCCTCTAGGACTGGAGGTACGTAAGATACACGCATGTCCTATCGATTGTATCCTCTACCGTGGTGAGGAGTACGAGAACCTAGAAGCATGTCCGGTTTGTAAAGCACTTCGATACAAGATCAGACGAGATGATCCAGACGAAGTTGACGGACGGCCCTCGAAGAAAAGGATTCTGCTAAGGTGATGTGGTATTTTCCTATAATACCACGGCTAAGCGTCTCGTTCAGAACAAGGAGCATGCAAAATTGATGCGTTGGCACGCGGAAGAACGCCTACAAGACGGCATGCTGAGACATCCCGCCGATGGGTCACAGTGGCGAAACATCGACAAAACATTTGAAGACTTCGGCGAGGATGCAAGAAACCTAAGGTTCAGCTTAAGCACGGACGACATGAATCCTTTTGGAGAGATGAGCAGCAGGCATAGCACTTGGCCTGTGACGATGTGTATCTACAACCTCCCGCCTTGGCTATGCATGAAGCGAAAGTACATTCAGATGTCGGTTATTATTCCAGCCCGAAGCAACCCGGTAACGACATCGATGTGTACCTGAGACCGCTGATCGAAGATCTAAAACTGCTGTGGAAGAAAGAAGGTGTTCCCGTGTGGGATGAAGATAAAGAGGAACAGTTTAAACTACGAGGGTTGCTGTTTGTTACCATCAATGATTGGCCCGCACTTGGCAACCTATCCGGACAGTCAAACAAGGGGTACAACGCTTGTACCCACTGTATGGATGAGACTGAGTGTATGTACCTAAAACATTGTAAGAAGGTAGTGTACATGGGCCATCGTCGCTTTCTTGCTGCAAGCCACCCTGTCCGGAGAAGAGGCAAACATTTTGATCAAAAGGCAGACCATCGTACTAAACCAAAGCATCGCAACGGAAAGACCGTGTTTGCCATGGTGAAAGACCTCAAAGTAGTATTTGGAAAGGGACCCGGCAACCAATCTATAGCAAGTGAAGGTGGTCACGCGACGATGTGGAAGAAGTCAATTTTTTCGGAGTTGCCCTACTGGGAAGTCTTGGACGTCCGCCACGCAATCGACGTGATGCACCTCACCAAGAACCTTTGCGTAAACTTGCTTGGCTTCCTAGGTGTATACGGAAAATCAAAAGATACACTTGAGACACGTAACGATCTGAAACATATGGCACAACGCGACGGCCTTCACCCGCAACCAAAGGATAAAGGAAATAATGTTTGAATGCCGTTTGGATACTCCTCGAATATAAAGGGAATAATAAGCACGAAGGATAAGAAGATCACAAATCTAAAGTCCCATGAGTGCCACGTGCTGATGACACAGCTGCTTCCCGTTATAATTCGAGGTATCCTTCCCGATAATGTCCGGGCAACAATAACAAAGCTATGTGCTTTCCTGAACGCAATTTCACAGAAGATCATCAATCCAGACAGACTAGAAGACTTTCAAAAAGATGTGGTCCAATGTCTTGTCAGCTTTGAGATGATCTTTCCGCCTTCCTTCTTCAATATCATGACGCATCTCCTGTCAAAGAGATTCGTATCCTCGGTCCGGTATTCCTACACAACATGTTCCCCTTCGAGAGGTATATGCTGCATTCTAAAGAAGTACGTTCCAAACCGTTCGCGTCCGGAGGCCAGCATCCCCAATGGATATGGAACAGAGGAGGTGATTGAGTTTTGCGTCGACTTTATTGAAGACCTCCGTCCCATCGGGGTGCCTGAATCAAGCCATGAAGGTAGACTACGGGGGAAGGGAACTCTTGGAAGGAAGGCAATAATGAACATAGACAATGACTTGTACATAAAAACACATTGGACCGTGCTGCAACAATCTTCCTTGGTGGCTCCTTACATCGAGGAGCACTTGACGATTGTTCGCTCGAAAAACATCCGTAAGACGGATGTCTGGATTACACGCCATCACATCGATGCATTCCCTGCTTGGCTGCGACAACGTCTCATGGGCAACGCGAGCATTGACCAACAACTAGCCTTCTTGGCGAGGGGACCATCTTGCTCGATCACCACATTCCAGGCATATGAAATCAATGGGTACACATTTTACACACGTGCCCAAGACTTAAAGAGCACGAATCAGAACAGCGCTGTTCGCATCGATGCCGTGGGATACGACGATACGACTAGCACATATTACGGCAGCATCGATGACATATGGGAGCTGGACTATGGACCTCTGAAGGTCCCTCTGTTTCGGTGCCAGTGGGTTAGGCTCAGTGGTGGAGGCGTAACCATTGATGCAAGTAGGATGACAACGGTCGATCCGAGCAAGGTTGGATACTCGATGAACCTTTCGTCCTTGCCAATGATGTACGACATGTTTTTTATGTCAAGGACATGGCTAGCAAATCAAAGAAGGGGAAAGGGTCCGACGAGCCAAAGCGCCACGTGGTTCTCCCAGGCAAAAGGAAAATCGTGGGAGTCGAGGATATAACTGACGAAGATTATGATCAGTTTGACGGGCAACCTCCGTTCGCGGTGGCGGTTGACCCGAGTATCCTCCTATCAAATGAGGACACCCCTTACTCACGCAACGATCATAAAGAAGAAATAATTGTGTGGAGAAAGTACGTGAGGACAAATGTTACATAGCTAAATTTATGTATGGACGATGTAAATTAAATTGAATCATTGAATATTATTCATCTACATCTGAAAGATCCACCACTTGACCTTCTTCAAGATCTATAATTACATCAGGAACCTTGGTACTATCCATAGTAGTAGGTTTCCCATCCACCTGATCTTTTACTAAAACACCATGTTAATTATATATAAACATATGAACATATGTTAATTATATATGAATATAAAATATATTAACATATGAATATTATAATTATATATGAATATAAAATACAATAGAATAGGGCATTGTAATAATTAGTCCCGGTTTGTAAAAAAAGGGGACTAGAGGTGAATTTTAGTGGGCGGGAAAACATCTTTAGTCCCGGTTTGAGCCACCAACCGGGACTAAAGATGTCCACCTACCTGCGCCACGTGGCTGCCCCCGTTTGTCCGGTTGGTGGATTCAACCGGGACAAAAGATATGATCTTTACTCCGTTGAAGCCACCAACCAGGCAGACATCTTTACTCCCGGTTGGTGGATTTAACCGGACTAATGTTCATATCTTGTCCCGTTGAAGCCACCAACCGGGAGTAAAGTATCTTCTGTACCGGTTGTTGGCTTCAACCGGGACAAATGACGCCGTGACTATATATAGCAAGGGCCTCACTGGGGATCCAACACTTAGCCATTTTCGCACTTCGGAACTGCATCGTCTTTGTCTTTGTCGCCGTCTCCGAGCCCTGTGTCGCCGCCTCGCACGCCGTCTCCGCCGTCTTCGTCACGGAGGACCTCCGCTCCGCCGTCTTTGTCGCCGTCGCAGTTAATGCCGCGCCCCCAAAGATTTCCCGACATTATGCGCTAGGGTTTGGCCGCCGTCGACGCCATCGCCATCGCCGCCATCGTCGCGGTCGCCGCCGCCGCAGCCGCCGTGCCGCCGCCCGTCGCCGCGCCCCTCCCCACGCCGCCCACTCCCCTTGCACCCCCTCCCCACGGCCCCCGAGCCGCCCGCCCTAAACCCTAAACGGCCGCGCGCCACCCTCCACTCCACGCCGCCGCCGCCTCTCGCATCCTCGCCGCCGCCGCACCGTCACCACCGCCGCCGCGCCACCGTCACCGCCTGTGCCGCCGCACTGTGAATGTTAATATATGAATTTTAAATATATGTGTATTTTGAATATATGTGTATTTTGAATATATGAATTTTGAATATATGAATTTTGTATGTATGAGTATTTTGAATATATGATTTTTGTATGTAAATGGACTGTTATATGTAAATGGACTGTTATTGACTGTTGAGAATTTTGAATTTTGAATATGTATTTAAATTTGAAATTTGAATGTTTATGTGAATTGTGAATTTTGTATTTTCGAACGAACGAGAACGCTAAAATCAACAAACGGTCGGAAAAGAACGGACGAACGGACGGACGGACGGACGAACGAATGAGTGTTCGTTCGTTCGTTCGTGGACGAACGGACGAACGAACGTGGACGAACGGACGTCGCCTTTCCTCTATCTTTCCTTTCCTATCCACTTCCACTCCCATCCTCCTTATCTCCCTCACATCATTCTTCCATCTTTCTCTCCTCTCCTCCAGATGAACATACTTATGGACGTGAATGATATAACGAACGGTCGGTCGGTCGTGTTCTAGCAAAGAGAAAAAAAGAGAAAAAGGAAAATATAGAACGTGATCTTCTTCACAAGTCTTTTCTACGATTGAGATAATCTGTGATTCTGAATCCATCTTCTTTGTTTTGTCTTTTTTACGTAGAGATACATGATTTTTCTGAATAATTGATACATGTATTAACCGAATAATTTTTTTTTCAGAATTCTTTCATTAAGTCCTCAACCCACAACAATCAAATGGCGGATCGTAACGAGGAACAGCTTCTCCATGATGAGATCGCACGAGGAAAAGAGGTTTACAACGAGGAGGGGAATGAAGATACAAATCAATACCTCAACGAGGAGGGGGACGAGCAGGGGAATGATGAGGAGAATGAGGGCTCCGCCTCCGCCTCCGCTGGACAGAAGAGGACACGCGGGCAACGCGGTCTCAAGAAACGCATAGAGGGTCGACATGTCATAACGGAGGTAGAATCTGATGGTCGCCCTATTGCCCTAGAGGACGCCGCAAGGAAGTTTGTGGCGCACAACGGATGGGTGGTGAGGGATCACGTGCCCGTAAGCGTTGCCAACTGGAGGCGATCAAGGACAGGAGGAGATGAGCAGAGCTATCTCCCAGACTCAGAGAAAGAAATGTTGTGGACTACAATGTTGCAAACGTTCACCATCCTGCACTCACAACAAGCAAGGGTCAAGGAATGGACGTTAAAGAAAATGGCGAGCTCTTCAGAACTACAAGAAAGAGTTACACAAAAATATATCCCGAAGGGCCGACCACGACTTTGACAAGTTCCCAAAGCTCGAGATCATTGGGATGCTTTTGTTGAATACAAGACTGGGGAAGAAGCACAAGCTATCATAGAAAAGAACAAGGCCAATGCAGCTAAAAAGAAATACCATCACAAGCTTGGGTCAGGTGGCTATAAGAAAGCAATGGAGAAATGAGAGAAAATGGAAGCCGACCTTGAAGTGCGAGGTATCGTTCCAGGCATAGCCACCTGGCCGGAACGAGCAAGCACTGGTTTTATGCTCACGGTGGCTCACTTAATCCCGTCGATGGCACAGTTATCTTTGGTGATGAAATTCAAGAAGACGGACGAAGGTTAGAGGGAAGCGCCGCAGCCACTTCCTTGGGCGCGTTCAGTCGACAGAGAGAAGGACGAGCTAACGCTCGCCCTCCAAAACCCAGAGCACCCGGGGCAAACGCGAGGAAAAGGCGTCGTCCCCTGGAAATACGGGTTCCAAGCTGACATCGACACATACAAGAGCCTAATGAGGTCAAAGCGAGAGCACGATGCGAGGTTCGCTGAGATGAAAATGAAGCTCTCGCAGATTGATGACATTGTGGACGAAAGGCTGACCATAAGGTTGGCAGAGGCGGAGCCATTGGGTTAGCCAACAGTGGATCCAAGCAACCACTCAACTACAGCTCAGCCGCAGCGAGCTGCGCTTCAACTGGAAATGAAGACGATTTGGCCCCACAAGCTGAACCGGGTCCGCCATGCCCCGTTGATGACATCACACAACGGACCCATGTGAGTTGCACATTCCGCTAAAGAACATAACAAGAAAGGTATGTTCGTACTTTTATGTTGTACGTATATTTCCTTGAATAACTTGTCAATCAATGTTCATTACTAACTAATAAACAATCTTCTCGAACAGGTCGCGTCGGGCATAGCCATTCCAGTAGAACGAGACGACACCTACCGCTCCCAACCCGTTCCACCTGCGTACTCGAAAGTTGAAATTGAACAGGTGGAACTCGGCTATGAAGATCTCGAGTGGATATCCCGGAGGAGATGGGGAGCGATGCTAGGAGAAACAACTCACTAATATTTCTCCGGAGGAAGATCTTCATAATATTCCCCGGACGTGGGCCGTCTCCTCCGTCTCCACGTGGGCCGTCTCCTCCGCCTCCACGTGGGCCGTCTCCTCCGCCTCCTTCACCGCCTCCGCCTTCTCCACCTCCTGCGTCGCCTCCACGAGCACCGACTCCTAAACGGTCGTCTCCAACTCCACCGCCTTCTCGGACTCCTCCGTCGCCACAACGAGCACCGACTCCTAAACAAACAACATCTCGAGCCACGTGGTCAAGGTCAACTAGCAGGGGACCAAAAGCAAGGGGCCTAAACTTGACCCGCTCCCACTAGCCCCAAAGAAAACGGCGTACGACATGCCTCAGGAGAGCCGCACGAGGCCGTCCAAGCGAAGTCAAGGCCCACTTCGAATGAAGTCTCCCGAGAAGCCTCCCGAAATCCCCCGGAGACCAAGGACTTCTTCAAGAAGACGTACCTAACGCCACACCTAAACCGCAACCTCAACCGTAGTCCGACTACGACAGACTATTCGAAAGGCTGTCAAGGCGAAAAGAACGGGCAAAGATGTACCCCGGTGTTCCAAATGTCGATCGTACTTAAGACAATTTATGGAATCGCTAGAATTTCAATGGATCAATTACACGGCCGTGCTCCCCTGGCGAAGGCTCCGCTGAAATATAAGTTCAAACTTGGAAAGCCTCTTATAAAGCCAGATCAAGTGAAAAAGCTACCAACACAGATGTACCGCTTCCACAAGTGGTACATGCAAGAATCCAGCAAGGGTGGAGAGATGGTAACGGGCAAATATTCACAGGACTATTTTGTCGATGGAGGTGACGACTTTTATATCCGATTCGAAGACATATTCGACCTGTACCAGCTTGATGCCCTCGACGTCTCACTTCTAGCCACGCGGGCTCTGTAAGTATCATTCTGTTATTTCGTTTCTTACCTTCTTATATTTAGCTGACTAAAATTCTTTTTAACCGTTGTAGAATGGCGATCCAATACTGCAACATGCACGACTGTACCAAACATAGATTCATGGATCCACGCAAAATGAACGGCGTATTGGTTGATCATTTTCCTGATTCAACACTGGACAACATTTACAAGGCGTCGGTGATAAACCACTTCAGGTCATTTATCCTTCTGCCCTACAACACTGCGTAAGTATTTTCTTCCTTCCGTACCGATTTTAATCCCGTGTGCATACATAAATTTTTATATGTGTCATCTAAACCAATTGCAGATTTCACTGGGTTCTGTTAGTAATTAACATGGATAACTCGCGGATCCATGTCTTTGACTCAATGGATAAACCAGAGTCCACGTACGCAAATATATTTGAACTGCTAGATAGGTAATGCCATCTTACTTGCTATTGCATATATGCGATTCTCGGATAATTACTAGCTACTTTCAACTGCACGTAGGGCATGGGACCGGCTTCGAGCTGATGTTCGTGGAAATTGGAAAGATAAGCTCTCCGTGAGGATGAACTTTCCAGTGAGTAACATGCTCCAAAGTTGTTTTAAATTATTACTTTGTTCTAAAATATGAAATGTATATTAAATCTGTCGTCATTTCTCCTTTAGTGTGCAAAACAGTCGCAGGACACCAACTTATGCGGATACTACGTCTGCGACTATATTCACCGCTTTGTGACCAACGTCACAACTATGGACGATATAGATGTATGTATAATAGCCATGCATACATTACGTCTCGATTTCTTATTCACTTCATATATTTATTTCTCGTTTGATCGAATTAATGACAGCTTATGTGAGTAAGAGACAACCTCCCCCACGAGACTTTCATCCAAGCCGCTCACGAAGAATTGATGGGATTTATAAACGAGCAGATCATTGATCCCACGGGCACAGGGGAGTTCTATTTTAATTTAAGTAACTTAACCACCGGATCCACAAAATAGACAATGTTTTGTAACATACGAAATATATGTAGATATTGTACATATGGGTATATGTTTCGGTAATATGTTACATGTATATATTTCCTTTCTTAAGTCCATTTATATGTGTGTAACTTATATATTTATACATATATATTATACAATATATATGTATAAATATATGTGTGTAAAGTATATATATGTATAATATATAATATATGTGTGTAATATATAGTATGCATCACTGTTGGAGAAAGAAAAAAATTAAAAAAATATAAAAAATTCTTTAGTCCCGGTTGATGGCAACAACTGGGACTAAAGATGGCAGGGCCACGTGGCCGGATGCGTCATCTTTAGTCCCGGTTAGAGCCCTTAACCGGACTAACGATGGCGCAGCCGGCCACGTGGCTCCGTTATCTTTAGTCCCGGTTGGTGGTTGTAACCGGGACTAAAGATGTATATTTAGTCCTGTTATTTAACCGGACTAGAGATCGCCCATCTCTAATCCCGCATTCATAGTTCCTGGTTTGATAACCGGACTACCGAGGATTATAAATCAGGATAATTGTGGCTTTCGTGTCTCACGGACCGACGTCTCTCTTGCTTTCCGTGAGAGGAGATGCGTTCGTCAAACCGACGTACAGTTAATTGCCAAATAGTAAAATAATCACTGCTGCTACAGTGCTTTCGTTGCAGCACCACTTCCTGTTGCTGTTCACACACGCTTGGATTACTGTTTTAAACAGTCTCTCTGCATTACCGGGGAATAGGGCCTTGTCAAAGCTGACAGAGACGACGTCGCCGGTGTATATGTATATCGTTCGAGACATGGAGGGGAATGCAGCCAGCCCAGCCCGACGTCGTCAGTTGTCGCCCTACGCCAATTTTTAGCGTTATCCTCTGAGATAATATGTTTTTTGGAAAAAAATTTAGCATAGTCCCTAATACCTCATTTTGGGAAAAATTTAGCCGTCTCTTGGAGTTGCTCTTTTTAATTTTATTTATTAAAATATTTTAAAAATATTTTTTCAAAGTTTTATAAAATCTAAGCCTCTACCGCCGATGGTGTTTTTGAAAAACTCTCCTAAACGATATTTTTATGACATGACACACGTCCATTGATATGTTGTAACAGTAACGTGCAACGGGAAATTCTCTGTCGGGAATGCCTCCCCATCCTTGTCCCGCATGGAGGAAAATTCTTCGTCTATGTCCCCGCAATGCTCGGAGGGGAGTTCTTTTTCCCATCCTCGTCCCCGACGAGAAAACCCAACCCCACGAATACGAGACTTTGTTACTCGTCACTAGAGACAGTAGCAATAACACAAGCAAATGAAAAGAGAATTCATAATCATATATCATCAAATTCAAACCTAACATCAAACATTCATTAATACTTATCCAACAAATTACAAATAAGAAATAAAAGGGCGTGGGGTGGACACCTCGGCTGGGCCGTCAATTTCCTATCCACAACGCGTTAGGCTAATGGAGAGTCGGGTACGCGGGTTCGCGGGGACGGAGAATGGCCGCCCGTACCCGCCCCCGTCATACCCGACGAGGATAAAAAATTTCTCATTTTAATCCCCGTAGGGATGAACTTTCCCCCATCCCCGTCCCCTAATGGGTGAATTTCCGAGGGAATCGGGGATCAGGTCCCCATTGTCATGCCTAAGAGAGGTCGACCATTTTATAGATAGCCCCTTTATCGTATTTCTATCTTATAGGTAGCCCTCTGGCAGCCCTTTGGGAGGATGACAAAGGGGCTGCCTGTAAAATAGCGACTTATGACATTTTGCAGGCGGGTCTTTTGTAGCTCTCTAGGAGAAAAACAAGGGGCTGCATGTAAATGGCCAGCCCCGGTTATTTTTGGAGGACGATAAGAAGGTTGCCTGCAAAATGATCATTCACTCTCTAGGTGACTGTTGGCACGTACAAACGACTATATGCCACATCATAAAATATGTGAAAGAATGTTTTTTAAAAAACGTCCTCCTAAAAAGCGTTAGGGTGTAGATTTATAAAACTTTGATACAACAAATATTTTTAAAATATTTTAATCGTTTAGGTGTGTATCGTAGTTGTACCCAGTGTTTTAAATAGTGTGCTAATATTTAGCGGATAGCTTTCCCAAACAGTTACAATGAACTAAAGCTATTACATATGAGAGCAAGTAATCAAATCCTTCTCAAACAACCATAGCCGAAGATAGCGACAGTTACAGCCGAGTACTGTGACAGCTATAACCAAGATTTAAAACCATGATTGTAGCTAGCGAGCAGAGGCGGCCAAGCGTCGTGGCTGCTCAGACTAGAGCGAGGCCATCCCAGCAGCACCGATGAGGAGCGCACCCGGGGTTGGGGATAGAAGATTGCGTCGTCGCCAGATCAAAGCCAAGCCTTTTTCTCACAGGAAAAGTGTGGCCATAGAGCAACTCCAACGGATAACTAAATGGAATTGGATGCTAAATTTGGACAGCCAAATCAAAAAATCATGCTCCAATAGAATCACCAACAAACAATCTAAAAAAAGAGGATGGCTAACCCGGATTTTGAGGTTGCCAGCTCTGGCGAGAGAGCAAGATTCATCAAATCAACTTCTATCCCGATTTGGCACGGCTCCTGGCGATCTCCCGCGCGGCGTGGCGATCTCCCGCGTTATATTTGGCGCCAAATCGACTCGCCTCCGTGCCATCCAAGCCCTTCCGCGGTCACCGTCGCCCCTCCGTAGTCACCGGCGCCCCTCCGCGTCCCGTCGGTCCAGCCGCCCGCCGCGCCCGGCGTCGCGGCACCCATGTGCGTCCCCGCCGCCCGGTGCCCCACAGCGCCTCGTCGTTCCGCTGCCCGACCGTGCCCCGGCGCCCCTCCGCGCCCCGCGCCCGGCACCCCTACGCGTCCCCGTGCCCCTCCGCGCCCCGGCGCCCCGCGCCCGTTGTTCCACCGCCCGCCGCGCCCGACGCCCGGCGCGCCCGGCGTTCCACCGCCCGGCCTCGCCCCGCTCCCCGCGCCCCTCCGCGGCCCACCACGCTCGGCGCCCCGCCTCTCCCGTCCGCGCATCATTCCGAAACTCCTGAGTCATGATAACAAGTATACAACTAATTCAATGTTTTACTCAATGGGTTGTTCAGTTTTATTTATTTCTTGCAAACACTTTATCTTTCACACATCTGTTTACACATGTGAATATGTGATTAGACAATTTTTTAAATGATCCGTGACCCTTTGATCTGCTATAATAAGTTTCATAAAGCAATACATCAGTACTTAAGAATTATTCTGTATAAGAGTATTTTTATTATCCAGTTATTGATAGATTTAATTTTATGAAGGTACTTGATGAATACCAGAAGGCTTTCGGGAATTCTTGGAAAGCTGCAACAAAAGATGCAACAGATTCTGCCCAACAGTGTGCTTTCCTGACAGATGCTTTGACAAAGTTTCAGGTAAAGCTATCTATGAATAAATTGATCAGAGGTTTTGCTGGAGATTATACTTATAGATTACATAGTCTCAGACAGTTGTATATGGTGGTGATGGTAGTAGTGTAGATCATCAGTCAGAACCTAGGTAATTTTGTTAATTTTGACTGAACTAGCTATATAGTTGATTTGAAATATGTATTTGTACATCTATAGAGGTGTCCACACACTCACTATTCACATGTCCTTGTGTAGGTACCTCCACGAAGGTGTTCGCACGTTCGCTCCGCCTAGTTGTCGCACGTCCGCTCCGCCGAGTTGACGCCGCCGATGGCGCCGCCTCGAAGTTGCCGCCGATGTGCCCGCCAACAGATGCACAGATGGCGGGGGAATTTGGCATGGCGCTGCCCCTCAGTTGAAATTTGTTTCCTGGGTGGCCACACACCAGCAGGCAAGGATTCGATGGCCATGTGGGCGGCTTCGTGAGAAGGGGTTCAGAAGCCAGCTTCAGCAACGATGGGATAGATGAGTTGTCTCATAATATCCGACACCCAATACCTCGTGAGAATCAATTTGTATGCAAAGGATTGGTACTGTGACAAATTTGATTTAATTTGAATATTTTCTCAACTGACATAGTATAAATAGTTGCTGAAAGTGCCGGCTATAAATTTAGGAAAAAAATGTCATGTTTTGAAATTTAGCTATAAATTAAGTTTGCTCAAACATACATATGTATAAATATGTCATATAATTTTCATCCTTTTATAGTGTTGTCCAACAATAAATGCAGTTATTGATATAATTTCTGGTTATTTGTTGTCAACAGGAAGTGTGAATAGAGGGGTTTCTTTCGTGGACCTAATGTGTGATGATTCTGATCAATTTGTTCACAACATTTCATTCACCCAAACAGAAGATCAAAATGATTTACCAATGACTGCAAGTGCTTCTCAAACTAGGCAAACGCAAAAGAGGTCCAGGAATTTCAGTGAGGAGGAAGACATCCTACTTGTCTCCGCTTGGCTCAATGGTAGCCTAGATGCAGTTAGTGGTGCAGGTCAATCCAAAAGTACATATTGGGGAAAAATAACTGAGTACTTCCACGTGAATAAGAAATTCGAATCAAATTGAACCCAAGGTTCTCTTTCGAATCGATGGTCTGGTATTCAGCTAGATGTCAACAAGTATGCAGGATGTGTATCTCGGATTGATCATAGCAATTTAGGTGGTCACACCATCCAAGACAAGGTAACTTAATTATCATTTCTTTTGTTCAAATTGTTCTAACATCCCCTGTCCATCATTTATTGATTATGTGTGTTTGTTAACCAGCAAATACATGCATTATGATTGTTCAAGTCCGAAGATAAGGATAATCGATCATTCCCGTACTTGCACTACTATGAGATTTTGAAGCATGAGCCTAAGTGGATTGAAAGACGGAAACAGTTAGCAGGACAGCAACATTCCAAAAAGAAACAAAAGACAAATGCCTATATTTCACATGTGGTTGGAGTGACCCACATTAATGTTGATGACATCGAGGATGGATCACAGATGGATGCCACACCAACACAGTAAAGGCCTGAAGGAAGAAAAAAAGAGAAAGAAAAACTTCAGCAAAATGGAAGACGTGAAGCACTAGATCGTGCATGGGACAAGAAGAAATCAGCTGATGTTCAAATAGAAGCAATGAAGCAGGCGAAGAAGGAGGAGCGAACAAACAAGGTATTGAAAATGGAAGAAGAAAGAATTGCATTTGAGAAAGATAAGTTTGAGGTTAAAAAACAAGAAGATGACATGATTGCTTTAGAGAAGAAAAAATTTGAGGTAGCAAAGAAGCAAGATGATGATAGGCTTGCTCTTGATAGATCAAAATTTGAGCTAACAAAGATGCTAGAGGAGGAGCGAATTATTAATCTAGATATTTCAAGTATCTCTAGTTCACAGCAGGAATTCTACAAGAAACTAAAGCAATGTATTCTTGATCAAAATATGTGATTTCGTTTTGCAGCATTCAGATTTATATTAAAATGTTATTTTAGCTATGTAATATGTAATAAAGATCTATAGTAGATTATTAATATTGCACTTAGTTATGTTGCTATTATAATTCTGAAATGTGAGAAGGATTTGCAATTTAAAAGGGCTAGCATTACATGGGTTTGCTCACTGTTTTTGGAATTTATAGAGTGCTAGTATACTGAGATATTCAGATTTTGCTTCATGTTCAGTTGCCATCCATACTGTGAGATTTTCAGATTTTCTAATATTAAATGAAGAACGGATCAACTCATGATGTCTGGATGATAATCTAACAATACGCCGGTCACACACCGACGTGTTCTTGCGGCGGCAGCGACGGCGGCGTCGGAGGCGTGTCCTTGCGCTTCAACCACTGAAACGACTGATAGGCTTCACCGCCAAGAAATAGCGAAAAAAATTGGAACAATGCAAGCAAATGCACTGCAAGACAGAACAAAGACCTATCTGTCTTGCGTGCTCCAACAAAACAGCAGGAAATAGATATGTCTTGCGTGCGCCAAACAGATTCTGACGTCCGGAATCCTGCTGCCAAAAAAACAGGGAAGACGCCAACTAATAAATAGGCTAGCGTGGCCCACTTCAAAAATAAATATCTTCTATTATAGGATTCCATCGAATACACATATGAAATAGATTATCTATTTTTTGTGAAGGTGTAAATAAAGATCTATTTGGACACTTAAAATAGATGATTCCATTGGAGTTGCTCTTACGGCCATAATTTTAGTCACCCCATCAAAGCAATTCTTTAGGCCCAGTCTAGAAATGGTCATGGGCCCGTAATTGCTTCGGCTCGTGGCTGCCTGCACGCATAACAGGCGTTTCTGCGCAAACTGGAATAAGTCTATCCATCTTTCCTCATCTCTATATCGAGTTTGATCGATATTTCTAAAACCATAACATCATAAATCTTTTTGACCCTCAATTTATAAAACTAGGTTAAATTAGGTCCCATGATAATATAGACGATTTGTTTCGCTGATGTCGCATCCTAGTAAAAAAAGATCATGTGGAGCCCACATGTAAGTAAGAAGAAAAAAATAAAAAATATGTAGGGTCCTATTTTTAAGCACCTACTTCTTTCTTCTCATATTTCCAACCACGCACCTTATTTTGGGGTTTGCAGCGAGGAAGACAATCGCGAAACGGTCTTAGCTCAAGCTTCACCTGGCCTCCTTGCTAGGGAGCCAGAGGCGGGAGAGGGAGGGGAAGGCAGACGAACTAGCGGACGACGAGTTCGTCTGAGCTCGAGCTTGCCTGACCTTCATCGAAGGGGAGGCCAAGCCTCATGAAAGGGATACTTACGCCTAAAGGGGTGAATATGCTATTAGAACTTAAGTAAATGTAGAAGCAATAATTTTCAAAAATTTCAAAAATTACTTTTAGGAGAAATCCAAAAATTACAGAGCAGACGAAATACACAAGTAAACTAGATCTAACAACCCACATGAATGAAGAGCAAGCACAAACAACAACTAAACTAGTAGCGGCACAATCAAGCAAAGCTAGAGGATGGGGAGAGGGATATCATTGAGGGTTTTACATGATGAGGTGTTACTGAAGTTGGAATCCTTGAGGGAATTCTAGTCTTCGTTGACCCTTTCCTCTAGATGTTAAAGCTCTCCTCCTTCTACTAGTGGTATTTGTTTCCTTTTGAAGGTGAGATCCGACCTTCACAAACTTCTCCCAGCTAATCACAAGTAGATCGGTGGCTCAAGAGTGACACCTAGATGTCTAGGAGTCCTCAACCTTGAAGAGAAAAAGATGATGCAATGATCTCTTGGGAATGAATCAAGTGCTCAACGAATCTTCACGAAGTAAACACCAAGCACTCACACAAACTCGAAACCACAACTCTCTCACACACACGAAATCCAAACTCAAAGTTCGGTGGAGAGGAAAAATGAGAAAGCAAGGCTCAAAGCGGATCTCAAAGAGTTGCAAGCTAAGGACATCAAGTTTTCAATCAGACCAGCAACCTTGACTTAGAAGGGGAGGGGACTATTTATAGCCACAGCCTCAGATCTGCGTCTTGGAGGCAAAGATTCCCTTTTTCAAAAAATCAAAAAATAATTTTTAGAAATTTTGAAAACAATTTTTGCACAAGTCCAAAAAACATCATTACCAATTTGCGCCACTTTGGAGAAATCCGAGAATCAACAAAGGCGAAATAGATTTTCAGAAATTCCAAAAATCAATTTCGGATAAATTCGAAAATGACCAGTGTTGAAAACGGCTACGCAATCATTTTAGAAAATTCCGAAAAGCATTTTCAGACAAGTCCGTGTCCAGAACCGAGTTTCACCACAGTCATTTTTGTAAATTCTGAAAGTTACTTTTGGACAAGTCCAAAAATGACTAGTACCATATCTCAGCTCACAGACATTTTCGGAAATTCTTAAAATCACTTTCAAACAAATCCGAAAATGTCTACCAAAACTCAACACACAACCTTTTCCGAAAATTCTGAAAATCTTTTTGTGGACAAGTCCGAAAAACACCAAAAGAGAAAAACAGGAATGAGAACCACTTCAAAAAGGGATTTTAAGCACCTAACTCATTCCTAAACATCAAGGCAACATTCTCCTTAATAGTACGACTTTCCTATCGACACAAAGAAATGAAAATTACAATTTACCAATTGTGTCTTTGTCGATTTTCATCAAAAACTCCACACTTAAGGATATTGCATCGAACATCATCTCATGGAGGACTAATATTCCTTCACATAATCTCAATCATAGGCATTAGTCCTTACTAATCAGATTATCATTAACCACCAAAACAGTTAGGGGCCTAGATGCACTTTTATTTCACCGTCGGCACATCGAGCTCATCGGCGCCCCTAGTCTCCTCGGCTCCGCGTGGGAATCAAGCACCCACGCACGGATCTAAGACCACCACCGTCGTATAGCGCCTTCCACTGGCTTCTTCCCTATCACCGAATCCCACAATTATCGCCCAAGGACCTCCTCTACCTCACCTTCTTCCGCTTCACCAAGCTCCTCACACCGATCTCTCCCGTCACCACTGTTGCCTAGCACTCGGATTTGGCGCCTGCCAGTCCCATCGCCATGGCACCCTGTCCACCACCGGCGCACAAGGGGACTGGACCCTCCAGGCCACCGTCTTTGGCTCTTCCCCAACCTTCGCACATGCTCCATCGCCCAAACAACGAAGGGAATCTATACCATGGGTCCACACCGGCGACCTTCTCCTTCCCTTGGACCCTCGACAGCGTCTCCTCGGCCCCGTTTGGGTCACCTCCCTGTAGCCCGATCCAATCCCACGCGCTCTCGATGTCATCCCGCCGCTGCGCCTGACATCCTTGCATCTGTAGGCGTCCTGTGCTATCCTCAAACTCCCACGCCATCTCCAAATGTTACAAAGCATCGAGATGGCAGGGAAGGAGGATGGTAAACGCCTAGTCAGCATGAGTGGACCAGGTCAACTTGCCACGTTAGTGAGATCAATCATCTATATTATCGAAGGAACTAATTTAACTTGATTTTGTGTAAGTTGAGATTTAAAATATTTAGTATTATGGTTTTGGGGTATAATTAAACTCGATTTAAAAGACGAGGAACAACAAAGAGGACTTGCAGACTTATTCCTCATCTAATTGAAAAAGCTACTAAGCTTATTTGGATATCGGGGCCATTTTGGGCTGTTCGTAGGAAAAGGCATTACCGATAGTGAAGAGGAATTTTTTGTTTTAAATCTTATTTATTAAAATATTTACAAAAATAATTCTCGATTTGAAAATTTTACAAAACTAGTCGTCCATCGCTCTCTGGGAGGGCGATTTTTAAGACGGTCGTTGGCCTCGCCTAACGGCCGGCCACGAGGGCGGCGAAAGTTTGCGGCGGCCCCTTGCCGTCCTCCCAAAGAGCATTTTTAATTGTGTAGGGTGGTTTTTGTAGAATACCCCCACACCGTGAAAAACGCTCTTCCGGAGGACGGCAAGGGGCCACCCGCAAAATACCCTCCTTCGGTGGTCGGCCGTCCGTCACGTCGATAAATCAAAAACATCCTTCCAAAAAGCGATGGACGACTAGTTTTGTAAAATTTTAAATTTAAAAATTATTTGTGTAAATATTTTAATAAAAATTAAAAATAAAAATTCCGAGAATAGACCTCGGAGACAATCCCAGCCACAAGACCGGTGTCCATCTCGAAAGTGGTCTTTTTGTACAAGCACACAACACTCCCAAACAGTAGGTCCCAATCAGAAATTGTGCATACATGGTCGTGGTGTGAAATAACATGACAACATTTTAAGCGATGGGATTAGCGATGTGGGTGGACAAGGAGTCGTGAAAAGGGGGACAGTGGTGTCACGCCCATAAATTCAGACCAGAATTTTCGAAGCTATATATGTATTAAAATTCCTATCTAGGCCAGCCAGGTACACATATGACAATTGTTGATATTACGGTTCCACGTCTTAAAAACATTACAAAAAGATTATAAAAGAGCAACGAAAAAAAAAGGGGCCTAAGCCTAAGCTTGACAGTGGCCACGTGGCTTCAACCATTCCACAGACATCTTCCAGAGTGCAGGACAAAGCCTACTCAACTTCATCTTCTTCTTCGGCTTCTTGCTCAGGTTCTGGTGAAGAGGCAAGGATGAGTACTTCCACGTACTCAGCAAGTCATACCGGAAAAGAGAGGGTATGAATGCAAGGGGAAGACAAGGATTTGGCTCAGGTTTGCCTTTAGCACAAATAGCTAGGGTTTTTGCAAACAAAGGAGTTTTGAACATGAATATAAAAAATGGTAAATTAATTAGTTAATTCATATTAAATCCAACACTGTTCAACGTTATCCCCACGTTGAGGTAGGCCCAAACCATCCAACTGCACTAGCCATGGTCAAATTATTAGGTTTTCAGCAGTATGGGACTAATCACGGCGAAGTCGGTTGATCGCCCATAACCGTGGGCACGGCTATTCGAATAGCTTTACTCTAATCTAAGGTGTACAACTGTACCCACAAGACACAGCCCCACAACACGGCTTCCCGTGCGCCGGAATACCCCCACGGTACCCCAGAAAGGGACTGTGATAGGACCTTTCATATAACCCCTCGCTAACCAAGCGAACCACACCAAAGTTTCGCCCCCACTCCCGTTCCTGGGCCGTGGGCAGCCTCCCCGAGTGCCACGGTGAATCCGGCAGCCCAGCAACCGGTAAGCCCCCGGCCGACTGCAACTCCATCACGCTCACCTTGCCTAGGTTCGTCGGCTAGGAAGGGCTACACTACAGGACCCACCGTTGCCCATTCTTGCTTGTGGTTTGTACGGTCAGTCTTCCGAGGGTTTCCCGTGAACCGGTCCTTAAATGCCATGGGCACCACTATCAAAACCACAGCACCCACAGCCCACCATTTGTCATGTTTTAGTTATTAGTCTGGTCCACCCAGTCCTCGAATTATATCTTTCATTTCATGTGTCCAACATAATGTAGTCTAGATGAAATTACCCATTTAGTGTGCTAGTAGGTGTAAGCAAATCTAAGCATAACCTAGGCCTATAAGCTAGTCATGTTGTTATCCCAAGATTATCAAAGGAGTCAGGGTGGCAAGCCTAAGGCTAGAATCTAACCATACGGTGTAATATTTCCCATGCGATGACATTCAAAAATAAATGCAGTTTAATAGAATAAAACAGGTGTTTTAGCAAAAATAGGAGCAATATGATCAATAATAAAGCATGATTTGCCTTGCTTTTTGGACTGGGGAAACTCCGCGACAACTTCAAAGTACACCGGGTCGGAGGAACTACCGGGGTCTACACGACTGTTAACACTGAAATTTGGTAATCGAATCCCTAAGTCTGCAAAGGCGAACAAGAGTCGGATCGGCATGAGACAGGGGTCGCATCGACTGAAGGAGTGATCGGCTGCGAGGCCAATCGGTTAAGGATGGATCGGACAGGGGCAGCCGATAGCCGATTCCAGATCCGGAAGAGGCGAAATCGTTTCTGATGCAGCAGTTTGAAGATAAGTAGAAGTCTCGGTTGTTAGTAGTGCGTTAAACGATATTGCCACTTATGGATAGAGTCCTGTAACGGCAATTGTATCTGTAATTTAGGGGTTTGTTTAAACTGTTAGTTGTAACACGGCATGGGTCTCGCTCGGGATAATGTTGTGTTTTAAATAGTAGTTTAGATAGAGTCCAGGGTTTGTACAGATAATTGTATCTTGGGTATAAATAGGACCCCAGACCCCCTGTAATTAGAGATTCAATTCAACATCAATCACAATCAAACCTTCGGCGCATCGCCAACCTTTTTCTTCAGACGAGCACTTTGTTTGGCTACGGGTTGCATCGTTTCGATCTCCAGATCTAGGTAAATACTTGTCATTAGTGGTATAATCTATTGTTTCTAGTGCTTCCATCGTAATGACACATTAGAATCAGGAGTTTATACAGCGCTATTTATCATATAGCGCATATAAATTAGACCAATGTTTGGATCTATCCTGTCATTGGCTAGTTCTATCAAGAACTTGCAGCCAATAGGGCTAGATCTAAAGATTGGCTGGTTTATATGTGGTATCCACTGTCTCGAGAGATATAAATCGGCTACAACAGATTGGGTTTTTCTTTTTATACTTAATGCTGCATCAGGTTTGAACTATTAAGTCATTTTTAGAACTATCAATGATCTGTTCAGCTGAGATTTATATTATTTAGAGAAAGCGCCGGGGTTTTAACCGGCCTTATCTGCCCTGATATATTTCTTTTAATATGTTTATTGTTAGATTTGTATTAGGACTGCCTCTTATGTTAAGATCGCATTCTTGTCGGACGTTGCCAGTCGAAATCGGCCTACCATCCATAGCCAATGGCCGCTTTCCAGGCTATGCATCTGTTTCAAGAGTGATATCTTTTTATAAGATTCATCGGAGTACTAGCCGATTCATTGTTAGCTTTCCAGTATCGGCTAGGCTATCGATCCATATATTTATTATTCTTCACTGTATTTGGGTTAAGCGGCTGATGCTGTCTTGGTGTAGCTAATCCATTCCAGTCACTTGGCTTAAATATGGTTTAGAATAGCATATATATGTTTATGGATTTCCTTAGCCGATCCAGTGGGGATCTAACCTAACACTTAATGCATATTTTCTTGTTTTTCTTGTTGATTGACAGATCAAATCAACGCACGCCCTACACAAAGATAGGCGGAGAAGGACCTATCGGAGTCAAGCGGATCTCCCGAGCCAGCGCGTGTGAGAGAGATTTCTCATCAACACGCTTCTTGGCACGCCCAGTGGAACCATCTTTGTCGGCTCGACTTGGACGCATAGATTCAGCCAGCAAGATGGTCGACTCCAAGAGCCCCCTCATTTCCTAGGACAACATCATGCCTGTGAAGATGGAATATTTATCGGCTGAACAGCAAACCGAATATAAGAAGATGGTGGAAGAGCTCCAGGCTAACTATTTGCAGTCTTTCACCCAAACCAGATCTGGGGCCGTGCACCAAAAGTACAAGTTCAGCATGAACGACACTAAGGCATCCTCCTCTGGTGATACAAAAGGCAAACAGAAGATGGAGGAGCCGACCCAGGTACAGGATGATCCAGCCGTATATTCCCTACAAGACCGGATTGACTCGGCCGTTCATCACGCGTTGATCAACCAAAGTAGCATCCTGGTCAACACTCTCAATAACATGATTGCTACCATGGTCCACGCCAAAATAGCTGACCAGCTGCAACAGGGGCCAACGTACTTCACAGACGGCCAATTTCCCGGGTACAGGACGTTGGTCACGCAGAATCGGCTGATCCCATCGCTGGCGCAACAAGGACCGCCTGGAGGAGTCCTCGGTCAACCGAACCCATGTGAATCGGCTATAAAGCCAGCAATTACTATACTGAACCAACAACAGCCGCTGCCCCAGGGTCAACTTGCTAACATGTTCAATGACAATCGGCAGTCAGAGCCGATTGATCCAGATAGACGGTACAACGCCGGTGGCCGACAGCTGTTTCCAGGACCACCAACGCCACCACCGGCGCCTCGACTGCCTCCCGCTGTGTTAGTGATATCCCTAGAGGCAACATGGAGATGTTGGATATCACAGTCAATGTTTATGTATTAATGAATAAAGTGTTATTCAGTTCCATGAAATAGAGATCCTGTATTGATCAATAAGTATGTGACTTATTTATGAGACTCTTTATGTATGAATCTATTTCTAAACGATCCCTGATCATATGTCATATTGTTGGAACAAATATGATTCTAAGATCGACATGTTTATTGATTGATGATCATGTCTCATAGATCATGGGTATGGAGATACCAAATCAATAAACATGGACATATGTGTTGGAGAACACATTGTTCGATAGACCCACCAAGAGACACTACAGGAATTAATGTGCCATTAGTTGGTCTTAGGTAGTGTTGGTACAAAGTCCTTAGACCTGAGATCACCATGGATTCCAACATGTATAGTAGCCTACTTTGGGACTACCAAACGCTATTTCCGTAACTGGGTAGTTATAAAGGTAGTTTTCGGGTTTGCTATGAAACATGGAGTGGGATGTGAGTGATCAAGATGGAATTTGCCCTTCCTTTGGAGAGATATCTCTGGGCCCCTCGAGGTAATGGATTATGGAAATGCATGGCCATGCTAAGTTGATTGAGGAGTCAATCAACAGACAGATAATCTAATACGGTTCGAGTGAATGGTTAAGCTATTGAAGGGATGGCACACATCTTGCATATAGCTTAATTGGTATCGTGAGGCAAAGGGATTTGTGTACACATTACAGGTTCGAGCCGATATTATATTCTTGTATACTATGGTGTCAATATGTCTTGCTAGGCGCCGCTGATTGACAGTCGGGCGAGTTGGACTCGAGCCGACGATCGGCTAAGTTAGACTATAGCCGAAACCAAGTATACCTGAACCTATAGGGTCGCACGCTTAAGGGGATAAGAACAGGCATTCGAGTTGGACTCGGATACGGCTCGATCGGATAGTGATCCGATCGGATAGAGTCCTATGGGTTTACGACGTATGGGCGGCCAACTCTGTGAGATTCGGATAGGATTCAATTCAAAATAAAGTCCTATATCGGCCACTAGTCCCAGTAGGCCAACTCTATATAAAGGGGTGAGGGGCGGAGAGCAAAAACACGTCAATTGATTGCGCCGAAATCAATCTGATCACACGCTGCTTTAGAAGTCGGCGAGATCAATCTCCACGGAAACCCTCCCACCTTCGAGCCAAAGCCTAGCCTTGCATCACGTGCTAGCACACGGGTGTTCGGCGTTCTGTTCCCGGACGTGTGGATACCGGTAGAGGCGCTGCTACGTTGCGCGCTGTTGATCGGCTACGAATCGGCTGTGGAGGAATCAGCTGCGGTCGAGCGCATCGGAGCGAGGCGCGAGAACGCGGTCAGACGACTCGGCGAATCGGCTGATTGGTGAATCGGCTGTCCCCGGGAATCGAGTGTCGGCTCGCGGGAATCGGCTACACTGTTCGGATCGGATAGCCACGATTGGTTATTTCTTGCACACTCCAATCGGTAACGATCTATCGGCCCTTACTTGCAAGTGTTCCTGGTTTGCACGGTAAAAAGTTTTTGTTTTCAGCTAGCGTAGCCTCCGCGTAACCCTTCACGCTGATCATCACTACCAGTACCAAGGAGGCCGTGAAGATCATCATTACAGGCCTCAGACACCACCACCGCTGTATCGGCGAGCACCCGCGCTGTATGACCCATATGAGCCGGTACAGCAAGACAACCGGACATGGGCCGATCTGATGCAGATGTCATGCGCGATCAATTTGGCCTCAAACCGAAAGACTCAGGGAACATGTATCGGTACCCCTATCCAGAGCACTTTGAGCGGATCCCGTTGCCCAACCGATACAAGATCCCAGATTTTTCAAAGTTCTCAGGGCAGGACAACGTTTCAACCTACGAGCATGTTAGCCGATTCTTGGCACAATGCAGTGAAGCATCAGCTACCGACCCCTTGAGAGTCCAATTGTTCCCTCTTTCTCTTTCAGGATCGGCTTTAACGTGGTTCTCCTCATTGCCCTACAACTCAATTCAGAGCTAGGCCGATCTTGAAAAATAATTCCACAGCTACTTCTACTCCGGCAACCATGAGATGAAGTTGTTGGACCTCACCAGCATCAGGCAAAAACACAACGAATCGGTCCAAGAATACATCCAATGTTTCAGGGAGATGAGGAACCGATGCTATAGCCTGGTGCTATCGGACGCTCAGCTGGCCGATTTGGCCTTTCATGGCTTAATCGCCCCGATCCGAGAGCAATTCTCTGCGCAGGACTTTGACAGCTTAGCCCATTTGGCGCAGAAGGTGACGGCCCACGAGCAGCGGTTCCAAGACACCAGGAAGGCCGTCAAGAATATAACTTTGGTCGTCGTCGAGTCAGACTACGGATCTGATGACGATGACACAGAAGTCGCGGCAGCCGAATGAGCCAAGAACAAAAAGGCCATCGTCTGCCAATGGTTGCTGAAGACGGCTAAAGAAGAAAGATATGATTTCGACATCACCAAGGCCAACAGGATTTTTGACTTGCTGCTCAAGGAGAAGCAGATTCAATTGCCTGAAAACCACATGATCCCGTCGGCCGAAGAATTAAAGAAAAAGAAGTATTGCAAGTGGCACAACTCCACATCCCACGCCACCAACGACTGCAAGGTTTTCAGGCAGCAAATCCAGTCGGCAATTGAGGCCGGGAAGCTGAAGTTCACCGATTCAAGTCGGTCGATGAAAGTAGACGGCAATCCTTTCCCGGTCAACACGGTCCAAGTCGGCCCCAGACAAGCTGATCGACAGAACAGAATGGCGCACGGCTTAGTCAATGCATCGATCGGGGCCAAGGGAAAAGGCGATCAAATTGGATGTCACGCCTTGCCAATTAACATGGTGCACCCAGTCATCAGATCGGCGGACCGACGGCCGATCCATGAACGTAGCCGATACCGTCATCAGTACCGGTCTCGGCAGGAAGAAGCTTACAATGAAGCACCTCATCGGCGCGAACCGAACACCCAAAGCCGACGATACGAGGTAAACCACGACAATGCCGATCCACATTGGCATTGTGACTTTTCAGATACTGCTGGGAATCCAGCATGAGACTGCCAACACTGGACGACTGCCCAGCATGCAACGATCGTCGCGATGACGAGCACAGGAGATTATCGCCTACAAGTTCAACTCGGTTCGTCCCCAGAGCCGTTCAGCTAAACCAAAGGTGGCGGTCTGTCCATGATCGGCTCAGCCCGATCCACCAGGACTTCTTCGTCGACGAAAAATGCGATGGGAACAACCGCGACGATGAAGAGGACGACGATGAGAAGTCGGCCAACCCCCAATGGTGCCCGTCCGATCTCTTCACGAAGACACAAAAAAGGAGGGTTCAACGCCTCAAGCATGAAGGGAGAGCAGACGAAGTTCAGCAAATGATCCATGAACAACGCCGTCGGTTGGGCAAAATCAAGAGACGGTGGGTACCCAAAAAGAAAGTTGCCATAGCCGACGAAGAGCAAGCCGAGGAAAGCCCAGCTGATCAAGCCAGGAGGGCAGCCAAAGGGAAAGGCAAAATTGTTGCATCGGTTAACATGGTATTCATGTTGCCAGCCGAGTTCGACGCTCCTGAAGCCGATACAGACGCCATTGAGGACGACCTGGCAAAACAAGCAATCTCACCAGACCAAGCTGTCTTCGACAAACCCAAAGGAACCGAAAATCGGCACTTAAAGCCATTGTACGTCAAAGTATTCGTCAACGGCAAGCCGATTTCCAAAATGCTAGTTGATGGGGGAGCTGCAGTCAACCTCATGCCTTACGCAACATTCAGAAAACTAGGCAAGGGAGCTGAAGACCTGATAAAGACCAACATGGCGCTCAAAGACTTTGGTGGCAACCCATCGGAAACCAAGGGTGTCCTCAACGTTGAACTGACCATCGACAACAAGACCGTGCCCACAACATTCTTCGTCATCGACGGGAAGGGGTCTTACAGCCTGCTGCTCGGAAGGGACTAGATACACGCCAACTGCTGCATCCCTTCTACAATGCACCAGCGCCTGATCCAATGGGACGGCGACAAGATCGAGGTCGTGCCAGCCGATAGGTCAGTTAGTGTCGTCAGTGCCGATTTGCCACTTTGGGAAATCGAAGGCATCGATTGTTTATCTGGGAAAATCTGGCAAGCCGATTTTCTAAACGTGTCCAATTCCACGATACAGCCAATTGGAAATGACGAGCCGTAGCTGCTGCTTTGAACAAGACATGGTGGAGGGCTCGAGCGTTCTCGGCATGGACACCGCAGACGAAGACGATGGCAAGCTAGGGCAAGGTTTCACGTCGGCCGACGAATTAGAGAAAATCAACATCGGCTCTGGTGATAAGCCGAGGCCGACGTACACTAGCAAAAATCTGTCTCCTCATTGTAGATCCCAGCTTATTGAATTATTAAAACAATATAAAGATTGTTTTGCTTGGGAGTACTTCGAGATGCCTGGTCTCAACCGATCCATAGTGGTCCATCAGCTGCCAATTAAGGCAGGCTATCGGCCGTTCAAACAGCCTCCCAGGAGGTTTAAGGCCGATATGTACGATGCAATTAAAGCCGAAATCACTCGGCTATACGACGCGGGATTCATTCGGCCTTGCCGATACGCCGAGTGGGTCTCAAACATCGTCCCAGTGTTGAAGAAAAAGGTAAACTTAGGGTGTGCATCGATTTCAGGGATCAAAACAAGGCAACCCCTAAAGACAAATACCCAATGCCGATAGCCGATCTGCTTGTCGATGCTGCTTCAGGCCATAAAATTATCAGCTTCATGGATGGCAATGCAGGATATAATCAAATATTCATGGCCGACGAGGACATCCATAAGACCGATTTTCGGTGTCCCAGCGCAATCGGCTAGTATGAATGGGTAGTAATGACGTTCGGCTTGAAGAATGCTGGGGCAACATATCAACTGGCCATGAATTACATCTTTCACGACATGATCGGCTCGCTGGTAGAGATATACATTGACGATGTGGTTGTCAAGTCAAGGGAGATAGAAGGTCACATCGCCGATCTGAGACAAGTGTTAGAACGGATGAGGAAATACGGTCTGAAGATGAATCCGCTTAAGTGCGCGTTCAGCGTATCGGCCGGGCAATTCCTGGGATTTCTCGTCCATGAAAGAGGGATTGAAGTTACACAAAGAAGCATAAATGCTATCAAGACAATTCAACCACCGAAGGATAAAAAACAACTCCAATCATTGATCGGCAAGATAAACTTCATCAGAAGGTTCATAGCCAATCTCTTAGAAAAGATGGAGCCGTTGACACCACTGACTTCGGCTGAAAGCCGATCAGACATTCACATGGGGGCAGAGTAGCAAAAGACATTAGAAAACATAAAGGATTATCTAAGCTCCCCTCCAGTTTTAATGCCTCCACAAAAGGGAATACCGTTCAAGCTGTACTTATCAGCCGACGACAAATCAATCGGCTCCGTCCTAATCCAAGATGTCGACGGCAAACAAAAAGCCATCTTTTATCTCACCGACGATTGCTAGACGCGAAATGAGGTATTCACCTATGGAGAAGTTGTGCTTATGCCTCTATTTTTCATGTACAAAGTTAAGGCACTATCTGCTGTCCAACGAGTGCACAGTAATCTGCAAAGCCAATATAGTTAAGTATATGCTATCGGCTCCAATGCTCAAAGGAAGAATTGGGAAGTGGATTTTCGCACTAACAGAGTTCGATCTGAGGTATCAGGCACCAAGGGCAGTCAAGGGGCAAGCCATAGCCGATTTCATTGTGGAGCACAGAAACGACTCAATCGGCTCAGTGGAAATTATGCCCTGGACTTTGACGTTCGACGGATCGGTCTGCACCAACGGCTGTGGCATCGGCTTGGTCATCATTTTGCCCAGGGGGCAAGCTTCGAGTTTGCTTTTTCCATCAACCCCCATGTTACAAACTACCAAGCCGAATACGAAGCCGTCCTTAAAGGATTACATCTACTCAACAAAGTTGAAGCCGATGCCATCAAAATAATGGGGGATTCGTTTTTAGTCATCAGCCAGTTATCAGGAGAATATGAATGCAAAAACGACGCGTTGATGGTCTATTATCGGCAATGCCGGGAATTAATGGACGGTTTTCGGCTAGTTACTTTGAAACATATCCCCAGAGAGCAGAACACGGAAGCCAATGACTTGGCTCAGGGGGCATCGGGCTATCGGCCGATGCTGAAAGAAGTCGACATAGACGTCGCCGCCATTATAGCCCACGATTGGAGGTTTGAAGTTTACAACTACCTCAAAAACCCTTCTCAATCAGCCACAAGAAAGCTACGATACAAGGCATTGTGATACGTGTTGCTCGATGAAGATCTGTACTATCGGACGATTGATGGTGTGCTACTCAAGTGCTTGGGAGCCGATCAGGCTACAGTGGCCATCAGAGAAGTACACGAAGGCATCTGTGGCACACATCAATCGGCCCACAAAATGAAGTGGCTACTTCGCCGAGCAGGGTACTTCTGGCCGACGATGCTGGAAGATTGTTTCAAGTATTACAAGGGTGCCAGGATTGCCAGAAGTTTGGCTCTATACAACGAGCATCAGCATCTGCTATGAACCCGATTATAAAGCCATGGTCGTTTAGAGGATGGGGCATTGATATGATCGGCCAGATCAATCCACCCTCAAGCAAAGGACATAAGTTTATCCTGGTGGCAATGGATTAATTCACAAAGTGGGTGGAGGCGATTCCCCTCAGAAAAGTGGATTCTAAGGACGCAATCGAGTTTGTCAAAGAACACATCATCTACCGATTTGGCGTTCCACAAACAATAACAACAGACCAGGGATCTATCTTTGTATCGGACGAATTTGTTCAGTTTGCCGACGGCATGGGGATCAAGCTGCTTAATTTTTCACCGTACTACGCACAAGCCAACGGGCAAGCCGAGGCCTCGAACAAAAGTTTGATCCAGTTGATTAAAAGAAAGATCTCTGAGTTACCTAAACAATGACACACCGATTAGCCGAATCACTGTGGGCGTATCGGATGGCATGCCACGGGTCAATTCAAGTCCCTCCATACAAACTGGTCTATGGACATGAGGCAGTGCTGCCATAGGAAAGTGTCGTCGGCTCAAGGCGCATTCAGCTACAGGATCAACTCACAGCTGACGATTATTATCACCTGATGGTGGACGAATCGGAAGATTTAGTTCTGTCTAGGATGAGGGCCTTGGAAAAAGTCACAAAAGATAAAGAACGAGTATCCAGACATTACATAAAAAGGTGGTGCCTAAATCTTTTGAGGAAGGCGAGCTCGTTTGGAAATTGATACTACCGATCGGATCTAGAGAAAACAAGTTCGACAAGTGGTCACCAAATTGGGAAGGGCCTTTCAAGATCCAAAAATGTGTCTCTAAAGGAGCTTACATGCTAAAAGGACTGGACGGAGAAGTATTTGGAAGGGCTCTTAATGGAAAATATCTAAAGAAATATTACCCAAGCGTATGGATCAACTCGTGATTCGGCTATGGTTACTTCAGCCGATTTACGACAGCCGATGTCTTACATTAACGAGGCATCGCCTTTAAGCATTTTTATGCAACATTTTTTGCTAAGTTTTCTACGATCAGATCATGATTGGCAGATAGGGACGACCAGGATGCGCGAACGGCTTGAGCTCACAATTTTGTCAACACCGAAGCTATCAACAAAACTTGGGGGCATATATGTACACAAGCCGATCGCACAATCGGGCTGATTGCAAATATCGGAAGAAATATTACCCCAGTATTTGGGTCGATGCTTGAATTGGTGTGACATTCGCCGATTTTTATTCATAATCGGCGTGAAGCCATTTTTGATTACATGTCTCCTAGATAGTCTCTGATGGCCGCCAGGGCCCGGTTGACGGCTTCTGGAGATTCTGTCTCTAAAGCATCTAAGATCAAATACTCTAGCCTAGTGACTCTTACATCGGTGGTTGTGACCAACAGTTCATTGGCAAGTTGTGTTTGCCTTGCTACCAGCCTGTTGAGACGCATGAGTGTTGCAGATGCCAAACAAATGGTCGCCGGAACACTACTGAGGTGCATTGGAGGTCTGGTCGCCGGATGACGAGTCTCTTGTTCCCTAAAGCGCCGTAAGTTGTTTCTCACTTGTTGGCCTTGGCTAACTGTCAGTTCATACGGGGTGTTCATGATCTCCAGAATCACTCGTAGGGGATGGGGTGGCTGCGAGAAGATTAACTCATGAGTACTTAGAGAAAAGAAATGGTGAGGATGGATGGGTTGGAAAATCACCTGGTTCACCGACGAGCTTGAGGACGCCATGAGGGGTCTTGATGAAAGCGTGGAAACCTAGAGTTTGTACACCTGGAGAACGAGGGAGTTTCGTCTTCAGCTGTGATGTGTCCGGGAAGGCCTGAAGGGGTCTATTTATAGAAAGAAAAGATGCAGATTTGGATGTGAAAGGTCGCTGCCGATATGAAAGTCGAAGAGGTCATTATTAAAAGCATTGGGAATCGTTGAATGGTTGGTGACCACTCAAGACTGGATACCTATCGTCCAGGACTCACGGGTTCTTGAAATACAGATTCGGATAAGTCAGACTGCGAAGCCAAATCGGTAATGCATTTAAATATTGTCGGCCGATAACCAAGGAGACTAATATTCAAGCGCTGACACTAACTGTCGTGGTGCGGTATCGGAATCGGCAACGTAAAGCGATGCGGGCGGCTGGAGCCAATTTCAACGTAAGCAATTCAAGACACTGCGCACGATCGAAAGCCGATCTTATCTACAAGTAAAGCCGATCTTGTCTACAATCAAGGTGGCAGAAGATTGATAAATTATATTACACGATTCGAAGCCGGTTATGAGCACGATTAAAATGATCATCCAATCCCATCACAAAAGTATGACAAGTATAGTACAGAAAGCATTAGCCGACTTCAGAATATCAGAATATTACACTCATTGTTTCAAAAAATCGGATATAGCCAACAGCGCCTTCCGTCGAATCTGGTCTATCTCTTCGATGACTTTGATGTGGTCGGCCTCGGACCCAGCCACTGGCCGGATGCCCTTCACCAGGTTGCGCAGATGCGCCATGGCCGCCTTGATGCCTTGGCGTTCAGCTTAGATCTCGGCCGGCAAACCAGCCATGTACTCCTTATGAACATCGATCTCGTTCGTGACTTGAACGAGATCGGCCATTAGCTGGTCTTGGCGTGTGAGGAGCTGCTCGAGCTTGGCCGCCGGCTCAGTCTTCAGGCGGTCGAAGGCGGCTTTCCGGCTCTTGATGGCGTCCTTGGCCGACTGGAGGGTGACCGACCATGCCTGGTTCTCGCGAAGATCGGCTATCCGCTGCCGTGCCCGCTCGTATTTGAGTTGGTGGGCTTCTAAGAAGGTGGCCGGCACGATGGCATCGGCTAGAACTTTCGGCAGCTGGCCTTGGATTTCCTTGAAGCGCGTGCGAATCGAGCCGCTGTCGACCACCAGCGCATCCAGCGAGGCCTCGAGTCGGTTGCCGATGTCAGCAAGGGTGGCCCTCAGGTCCTCGGCCGGCGTCACCGACGCCTCCTTGCCGATTTCGCTAGACTCCTCGAACTCCAACAAGTCAAAGTCGAGGAGGTCAGCTATGTTTTGCAGCAAAGGAAAGAGAGATGATCAGAAGGCTTCGAGTTGACAGAAGCCGATCATCAGTTTCAGTCGGCTTACCGTTGGCACCAGGGTCGGAGCAGTCAGCTCGGCTGGATCGCCGCCTGCGGTCGTCGGGGCCTCTTCGTCGACGTCATCACCGCCGCCCACGGCAAGCGCAACATGCTCGCTGGACGCCTGGGGGACAGCCGATGGAGGCCGTGGGGGCTGCAGAAGAAATAGTTAGCGGGTAGATTGGCTAATTACTACGTGTCAAATGGCAAGAGATGATTATCGATGGCGTGGGGCACAGAGTGCGGCCGGCCAATTTCTTGACCTGAAAAGAATGTTCAATTAGATGCAAATGATTATCACGAAGCCAAATCTGGTGAAGTAAAATCTTACCGACCGATGTTTCTTTGGGGACTTGGGACCGGCGGGACGTCGGGCTGAGCATTGACCGACTCGGGACTCGAAACCCGGGTTCGACCGCCGCTCCAATAGCCGCCGCATTTCCTCGCCGACGACGGTGTCGAGGAACTGCGCGACGGCCGGATCCAAGGGTGGGAGGCTATAGGCTGGCGCCGCCGGCTTCTTCTCCTTCGGCCTTTTGGGGGCGGCGCGGCCAACGGCCGTGGAGTTGGTGCAGCCCTTTTCTTACGGGCGATCAGGCGACGCACTGCCCTCGCCGCAGCGATGCCGGCTTTGGCGCCCCCGGTGATGGCCGACGGAGCAAGGCCGCCCACATCCAGAACGCCTAAGCTGTATTCGATGGGGCGCCCAGAGTCGCTCACCGTCGGCCGCTCCGTCTCCGTCTCCTACAAGTCAAAGGGCAAATGTTAATCGGCTATATCAGCCGATGACAAGAAAGAGAAAATCAGTTGGGACTTAAAGCTTACCGAGGGGATCTCCTCAGGCAGGAGAAGGTCGACGTAATGGGACGACCGCTGATGGAAGATGTGGTGCTTGATTTCAGCTCACCATCGGTCGTAAGCGGTGCTTTTCTTCAACGCCAATGTCATCACGCCGACGTCGCCGAGGGGAGGGCCAACTATATTTAGCAGCCGATCCATTATCAGGTCCTGGCTGACCACTCCCCTCGTTTCAATCTTATCGGCATAGAAGAAGCCGATGAGAAGCTGCCCAAGACCGAACTGCCTCGTTGCCGACACCGGGTAATAGAACTCGTAACTCTTGGGCACTGATCGGCCCTGATGGATCCCGGTCGACAATATGCGGGGGATAGAGTGGCGATGAACAGGCTCCGCATCTCGGGTTGTCGGCTGAGTTGACTTCTTCCCAGTTGAAGTCGGCCGGCAACTCGAACAGCCTTCGATCCCGATAAAAATACCAGGCACGGTTTTTGTGAGACAGCCGGTCGTAGAGGGCTATGAACCATTCGGCCAGCGGTTCGCCGATTGCTTTGAGCCTACGTGGCGGCTGCTGCCTCTCCATAGCTCGTGCACCTCCTAGTGGTGATCGGTTGCCGTCATCATCTTCAATCGGCTCCGGCCTTGGGTATTCAGCTTCTATCGAAAGGGCCGACCGGCTATCTTTTGGGTCGCCGGCACTAACCAGATCTGTAGAAACCACCAGGGGCCGCCGGTGTTAATTGGAGTGTTGGCGGCTATCTTCGCAGCGGCCTGATATAACATCTGATATAAGTAGCCGAGGAGGTACTTCCCCAGCGTGAGTTTTCCCTCATCGGCCAGGACTTCGGCTACAACCTGCCAGTTGGCGGTCGGCCCGCAGCTCGATCCATAGAATACAAATTTTTTGAGCCACATCATTAAGAACATGGCATGCTCCCTGTGGCCGACTGATCCGTCCTTCATGTTCTGGGCGATGAAGCCGCTCCACCCGCCGATGGCCTTGGTTTTGAACTGATGTTGCCCTTTTCAGCTCAAGGTGCTGGAATTGGCCGATGACTCGATGTCCAGTCCAGTTGTCATGTACACGTCGGACAACGTGATAGTCATCGGTCCTTGGCGGAAGATGAAGGCATTGAAGCTGTCGTTCCAGAAGTAAGTTGTGGTCGATAGAAGCGGTTCATCTTTTTCCATGCCGGCAATGGACAGTTCCAGGCACTGGGCGATCCCGGTCTCCTCCCACTGGGTGTACTGGCCGATCGCACCCTTTTGTACCACTCACTCCAGGCTGCATTGGTGGTCGGCCACAATTTGAACGTCCCGTTCCAATGGGCGAGGGACGGCTTGGTGATGTTGAAAGGAATCCGGTTGGTTTCGGCTATGATTATATCGGCTGGATCCGTGTTGCCAATGGGGCCGAGAAAGTACCTTTGCGCTTGTGTCAGGTTGGGGATAAACACTTGGTGTGACAGGCGCTACAGTTAAAGAAAAAGGGGGCGCTAATCAAGAACGGTTGCATATTACGGTTCAAAGAGGGGAAAAGTACTAATCAGGAAGAAGAAAACGAAGGAAAGTGCTACTTGAAAAAAATGACTGAATGTAATATCGATGCAACACGGTTAGAGAAGCAAATCTGGATGAAAAAAGAGTTATGGATCGGAAAGGAGTACCTCACGGAACTCGGCCATGGCGGTGGCCGGAACAGCAGCGGCTACAGATGGAGCGGCAACGGTGGCTGGCGCAGCGGAGGTGCTCGAAGCGGCGGCGGTGGAGGCCATCGGAGTGCTCGGGGGGTGAAGTTGGGTCTAGTCTAAAGAGCGCGACGAAGTCTGACGAGCGCCGATGGAATCGCCGAAGAGGAGAGAGAAGGCAGGAGGCTTGTGTGCAAAGGAGGCTGAGTGCGTTTTGAAGGCGTAGGCATCTCGGCCGAGGGAAGTGGGTATTTAAAAGGCATTTGGGAAGAAGCCGAAGCAGTCTAGGTCAAGAAAGAAGCGAGAGTTTGAACAGGCAAGCAAATCCGCAACACTTCGTATCACGGACTTGGGGGGCATGTGTTAACACTGAAATTTAGTAATCGAATCCCTAAGTCTGCAAAGGCGAAGCAGAGTCGGATCGACATGAGACAGGGGTCGCATCGACTAAAGGAGTGATCGGCTGCGAGGCCAATCGGTTAAGGATGGAGCGGACAGGGGCGCCGATAGCCGATTTCAGATCCGGAAGCGGAGAAACTGTTTCTGATGCAGCAGTTTGAAGATAAGTAGAAGTCTCGGTTGTTAGTAGTGCGTTAACGATATTGCCACTTATGGATAGAGTCTTGTAACGGCAATTGTATCTGTAATTTAGGGGTTTAATTAAATTGTTAGTTGTAACACGGCATGGGTCTCGCTCGGGATAATGTTGTGTTTTAAATAGTAGTTTAGATAGAGTCCAGGGTTTGTATAGATAATTGTATCTTGGGTATAAATAGGACCCGAGACCCCCTGTAATTAGAGATTCAATTCAACATCAATCACAATCAAACCTTCGGCACATCGCCAACCTTTTTCTTCAGACGAGCACTTTGTTTGGCTACGGGCTGCATCGTTTCGATCCCCAGATCTAGGTAAATGCTTGTCATTAGTAGTATAATCTATTGTTTCTAGTGCTTCCATCGTAATGACACATTAGAATCAGGAGTTTATACTGTGCTATTTATCATATAGCGCATATAAATTAGACCAATGTTTGGATCTATCCTGCCATTGGCTAGTTCTATCAAGAACTTGCAGCCAATAGGGCTAGATCTAAAGATTGGCTGGTTTATATGCGGTATCCACCGTCTCGAGAGAGATAAATCGGCTACAACAGATCGGGTTGTTCTTTTTATACTTAATGTTGCATCGGGTTTGAACTATTAAGTCGTTTTTAGAACTATCAATGATCTGTTCAGCTGAGATTTATATTATTTAGAGACAGCGTCGGGGTTTCAGCCGGCCTTATCTGCCCTGATATATTTCTTTTAATATGTTTATTGTTAGATTTGTATTAGGACTGCCTCTTATGTTAAGATTGCATTCTTGTCGGACGTTGCCAGTCGAAATCAGCCTACCATCCACAGCCGATGGTCGATTTCCAGGCTATGCATCTGTTTCAAGAGTGATATCTTTCTATAAGATTCATCGGAGTACTAGCCGATTCATTGTTAGCTTTCTAGTATCGGCTAGGCTATCGATCCATATATTTATTATTTTTCGCTGTATTTGCGTTAAGCGGCTGATGCTGTCTCGGTATAGCTGATCCATTCCAGTCACTTGGCTTAAATATGGTTTAGAATAGCATATATATGTTTATAGATTCCCTTAGCCGATCCAAGTGGGGATCTAACCTAACACTTAATTCATATTTTCTTGTTTTTCTTGTTGATTGATAGATCAAATCAACCGACACGCCCGCACAACATAGGCGGCCGAGAAGGACCTGCACTGGAGTCAAGCAGATCTCCCAGGCCAGCGCGTGAGAGAGATTTTTCATCAACAACGACGAACAAAGCACTTCAACAAAACAGGCTAAAAAGCTACTGAAACAGGGAACAAAACCATTTTTAATGTATTCATGACATTTTTATGAATTTAATGAGATTTGAATGGGCTTAAACGGAGCTCGGATTGAAAAGATATGAATTTTAGAAGATTATTTGTGTTTTTACTAAAACAGGAAAAATCGCTAATTATTTATTGCGCAATAAATCTCAGAATTGCGTCAGCGCTAAGGCTGACGTCAGCGATGGCGTCATCGGCCGCGGAAGCACCGGTCCACGGTGGACCGGGTCCACGGGCCGAGAGGGAGCGGCGCACCACGTGGCGCACACGTGGCACCGAGGTGGCGGCCACGTGGCGTGCCACGCGGGCGAGCGGGAGCGGACGGCTCCGATCTACCGAGGCAGATCGGACGGTTGGGGAGGGGCGCGGGCGGCACGGACGGCCGACGATGTCGCACAGTGGCTGGAGACCAGCCGACACCATTTGGGCGGCGGCGCGGGCGGCGGAATGCCGCGGCTCACGCGCGGGCGAAGCCGCGTGCACTCGAGAGCGGTGGCTCGCGTTCGACCAAGAGGGGAAAAGGGAGGCGCTCACCGTGGGGCGCCGGAGATGGATGGGACGACGGCGCAGACAGTGAGGGAGACGGTGGGCGGCGACGAAGAGGGGCGATGGAGAAGGAGCGGGCGCCGGGGATGGAGATGGAGGCGACGGCATCGTCCGGATGGCTCGGGACGGCGGGGAATCGCGGCCGAAGGCCGGCGACGGGCTCGGGAGCTTGGGCGCACGGTGTCGGAGCGAAAGAGAGAGGAGAGCTCGAGTGAGGGCGTGGGAAGGACGGGGAGCTCGGTGGCCGGCTTTTAAAGGTCGCGGGAAGTCGGTGGCAGCCGGGATAGGGGAAATTGATCCCTCGAGTAAAAGAGGGGAGGGATTTGGGGATTTAATGGCCGGCAATCAAATCCGGCCATTAGGGGGCGCAGGAACGGCGGCCGGGGCGATTAAAGCCGGCAGGAAAGGCGGGGGAGTGATGGCCGTGCCTTTAGGGCGCGCAGGAGAGGCGGGCGGTCGGGATTCGCGCGGGGCAGAGGCGGCGCCAATGGCGGCGGGGTGGTCGGAGGTAGGGGATGGGGCTGACAGGTGGGCCCCACCTGTCAGTGTCCCGGGGAGAAGGGGAAACATACTTAAATTTTGGGCGCAAGGGCTAAACGGGCCATGGCCTTCGGCCGGCCTGCGAGGGAGAGAGGGGAGGGGCACGGCGCGCGGGAACGGATTGGGCCGTCGACTCGGGCCGACGGCCCACTGTTGACGAGAAAAATCAACACGTCGACACAGGAGATGCGCTTAGCTCCAGCGCGGGTGTGTCAGTCAGTTTGATCCTGCCACTGACAAGATACGCAGAATAGCATAGCATAAATCATACCGGCCGATAGACCGATATTCAAAACAGCCGATTGTGTGATTCCAGTCGATGCCGAAGTCCAGATAACTCGTCAGCTGAAACCCTGACGAAACCCTTGTTGGTAGCCATCAGGCAAGCTAGAGACTACGGATGTAATCACGACTTAGTAGGTCAAACTGAATTGATGTTGCACTAAGTATGAAAAGAAACGTAATATCTAGACAATCAAGCCTTTGACTAATTTTCAGGGTGGTAGATGACTAAGCTAATCTAATCTGATATAACGATTTAGCCGATATCGGCAGCAACCCTAAAACAAGAGACAATCGATAGAGCCAAATCGAAATACTAGGACTAGATTAACATAGACATATAATTAGCCGGCTAACCCTCTGGTGAAACATTAGCATGAACCTATCAGCTAACAAGACTTAGATTACCGATGACAATCTAGTAGGTCGGACCTAACCAATGCAGCACGAGATTGTATATGATAATCTAATACTCGATGAGCCGATAGATCTGTCTAATGTGATGGATATAACAAATCTACCTAAAGCAACATTACGTTTACAGAAACATCGACTTAATCAGAATATCGAACCTAACTGAGAAAGTCCTAACTAAGCCGATGTATCTATGAACGGTAATGAAACTAAAGATAGATACGATATACCTGGGCCGGTAGGACCTTGACTTACCCCTTCGCCGGAGATAAAAGCCGATGCAGCCCGGCGTCGGGTGCCAGTCTCGCCGGATGATGAACAAAGTAGAAAAGTAAAAGGTGGCGATGCGCCGAGGTTGTATTGATCGAGAGAGATATTTTACATGAACCCCGGGCTTATATATTTATACCCATGGGCTAACAGAGATCCTAACAGATTACAAATCCAAACTTTTCTAAAGATAAAAGGAAACAAACCGAATCCTTACCGGATAATAACACACTTTTCTAAAGATAAAATAAGAAACTAACAAACTCTTCTTAATTAATAGATACAATTGCCTTTTTAGGACTCTATCCTTATATGGCAATCCTCATGAAGCACATCATCTTGATCCGACGGTGTCTCCAATGTTGTTATACCGAAATCGACTACATCGGCTTGCCTTATCTAATTTGGTATCATCCGATGGACACCTTAGCTGATTCGGGTTCCGGGGCTTACCAAATTCTGCTGTTAACACCCACAGGCCGAACGGGCAGGAAAAGGACGGGAGGAGAGAGAAAAGGTTTTTCACGGGATTTAATAATTCTGATTTCAATTTTAATTGATTAAAAATTATTTATAGTGCTCTGAAAATTACACTAAAAATTCTGTTAGTGTATTTTGACATGTAGAATTTAGGAAAAATCCTACCATGCCATTTTCATTTAGATTTTTGCTTTTAAAATTATTTGTTTGCTCCAGGTTAATTTCCAACTATTTTTATTGTGATTTTTCTTTTACGATTTTTAAAAGGGGAAAACACCTTAGGGTGTGACAGGTAGTAGTACATTGTACTCTCGAGAGAGAGAGAGAGTGAGACATTTCTAGAGTCATGAGGAGGAGGTTGTCTCATAGAAAATGGCCCAGTTTACCGATTTCTATACAAACCAAACGGCCCTTGTGACCATCAAGTCCAAATAATAATTGACTATTTTTGAAAACCTCTCGCGCCGCTCTTCCCAGGGGCGGCTCGGGAGGTGACGGCCGGCCGCCCCTCGCCCCTCCTTCCTCCTCCCTCGCCTCGCCGTCGCCCGAGCGGCCACCAGCAAAGCCGCGCGACCGCAAGGACGGCGGCGGCGGGGCTTCTCCTTGGCGGCAAGCTCAGGTGGCCAGGGGCGGCGCCCGGAGCTAGAGCGAGTGAGAGAGAGAGAGGCGCAGGACGAGTTGAGGAAGGCGACCGTGGCGTCGTGCTACACCTCCTTCGAGTCGCCGCCCGCGACGCCACGACGTGCCGATGCCGGCGCGGCGACGACGCCGAGGTACGGGAGCCACACGCTAGTGTCGACCAGATCCGGCCGCAACTTGTAGACACAGATCCGACGCCATCCTCCACAGATCTGGTCACCCCGCTCACGGTTGACCCCGCGCTCCTCGTTGACACGCGCATTGTCGTCCCGGGCGTCGGCGGCGATCTCCTGCGCCGTCGTCCACCATAGGAGAAGTCACCAGCGCCGCCGACGCCGTAGAGGAAGTAGAGACCGAAGGGCACAAAGAGGTTGGGGATGGACGAAATCCATAGTCATGGCGCTACGCGGTCCACTAGTCGTGTCACGCCCACCACAGCGCGCATCAGGCGCGGGGCATCCCGCACCTCGAGGCAGAAGGTGGAGCTTCTGTACGGGTTGCCAACGATGCCGCTTTCCTGGACGGGGTCCGATGGCGGCGGCGGCGCTAAGAGCCGGTGGCTGCGGGGCCCTGCTCATCGAGCTCAAGGTGAGCTCGCCTTCATGTTTGTATTGTGTGTGTCGAGGCCTCGAGCGACGGCGGCGGCGACCACTGAGGCAACGCGGGCTGAGACTCCCAATTTTTTGGCGGCAGGGCAGGTGGTGCCAGTACAGGTGGACGGTCTTACGTGGCAGGCTGGAGGAGGAGGAGGCCGACATCGAGCTGCAAGAGCGCGTGGCCGTGGACGGCGTGGACGGCAGTGGCGGGGATGGTGGTGTCGGCGGGGTTGGTGCGGCGGCGGTAGTAGGGAACGGGGAGTACAAGGAGTAGAAAAAGAAATGATGAAAGAAAAAATAGAAAAAAGAGAAAAAAAGAAAAAAAAGAGAAAAAGGAGAGCAGAAAGGAAATAAAAAGAGAAAAGAGAACAAGAAAAAAATGTAAAAAGAGGGGGAAAAGAAAAAAAGGAAAAAGGAAAAAAGAAGAAAAGTGAGAAAAAGGAAAAAAAAAAGTGCGCTGGATCCAATAGGTACATGCTTGGATCTAGCGACCGCGTGGCCGGAGTGACCCCCGGACGTGTATGAGCCGATGTGTGGAGAGGTTGCGGTCTTGATGCTGCAACATGAGGGCACGCGTTGTGGAGACGTGGCCAGCGGCGGAGGTGATCGGCGAGGTGCGGATTGGGCGAAGGCTGGCATGACGCGGCGAGACATGGCAGGCTCGTGGTTGCAGCTTAAGGTGGCACGGAGAGGCCAGACGGTGGCTTAGAGGCCAGACGGTGGCTTTCTCCCCTCGCTTGCGCTGGTTGCTAGCCGCAACAGAGAAAGAGATAGTGAGAGCAGCCCGGTCGAACACCGCGGGCAGTGAATAGTGAACAGAGGAAAAGAAAAGAAAAGAAAAAGAAGAAAAAAAGGGAAAAAGGAAAAATTGAGAAAAATGGGGAAAAATTTTGGAAAAATAGAAAAAGTATTTAGAAAGGATTTGGGAAAATATTTGGGCAAAAATATATTGTTTTCTCGTATATTTTTCTCGGAGCAAATTCGGAAAATTGAAATCGGACTTTTCGGAGATTTTGTTTCGCGTCGTTTTAATCCGGATTTTGCTCATTTCTTCCCGCCATTTGAAATATGTTCCTTTTAGTGAAAAGTTGGTGAAAAGTTTGAAAATATATTTTTAATTAATTTTGGGAATACTATATTTTTATTTGGAATTTTTAGAGTGAAGGAAAATAGCAATTGGAAAATAGAATTGAAAAATCGGGAAAAGTCAAAATCGGCACTTGTTCATTGGTCACAAGGTGCTCGGCGCCGTACGCCCCGGCCTCGCGCCCGCGCATCGCCGCCGTCACCGTGCCGCGCCACATGCCGCGCGCTCGCGCTCGCGCCCGCGCCCAGCCCCGGCTCGCCCGACACACCACCCACGCCGCGCCTTGCCGCCCGCGCCGTGCGCCACCTCCGCCACGCGTTTGCCCGTCGTCACGCCCGCGCCCGCGCCCGCCACCCGTCGCCGCCGTACCCCGACCCCGTCCGCGACCTCGCCACGTGCCGCCCGTTCCGTGCCCCGCGCGCCGCCGCATTCGTCGCGCCGGCCCCGCCACCCGCGCGCCGCGTGCGCGCCCCGTACCGCGCCCGGACCCCCACCATCTCCCGTTCGTTCCCCTCCCGGCCGCGCCGATAAGGTGGCTCCTCTCCCCCTCTGTTTTCCCCACATCGCCGCCGTCCCTCGCCGTTCCTTCGCCATTTTCCCGCGCCGTTCCCGATGCAACCCTAGCCACCAAACGTCGCCGTCGCGGCGAGCCCCACCCCGTGCGCCGGAGCTCCACCCTCCCCAAGCGCCGCCGTCGTCGTAAGCCGAGCCGCCATCCTTTCCCCTCGCTTGCACCGGTTGCCGGCCACAACAGAAAGAGAGGGTGAGAGCAGCGCGGTCGAACACAAGTGGGCTGGAGAATAGTGAACAGAGGAAAAGAAAAGAAAAGAAAAAGAGAAAAAAAGGAAAAAAGGAAAAAAAATAGAGAAAATGGAGAAAAATTTTGGAAAAATAGGAAAAGTATTTAGAAAGGATTTGAGAAAATATTTGGGCAAAAATATATTGTTTTCTCGTATATTTTTCTCGAGCAAATTCGGAAAATTGAAATCGGACTTTTCGGAGATTTTGTTTCGCGTCGTTTTAATCCGGATTTTGTTCATTTCTTTCCCGCCATTTGAAATATGTTCCTTTTAGTGCTCGAACCTTCAAAACCTCGAGTACAAAACCCCTCCGTAGGTATTTCTAAACTTATTTTCTCAAATAAATGCGATCGACGTTTTGCGAAAACCCTAGGGCATCAACTCGTTTTCAAACTCGGATTTTACCCTAACAACCCTCGTCCTAAACTCGAGTAGAATTCTAGGCTAAACGTTTGGAGTTGTTCTTATGGTTCTTTTCGATCTCTCGGTATTTTATTGAATTCTGATCGAATTCAATTGATCTTTTGCACGTACGGATAGCAACCGAGGGAGCGAGCACTGACGACGTTGAAGACCCCGGCCAACAAGTGTGCGAGCAAGGCAAATCTACACATCCCTTTGAGCATATTGATCCTACTTTGCGAAATGATATTGGTTTCAATTACAAATTGCATGCTATACACAAATGAGTACCTATACTTGATATACCCTGCCTTGATATTGAATACCCTTAGAAATATTCTTTGTAACCTTCGATGTGATATGACCGGAGGCTAACTTCGGTAAAATGCTTAGCCACGCTTATGCTAGATTCTTACGTACTCATGATTTTACAAATAAGCCTCGTGCTTGGGCAACTATCTTTGGGAAAATAGTTGAGACACGGCAAGTGGAGACATGAGCGCCACATTGCCTCGATCATGTTGGAAATAGCTTTGATAAAAATGAAAATACAAACCAATGTTTTCAGACTGGGGCGGATGGATGGATTTGGGTGGTTTTCCGGGAAAGGCTAGTACCGTCCCTGGTCAATTAAGGACCGAGCCATGAGACTTATAACTTAGAGCGAACCAGTACAACCGTACTTCTCGAATGATATAGACCAAGCAGAGTAGATAGCCAAGCGAAGGCAGTATCCCTGCATAGTGGTTCAGGTGTGAGTGTTGAGTTAGGGACCTACCAAGGGTAGTGTGCCCATGATTATGATGAGATGAAAGGCTTTATGTGAATAGTAACCTGAACCTAACGATGACTTAAAGATTGAGTGAGTTTTCTCTCTTACCTCGGGAACGCCAGAACTCCTCTCACTGCTAGGAAATGACGGCTAGAGTGCATGAGGACTTAAGTTCATGGAGCGGGTACTGCCAAAGTGAGGTTATCGAAAGGCTTTGCCGTGACCGTCCCATATAGAGGGATGTAAGCTCATTCAATGAGTAGTTGCGGAGTACGGGTAAAGTATGCATCCACTGCAGTGTGAGTCAATCAATCTATTCGAATAGCCGTGCTCGCGGTTAATGAGCGACGTGACAAGTTTCTCCCGTGGCTAGACTCTTAAACTTTAAAATGATGGGTTGGTATGCATAATGATTTTGTTAGCTGGTGGGCTTAACTTCTCGACCTGCGAGAAGGGATAGACTCCCCAGAAAACCATGACGAACTGGAGACGGGAAACCATCCTTGGTATCACGATGGATGGCAGACAGAACCATCGCCGATTTAATATATTCTGGAACTAAAACTTGACTGGCTAGATGTTAGGCTTGTGAAATGATTTGTGAAAATCGGCTTTGTGCAAATGAACCTTAGCCATCCTTTGAATGACCTGTCATGTGCACCATTTCGTGTCGACTTGCTTGAGTACGTTGGGTACTCACCCTTGCTATACGCACAAACTTCGAGATGAAGGAAACGAAGAACCTGGAAGACCCCTATGCTTACTACCGGGAGGAATGAAGACAATGGAGCGCGCTAGGTCTTAGTCCCCAATCGTTGCCTGTGGCAATCGACATGCCGCTGCTTTTCGTCAACTTATCTCATCTAAACTCTGATTTGGTTGAATTCGGACCCTTAGGTCCTATATGTATTGGATATTGCCTTCGGGCCTATTATTGTAATAAGTCGTTGTAGACTATTCGTGCACTTTGCACTGGTAATTCAGAACTGTATTCGTGGGTACCAAACTACTCGATCCAGGATATGGTACTATGAACATGAATGATTCCCGTCCTCAAAAACGGGGTCGACAGAGCCGGTATCGAGCAAGCGGCTGTTGGAAAAGACCAACCGGCGCCCTACCCCGACTAGCCGGATAAAGGAAATATCCCTACGTAGGATTATTTTTGCAAATACAAACTATTTTCACAAAACAAATATACTTTTTCTCATACTCTTATCCCCATCTCCTTTGCTCAAATTGTTTTGATATTGTCCCTCTCTGACCCTAAATTACTTCCAAAACAGATGTCGGACCATGTCGGAGTTTGGGAGATCAAAGTTTCACGGGAAGAAGGATTCGTGTCACAACTCCAGTTATTGCTATGGTGCCTAAGGTACCCAGATGCACCCACCTACCGGATTACCCGGTATGGGAAGCCGCGGTTTCGGTTGAGGCCCGCATAAGGAGCGAGACACCCTATTGCTTCCACACTCGTTACCATAGAGATCTGGTAGAAGCAGCTCTTCAGGACGCAGCCCGTGAGGCATTCCTTCGCCTCAACGCCATTCATCGTGCTGAGCTCACCGTGACTAAGTTCGTGCACCACCCCTACCGGGAGGAAGGCAACCCAGTCTTCACCGTGGGGCCACCCCCTGCTGCTATAATCCTATGGTTACCCATCTGTCCCGCTGGGCAGAAACAGCGGATGACTGCTATGAAGAGGCATTGCTCGAGATCGACGACCAGCAACGACGCCACAATGATCTGGTCGAGGAACACCAAAACTGTGGAGATCAGATCAACTTGCTGCAGACCGAGCTGCAGGCTAACGGTGCCCAGTACGAGCAGCTCTCTGATCGTTATGTGGCCCATGGAGAAGCCTTGGTTGAGTTGGAAGAACAGCTTAGGAAGAGCAAGCAACAAGTCGGCCAGCTGGAAGAGCGACTTTGCTCCAACCCTGTCCCCGTTGCTAGTACTTCCACTGAAGTTGCACCAACACCCCCTGCCCCTGTGCCCGACCACTACTACCTCATGACTCCAACATGCTTGAACGCCTTTCAAGCCATGATGGAGCAAGCCTTCATGTTGAGCACAGAGTCAGGACCATACCTGATTGACCCCACTGCTGCTACCTCATTGGAACCCACCTCGATTTCCATGGTTGTACCATCCGAGCCTGGTTCGAGAGAGGATAACCCCATCCAGATCAACACTGACTCCGAGTCCGAGACAGAACCTATGGAGATCAAGTGGGAGCTCAGTGATGCTGATCCATTCAGAGGAGGAAGCTCCTACTCGTCGCATGACACTCACCGGAGGTCCTATCACCCTCAGGACTGCCCGGAAGAGTACCAGGCCGCCAAGCAGGAAGGTCGGACATGACTCTGAGGCCACTACCTCTGAGCCATGGGGACTTCGATTTGCTTCGGCCAAGGATCACCCCCTGCCAGCACCTGGATCATGCGGATGGCTGGATGACTAGTTGGACATCAGCAGCAGCCCTGGTCTTGATTTGGATGGAGTTAAGACAGCAATGACCAAGCCCCCTACCCTCTTATGTATGATACCCTAGAACGATGTCAGTAATGTTGTATTGTGTCGTATGGACTATACAAGTCCAATGTATCCCTCAGATGTAACATTTAAGAACTGATAATGAAGTTCTATGTTATGTCCTAAATGAGTTTATTCCACCAAGCTTGCTTTGAAAGATCACTTCAAACAACTCAAAGAAAATTCCTTAGTATCGCGACGTTAGCAAAGCGAGTCTCTTACCTTATCCCCATTGTTCAGATGGCGCATCGTCGCAGAGCCCCAGCAGCTCCCGAGAACCCGCCAGAGCCTAACCCTTCCACCCTAGCAGAAATCATGGCTTTGCAAACCCAATTGCTGCAAGCTATCGCCCATAACCAAGGCAGTGCGGAGGATCAAACCTCGACGAATTTATGAGGGCAAAACCACCGACATTCTCCTCGGCAATTGAACCCATGGACGCCGAAGATTGGCTAAGGGTAATAGAAAAGAAGCTGACTCTCGTCCGAGTATGGGAAGCCGACAGAGTCGTCTTCGCTACCAATCAGCTAGAAGGACCCGTAAGTGATTGGTGGGACACCTACAAGGAAATACAGGTTGAAGATGCCGGTGAACCCACGTGGGAGGAGTTCACGGCTGCCTTCCATGAAAATTTTGTACCCGTTGCGGTTATGAGGATGAAAAAGAACGAGTTCTGCAGGTTGCGCCAAGCCAACACCATGGTACAAGAGTACCTTAACAAGTTCACGCAGCTTGCCTGTTACGCCACTAGCGATCTGGCGACGAAGAGGAAAAGATGGACAAGTTTATTGAAGGGCTGAACGATTAGTTAAGAGGACCGATGATCGGTCAAGACCACGCTAGCTTTCGAGCCTCATCAACAAGGTCATAAGGCTTGAGCATGACCAAAGGACGGTTGAAAACAACCGGAAGAGAAGACTTGCTCTAGCCCGCCCGATTCAAGGAACGCCCTAGCGACCCAAAGGAGCAACCCCGTCGGGTTGGAAGCCCGCCATTTGTAGCAACCCATCGCCCTGCCACACCTGGCAATGTCAGCAGGCCACCTGCAACCCCGTCTCGCATTCCAGCACCTACCTTGGCAGCCCCAGGAGCCGGGAATGTCAATTGCTTCAATTGCGGAGAGCTTGGGCATTATGCCAACAGCTGCCCTAAGCCGCGCAACACCCCCAACCGCACCGGAGCCAATGCCGTTGCAGTACGAGGAACCCCTGCTCCAGTACCTGGACACGTTTGTTTAGAACACCCCAACCTAAGGAAGCTGCGACCGGATTCCGCCGTGATCAAGTTAACCATGTGCGTGCTGAGGAAGCTCGGGAGGACCAAAGCGTGCTAATGGGTATGTTTTCTATCCATTCCGCACCAGTTAAAGTTTTGTTTGGTTCTGGAGCTTTGCATTCATTTATATCGTCGAGGATAAGAAAAGAGCACAATTTGCACCGAGTAGACCTTAAGAAACCCATGGTAGTACACTCACCCGGGGGAGATGTGACCATACCCCATGCGTGCATCAATGTGCCCATTCGGATCAAGGACGTGGTATTCCTGTCCAACCTTATGGTTTTGCCATCCCAAACCTTGGACGTTATACTAGGAATGGATTGGTTAACCAAGAACCAAGGGGTACTAGACTATGGACGAAGAGAAGTTACCCTATCTACCCCATGGGGATCATCGATGATAGTAGCCATGGATCAAGACCCTATGCTCTGTGACCGAGCTAGGGGAATATTCACCATACTACCCATAGATGGAATGCCAATAATCCAGGACTACCCAGACATATTTCCTGAAGAATTACCAGGAATGCCCCCAGACCGAGACATAGAGTTCATTACGACCTCATGCCCGGTACCGCCCCATAGCTAAGAGACCCTACCGGATGCCGGTGAATGAATTGGAGGAACTTAAGAAGCGAGATAAGGAACTGCAAGAGAAAGGCTTCGTACACCCTAGTTCTTCACCCTGGGGAGCCCCAGTATTGTTTGTTAAGAAAAAGGACGGAGGCAAGAGAATGTGCATAGACTATCGGTCATTGAATGAGGTTACCATTAAGAACAAGTACCCGTTACCTCAAATCGACGACCTGTTTGATCAACTCAAGGGAGCCCGAGTGTTTTCAAAGATCGATCTTCGATCTGCATACCATCAGCTGAAGATTAGGACTCAGGATATACCCAAGACTGCGTTCTCTACACGCTACGGCTTGTACGAGTTCACAGTAATGTCTTTTGGACTGACCAATGCCCCGGCCTACTTCATGAACCTCATGAACAAAGTATTTATGGAATATCTGGACAAGTTCGTGGTACTGTTCATTGATGATATCCTCATCTACTCCAAGGATGATGAAGAACACGCAGAACATCTGCGCTTGGTACTAGAGAAGCTGCGAGAGCACCAGCTATATGCCAAATTCAGCAAGTGTGAATTTTGGCTTAAGGAAGTAGCTTTTTTGGGACATGTGATCTCAGCAGGAGGCGTAGCAATAGACTCCGCCAAGGTCAAAGCTGTTACCAAATGGAAAGCACCCCAGTCGGTAACAGAGGTTAGAAGTTTCTTGGGATTGGATGGATATTACCGACGGTTTATAAAAGGATTGTCTAAGAAAGCCCGACCCCTGACCCAACTATTGAAGAAGGAAAAGAAGTATGCATGGACTGAGCAGTGTCAACAGGCATTTGACCAGCTCAAAGAAAAGTTAACCACCGCCCCGATCTTAGTCCTACCGGACAACCAGAAAGACTTCGTTATATATTGCGATGCATCTCGACAAGGATTAGGAGGTGTGTTGATGCAAGAAGGAAAGGTTGTTGCTTATGCCTCAAGACAACTGCGACCTCATGAGAACTATCCCACCCATGACTTAGAGTTGGCCGCAGTAGTGCATGCCCTGAAGATTTGGAGGCACTACCTGATTGGAAACCATTGCGACATATACACGGACCACAAGACCTTAAAGTATTTCTTTACCCAGACAGATCTTAACCTACGCCAGAGAAGATGGCTGGAACTGATCAAGGATTATGACCTAGGAATCCATTACCACCCTGGCAAGGCCAATGTCGTGGTTGACGCTTTGAGCCGCAAAGCCCAGTGCAACCAACTAAGGACGGAATATATGGCCAACGAGCTTCAAGAAGAGATAGCTCGGCTTAACCTGCAGTTGATTCCTCAAGGACAACTGAGTTCACTGGAGATACAACCTCTCCTACGAAGTCAAATTAAGGAAGCCCAGCAGGATTGTGAGGAAGTCCGGCTAATCAAGGAATGCATGGCTGAAGGACTAGCCAAGGAATTCACAGCCGACGACGCTGGAACCCTATGGCATCGAAAAAGGATTTATGTACCCGAGAAAGGCAGATTGAGGAAGCTAATCTTGAAGGAAGCCCATGAGTCAGCATACTCGCTACACCCGGGCAGCACCAAAATGTACCAGGATTTGAAAACGGAATACTGGTGGCCCAACATGAAAAGAGACATAGCGGAATACGTGGCCATATGCGATGTATGCCAACGAGTTAAGGCTGAGCATCAGCGACCAGCAGGATTGCTGCAACCGCTCAAAATCCCTTAGTGGAAATGGGATGAAATAGGCATGGACTTTATAGTAGGATTACCTAAAACTGCTACCGGATACGATTCCATTTGGGTGATCGTGGATAGACTGACCAAGACTGCCCGATTTATCTCGGTCAAGACTCGGAATAGCAGCGCCAAATTGGCTGAGCTGTACATGTCCAGAATCGTGTGCCTACATGGAGTACCCACAAGGATTGTGTCAGACCGTGGCACTCAGTTCACATCTCACTTTTGGGATAAGTTTCACGAGGCGTTAGGAACTCACCTTGCCTTCAGTACTGCTTATCACCCTCAGACAGATGGACAAACTGAGAGGACGAACCAAGTCCTAGAGGATATGCTAAGAGCCTATGCGTTGGATCTTACTAAGGACTGGGAGAAATGCATGCCCTACGCAGAGTTCTCCTATAACAACAGCTACCAGGCTAGTCTGAAGATGTCATCGAACGAGGCCCTATTTGGACGAAGATGCCGCACTCCGTTGATGTGGTCAGAAATCGATGAACGAGTCGTATTTGGACCAGACATCATTAGGAAGGCCGAAGAGAAAGTTCGACTGATAAGAGATCGGCTTAAGGTAGCCCAGTCTCGGCAAAAGAGCTATGCGGACACTCGCCGAAGAGATTTGGAATTCAAAGTAGGTGACTTTGTGTACCTAAAAGTCTCGCCACTAAGAGGAACCAAGAGGTTCAAGGTCAAAGGAAAACTGGTGCCAAGATATGTTGGACCTTTCCCGATAAGCGCCAGAAGAGGCAAAGTGGCTTATCAACTGGACCTACCGGAAAATCTTTCCGATGTACACCCTGTCTTTCACGTGTCACAACTGAAGAAGTGCTTGCGAGTACCGGAAGAACAAATCCCCTCGAAAGACGTCCTTATCAGTGAGGACCTCACATACCCCGAATTCCCTGTAAAGATTTTGGACGAAGCTGAGAATAAGACTAGGACCAAAACATGGCGAATGTACAAGGTGCAATGGAGCAATCACACGGAAGATGAAGCCACTTGGGAAAAAGAATACTTTTTGAAGACCGAGTACCCGATCCTATTCCGCAAACGGTAAGAAATCTCGGGGACGATATTTATTGTTAGGGGATAGGTTTGTAACGCCCTAAAAATCGGAGAATTTTAAAAACCGGAAATTAAAAATGGAACTTACAAAAACTTTTGCTTGTTGTTTCTTGATCGTGTTTATTGCTTCTTATTTGCCAGCTTGGTTGCATGAATTTATATGTGAACGATTCATCTCGATGTTTGTGAAAAACCAAATGATTTGGATTTCTGTTGGGGAGAAAAATCTCGAAGTCTAAGGTTAGGAATTTTAAAATAAAATAGGATGTGAGGTAAATTCATAGAAATGTGTGTTTGGAAAATAAAATATAAATTGGTGATTGTAGAATATTAATTAGGAAATGAAATGGGCAATAAAATATTTTAAGGGATTTATATAAAACCTAGAAATTAGTTGGAATTAAAAATAGTGATTTATAAATTTAACAAAAAGGATTAAATTAAATATGGTGATATATATTTTTAAATAAATAAAGTTGGTGAAAAGTTTGAAAATATATTTTTAATTAATTTTGGGAATACTATATTTTTATTTGGACTTTTTAGAGTGAAGGAAAATAGGAATTGGAAAATAGAATTGAAAAATCGGGAAAAATCAAAATCGGCACTGTTCATTGGTCACAAGGTGCTCGACGCCGTGCGGCCCCGCCTCGCGCCAGCCGCGCGTCGCCGCCGTCACCGTGCCCGCGCCACACGCCGCGCGCCGCGCTGCACCCGCGCTCAGCCCGGCTCGCCCGTACACACCACCCACGCCGCGCCCGCCCGCCGCGCCGTGCGCCGCCTCCGCCACGCGTTTGCCCGTCGTACTAGCCGCGCCCGCCACCCGTCGCCGCCGCGTCGGACCCGCGCCCGCGCCCGCCACCCGTCGCCGCCGTACCCGACCCCGTCCGCGACCTCGCCACGTGCCGCCCGTTCCGCGCCGGCCCCGCACGTCGCCGCATTCGCCGCGCCGGCCTCGGCCACCCGCGCGCCGTGTGCGCCCGCCGTACCGCGCCCGACCCCACCATCTCCCGTTCGTTCCCCTCCCGGCCGCGCCTATAAGGTGGCTCCTCTCCCCCTCTGTTTCCCCCACATCGCCGCCGTCCCTCGCCGTTCCTTCGCCGTTTTCCCGCGCCGTTCCCGATGCAACCCTAGCCACCAAACGCCGCCGTCGCGGCGAGCCCCACCCCGTGCGCCGGAGCTCCACCGCCCTCCCAAGCGCCGCCGTCGCCGGTAAGCCGAGCCGCCATCCTTTCCCCCTCCTCGCTTGCGCCGGTTGCTTGGCCGCAACGAGAGAAGAGAGAGTGAGAGCAGCCGGTCGAACACACAGTGGGTGGAGAATAGTGAACAGAGGAAAAGAAAAGAAAAGAAAAGGAGAAAAAAGGTAAAAAGGAAAAAAATAGAGAAAATGGAGAAAAATTTTGGAAAAATAGGAAAAGTATTTAGAAAGGATTTGGGAAAATATTTGGGCAAAAATATATTGTTTTCTCGTATATTTTTCTCGGAGCAAATTCGGAAAATTGAAATCGGACTTTTCGGAGATTTTTTCGCATCGTTTTAATCCGGATTTTGTTTATTTCTTTCCCGCCATTTGAAATATGTTCCTTTTAGTGCTCGAACCTTCAAAACCTCGAGTACAAAACCCCTCCGTAGGTATTTCTAAACTTATTTTCTCAAATAAATGCGATCGACGTTTTGCGAAAACCCTAGGGCATCAACTCGTTTTCAAACTCGGATTTTACCTAACAACCCTCGTCCTAAACTCGAGTAGAATTCTAGGCTAAACGTTTGGAGTTGTTCTTATGGTTCTTTTCGATCTCTCGGTATTTTATTGAATTCGATCGAATTCAATTGATCTTTGCACGTACGGATAGCAACCGAGGAGCGAGCACCGACTACGTTGAAGACCCCGGCCAACAAGTGTGCGAGCAAGGCAAGTCTACACATCCCTTTGAGCATATTGATCCTACTTTGCGAAATGATATTGGTTTCAATTACAAATTGCATGCTATACACAAATGAGTACCTATACTTGATATACCCCGCCTTGATATTGAATACCCTTAGAAATATTCTTTGTAACCTTCGATGTGATATGACCGGAGGCTAACTTTGGTAAAATGCTTAGCCACGCTTATGCTAGATTCTTGCGTACTCATGATTTTACAAATAAGCCTCGTGCTTGGGCAACTATCTTTGGGAAAATAGTTGAGACACGGCAAGTGGAGACATGAGCGCCACATTGCCTCGATCATGTTGGAAATAGCTTTGATAAAAAAATGAAAATACAAACCAATGTTTTCAGACTGGGGCGGATGGATGGATTTGGGTGGTTTTCCGAGAAAGGCTAGTACCGTCCCTGGTCAATTAAGGACCGAGCCATGAGACTTATAACTTAGAGCGAACCAGTACAACCGTACTTCTCGAATGATATAGACCAAGCAGAGTAGATAGCCAAGCGAAGGCAGTATCCCTGCATAGTGGTTCAGGTGTGAGTGTTGAGTTAGGGACCTACCAAGGGTAGTGTGCCCATGATTATGATGAGATGAAAGGCTTTATGTGAATAGTAACCTGAACCTAACGATGACTTAAAGATTGAGTGAGTTTTCTCTCTTACCTCGGGAACGCCGAACTCCTCTCACTTGCTAGGAAATGACGGCTAGAGTGCATGAGGACTTAAGTTCATGGAGCGGGTGCGCCAAAGTGAGGTTATCGAAAGGCTTTGCCGTGACCGTCCCATATAGAGGGATGTAAGCTCATTCAATGAGTAGTTGCGGAGTACGGGTAAAGTGTGCATCCACTGCAGTGTGAGTCAATCAATCTATTCGAATAGCCGTGCTCGCGGTTAATGAGCGACGTGACAAGTTTCTCCCGTGGCTAGACTCTTAAACTTTAAAATGATGGGTTGGTATGCATAATGATTTTGTTAGCTGGTGGGCTTAACTTCTCGACCTGCGAGAAGGGATAGACTCCCCAGAAAACCATGACGAACTGGAGACGGGAAACCATCCTTGGTATCACGATGGATGGCAGACAGAACCATCGCCGATTTAATATATTCTGGAACTAAAACTTGACTGGCTAGATGTTAGGCTTGTGAAATGATTTGTGAAAATCGGCTTTGTGCAAATGAACCTTAGCCATCCTTTGAATGACCCTGTCATGTGCACCATTTCATGTCGACTTGCTGAGTACGTTGGGTACTCACCCTTGCTATACGCACAAACTTCAGATGAAGGAAACGAAGAACTGGAAGACCCCTATGCTTACTACCAGGAGGAATGAAGACAATGGAGCGCGCTAGGTCTTAGTCCCCAATCGTTGCCTGTGGCAATCGACATGCCGCTGCTTTTCGTCAACTTATCTCATCTAAACTCTGATTTGGTTGAATTCGGACCCTTAGGTCCTATATGTATTGGATATTGCCTTCGGGCCTATTATTGTAATAAGTCGTTGTAGACTATTCGTGCACTTTGCACCTGGTAATTCAGAACTGTATTCGTGGGTACCAAACTACTCGATCCAGGGATATGGTACTATGAACACGAATGATTCCCGTCCTCAAAAACGGGGGTCGACAAATTGCTTGTTCACCGATGAGGATGTGACCATTTTTAGGAGAGATGACTCATCCGTGGCCCTTAAGGGAAAGTTGAAGGGTGATCTCTATCTTGTTGATTTCGACATAGATAGAGTATACCCCGAAGCTTGCTTAATGCCTAAATCCTTCATGGGTTGGCTATGGCATCGAAGGCTAGCCCATGTTGGGATGTGAAATTTGTCAACTCTTTTAAAAGAGGAACACATTCTCGGTCTTACTAATGTAACCTTTGAGAAAGATCGTGTGTGTAGCGCTTGTCAAGCCGGGAAGAAAGTTGGAAACCCACATCCTATCAAGAACATCATGACCACCTCAAGACCACTCGAGCTTCTTCACATGGACCTATTCGGCCCCGTGGCTTATCTAAGCATAGGAGGTAATAAGTACGGATTTGTGATTGTTGATGATTATTCCCGTTTCACTTGGTTATTCTTTCTCCATGACAAAAGTAAACTTCAAGAAGTCTTCAAGGACTTCGCTCGACAAGCCCAAAATCAATATGATCTCTCCATCAAGCGAGTGCGGAGCGACAATGGAGGAGAATTCAAGAATACTCAAGTGGAGGAATTTCTTGATGAAGAAGGCATCAAACACGAGTTCTCCGCGCCATATGATCCACCTCAAAATGGCATCGTCGAGAGGAAGAACCGTACACTCATTGAAGCGGCTAGGACAATGCTTAATGAGTACAAGATCTCTGATGTCTTTTGGGCGGAAGCCGTGAGCACCGCATGCCATGCCATCAACCGTCTTTACCTTCACAAGCTTTTGAAGAAGACTTCCTATGAACTCTTGAGTGGTAAAAAGCCTAACATATCCTATTTTCATGTCTTTGGGAGCAAGTGTTTTATTTTGAGTAAGAGACCTCGTTCATCTAAGTTTGCACTAAGGTGGATGAGGGCTTCTTACTCGGTTATGAATCAAATGCCCATGCCTATCGGGTTTTCAACAAGACCTCCGGTATTGTTGAGATCACTAGGGATGTGACATTTGATGAATCTAATGGCTCCTAAGGAGAGCAAATTGTGGTACATGTTGTAGATGATGTGGACCCAAACAAGGCTATTGCAACGAAGGCTATTGGCGACATACGACCAGTCGAGACGCAGGATAATCAAGTTAATGGTGATCAACCTCTGTTGTCGACAGCCAATGGTTCTTCAACAAGTCAAGAAAATGAGGTATCGGAAGTTCCGGTGCACACAGCCCGAAACATCCGGTCAGATGCTCCAAGCCCTAGGGATCGGAACATCCGGGCATCAGGTCTACCGAAAGTTTCGGGCCCAGAAGGCCGGAACCTCTGGGAGGCTGGACATGAAGTCGTGCCTCCGGCACAAGTAGATGGGCTCAATTCCGAGGGCACTCAAGAGCTACCTGATCAGGTTGTAGTCCCCTTGGTGCACCATCCAAGGATACATCACACTGTTGTTGGCACCTTTTTTGGCAAAAGGCACGAACACGATCGAATCACCTAAAGCCTTGCGGTGGTTCTTGGTACGGAGTCGCCAACCACTTCAATCTAGCAAAAACTAGAACAAAGTGGGTTTTGTAGATCAAATCGGCTAGCGGAGCTGATTTAGATGGATAGATTGATAACTACTCGTCTCGTGAGCAAACGGAAAGTTTTCAAGACAAACTTACAAAGAATTGTCGCACTCTCGCAGCGGTGGCGGACGATTTACGGTGCAAATCGACAAAGATGGACTAAAATAGGGCAAAGTAGAAAAGAAGGCTGAAAATAAAGAAAACGATTCAAATAGATTGATTGTATGTTGTGTGTTTCGATATCTTACAATTGAACCGGCCTTGGCCCTTATATAGGGGTTGGTCTTGCCCTCTACAGGCCCTTCTCCACGTCCTATTCGGGATAAACATGTTTGGAAACCCGAAATACACCGTATGAAGAAAGGAAACCCGAAAACCGACGAAGTCGTCTAGGTTTCGGACTCTGCTGTCGACCGACCATATGCCTCCGGTCGACCGGCCCACTGTCCGGTCGACCGGCCTATACCGGCGGTCGAGCCGGCATCTCCGAAGAAACCAAAATTTCCAAATATTGGCAATCTTTCCTATTCGATTTCTAAGTGCCAATTTTGGGTGTAATCACATGCCCCTGCCTTTTATGATGAACATCGTGAATCTAAAAGCATAAGACATGTTTTAACTTGGAACGATAACTCAATTATCGGCCACACAATTCCCTAAGCATCCGCCAAATACTCGGGAAGTATTTCTTCAAATATTTACCGTTGATAGCCCGCTGAAACCGTTCTCCTTGAAGTGTCTCCAAGAAATACGCATTGCCTCGAACGATTCCATATATCCGATAAGGTCCCTCCCAACTTGGCGACCACTTACCGAATTCTTTAGATCGGGAACCCAAAGGCAAAATACTCTTCCATACTAGATCTCCTGCTTGGAACGTCTTTGCCTTCACCCTTTTGTTGTATGCTTTGGCCACTCTCTTCTTTTCTTTTTCTATCTCTTCCAAAGCCTTCAAACATTTGTCGACCACTTCATCAAGATTATCACCCATCAAGGACTTGTAGTCTTTGTCTGACAAATTGTCTTGCTCTATATATCGAAAAGAACCAAGATTTACCTCAACCGGTAAAACGGCTTCTTGTCTATAAACAAGCTCAAAAGGGGTCACCTTGGTAGCACCATGCTTGGATATTCTATGCGCCCATAAAGCTTCAGAAAGCACCTCATACCACCTTCTCGGATGTTCCTCGACTTTTTTCTTGATTAGCTTCAACAACGTCTTATTACTAGACTCGGCTTGTCCATTAGCCTGAGCGTAGTAAGGAGACAAACTCAACAGCTTAATTCCATAAGATTCGGCAACACTTTTCACTTCTTTAGACATAAAAGAAGCTCCTTGATCTGTAGTTAATGTTTGAGGAATGCCGAATCTATGAATAATATGCTTCAGAATAAAATCAATTACCTCCTTATGCGTCATATTCCTGAGTGGCACGGCTTCGGCCCACTTAGTGAAGTAATCTGTCGCAACTAGCATGAACCGATGCCCCTTTGAAGACGAAGGATAAATTTGACCAACAAAATCTAAAGCCCACCCCCGGAACGGCCATGGCTTAATTATAGGATTCAACACCGAAGCCGGTGCCAATGAACATTGCCGAACCGTTGACAAGCTTCACACCCCTTATAGTACCTAAAGCAATCATCAATCATCCTCGGCCAATAGAACCACTGCTCTTCGAGCGACCAATTCATCTTATGGGCCGATTGATGAGTCCCGCAAATTCCCTCGTGAACTTCACCCATAACAACCTTAGATTGATCGGTATCTAAACATTTTAATAGTACACCATCTATATTTCGGCGATATAGCTATTCATCAAGCAAAGTATATTTATACGCTTGCCGACAAACTTTCTGATCAACTCTAAGGCTAGGATCCTTCAAATAGCTAATCAAAGGAATTCGCCAATCATTTATTGTTCCCGGCACACATGTCCGAATTACCACTTAATTCGGCCCCGTATTGAGAAGATTGTGCCCCCAAGACCTCCTGCGAAGTCGGTCTGACCGGCCAAGCAAATCCGGTCAGACCGGCAACCACCCGCGGTCAGACCGGCCAAAAAACGCCAGTCAGACCGAATGCCATCCACGGTCAGACCGGCGATAGTGCGTCGGTCAGACCGCCTACGGTCTGCTTCTTTGCCAATTTCGCTCAAAAAATTATAATCAAGCACCGGTTGATCCAATATGAAAAATAAACCTCGTTTGATGCTATAACCAGATGCTTGTTGAGCTAAGTCATTTGCTCTAGAATTTTCATTCCTAGCAATATGCTTAATAGTAAATTCATCGAAACTGGCAATAATATCTAGGCATTGATCCAAATACCTGTTCAATGATACGTCGAAGCATTTGTAGACCCCGACAACTCGTTGCACCACCAATTCGAATCACCGAACGCTTCTACATGTGTAGCTCCAACGATCTCCATCACTTGTAAACCGAATAACAAAGCATTGTATTCGGCTTGATTATTTATACAATAATATTCTAAACGAACCGATGCTTCAAAGCATTGACCATTGGGCGAAATTAAAACTACACCTATGCCTTGACCCTCCTTACACGAAGAGCCATCAAAATAAACTTTCCAAGGTGTAACACTAACTACATGGACTCCATCTCCATAATCAACATCTACATGATGATCTACTATAAAGTCCGCTACAATCTGACCCTTCATAGATTTCAATGATTCATAGGCCAAATCATATTCAATCAATGTATATGCCCATTTGCCAATTCTACCACCTAGAATTGGCCTTTGCAACATGTGCTTAATGACATCGGTCTGACAAGCAACTATGCATGTACTAGATAACAAGTAATGACGCAACTTGGTACAAGCATAGTGTAAGCAAAGACAAAGCCTCTCTACAAATACATACCTCGTTTCGGCATCTAGAAGACGGCGACTTAAATATGTAATTATGTACTCCTTGCCGTCTTCCTCTTGTGTCAAAACAGCTCCAATAACTTTGTCTTCAGTAGCAATATACAGCCGAAACGGAATTCCAGTTTTAGGAGCTCGCACCATGGGTGGAGTAGATAAATATTTCTTCAAACCTTCAAACGCCTCTGTTGTGCTGCCCCCAAGTAAAATCGGCTTCTTTTTCAATCTAAAATAGGCACAAAAGCATCGATTTTACCTGCTAAGTTAGATATGAATCTTCTCAAATAGTTTACTTTACCTAGCAACCTCGAACTTCTCTCTTGCATGCCGGCGCTTTGAAATCTTGAATCTTTTCAACTTTCTTAGGGTCAATCTCAATCCCTCTCTCATGCACCATGAATCCTAAGAATTTTCCCGCTGACACACCGAAGGCACACTTGAGTGGGTTCATCTTCAAACCATACCGACGCATCCTCTCAAAAGTTAACCTTAAATCGGCCATATGTCCATCCATATCATCCGATTTGACTACAATATCATCAATGTAGATTTCTAGGATAAAACCTAACAAATCATGGAAAAATAGGTTCATCGCCCTTTGATACGTTGCGCCGGCATTCTTTAACCCGAATGTCATAACTACCCACTCAAACAACCCAACAAATCCTGGACACCTAAAGGCTGTCTTATACATATCTTCCTCTGCCATGAAGATTTGGTTGTAGCCGGCATTGACATCTAAAAAACTAATCACTCGATGACCTGAGGCATCATTTATTAGCATGTCGGCTATAGGCATGGGATACTCATCTTTAGGAGTGGCTTTATTTAAATCTCTAAAATCTATGCAAACCCTGATTTTGCCGCTCCCCTTCTTCTCTACCGGTACTATATTGGACACCCACTCTGCATACCAGCATGGCCTAATAAACCCCGCTTTCAATAATCGGTCTATCTCTTCTTTGACACGATCATATATAAGTGGGTTAAACCGACGAGGAGGTTGTTTATAAGGCCTAAACCCTGACTTTATTGGAAGTCGATGCTCAACAAGATCACGGCTAAGTCCAGGCATTTCATGGTATTCCCATGCAAAACAATCATTATATTCTCTAAGCAGCTCGATCATTCTAACCCTATGATCGGCTCTCATGTTTTTATTTACGAAGGTCGGTCTTGGTACGCTCCCATCTCCTATATCTATTTCTTCTAATGGGTCGGCTGATGTGAACCCTTGACCGAGCTTCTCTACCTCGTCAAAATCCTCTATAGTTTCCCCAATATCGTTCTTTGTTGACCGATATTCTCGAACTCTCTTTTGTAACCATTCCAAATTGGTGCTTTATTCATCATACAAAGTAATATCACCAAGCCGTGCTAAACTAGCCGGCTCTACGAAAATGAGTACAAAGCCTTCTTTGGAAACACTAATAAAGTCAAAACTAGAAAGATCTACCCCGATAAACACTTGCATATCTCCATGTTTCCATCCGACAGAAACATCGGCCATGGCAACCTCAGCCGATGTATCTGCCTGAACTACCTCAACCTCATCACTATCCCATTGTACTAGGCACTGATGTAAAGTAGATGGGACGCAGCAGTTGGCATGAATCCAACACCGCCCCAAGATGACACTATAGTTACCTTGTACATCGACGATGAAGAAGGCGGTAGGCAACGTCTTGTTCCCCACCGTAAGCTCGACGGACAAGATCCCCTTCGCCTCCGTTGATTCGCCGTTGAAGCCATTGAGAAGCATGTTGGTCTTCTTTAGCTCCGCCTCTTCGCGACCCAACTTCTTGAAGAGAGAGTAAGGCATCAGGTTCACCGCCGTGCCTCCGTCCACTAGCATCCTCGAAACTGGCTTCCCATCAATGTGGCCCTTCAGATAAAGAGGCTTCATGTGACGGTTGGACTCGTCGGGCTTCTCGAAGACCGCATCCTTTGGACCTAGCGACATTTGAGCGACTTCGGCCTTGTCCATGGCGCAAAACTCCATGGGCAACATGCAAACCATGTTGATCTCCATGTTCTCGCTGGACGATGCCTCCACAGCCGGTTGTTCACCCTTCTGAACAACTACCGGCTTCTCAGCAGTTAATGACTTACGTTTCCACTCCTTCGCAGGGGGTGGTAGCAACTCATCGAACTCCCTGTCTCTCCTCTCTTCGGCTTCCTTCTCCCTTAACTCGGAAGCGTGAAGACGCTGCAGCCTTCTCTTCTGGGTAGCCGTCAAATTCCCAGGCATCCACCTAGGATTTGGCTCTGTTCCAGGAGGCAAATAATGTCCCCCGTTGCTTTTACTCGAAGAGGGAGCTACTCTAGTATCCTTCTTACCAGAACATCGGTCAGACCGGCCCTGGTGGTCGGTCAGACCGGTATTGTGCCTGCGGTCAGACCGGCGACCAGGCCCGGTCGGACCGGAGCGAACATCAGACCGGCCAGATGGCGCGGTCTGACCGGATACAGACGCGCGGTTAGACCGACCAGAAGGCTCGGTCTGACCGGCTATTGAACTACGGTCAGACCGGCCAGGATGTCCGGTTTGACTGTCTTCCTGCGCGGCATCCTTTGCGACTTCGGTTTGAGGGCCAAATATCAACTTAGCCTTGTTGCCAGATGGCACTGGCACATCATACGATCCTATCTTGATCGTGATCGCCTCCGAAGCCCTCTCCTCAGGCTTGGCACGCTTGTGTGCTCTTTTCTCGCCGTCAAACCGGTCCTTTGTGGGGAACCGGCTTCCACTAGAAGTAGACGCCTGCCTTCGCGGCGATTTTCTCTCCCCTCTCCATCCTTGGTGATCCTGCATTGGAGGCATGTCGTACATAGGCGGGGGTGCCCCCCAAGGCATGAAGTAAGGGAACGGATAACCTGGAGGCGGCATCGGGCATGGTCCCCATGGCATAACTTGAGGGAGATGGGGAAACGGCGGCTCCAAAACCTTAGACGAAGGACCAAATCACTCCTTAGGGGGCGATCTTGGTCTCTTTCCTTTGGCGCGCTCCTTCTCGGCACTCTTCTTTTTGTACTTGTCAAGGAGCATGTCGAAGGTCACCTTGAGCTTGTGGGGCTTCCTTGACGTAGATGTCTTGGCCTTGTTCTCTTTCCACGTCCCAACCTCCGGGCCTTTTGGCACAAGCATCTTGGGCCTAGGCTCCCCGATGACAACTTCTTTCCCCTTAGATGATTCGGCTTGCTCCGCCGAATCAACACCTTCTTGCCATCAAGATCGACGGTATTCACCGGAAAGGATCGCTGTCAAGCTTCATCTTCGGGCCCTCGGTGAATTCCAATCGTCCTTCATCTATGGCCGATTGAACCTGTCGACAAAAAACATTACACTCATTAGTAGAATGTGAATAAGAATCATGCCATTTACAATAAGAACGGCGCTTTAATTCTTCTAATGAGGGTATGATATGGCCTTTAGGTAATTTGATCTGTTTCTCCTGCAAAAGATAGTCAAAGATCCTATCACATTTGGCCACATCAAAGCTGTATTTGATCTCGCTCTGCCGATCCTTGCGAGGAGTCGGCGTCAAACTAGAACAAACAAAGGGTTTGTTCTTGTTTGTCCAAGACCACTCAGCGACATACATATCATGATCGCCTTCATTAGACTGAGAATCACTAGTAAGACAGTCGATCATGCTAACATGAGGTTTCTTATCACTGGGCCTAACAAACTTTTTAGCATCCCTGACCTGGCTTTTTTGAGCCAGAGCCTTCTGCATTACCTGACTAACATCGAGAAATTGTTGGCCATCTAACCTTTCTTTAATGGGAGTAAGCAACCCATTGAAAGCGAGGTCGGCCAAGTCTCTCTCAGTTATACTCGAGCTAAAACACCGGTTTCTAGCATCTCTAAACCTCTTAATGTAATCTGTAACAGATTCATTATGTTTTTGTCTTACCGATGTCAAGTCACAAAGTCTAAGCTCAGTCTCACCAGTATAAAAGTAATCATGAAATTTCTGTTCTAACTGAGCCCAAGTATGAATAGAGTTAGCCGGTAAAGATGTAAACCAAGTAAAAGCAGTACCAGATAAAGATAACAAAAATAAGCGCAATTTAAAAGCATCTGAAGTGCTAGCCTCCCCGCATTGCGCTAAGAATTGGCCGATATGTTCTCATGTGGTCCTATTATCATCTCCACTGAATTTGGTGAATTCAGGGACTCTATAACCACGACATTATCGTATTGGCCATCTCTCGTGTCGCGCGGATATCCCCTATTAGGATCATTGTATTGATTGGGGACATGTGGGGGAATTGGTGCATGAACAGTGGCCACAGGGGAGCCGTGCGCGGGAACATGGTATAGAACCGAGTTGCCCGTGATGGGATCTATCTCTGTCTGCGCACCGGAGCGCCGGTCGGACCGGCCATAGGCCGGTCGATCGGCCAGATAAGCGCGGTCGACCGGCGGATAGCCGCCCAGTCGAGGCCGGTGTAGTATGGGTGCGGGCCGGTCTAACGGCCGGTCTGACCGATGTAAGGTGAACCGGTCAGACCGACGTCAGGCGCCCCGGTCAGACCGGCCATAGGGCCGGTGAGACCGCCGTACTGTGTTCCGGTCAGACCGGCCGTCGGGCTGGTCAGACCGAGATACGATGGGCCGGTCGGACCGGCCGTAGGGCTGGTCGGACCGACGTAGTGAGGGCCGGTCAGACCAGCCGTAGGGCCGGCCGACCGACAAAGGCGGCAGAACTACTTTCGCCGGGGCCTTGGGCAATCGCCCCGTCGGTTTTACTAAATATGAGGTTCACAGGGGTTTGGTTCCCCCCCCCCCGAAACCGAGGTAGGCGACGAACCGGTCGCGGGAAGACCGGATTTACCACTCATGTGCGCTTTAAACAACCTATTAAAACAAGCCTCCATAGAAGATTCAACCTTATTGTTCACGGCGGCGGTAACGGACTCATCCACCGTACTAGCAACAAGTTTTTGAATAGGCATAGAGATGTGATCAACGCTTACCTCGCCGCGAGTTACCTTGAGCGGGCTCCCGGGCTTGATGATGACGTCTTGTCGTGTTTTGGTGCAATATTGATCTAGCACCTCCTGAGTGATTGCCCGAATGCGCTCCTCCATTATTTGGCGAGCCTCCCCATCCAAGTCGTCCAACGAGATGTGGACAACGTTGGATGGCTCCATGTCTTGCGCCGCTTGCTTGGACATGGCGGCGTCGAATCCGAGTTGGCGTCGTGTCCTCCCCAGCGGAGTCGCCAAAAATCGTGTTGGCACCTTTTTTGGCAAAAGGCACGAACACGATCGAATCACCTAAAGCCTTGCGGTGGTTCTTGGTACGGAGTCGCCAACCACTTCAATCTAGCAAAAACTAGAACAAAGTGGGTTTTGTAGATCAAATCGGCTAGCGGAACCGATTTAGATGGATAGATTGATAACTACTCGTCTCGTAAGCAAACGGAAAGTTTTCAAGACAAACTTACAAATAATTATTGCACTCTCGCAGCGGCGACGGACGATTTACGGCGCAAATCGACAAAGATGGACTAAACTAGGGCAAAGTAGAAAAGAAGGCTGAAAATAAAGAAAACGATTCAAATAGATTGATTGTATGTTGTGTGTTTCGATATCTTACAATTGAACCGGCCTTGGCCCTTATATAGGGGTTGGTCTTGCCCTCTACAGGCCCTTCTCCACGTCCTATTCGGGATAAACATGTTTGGAAACCCGAAATACACCGTATGAAGAAAGGAAACCCGAAGACCGACGAAGTCGTCTAGGTTCGGACTCTGCCAGAGACCGACCATATGCCTCCGGTCCGACCGGCCCCGCCGGTCGACCGGCCTATACCCGGCTGTCGGACCGGCATCTCCGAAGAAACCGGCAAAATTTCCAAATATTGGCAATCTTTCCTATTCTGATTTCTAAGTGCCAATTTTGAGTGTAAACAACCGTTCAACGAGATCACCCCGTCGACAACATTCTTGGAGATATTCAAAAGGGGGTAACCACTCGATCTCGTGTTGCAAGTTTTTGTGAGAATTACTCTTTGTTCCCTTCTATGGAACCAGTTAAAGTGAAGGATGCGCTTGGTGATCCGGATTGGGTAATGACCATGCAAGAAGAATTGAACAACTTTACTCTCAATCAAGTGTGGTCATTGGTGGAGAGACCCAATCAAAATGTGATCGGCACCAAGTGGATCTTCCACAACAAGCTAGATGAGAATGGAGTAGTCGCTCGCAATAAAGCCCGGTTAGTGGCACAAGGGTTCACTCAAGTCGAGGGACTCGACTTTGGTGAAACTTTTGTGCCAGTTGCTCATCTTGAGTCCATTCTTTTAGCCTATGCCGCTAACCATGATTTCAGATTATATCAAATGGTCATCAAGAGTGCTTTCTTGAATGGACCAATCTTCGAATTTGTGTTTGTTGAACAACCACCCGGCTTGAAGATCCCAAATATCCAAATCATGTGTTCAAGCTTCACAAGGCACTCTATGGGCTCAAGCAAGCCCCTAGAGCTTGGTATGAATGTCTTCGGGACTTTCTTCTCAAAATGGCTTTGAGATAGGCAAAGCCAATACTACTCTCTTCACTAAAAAATTTAAAAATGATTTGTTTGTTTGCCAAATTTATGTCGATGACATAATATTTGGCTCAACTAATGTCTCATTTAGTGAAGACTTTAGTAGGATAATGACCAAGAAATTCGAGATGTCAATGATGGGTGAGCTCACATTCTTCCTCGGGCTTCAAGTCAAGCAACTCAACGAAGGGACCTTCATCTCCCAAACAAAGTATTTGAAAGACGTACTCAAGAAGTTTGGGATGGAGGATGCAAAGCCCATCAAGACGCCAATGCCTACCAATGGTCATTTGGATCTCGATGAAAATGGCAAAAGCGTGGACCAAAAGGTATATCGCTCCATGATTGGATCCTTGCTTTATCTTTGTACATCTAGGCCCGATATCATGCTTAGTGTGTGCATGTGTGCTCGCTTTCAAGCGGCACCCAAAGAATGTCACTTGATTGCCATTAAAAGCATCCTTCGGTATTTGGTGCACACTCCTAACCTTGCTTGTGATATTCTAAGGGTTGTGCCTTTGAGCTTGTTGGCTATTCCGATTCAGATTATGCTGGATGTAAGGTTGATCCTAAGAGCACTAACGGCACATGCCAATTCCTTGGACGATCACTTGTTTCTTGGTCCTCTAAGAAGCAAAACTCCATTGCCCTATCCACCGTCGAAGCCAAGTATATAGCCGTCGGTTCTTGTTGTGCTCAACTCCTTTGGATAAAACAAACCCTACAAGACATTGGCTATAACTTTTCAGAGATTCCTCTCCTATGTGACAATGAGAGTGCCATCAAACTAGCCAACAACCCCGTCCAACACTCAAGAACTAAACACATAGATATTCACCATCACTTCTTGAGAGACCATGAGCCTAAGGGTGACATAGTCATATCCCATGTGAGAACCGAGAATCAATTAGCCAATATTTTCACCAATCCCTTAGATGAGAAGAGGTTTTGTGAGCTTAGGAGTGAGACAAATATCTTGGATGCTCGCAACATTTGTAGAGGATTGGTTGGTTAAACAATAGCCAAGCATGAATCAAATTGAGTGTAAATTAAAGTTGAACCTTTGTATATTGTGATCACTTCTTGGTAGAAGTTGGTTTTGAAGACTAAGGTTCAAACATTTCCATCTTGCCCAAAAATCATTTTCAAAATGTTGGAAAAACTTGTTGTGTGCTCGTTTTGATTGCGAAAACTTGGCTTTTGTTCTTTGTGTGATGCATTGTGACCATTGTTATGTACTGATTGCTTGTGTGTTGGTCACGTGCGTCGCATTTGTTTACATGTCCAATCCATCCTTAGACTCCTCCCTTCAGCTTCCTATCGGAAGTTTTGGACCCCAGCCCAAAACTTTCGATATTTTCTCTCTATCTATTTTTCAGGCGTGGTCGGAAGTTCTGATCAAGTCCGACCGAAAGTTCCGGTAGTCGGGGTGTTAAGTCCCAGGGGTGGCCGGCGACCGAACCCTTCTCCTCACTCTTAAACCATCGCCGCCTGTCTCCTCTCTCTCCCCTCTCCCGGTGATCTAATGTTCCCACCAAGTTCTCTCTTCATTCTTGATCGATTTTCGGTTGGTTTTGGTCAAGGATCGACGCCCCGCGCTTGTTTTTGACTTTCGTTCGCCCGAGGTACTTCTTTCGATTCATCTCCCTAGTTTCACCTTCTCTTGCCTCGATCTATCAATTCTTGGACCTAGGGAGAAAACCTTTTGGTTAGAAACTCGATTAGGATCTTGTAGATGGCCGATCTATCCATTTTGGGGCAATGTGGTTGATTTTCGGCCGGGGCTGTGCGGCTGCCAAGCACACCGAAAGTTCCGGTGTTCCTAGACCGGAACTTTCGGTCCCTGTGCAGTCAGGTCCCCTCCATCTTCCCTGTCTCTCGTCTTGCCACTGCAACGTCCTCATGTTTGTTTAAACCTTATTGCAGCGTCCGCATGGCTCGTGAAAAGCATCAGAAAGCTCACCAGGATGTCTCAGGGGATGATGACAATAGTCCTCCCATTCGAGGCCCTCGAGGACGTCTCAGCAAAGAAAAGGCGCCGCAAGAGGATATGCGTCGGGATCGGACTCCTCCAACCCGTGCTACTCGGAACCAACCTTTGATCCTTCGTGATATCGGAGGCGAGGGTGCTGGCGGTTCTCAGCCCGCAAATGCACCTCGTGCAGCTCGGTGTTCCACCTCCTCCCGTGCACAGCCTGGGAAACCTGGCTCTTGGGGAAATCCCATCGAGCTGTACACAGCTCAGGGATATGATGTTGATCCTCCTCACCACACTGGGCGCCAGAGGATTAACTATCTCAAGCAGATAGCTCGGTGTGGTCGTGATCGCCTAGTGGATCCGGATACCGTGCCTCAGGAGTCCCTAGATCCCCGTTTCCAGACTCTCTTTCAGCTCGACTGGTACAGTTCAGTCTTTCTTTCCCGGACCAATCGGGTTGTGGAGATGAAGTATCTTGACTGGGGATATCTTCTGACGAAGAACAATCCCATATTCAACGAGCTGATGCATGTCTATGAAGTCAAGAACATCAAGGATGTCCTATGCCTCGACTACTCCTGGAACATTGAGGTTATAGGGCAGTTCTATGCCACTGTCTTCTTCGGCTCCACAAAGAACGGGGTTCCCTTCATGAAATGGAGGATAGAGGGACGCCCTTACAAAGTGTCTCTGCCTCAATTTGCAGAGATCTTGGGGTTGGATCCAGAAGATCTGAACCGTCCCAACATTCAGTCAGAAGACCTCATTCCCACGGTGCGCACCAGATTCCTCTACGCACCAAATGCTCCTCGTGACTGTCTTGGGACGACAAAGGGGCTTCTACCTCAGTACAAGCTTCTTTACTCCATCTTTAGTTTTGAATCCTCTTTGCTCCTTCCTGTTTTGTTGTGTTTCCTTGTGTCATTTTCTCTTATGTCTCTGTCTTCAGGTGGACCCTGCTTCCTAAAGCCGGGGATGCGACTGCTCTTCCTGCGCGCCATGCGCATCTCCTGAGTCGCATGCGGCTAATCAGCCGCCCTTCAGTCTCGCCAAGCTTATCTGGTTTGAGATCTACAACACCACCTGCGATCCCAAGCGGGGGTGTGTGTATGCTCCTTTCATCATGAAGATGATCAACAATGTGACCGGATTCTTCTACATATGTGACGGTCAGCACAAGCCTTTCCGTCCTCACATGCCGGTTACACCTAGGATGCCTCCTCCAGGATCCCATGGCTCCGCTTCGGGTGCCGGACCTTCCTCCGCTCCTTCACGTCCTTCGGGCTCGACTCCAGCTCGCCCATCAAGAGGGCGCTGCGCTCGATTTTCTGTCTCTGTGCCAAGACCGTCTCCAAGGTTAAGAAGATCGAGCGGCGTCAGAAGCAGCTTCTGCGGGAGGCTGGTCAGGCGGTCTCTGATGACTCTGACGAGGAGGTCTTTGAGGACCTGTTCACGGTGTTTGAGACCGCCCGTGATGTTGCTGCGGGCGAGGGGACCTCTACCTCTGTTCCTCGGGCCTTCGCTAAGGTGTCCTCACACTCGGAGATGGAGACGACGAGGCGGAGGACAACTCTCCTGATGCGGCTTCCCCAGTTGCTGGCTCCGGTAGCGCCACAGACGTTGTTGAGGCCTCCCTAGTGATGGCGATGACGTAATTCACTCCGGCGACACCGAGATCGTCGCCAACTCTGATGACTCCGAGTGACTTCCCTTCTCTCTTATCCCTTTTTGATGTCTTGATGCCAAAGGGGGAGAAGATTGAGAAAGCGGGGGGGGTCAATTCACTCTTTTGGTGCTTCCTGTCGTCTTGTTTCTGTCAGCCGACCGGAAGTTTCGGACCTAGTGACCGAAACTTCTGGCCGTGCATCTATCTTAGGCCATCTATTATCGTTTGGACATGTGAACCTGATGTGTGCTGGGATGTAATGATTGCTAGACCTTATGATATTAATTAGGCTTATTTGCATGATCTCTTGTGTGATTTGTGAATGGTGAAATGTTATTTTTAATTTCTTTGAGTGCTTTCCATGTCATATGTACGTAAATTGTATCATTTCACCTTTGTTGCATCTCTCTGGGTAAAATGAGTTGGTTAGAATTTTTCTCTAAACGTCTTCTATCAATAATGCATATGCAATTCTCTCTATTTTACCTATGCATACTTTTAAGGGGAGCTCCAACTAACTTTTTCTACTCAAAACTTCATTTACTCCTATCTTTTGTAAAGCTTTAACCAAGTTGTCATCAACCACCAAAAAGGGGGAGATTGAAAGTTCATCTAGCCCCCTAAGTGGGTTTTGGTGGTTAATGATAATTTGGTTAAGGGACTAATGCGTTTAATTGAGATGTGTGCAGGAGAATTAGTCCCTAGATGCTTAGTTGTGAAGGTCTAGAGAATGAAGAACCCTCAAATATCAATTGCAAAAAGGGAAAGAGATTCGATGACGGTTTATAGCACTATTTTTTCTTGAATCTTAAGTTTTAGGAAAAACCGTACTATTAAGAGGGGTGAAACTCATGCCATGAGATGATCTAAGTGCTCTTAGTCAGAATAAACTTGAGTGAGAATTTTTGGAGTATTTTTTGAAAATTACTCCCTCCCATGGCAGATAAAGCCGATCGAAAGTTCTGGGGTCCCAAGCTGGAACTTCCAGACATCTTCACCTCGCAGCCAAGTCCTGAGAACTAAGTATTGGCTGGAACTTCCGATAGTCCCAGACCGGAACTTCCGGTCAGTATTTCAGCAGGCTATGTGAGTAACGGCTAGGTGACGCAAGCGTGTACCTATATATATCCCACCTTGTCCCCAGCCCACTTTTGGTCGTCCAAATTTCACATTTCAGTCCCATAGCCTCTCCTATGGTGTTCTAGCTCATTCCAACTCAATTCTTGAGCCACAAAACCATAATTTGTGAGAAGATTGAGTGATTGTTGTGTTTGTAAGAGTGAGAGAGCTAGGTGATTTGAGCACTTGGTGATTCTTGCAGGGCTTTGGAGTGGTGTCTATTACTCTTAGAGAGCAATCTCCTAGACGGTTATGTGTCTCCCGCGAGCCTCCGGAGAATTGTGGATTGGCCCGGGAAAGTTTGTGAAGGATCACCTCTCCTCCGCAAGGAAACGAGGTATGAATAGTGACAGACCAAGCTGATCTTTTGGAAGTTGTCTAGGTAGAGCAATTCACGTTTGTGGTTCTCGCTAGAGGATCGAATTTGGATCTTTGTGGTCAATTCGATCTCTAGGCAAGAACCTAGGAACATTGGAATTGAAGACCGTAGACTTGTTCCTAGGGATTTGCTTGGTGAGGCAAGGGGTTAATTGAGACCCAACTCTACGAGTTCCTCAACGGAGAGTAGAATTCGTTGAATCCGAACTTCGGGTAAAAAATCCTTATGTCTTGGGTGCTATTCATTTTCTTACTATTGCTTGTGTCTATTGCCTATGTGATTCTCTCTGTTGTTAGCAATATACCTGTGTAGAAAGTATTTAAATTTGAGCTCATATCCTTTTAAGTCACAGAACACCGGAGGTTCCGGACAGTAACACTGGAAGTTCCGAACAGCTTGCGCTGATCGGATGTTCCGGGGTTAAGTACGAAAGTTACGTGATTGTGTGTTCTTACCGCTGTATTTCCAAGAGAATTTCAGGATTGCCTATTCACCCCCCTCTAGGCGACATCTACGGGCCTTCAGGAATTTCTGGGCGTGACACTCAGCGACGGGGGAAGGGGTGCGGGGGCGGCGAAACTCAGCAACGGTGAGGTGGTGGGCTCGGTAAAAGGAAGGCATGGGGACAATGGAACTCGGTGAAAGCCGATGGGTAGGCGCGGGGGTGGTGGGCTCAGCGAAACTCAAAGATGGCATGGCGACAGGCTCGATGACTAGTAGACGTGGGGGCAACAGGTTCGGTGACGAGGAGGTGCAGGGGTCGCGGGCTCGTCGACAAAGAGGTGCAAGGGCGACGGAACTTGACAACGAGGACATGTGGGGATTGCGGACTCGACGACAGGGAGACCCGAGGGCTTGGAGAACTCGCTTGTGTCGGCTACAAGTAACCGGCGAGAGCCCCTGTCCAACCCAAACTCAGAGAGTACGAAGGAAGGAAGGAAGGAGGGGATGAGGGGGCGATTTGGTATAGAAGAATAACAAACTGCAATGAAAGAGTATGCGGTGGCATATCTCGATTTTCTACATAGTTTCAAATAGATGAATAGTAATGGTATATTTCAAAACAAGAAAATTTGTAATGGCATGGATCCAATTAACCCTATTTCTTTTAGGAGAGCCATTGTTGGCCAAAAGCTAATCGAGTGGAATAATTTTATCCTAAGGCTAGCTAATATAATTATGTCAAATTAAAAGGACTACTTTGTATGGTTGATCCATAAGAATGGTCAATTTTTTGTCAACTCTATGTATACTACGACCATGAACTCTAAGGTTAGGATCCAAAAGAGGATTCTATTGGACTTAAAGGTTCCACTAAAGGTCAAGGTCTTTATGTGGTTTCTTCACAGGAAAGATTCTATTGAAGGATAACTTGGCTAAAACAAAATGGAAGGGAGACAAACACTATTCCTTCTACTATGACGAGACAATCCAACATCTTTTCTGAGTATCATGTTGCTCGGTTTGTTTGGAGATCTTTTCTGAGTATCATGTTGCTCGGTTTGTTTGGAGATGTGTGTTTTTTGCTTTTAATATCCCCCACCTCGTAACGCCAAAAATATTTTTGGTAATTGGTTTAGAGGGGCATCTAGGTTCATAAAAAAGATGGTTCTAATTGGAGCTAGTGTTTTATGTTGGTCAATTTGGCGTTGTCATAATGATAAAGTTTTTAATGGTAACATATCTTCATGTCTTCCTATTGGCTCCACTTTACCATAGGAGGAGCAGGATAGTATGCACAATGGTGCTACACTCTTGGATTTGGTAGCTTCCATTAGAATTGCTACCTAAAAAATCTATATGGTTTAATGCTAGTCAATAATAAATAGGAGTTGGGGAAAACTGTCATTGAAGCTATAGACATAGCTAGAAGGAATTGCCTTTAGAGAGGATCCAACACTACAATTAAAAAGAAGTCATTGGTTGCTTGGCACATGGTCTATAGACCCAAGGACAAAGGTGGTTTTAGGAGTGATAAATTTATATGTTCAGAATGTGGCTTGATAAGTTTTATACTGCTCTTGATTTGCCCTGGGTTAGGCTTGTATGGGACACCTACTATAGAAGAAAAGTTCCTTATCATGTATTCAACAAAGGATTTTTTTGGTGGAGAGGCATTATTCAATAGGCTGATATTTTCAGAGCCATATCTCAATGTACCATCTAGTCGATACCACTGTGTTGTTATGGCATGATCTTTGGAATGGGGAAAGTATCAAAATCTTTTTTCTCAAGTGACTGTGAGATGAGAGTCAGTCAGGAATTTTCGTAACAGTCACCTTGAGGATTGTTTTAATCTTCCTCTTGAGGCTCAGGCATATATACAATTTCAGCAGCTATAATTGGAGCTGGATGATTTGGATTTTAACTCACAAAGGGGTGATTTATGGGCTTTTATCTGGAATTCCCAAAATTACTCTACTTAGAAATTTTACAAGTCCAATTTCATGGGTATTTCGGTCCCAAGGCCCTTTCATATGAATCGGAAGACTAAATCTATAATCTATAATCTATAACTATCTATAAAAGTAGTGTTTCCACCCAAACTTTGTTTTGTCGGCTATTTTACGAAAACCACTTAAGCTTTTTCAAAATCAACCCGCAGTCCGTCTGGCTATTTTAAAAAAACCCAATTAAAGAAAAAAATTATTTTGCAGAAAACTCCTTGATGTTTATAAAATTAACATGCAGTCTCAATGTTGAAACATTGAAAAGAAAGAGATGGTTTGGATAAAAAAGACCTCATGTGTCCCTCTCTTCTGTCCCCATCAGCGCGCGCCTATGCCCCTCCCTCCCGTCGCCGCTCGGAGCTCCCACGCCACCGCCTAGACCTTCGTCCTCCGCCCTTCCCTTCCCGCATTGTCGTCCCGTAGCAACGCATGGGCATTTTGCTAGTATATAAAAAAGATCAAAGTGTTTATGTGGTTACTTCCATGGGACAATTGAATACCAGACTTACGCTAGATAGAAAGCATTGTGCTCCTGAAGATGTTGATTTGTCTTGTGCTCTATGTGGAGGTCCCAGAGAAACGTTCATGCATTTGTTCTTCATGTGCCCATTCAGTAAGAGCTGCTGGGATTGTCTAGGCATTAGGTGGAATACTAATTTGGAAATCTGTTAGATGCCGGTGCTCGCAAGGTTTCAGTTTAGAAGGAAAGAGTTTAGAAGGAAAGGTTTCTAGGATATCATATTCTTTGCATGTCGGCATATCTCGAAGTAGCGAAATGATAATATTTTGCCAAATGAAAATAGTTGGTTCGCCACCTTTAGGAATGAGATTCGTCTACATGGTTTGTAGGATGAATGAGGCTCTCAGCTCTTCTATCCTTGGTTGGTTATAAATCTTATAATTCCTGAGTTTGTTTTGTAAATATTAATTTCTTTTTTAATATATAACTACTGTCTTGCCTAGTAGTAGTTTAAATAAAAACAGGGGAGTTGGGGATTTGTCCCATCACATTATGTCTGATTATTATTTATTTTTATCATTACACTTTTTAAACAAACTTATAATCGTGTGTTTTATGACAGAAGCCGGAGATACAATCCATTTCCATTTAATTTGCCACACAATGAACCAATCAAGTTAAGTTCAACCGTATAATAGTAGAATGACATTAAACCACCTTATGAAAGCATATTATAGTTACACCAGAAAATACCAAAACAAGGAATATACTACTAAATTTGTAGGTTTTAATTGAGTAAAATACATAGAGGGTCATCCAACTTGGTTTGGTGTGTCATATAGATCATTCTACTTTGAAAATACATATTTGATCATTAATGTGAGTTAAGTAAATCATTTGCCTATTCAACTATCCACACGAGCATACCTTGTACAAATGGCATGCCACATAAGATTGAAAAAATTGCATCTAGAAATATGCAGAAAACTCTATGTGTATTTTTGAGGTATTTTTGAATCCTAGGTGGTATGCATGTCATGTCCCGATTTCCTTTTGAGATTAAAAATCATTAAATAACTTGTTTTTAGAAATTATATTAAAAGTTAAAGCAGGTTTACAAGTGAATTTAATGTGAGAAATAAAACTTTCTCTAAAAATCCTGAAAATATTTTTAATATTCTCCATGCCATAATTAACTCTCTTGAATTTCTCGTGAATATTTAGAGCTCATTTAATAATTAACAAGCGACATAATTGACAAACTCTACTTAAATATGACATGTGGGTTGAAAATATGACATGTGGGTTGAAACTCTTACATGCTCACATAAGTCTAGTGGATAAAAGAACTCATGGACCCCATATGTCATATTTGGGGTAAATTAGACAATTATGTGGTTTTGTGAAACATTATAAGTGTAATATCTAGGGTTACGTCACGTGAAAAAACTCCTATCGTTTTGTATAATTTGAACCATAATACTTACAATTTTGTGCAATTTATTTTTTAAAAATTTTGTATAATTTGAACCATAATACTTACAATTTTGTGCAATTACTTGTTTGAAAAAAGAAGTAGTTCTGCTAATTGTAGTCATTGTTCCATTTCTGTATGCAAATAGACGAGGGTTTCTCAAAAGAAAAAGAAAGAAAGGAAAATGTGGCCTGTAGGAGTCAATTCTTCGTAATCACAATGCTGTTTCGAAAGAAACACATATAGTCCATAATGTCAGTGTCAGCAATAATGTCTTTCTTTCCTATTCAAAACACATACAAAATGCACCAAAGATGACGACGTTTTTCAGTGCCTCTGTGGTGTGTTCATGTCATGTACTGCCTGTTGAAGATTTATACTTATATTAATAGGTCAATATTTAAATTTTAAAACTTAATTTTTAATTTGATTTTGTGATTTTTTTCATCGTACTTTATTTTATAATATTTATTTTTAATCGCTAAAAACATGTATATATAAAAGTTTTATTTTTAAATTATTATTTGGTTGCAAATAAACGGTTAGTATATGCGTAAGCATAGGCCAAAGTATGACTCCGTTGGAGTACGACCCAGCTAAAAGTCTCTACCTGAATTCTGAATATCCTGGATATCTGCGGACGGAATCACCTGGAAGACCAAAACTATAGTCGGCATCTCCTCTGGACAGTAAAAACTTTGCACCGCAGACTTGCGGTGGATTGATTTCGACAAGCTGATTCACACGTTCCTCTCGTGGACAATTGCCGTGAGAATTTGGGAGAGAATACAAAAGAACTTGACCAAAATATGATACGTCTTTCAAAGTTTTTCTTTCTGAATTTTCAAATGTTGGTCCTTTTAACACTACGGTTATAACGTGGTCATGTCTGAAACTGTGAAGGTACTTCCTGGTTTATTCTTCCGTTCCAAAAAATATTTTCACGCTTCGAAAAAGGATTTTAGAGTTAAGCATGGCTTGCTCGGTTAATCGCCATAACAAGGGGATTGGAGATGATTGACTTAACCCCTCCAATCCCCATGAGGAGGAATTAACCGAAGCCAGTTCTTTTTTATGTTTTGCTTTCTACATTGGTATTTGTAAGTGGCTAGATCTCAAGTTTATACCTACTTTAAAAAATACGTAAGACTAATAAAGAGATTTTTGTCCATTGACCAGCACGCGAGAAGCATTCACGTTCATCATTGACGGACCTAGGATTTTAGGTTTGGATGCACTGAGAATAATGATGATGAAGCGAGTGTCAGCGGAGATACGATGATGAGGTGAGTGTCAGCGGAGATGGTTCGAGTCAAAAAAAATATGTCACATATATAATGACATATATATATATATATATATATATATATATAACCACGAGATAGAAAAAAAATGTATATGTGTATAGCGGAGATGGTTCGAGTAAAAAAAATTAAAATGTCACATATATAATGGCTAATATATATGTATAAAATTTACCACGAGATAGAAAAAATTATGTATGTGTGTGTATATATATATATTACCTAAATTAGCATGCAATTGAGTATATCATGATGTCACGCATTCTTATACTACTATATAGTTTATATTATATTTGTATTGTTGCTGAAACACTTTGGATTAATGCATGGGATCGATCGAAACCTTATCAACGATGATTAGTGTTTTGTTCTTCCTTAATTGACTCATGTTCTATTGACTCATGAAAATGGAAATTGCTTAATGAAGATCCAGATGAGCCTCCTTTGAATGGGCCATGGCCCCCTGAACCACTCCATAGTTCCACCTGTGACGTTTACGTCCACGTCCGCGTCCGAGTCCATCTGCATTGTCTTGATATCTCCACTGACTGCCAACACATATCGCCACACACATACATCCACGTTTAAGTGGTCAAGCCAGCGACAAAATCACGAATATCTGTTGTTGCATTTAAATATACTATTTGTATTCAGGGATAACGCACGGAGAGTCAGAGATAGAAAGCGAAATCAGAGACATGTACAACATAAAAGCGTTGAATTAAATATATATACATAAAAAATATATCTGTACATTATAACGTATAAAAAAATTTAATTATGTATACCCTTGTTCTATTATTCATCTTCTTCTGGGAAGCACGCTAGCCACCGGCAGCCAAGGCGGTGAGTAGACAGCTCAATTGCTTCTTCTAATATATTTGTCAGTCTATTTTTTAAAAATATAACTTCGGTTATACCAAAGAAAATCAAAAGGAGAACCATATCTACAGAGGATAGATCAGACATACCAGTGTCACCACTGACCAACACAACTCTATCAGTTCTGGGACTTCATCTGATCAGAAAAAGATGCATGATACTTTAATAACTGTATTCTGTATTTGATATCCTCTTTGATAGATTACGAACTTGAGCCGCACGATTCCTCCAATTTGACCCATATTGCTGCAACTGACGATGGTCTCTTCAGTTGCCTTGCAGTTAGACCAGCATCCTCTGCAATATTCCCATTAATTTCCATGTTCAATTATTTATGGTGCACGCTCATCATCTTGCTGGCCGCAGTTCCCGTTGTTGTTCATCAACACTTCGTACTGCAACTGAGATACGAGTGGATCCTAACCTTTAGACCCAGCAGGTGTCACCTACAGTGGATCATGTATGCATGGCCGATTGGCCGGCCGGTTCCTTTTCGGCTGGAATACTTCTCCGGCAATGAACCAGACACCATCAACGAGCAGCCCATGATTAATGACTTTAATGTCGTGTTTAACTCCGTTTATTATCCTTTCACGTGACCTCTACTTTTATTCTGCCATTAATCCATCCATCAAGTCAATATGTATCATTGTTGATCTAGCTGTTGTTAGGATTTAGCCGGACGATCGACGAGCGGGTTGATCTAACTGCTGTTAGGATTTAGCCGGGCGATCGACGAGCGAGCGTGACACGGACAAACACCTGCAACTACGAACCGTAAACGATCCGAAAACGAGAGAAAACAAAGGATTTACGTTGCGTAATCTGGCTGCAGCTTTTCGGTTTTCTTCCTCCTTATTTATAGCAAAATTACACATGCCAGAAATGAAGAAATGCGCTGCATCTCTCGTCCTTTCGGTGCCAGAGCGCTGCATCTTTGCATCTTGCCATTATTGTCTTCGGTCCGCCAATGGTTGACACATTTTCTCATGAAATTAGAAAGAAAATGGAGAAATCATATTACTCCCCTTGGTTACAAATAGTTAACACTTAAGACAAGATTTTGTTGATTTTTAAAATTGTTAATCACCAACAACTTATCAAATGCTTTGTTTTAAAAATTAGCATGCAGAGATTTGCCATGAAAAATACGATCACAATATCATAAGCTTGCTAAATTATAAAAACATTCTAATATAAAACCGATGCTCATAATTTTAAAATTTTGATCTAATCTAATTCAAAATGTCAACTAATTATTACCAGATTGAGTCTCTCAAGTCTTAATTTTTGTTCCTTTTGTTCATATCATTGTTGAATATATACATTTAATGACATAATCCACAATGGCATTGCATTGTTCAAGAAGAGAATTATTTTTCCCTTCTAAGAGAGACAGTTAATTAAGAAAGAGAAAAGAAAAATGCAAGCGAAAGGCAAGTTTCTTCTTCCTCCTCCTCTGGTTCCTTTCCCGTACGTGGAAAACGAAGGAACCCAAGAGCAAGAAAAGAAGCGCGCGCGGGCACATGTCGCCGGACGACAGCCGGAGGCCGTCCGTCTCCGATCACCTCATGTGGTCGCTCAGCTGCGACGGGCTCCTCCAGAAGCCGGCGCCGTAGAACCTCGCCCACACCTCCTTCTCCAGCTCGCCCGCCTCCTCCGACGGGGCCGCCGCCACGGGCCACACCACGGCCTTCTCGCCGGCCTCGACCACGCTGCCTTCGTCCACGAGGAGCTCGTAGATCTCCCCCGCCTGCCCCGCCGACGCCGACCGCCTGGTGCCCCGCCGGCGCCCCCGGACCGCGCGGCGGCACAGCGCCGCCGGCGCGCGCACCGTGGCGAGCACCACGACCTCCACCACCGCGCACGGCAGGCAGCAGCAGACGGCGGCGCACCCCGCCGCCGTGCCTCCCGCGACCTCACCGCACCGGGGCTGCCTGACCTGCTCGCTGTCCCAGCGCTGGGGCAGGCGCTGCTGCTGACGACGCGGCGGGAACGCCGGCGACCGCCTCAGCGCGCCGGGCGGGTCCTCCTGCTGCGCACGCGCATGCGCGTCGCCGGCCCTCGCCGCCGCGACGGCTACCGAGGTCGCCGGACAGGAGGTCTCGGAGCGGTGGCGGCGGTGGTGGTGGTGGTGGTGGTGCCTGCTCGACGACGAGGACCGGCCGCCGGCCATGGCGGAGATCGCGCAGTGGTTCCGGCTGGCCTCAGCGTTGGCGCCGCGACCACATGGAAGGCGTGGGTGAAAGGCGAGGGGGCAGCTTAAATGCGACCGCGGCGGGGCGGTGCTCCCGGCGGCGAAACCGGCAAGCCTCTCCCCATTATTGGAAGGGTGACGGAGCTGGAGACGGAAAGCTAGCGGGCGGGCAACCATGCACGCGCACGTTTTGCCCCGGCCGCGGCCGGCTTGCCTAATTAACTTCTGATGGCGCGTGGGATGTTCAGTGCGAGCTTTTAATGGCTATAACTTTTCTTAAAATTAGAAACTCTTTAAATAATTTTTTAAATAATTTAGTTTTTCGTTCGGATTTAACAAGCTGTATTTACAGAAGAAGTCAGAAGCTAAAAAAACCCAGCTTTTTATATTCTCAAAAGGTAGATACGAATTAGCAGCTTCGAATATTAAGTTTCTCTAAACGAGTGATGCTCCAGTATTTTTTATTGGTAGTATACCATGCACGCGCACGTTCTGCCCCCGACGGCTTGCCTAATCAACTTCTGGTGCGTGGGGTGTTCAGTGCGAGCTTTTAATGGCTATAGCTTTTCTTAAAATTAGAAACTCTTAAATAATTCAGTTCTTTGTTTGGATTTTAAGAAGTTGTATTTTAAAAAAAAGTCAGAAGCTAGATACAACTAGCAACTTTTTAGAATATTAAGTTTCTCGAGCAATGCTCGAGTATTATGCTATCAGTAAAAATATTTGAATTGTTCGTTATTAAAGATAATTGTTGTGGTAATTTTTTTACTAAATCGATCATCCATTACGTTAGCATCACTCATATTTTATAAAAAGCTAAAAAAATAGTTTAGTTATTGTCAAATAACGATTATATCCATTGACACATATTTTTAATAATAATGTTCCTTTATGTGTTTATTGTCGCTAAATAAAATAAAAGTATAAATAGATGTAAATTTGTTGATCAAATAAAATCAGCGATTTATATTGCTTTCTACTCCTAAGTAAAAAGTGGGGCTACGCGTCGCTTCCCTCCCTCCTTCTCCCGTGTGTCTTCTCGATGTTCAGTGTGATTTCCCTACTCTCACATGGTTTATGATGACCCCTAACACCTCATGCTCTAGCTAAACCACAAATCTCTGTTCAATGGTGTGAATCAATCGATTAAGATTGAGGGAATTTCTAGTCGACTAATGAAAAGCAAATCCAGATATTGAAGGGTGAAATGGGAGTATATTTAAATGTAAATTGGATGAGATTTCACAAATTGACATGATGGGCATTGCGCAGGGCGGCAAGCTGTGGCTGTCAAGGACTACTAAGGGCTTGTTTCAATAAGCCAAAATACCGGCCCGTAAATGTGCATAGAGCGCCCAATAACAAGCAAAATTTGTAGTGTCTTGTATGTCTACGGTAATGCACCAAATGATACCGTGTTTAGGGCGCTCTGCAAGCCGTCGTTCTGCTGGTGCACCAAATGCATCATATGAACACTTTCGGAAAATATCCTTGATAAACCGATAAAGTTGTCGATTTGTCCAATGTATCATTTCTATGTGTTTTAGGTATGTTCCCGAGTGCTATTGGACACGGAAGCCTTTATGTCTCGTCTTCGATAGTGTAACGTAAGCTTACCGTTACTCAGGAGTACTATAATTACTTTACTAGGCTCGAGCTAACACCACCATGGTTTCATTTAAGAGTTAAAAACAACAAGACAAGACAGTAATATTATGATAGTGTTTGTCTCACGACAAATTATGATTTTACGATACAACTTGCTTTCGCAGTGGATATGTGGATGTATGTCCTGATTGAAAGAAGATACATTTTTAATTTTGCTTATTATTTGGTTAATGTTCTGTTAGCCTATATGTTCTTAACAAAAGGTCAAAATATTATCCTAAAAATATTAGCAACATATGCAGCCTAAAATTTTTAGGCTATATATTAGCTAATATACAAGCTAATATTAGCAACATATACTGTCTATAGATAATATTATCCTGTATATGTTGCTATTTAGGCTAATATTTTATATACTGTCTAAAATTTGATATTTGATAGATAATATTATCCTGTATATGTTGCTATTTAGGCTAATATTTTTGCCTTTTGTTAGGACATATAGGCTTACAAAACATTAACCAAATAATAAGCAAAATTAAAAGCGTATCTTCTTTCAATCAGGACATACATCCACAGATCCACTATCAAAGCAAGTTGTATCATAAAATCATAATTTGCTGTGAGACAAACAATATGAAAAAAATCTTACCGTCTGATTGTTTTTAAGTGTATCCTTAAATAAAACCGTATCGTTAACATGAGCAACTATAATTATATATAGATATATAGATAGGATTCATTGTGATGGATACATGTGTGTGTGTATATATATATGCTATTGTGCGCATGTTGTTTTTAAGTGCATCCTTAAATGAAACCTTATCGTTAGCACGGGCACAGATAAGATTCAATGATGGATGCATATATGTGTGTGTCTATATATATATATATATATATATATATATATATATATATATATATATATATATATATATATGCTACTGTGCACTTGTTGGGATTTAAATTGTGGACTTTTTCAGTTTGATGATAACACTAAAATATTACTGAGCTTTTCCACTGAGATTAGAAGGGATTTTTCTCGCAATCAAAGACGTAAATATTAAAAAAGACATTAACATTATTGTTTCCAGATAATTTGTCCATTTATTCCTAACTTCCCTTTCACTTTTCTTGTCATGGAGCATCTTGTGATCGAACAAAATACGATTTCTTGCAGAGTTCCACTAAAGCACATCGCTTGCTAAACTGAGCACCCTACTGATCATTGGCAAGCAGCTTATTTGTTGTGCTGCATATAGGAGTGATATCGACAGGCTCCTAAAACAATTAAGAACATATTAATATAAACAAGTAAAATAAAACCCAATCAAACACTCAGAGAGAAGCCATAGAAAATAGTATACAATTTTCTTCATCTCTTAAAAATTTAGTATGAACCGGTAAATTTGATAGCTACCTGCATGCGTTCTATTTTGTCTAGCGCCACACGCAGTGGTTGCGTCAAGCTTGCATGGGACTACAGTAGAAACTGGGCAGCAGGCTTATCACCCCTTTGCTTGCATTGTCAAGATCTCTCTACTGAGACTCTCAACAGCGTCCTCAACCTTTCATAGCACAAAGTTCTAATGAGAATTGACAGCATGACAATAATAATGTTGAGGGAAAAAAAGAGAAACACCTTCGTAAAAACAACTGAGAATTTTCTATCAGAATGCAAAGGACAATGGGAATGTTACAATTTTCCATCAGAATGCAAGGGGCGATGGGAATGTTACAGTGATGTTTATGGTTTCTACCGCACCTAGCAGTAAGCACACGCTATTTTTCTAACAATCTAACTATATATAGTTGATGAGCACAAGGAGCACGTGCATTATATATTATATATGCCAAACTTGGGTAGCAAATAATAATAAATCTCTACCACTTATAATAAATAATAAAAGGTCTAAAGGTAATAATAGTGGGGAAATACATTATATTATTTTGGTGTATGAAATTGGAGATGATATTTTTCCATATAAAAAGTTTCAAACATGCATACAATGGGTTTGTATGGGATTGTTTCTTCCATCATGTAGCAACGACGAGCAAATAAAAATTGAATCAAGAAAGCGAGTAACTGAATTTTTTTCAAGCCAACTGTAAAAATCTTCTTATGAAGGTAACAGAAATTACTGATTTTAAAATAAAAATATGGATTACACATACACCCTCTTCCCATCCAAGCTCAGCTAAATCATCTGTGGCCCACCTCTAAGACGATGGCCATGTTACAAGAAGGTTGATATAGTGAGTAATATTTAAGCAATTGGAAAAGATGGTCTTAAAAGAGCAACTCAATCGAGAACAAGTGTGCTCAATTCCGGGCGTATGTTGTGTTCGAATGTTGTGATGAACATTGGGATGGTGAGGTGGATTATAAGTTTGGTACTTTTTAGGGCCAATTTAGTATCGATATCTTATCAAATGAGCCAGATTGAACCACTACGAAATTGTTACAATCTTTCTGGATTTCAAGAGGAACGAGGTAGAATTACCTTGACACAGGGCACACCGACCTTTTCTTTACCATCATCGTTACATATACGACCTCGTTGCCCTTTTGAAGAAGCCTACCTACCCATACTTGTCCAGCCAACACAGGCTTCGCGGGGTCCTCAATATTGTACTGCTCGATATCACCGTGAAGCCAATTGACCAAGTAGAGATAGCGGTCATCAAGAGAGATAACGAAATCGTTATCAATCCCGGCATTTCAGGCGGAATCCGGTTGCACGCCTTCAATGGTTTTATAGATATAGCAACCTGATATGCAAGTGTAACTGGGTGTAAACAAGTTGGAGAAATCAGCTTTATACAGGAAAATAGCAACAACATGAGCATTTAATCATAGACAAACCTCAAGGCTCCATGATCCAACCGCAGTTTTAAAAAATCTGACCATGTTGCTTGTCAAAGCACAGCCCACATACCCAGTGTCCTTTGATGGATCATGTAAAAACCTCACCTGTAGAGAGAGAAAACAGTGATATATAGCTATCTGATATACCCTTTTATTTTAAAGTTTTGATATTTGACACACTCCTCAAGTGTAAGAAGATCTTACTGCTTAGATCTAGTGTCTGCTTGAGCTCACCGCCAGGACAGTCATACACATGAAGATGCCTTCCATAGAGACCATCCTGCACATGCTGAAGATCAAAACCAGTCCTGAAAGTTGCAAGTGCTCCCCATGACGAACTAATCATCATCTTGTGACGAGGTTGGTACCAATAATCATAGCCAAACAAGGGGTTGTGACCTAGCTTTTCCCAACTACAAATAGCAAACAGTTGATCAACATACTGGCACCTGAATACACACAATATTGTCTAAAATGACCTGAACTTCATTCACCTGATCAGTTACAGCCTAGTTCAAGGTAATAAAGACACAATAGTTGCTAACGGATCTGTTTAATTAACACATTACAGTAAGATAGTGGTCTATAAAAAGTATTTTGATGCAATGTTGTACCCAGTTGTGGACTTGTAGGAAAATCTTGTTGGGAAAAGATTTGCAAATCAAATTCCTAAACTTATGCAAATGACCGCCTAAGATAGTTTTCACTACATAAAATAAGTTTAATCTTATTTGCCAGCCATGTATACATACCCCATCAGAAGCTTGATTTCTTCTTTTCTTGTTTTCACCTATTGATGTGTGTGATCATGCAGGAACGGAAGGAAAATATCAGCAATAAATTAAGCACGAGCCTCACCTAATTCGACAGCTTTCATAGCTGCAACTTTTGCTGCATCAACACTGTTTACAGTAAACCCTGATGCAGCGTTATCCAAGACTCCACCTGTAAAATTCCACTATTTCAATGTGAGACTATACATCAATTCCATAAAAATAGTGTTCATATTTTAAAAATCAACTCACCATTCAAACAGTCAAGTGAAGGTTTCTTTCCAGAAGTATCTGCCTTTTTATTAAGTTGTGCGTTTTCAAAATTTGGCCCAACTGAACTAAATAAACTTCTCTTCTCCCTAATTCCCACCTCAGATTCTGCTATGAAACTCCTTTTTTCAATTTCCTTGCCACTTCTCTTCTTTAGGGCCTCCTCTTGCTTAGCAGTCTCCTTGTACTTACTTTCCTTTTCTTCTGGATACCTTCCGCTAGTTTACCACAAAAGCTAGAATAGAAGAGTAAATTGAAGAATGGATGATAGATACATAATTGCAAAAGAGAAACCAGTGAACATGTCAGTGGTCTATAGTTTACATTTTTGGAGCAATATTTAAGTACCTTAACATATCGGATAACTCAAGTACCTTAACATACATTTCTGGAGCAATATTTAAGCTAGCTTCCATTATACCCTTTCTAATTTATTCAAAGATCCTCAACATATAATAGAACAACTTCCATTAAAAGATGATTTGGCTGCTTGCAATCCATAAGAATGTAGGGCTTTCATCCTTCACTTGCTTGACTAACGCAATTCGACAACTACCAATCAATCGAAAGTGTTGACGGTACTTCTAGGACAATGATTCCTAAAGATTAACAATGAAGCTTCATCGCAGTTAGAAATTTAGAATGAACGAAAGCACGAACTTGCTTGAGCGAGATGGGGAAGGTGAGCTTGCCGGACGCGTCTGGGACGCGCACGATCTCCTTGGTGATCCCCCTCCACCTCCGGCAGACGCCGGCGCACACCACCACGCCTTCGACTCCTCGATCCTCACCAGCACCTCCCTGAGCAGCTCGGGGGCAACTGCGCCCAGCAGCTCCGTCGCATCGCCGTCTCCGCCAGCCCCACTGCTGCCGCAAATATATTACGTGATTTTTTTAAAAAAAACTAAAATAGCACATCACAGATCTTCCATGTGGGGGCATTCAACCATCGCTCTTTGAGCAGTTTTCCTCCAAAATGGTATTAAGGAGATTTAGTTTAAACCCACAAAACAAGAATTCCTTGTTCATCTTTCACCATGGGTGATGAGAATGAGATTTCTGTAACAAATATTGCCACCTTTTCTATTGAAGGTACTACATGATTTTGAAAATATTAATTATGTTCATTTGCACAACAATAATAAAAAACTAAAGGATCCAAAAATATACTCACAACAGAAAAAAAAAGCATAAGAAGTAATCTTGATCTGTTTCCCTGTTGTGGATAAGAAAAAAAACACCAGGTGAGAGATTGAATGATGGAAATGGATAAGAAGAAACACCAGTCAATGAATCAAGAACAATGAATCAAACTGGACAAGAACAATGAATCAAACTGGAGTAATTCCTGTACCTTGTTTATAGTCTGCTACCTTTTTCTTAGCAATTTTGTACCTTGTTTATTCGTCCTGTTAGTCAGTGGAGCAGAGCGAAAGACGCATGGCGGCGGGTGGCAGATGGAGGCGGCGACGAAGACAGGGATGGCGCCCGAGGGCACGCGGCTGGAGACGGCCGATGGGGAAGGCACGCGGCGGAACGCGCGCGGCGGATGGAGGAGGCGGATGGAGGTGGGGGAGCGGCGGCTCGGGCGACGGACGGACGGGGATGGCGCGTGGCGGAAGACGCGTGGCGGCGCGGGCGGTGGATGGAGCCGTCGGATGGCGGATGGCGGTGGCGGATGAAGGGGGCGCGAGCGACGGACGGGGATGGCGCGGCACCGCGGAGGATTGGATGGGGATTGGCGGTGGATGGAGGCGGCGCGGCGGCGGCGCGACGGACTGCGGAGACGCGTGGCATGGGCGGCGGATGGAGCCATCGGCGCGGGTGGCGAATGGAGCCGACGGCGTGGGTCGCGAATGGAGCCGGCGACGCGGCGGACTGGGGAGGCGCGTGGCGCGGGTGGCGGGCGATGATGGCGCGCGGTGGGATGGCGCCACGTGATGGGAAGGAAGCGATGGAACCCGCGCCAATGATGGCGCGCGGTGGGATGGCGCCGTGCGATGGAAAGGAAACCATCGGCGTGTGCGATGGAAACAGAGAGATGGTGTGGGGGTTGGATGATGAGTGAGTAAGAGAAAGTGAAAATATTTGAGCCGTTAATAAGATGTATTATATATTGGTAGAGATTTCACGATTTTATAGTTCATTTTTATGGTATTAAAAATTCATTCAAAAACTTAAAAAAACCTTTAATAACCCTTTCCCCTTACATGTTCGGCCTACGCAAACGATCGAGACCAGCGGCCAGCCGGGTAGTTTCTGTAGTTCTAAAATAATTTTATTTTATTTTTTCAATATAATTATTTTGGAACAAATGCAACGGTAGATTAGTATGACTGAGGCCGTGCCTCTGCTGTTCGGCCGGCCGGCCGGCTAGCTCGAACCCAACCCAACAAAATAGGAATATGCACGTGATCAGGCGAGGAGATACAAAGTTGAGAAAATCCATGTGATCAGGCGAGGAGATCAGCCTGGTCAGCACGCGAATCTTCTGCCGCCTGGACCACTAGATCATCGTATCAAACTGCAGTACGGCCAAAAAATAAAATAAAAATTCACCAACGAGTTCATCGCTGCGGCTGGTTTGCGACGGTGTGCCTATGCGTGCAGTCCAGCTCGATACGATGAACAATTGAACATCCCCATGGGGTGTGTTCGCTCTCTTTTTTTTTTTCTTTTTTACCTTGCTATAGTATGTTGCGCAAAGAAGGAAGAACATGGCGACGAGTACTGTGCATGAAACTGATGTCGCGTATCTCATTTCGTCGTACGCATCAATTCCGAGTATTTCTTTTTCACACGCAGACAACTGCTGCCTTTCAATCAAAAATATTTGACGCCGCGCTGTGCTTAATTAGCGGCACCTACGTCAAATATCTTTGGGGATTGTAAATTATTGTGTGACTGAAATTATGGGATATTTCAATCGCCTATTGGCTAGGGATTCATCTTCTACCTTCAAATCATATTTCCTCTAGTTCCATAATTCTTTGACGTTTTGATAAAATTATGATTAAATTTTTATAACTTTAACTGTAGATAACTTTAAAAATTAAAATATACAGTTTAAAGACAAATATATATATATATATTATAATAAAAATAAAAATATATTTATTTATCGTATATAATATAATAAAAAAATATAGTCAGATTTATATTTTAAAGACCGTGTTATTGCTAAAAAAATATAGAACCGAAAGGAGTACATGAGAGAGAGTGAGCAGCTAAAAATACTCATAAGTGATAGGATGACGTCTTTATCAATGGTGGGGACGGTGATCTGATATAACTATGCACAGTGGCCCAACAATTTACTAGGTTTTAGGGGTGATGGTGGAGGTAAAGGGGTGTTTGGTAGGGATTGGAAGGTGAGGTTTTTTGGGCTTAAAGGAATGACGACAGGGGCGGACTTAGGCCCCGTGCACCCTAAGCCATGACCGGGGGCCTAGAGTTGAAAGCCCATCGGCCACCATGAAATTTCACCATGGATGGGCCATGATCACGTAAACACACTATGGACTTTCTTGGGCCTTACCTGTGGGCTAGCTTCGCCTCTGGATGACGAGGTGGTGGTAGATCGATGGTGGATGCCAGCAAGATAGCAATGTGTCGCCTTGGTCATAGGAGAGGAAGAGGGCAACGGACTGGTGTCAACGATGAGGGAGTCCCGTTGGAATGGTCACGAGGCGGGGACGACGATGGTATCTTCGTTGGCATGAGCTGTCGTAGATGGGGATGACAGTGAAGTAGGGACACCACTTGCTTTGCCTGATTTGGAGAAGAAGAAAGAGAGAAGGGGAAGGTGTGGAGGTAGAGGAGTGACGGCGAAGCTGATTGATCTTGATTTGACATCGTTAGTGGAATCTGGGAAAGAGGAATAGGGGAGAAAATAGAGTTGCAGCATGAATATTGATCTTGACGTGATTTAAACCGTCCAAATGTGATAACATTTTTGAGTATTTTCAAGTTACTAAAGAATTAAACTAGACAATCGCAATATCTTTTGTATGCATTAGAATACTACTGTGTTGCGAGGTGTAACATCCAACCGTTTACCGTTATAACCTAGGTGTTGTTTGGTTGAAGAATGCAAACGTAAACGGTAAGGGAATCAGGTTGCACTGTGATTGTAACCAGATTACGTCAAACTCATATTATGTTTGGTTCTCACATGTAACGATAACAGATATCTTTGCACTGTTTGGATGAAAAAATGTAATGTAATTGTTTCGATCCATGTCACAGCCCGATTTTCATTCGGGAATAAAAATCATTTAATAAATTATTTTCTAGAAATTGAATAAAAAGAAAAACAAAGTAAATCAAGTGAAACTATTAAGGAAATTAAATTTTCCTTTAAAAATCATGGCTGGAAATATTTTTAAAATATTCTCCATGCCCTAAAATACTCTCTGAAATTTTTCGTGAAATTTTGGAGCTCCAGAAATAATTTTAATAATACAAGGAACACTTAAATAATTATTTAAATAAATAAAATAAACTTTAAATGGGATGGAGATATTTTTATTAAATACTTTGGGTGTTCATATATTTTCAGGATTTTTCTTGGAATTATTTGGGCATTGGAAGTATTTATAAGAATTAAAGGATGTTTGGACCAAAAAGTCTAGATTACCTCCCTTTGCTACAGTACCTTCTCCTACCTCCAGCAGCGCACTGTTCATCTCGAACAGTAGCCGAGCCGCCGCTGCAATTTCCTCCACCAAATCCGGCCCAATCCTTTGCCCAAATCAAAAATTAGTTGCGGGAACGGATTCCTCTCGATCTCCTCTACGTTTCCCCCAAGAAATCCCCCTCAATCCCGTGCTAAATCGCGCGAATTTCGGCCCCGTTCTTATCCCGACGAACTCGGGATAAACCCTAAAAATCCGGCGCCAAATCCTCTCTTCCCGGTGCGGGACTCTCCCTCCCAAGCCTATAAATAGAACCCCCATGATCTCCTCCTCGGTTTCCTCATTTTTCCCGAGTTTTTCCCGTGCTCTAGCCACCTCCCCCTCGAGATCAATCTCTATCCGTCGCCGGCCATCTTTTCAGCCGCCCCTAGCCGCCGTCTCGGCCGTCCCCGGACAGCGCCGTCGCCTCCCTCGGCACCGCAAGGACTCAAGGAAGCCCGGCATCCATCTCCCTTGCGCCAAACACCACCGGAAGGCCCCCGTCGCCGTGGACCCGTGCGTCGCCGCCTCCGTTCGCACTTCGGCCGTGCCTCGTCGCCGTTCCCGTCGCTGTTAATCGTTGCCGCCTTCACCGTCGGCATCATAGCAGCAAGCCGAAGCCCGTCCTCCACCTCTCCTCCACCGAAAGCCACCGGAAAGCCGTTGTCGCCGTCAACCCGAGCTCGGCCGCCTCTTTCATCTCGTCGCCGGCCGTCTCCCGCCACTGCTCGTCGTTGGGTAAGTAGTGGTAAGAGTCGCCTCACCGTCCTCTCTCCATTAGTGAACTCCGTTTTCACCAGAGTGTCGTGGTTCGTCGTTGCCGCGTCGCACTTCGCCGTCGCCGCTACCCATTCAGAGCCGCCGGCCGTCGTGCCTGTGTGGCTGCTTTCGTGGCCGCCACCTCAGCGCCGTGTGAGCTCCTTTGTGCCATGTCTCTTTTGATGTGTATCACATCCTAACCCTAAACCAGTCAAATCTTGGTCAGCTTAATCCAAGCCGTTCATCTTTATATATTCATTCAGTTTAATTTGAGCCACTCATCCTTTGTTCCCAGTTCAATCCTAGCCACCCAAATCTTTGTGAACCTGTGAACCGATCGGAGCTGATGTCTTAAACAATCCTTCTCCAGTTCAAAATTAATTAATAATTGCGTAATAAATCATCTTAATTTCCAGAATTCATTTAAATGGTCCAAAACTTCTAAAATTCATATCTAATTCATACGAACTCCAAATTGGGCCATTCAAATTGCAAAATTCATCTAAAATTAAGCTCTACATGTTTGTTTACTTTTTATGTATTGTTATTTGGTTTTTATTAGGTTTTTCCTCGTTTTGCGTGTCGGCGTGTAGATTCCGCCGTTTCGGAGTTTGCGCTCGCGAGGAAAGAGCCGAAGTTTGCTTGAAGATGCAAGGCAAGTCACACTTTCCTTGAAACATATTGATCCTATTTTATAAATGTTTTATGTTTGCAAATAAAATTGCATTGCTTTGCTAATTACATGAAATGATGGATTACCTATCTGCTTGTTTGAGCCTTATTTACTTGTTATCCGTCCTTTGTTAACCTTGGGTGTTAATTTGACTAGCTTTAGTCACCGATGTTGATTTTAGCAAGAATTATATGCTTAGCCATGCTTAACTACCACTAGCTCACTAAATGGGATAATTACACTATTTATTCTAATCTCGATGAGCGCAAGCTCGATACACGACCATGTCTTATTGGTCACAATTATCTCAACTAAAATATGACTTAATGGTGGGTGTGGGTGCATGGTTTTGATGGTCGCACCCATGGCAATTAAGGACCGGTTCATGGGAAACCCTGGAAGACATACCGTGCAAACCACAAGCAAGAATGGGCAAGCTGCTTGACTCGTAGCATAGCTTTCCTCGGCCGACATACCCTAGTGAGGGTGGGCGTGATGGAGTTGGGTCGGCCCGGTTTACGGGTTGATCGGTGCCGATTCACCGTGGCACGAGAGGTGCCGCGCCTGCGGGGGGGGGGCGAAACCTTGGTGTGGTATCGCTTGGTTAGAGAGAGTTATGTGAACGGTCTTGTCACGATTTCCCTTTGCGTATCAAGGTGGTACTTCGGGGCATGGTAACATTGTGTGGAATCGTGTCTTGTGGGTAAAGTTGTGCACCTCGATCGAGTAAAACTATTCGAATAGCCGTGCCGCGGTTATGGGCGATTGACCGATTCACTATGATTAGTCCCACTAATAATTTGATTTAATGGACTGGTTTAGTTCGGGTGGAATGGTTGGGCACTTTCAACGTGGGGATAACGTTGTTCGGTTGAAGATTAATATTGCCTTAATTACTCAACTGTTTTACTATTTTTAAACCTTAAATGTTTGTAAACCGCATTTATGCAAAATAGCCCAAGTCACTCTTGTCTCCCTTGCATGTCCGCATTTCTCGGTGTGGCTTGTTGAGTACGGTGGTTGTACTCGGTCTTGCGATTTTTCCCCTTCGAAGTGTAGTGCTTCGATGTGAAGATGGAGTTAGAAGACCAAGGCTCGGACCCAGTTGAGTTTGCTCGTGGAGTGGAGTGAAGCCCCGCTAGTTTCGTCTTTCTTTTCCGCAGTTTTGGGTGTGAGGACTAAGTGCCTCTTCGGTAAGTATTTTTATTTTTACGCTTTGTTTTTACGTTTGGATCTGTGTATTAATTTGTCATTTTATGTACCTGGTTGATTCTGGACGGGGATTTAATACATAAAATAGTCGGGAAATTTGGGATAAATTTCCGGGCGTGACAATCCATCCATGGACAAACACTGCAGTACATCATTGCAAGTAATAATTCAGCATAAATGTGTAAGAACAAGAAAAATCAATACCAGAGAAAAGAATCCGCAATAATTGTTCGACAGTGGGTCGACAAAAAAAACTAATAACGACCATACAACTGATTTGATCTAAAAGGGGAGGAAGAAATTTGACCATTTCAAAGGTAGCTTCAGCTCAACTTTCAAATATCAGGGTATCGCAAGTATTTTAATGCTTCAAATGAAAAAAGAAGAAGGAAGAGAATACATCCACAATTAATCTTAGAGGGAAAAGGAGTATAAATTTTAGAGGAAACTAGAAAAGGAACTACACAAAGCTAAAAAATGAACTTATGAACTGTTCTAAACCCAAGAGATCAAACTAAATCCAAAACACACCACAAAGTTAAAAAGAAACTAATGAAAAACATAACAATGCTAATTTTGCCACCCAATTCCGACAGACAAAAGTCTCTTTTGCGAACCCAAAAAAGAGCTGCCTCAAATACATGGTACAGATTGCAAATTTCACCTCCTCGCATGCTAACCAAATCCATGCTAACCAAATCATGCTACCATATAAACCACAAAAAATCCTCTTTTTTAAAGAAAAAATTCCTTCAAACTCACCATCCACTCTCGTTCCAAACCTCCAAGCACACCAAGCAGCATCCACCAAGGCAAGACCACGACATGGCACCAAGAAAACAAGGAAAAATCCAGGAAATCACCGGAGCAAAGGCACCTACTTTGCAGTCGGCTATGGTGGCGCGCGACCTTCTTGTCCTCCTCCTCCTCAGCCTCCCTTTCCCCCTCCCCTGTCGCCGCCTTGCCCTTCTCGGCCGCAGCGGGCGACTTCGGTGTGGCCTCGTCAGAGAACACGCGCTTGGCACCCTTGGTGGGCAGCAGCTCAAGGGTGGTCGCAGTGGCGGTGGAGGAGGTCGCGAGGTGCGACGCCGGTGACGGCGGGGAGGCGGGGAGGCGGTGCGGGGGGAAGTGGGGTGAAGGCGGTGGTGCGCAGGGTGAGGCGGGGTGAGGGTGGCGGCACGTAGCCGAGGCACTAGGTCACGGCTTCACTCGAGCGTAATTCCTTTACACCCATCTAGCAGCATAAATCCGATTTGTATTGGACTGTGATTTGATTACGGGCTATCCGATAACGGCCCAACTGAAACAAACAGATGTAACGAGCTCGATTAACGTCGGCAACAGATAAACATCTTCTTAATTTTGGAATTCATTTCTAGGTTATATGATAGTTTTTTTTAAATATTGGTTTTTAAATTTTTAAGGAGACGTACATAAAAAATTAACCACGAATTTTTTTTCGAATTAATGTAGGTTAAACAAATGGGAGCTGTATATAGTTGCGTGGCCGCGGAGCAGGCGGGCCCACACCCGAATGATGATGCTCTACGTCGTTGGCCGGGTTACTTGTACAGTACGTAGGGCAGCTAGCTGGGCTGTCACGAGATCGTCCTATACTTAACCTTGAGCGGTAGATTAGCAGATAGCCACTGCAATTTAACAACGCGAGATGCAATTCACAGTGACTAAAACTTTGAGGAATTGAGCACACGTTGCACTGCACGGCACGTGTCGGACTAATTTGCTGATCCGATCATCGATGAAGCCAGCTGCCAGAGACAACACACACCGGTGACCGCTCGATCAAGCGTGCGTGCGTGACAACCGCACGTATAAAATAGCGCCGTTCCGATCGATTAATTTAACCGCTTGCCACGACAACAAGTCTAGTAGTACTACCCATTTTACCGAAACGGGTGGAACGGCATCTAACTAGAAATCGAGTACTACATCAGCAGTGATTATGTACAAGCGTGTGAGAGGCCTCTGCACACTAGCTGCGTGTGTAGTACCACCATCACGAGAGGATCAGGGAGGAGGCACGCTTTGCACTGCACGCATGTGACATGTCAACTTGTTTTACCCTTGGTAATAGTCTACCGTACGTCCGTCTCTCACTCCCTCTCAGTACTTCGTATTCTTTTCTTCTTCTTCTTCCTTTCTCAACTGAATTTTATAAAACCTTACCTCTTATAGTTTAAACTATACAAAATCATAGAAATTTTGACATATGACACACAACTCCATACGTTATGACTTCTCCCAAAACCATACACTTTCCGGTTCGTAACCCCCTCTAGTCCTGATTCTCAAACCGAGACTACAAAAACGAGACTAAAGATTGACATATTTAGTCTCGGGTAAAATAATCGAGACTAAAGATGACGGCATCATGTGGCTGGCTTCGTCATCTTTAATCCCGGTTGGTGTTACCAACCAGGACTAAAGGTTTTTTATTTTTTTAAATTTTGCTCCTGTTACTAGCTTGTTTATATATATATATATATATATATATATATATATATATATATGCAATATGCATATCTATAACTAACTATCTATAAAGTAAGTAATGTTTTTACCCAAAATTTTCATCCATCTGATTATTTTGTAAAAAACCCCTTGAATATTTATAAAATTAACCCGCAGTCCCAATGCTAAAAAAAGGAAGAGCTTGGATGAAAAAACAGACCTCATGCGCCCCTCCGTCCCTGCGCCCCTTCCTCCTGTCCCCATCCGCGTCGCGTCCCACGCCGCGCCTGCGCCCCTCACTCCCGTCGCTGCTCGGAGCTCCAGCGCCACGCCCTGCGCCGTGCCCCTCCCTCTCGTCCCCATCCGCGTCGCGCCCCGACTTCACCCGTTGTAACGCACGGGCACAGTTGCTAGTATATGTATAAATATATAACACACATATACATAACACACATACACATAACACACATATATATAACACACATATACATAACACATAATGCAAAATGGTCCACAACAAAATCGAATACAACAAAATACAACAACAAAATCGTCCACAAATTCACAAAAAACATCAAAAAAATCTACAACAAAATCGCCAAATTCCTCCTCGCGCACCACCCCCGGCTTCGCCCGTCGCTCCCGCTCCCGCTCGCCGTCGCCGGTTAGGGGATGGCGCCTCGCCACCTCCGGTGAGGAGATGGCGCCCCACCGTCGCCGGTAAGGAAATGGCACCCCGTCGCTGCTATCTCCTCTCCCCGAGGGAGAGAGGGAGAGGGAGAGGGAGAGAGATCGAAAAATAGCTAAGTGTTGGATCGGTGGAGAAGATTATGCGCGCCAGGGATATATATAGCCTTAGATCTTTAGTCCCAGTTGATGGCAACAACCGGGACTAAAGATAATTTCCCGCTATTTTCAATTTATCTTTAGTCTCAGTTGGTGGCACCAACCGGGACTAAAAATAATTTCTCGTTTTTTCTAATTCATCTTTAGTCCCGGTTGTAGCCACCAATCGGGACTAAATATAATTTCCCGTTATTTCCCATTTTTTGTCCTGTCTAGGGTTAACAACCAAAAATTAAATAATTCATTAAATAAATATAGGTTTAAAATAATAATAAGTAATGCATAATATTTAATCAAATAGAGGTAATCCTAGACATTGCATCTCTCTCTATGTGCTCATTAGATATTCTTTCTCTTTCGTCCCTATCTATTTTTCCTTTTCATCTGTTGTTGACCAAGAAAGAAGAAATTTGACTTTTTTTTATTTTTTTAATATTTTTTCTTGACTTGGGAGCACACGAGAGGTAACCACAGAAAATTTGAGCCTAAATAAGGAAAAGACGTGGCCGGTGAAAAATTCAAAAGACACGCTCAGAATCAGAAAAAAGCTTTCGGGCTCGAAAAGACAATCTTCTAAGCCGTTTCTGGGAAAATAAAATCGCCGAACACAGCAAAGCTGTGGACCAACGCATCCAAAAAAAATTTTCTGATCGATTTTCATATATGGAATGTCTCGATCGGAGTCCGTATGCAAAAGTTATGGTCGTTTTAAAAACCGACTCCAAATTAGAGGACGAAACGGGAACAATACACACAAAACTTGTTACATGCGCATAAACTGGACACGATGGTCAAGGTTTGAATATTCTTATCAATATCGTAGATCCCTCTGGTTTGTATATTATCACCAAAATAATTTCACAAAAGAATTGGTATATTAAAAATCATTAGTTAATAATAATATGACGATTTGTAATTACAATGTAATGATTTAATTAAAGCTTACTTCTATTTTCAATCACCCATCCCCATACAACACCACCCTTTTGAAATTACAAATCCTCTCAAATTAATTTCGGCCATTTGAATCATGTAGCAAAATTTGTATATTTTTATTAGGTTCTTAAAAAAATAAGCATCTTCATTTTAGTCTTGGTTTGTGTTATAAACCAAGACTAAAGATCTTTTTTAGATCTTTAGTCCCGGTTTGTAACATCAACCGGGATTAAAGATCTCGTCTTTAGTCCTTGTTGGTATTACAAACCGAGACTAAAGACCCCGGCGTCTGACAGTTCGACAAGATTTGAACCGAGACTAAAGATGATCTTTAGTCCGGTTCGTGACACTAAGGGACTAAAGGTCCTAAAGAGTCGAATTGAGACTAAAGATGATCTTTAGTCTCGGGTACAATTGTAACCTGGACTATTATAGATTTTGTCGATCAACCAAAAGATCGTTTCTCCAGTAGTGATATTATTAAATATTTTAACTTTGAGTTCTACAATCATATCACGAGAAAATAATACCACAATCAAATGCTTTATTATTAAGCAAAATTGATGTTATTATTTTTATTTTTTAGCAGATCTATCTAACCATAATTAATCAACTCATGTTAGCAGAAGTTCATATCATCATGCGTCAACATATCATGAGATTATTAGTAATAGCTAAGTAGATCGACCCAACCATAATGTACAGACACGATAAAACTGTAGAGCTAATGAACAACTTATCTTTAGTTATGCTAGAGAAAAAAGTAAATTACAATTTGTATTATGTATTCTTAAAAGTTTTCATATTATATCATCCTTTAACAACAGCCAACTTTACAATTTTGTTTTAACTTGGACCACCCACTCTATCCATCTCCATGTTTGGTGGCTCTACCGTCGCTCCACCTTCAAGTCCAGTGACTCTGTCATCGCTTCGCACACTCACTCTCTTTCTCTTTTTTTCCCTTCCCTCTTTCTCCTTTTTTTCTTCCCTCCGATAGTTGGAGAACCGCCAGATTCACCAAGGAGGAGTCCGGATCTAGCGTCTCCACTCTTCATCGGGTCGGTTCTTGCCTCCCTGAGTACCTGTAAGTTCGACACCTCGTCGGCCTCAACAACAACCATGACAATAGCATGCATGACGACGGGAAGAGGAGAAGAGACATGCCGGTGGCTAAAAGGTGCGGCTACGCATGTGAAGACGAAGAGAAGGAACAGTGGTGACTCATGGAAAAAGAGCTATGGTGATGGTGTGTGGAGGAGAGGAGCGACAAAGTGGTTGCCGGTGGCCTAAGGAGTTTGCTAGTTGTCCCCACCATCCCTAATCAAGTTTATTTGTATTTTAAATTTCTCTCAGAGTACTGTTGACATGTAGGCCACCAGCCATCATAAAGAACTAGATGGAACCCCACGTGTAGAAATAACGTGTAATATAGCTAGACGAAGTAAGCTAATAAAATTTGTTTTTTATCGATCATTGAAAAAAGGCTATAAACCACTTAAGTTGATGTGGTTTATGATAATTTAAATAGTATATAGATTGAGTAAAGTGGTGTGGTTTCATGAGAGAAAAAATAAAAAATAATTTAAACTATAGATTAATCATCTAAAGGCTATAAACAATTGAGGTGGCGTGGTTTAATGAGAGAAAGAATATCACCTAGGCGGGAATGAAGTATGTAGGATATTGTAGAAAATGATATATATATATATATAATGTAAGTTACGTGGGATGATGATTTAACATGCTTGTATTTTTAAGCTTTAGAATGTAATAAAATGTAATAAAATATGATATAGTATGTTTATATAAGAATTAAGATATTAGTAATTATAAATAGATGATGATTTGATATTTTTATATATTGAGCTTTGAGATGTAATGGGTAATGGGTTGTAATTTTATAAATAATATTGATGTGTAAGGTTTTAGTGAAAAATTTGAGACATTCAAAATGACACTTGGTTAATTATAGATGTATAAAAAATTGAGAGAGAGAGAGGGGGGGGGGAAATCTTAGCGTCCAAAATCACTGTGCGTCGTGGAGTAGTCGAGTATCTCTCCCGTCCCGTCCCCTGTGCGTGAAAGAAAATCTCCCGTCTCGTCTCCGCTCCTTGTGCCTGCGTCGATCTCTATCTGGCGAGCAGGGCAGGGCAGGGGAGGGGAGGGGATCCTGGTGAGCATCCACATCCTCTTTCTGATTCATCTCTCTCTCCCACCGGGACTACTTTTGTCTCGAATTTGCTTGCTTGCTTGCTTGCGTTAACCCTTGCCATCCCAAGTTGGATCCGCCCCTGCGCAGCTGCACGGTGAGTTCGTGTACTTTTGTGAAGGCTCCAAGTGTGGATGGATTGGTTTGATTTGATCTCCATCTCTTTTGGTCGGTGACACTGTGTGTGTGTTCGTTTCTGGGTTTTGATTTCTGTGGCGATCGGCTCGGATTCTTCACTTATTTTGGTCCGGGAGAGATCGTATCGATGCTAGTACAAGGCTGCATGCCTGCGTCGCAGCAGCAAAAGGCACCGTGATTTTCCTGGTCCTTTTTCTGTGCTACTCTCTTGGGTCTTGTGTGTTTTTGCTCTAGTGCTTCTTCTGCTCTGATCTGATCGGAAAAGTGGCTAGTTTTCCATTCCTCTCTCCGATCGATCTCCTCGCTTTCGACCGATGTTTCTGCGGCTGTTTTTCTCTCGCTGCAGCTTTGTTCCAGCCCGCAACAGCCGCATGCAGGGAGTAGAGAAGTAGTGTCACATGCGCTGCTGCTTCACGATATCTCTCTCTCTCTCTCCTTCGCTTTGTTCAAGTGAGTTGCATTGGCGAGTTTTTTTTGCCTCAGTTTTGTTCAGGTTTGTCCCGTCTTTTCACGCTGTGACAACAAATCGCTGTGTTTTAAACCATTTTTCGGTGTTTCCCCCTTTGGAATCGATCGTTTGGTCGGTAATGGCTGCCTGTGATCTATGCGGGGTTAATACCTTTTGAGATTTTGATCGCAATTTGGTTAAGCTCCTGTGAAATTATTCGATCGATTCAAGTAGCACTACATGTGCCCGTGCTGTGAGATCGATCGATCAATCTCTGGATTGATTTTGCTTTTACTTTTTGTTCTTTTTGGGACAAGGTCTCTGACGCGGAGCAGATGGACGCGGAGATGGCGGCTCATCTGCAGGACTCGCCCATGGTACGTTCGTACGCGCGTTCGTACACAGCGCATCTTCTCTGACAGTTCGTTCCTTTCGGCTTTACTCCTCATCTGGTTAGTTTCATTGATCATATACACTTGTGTGTACGAGTTGCTTTTGGTGATTAAAATTCGATCGATGGGGTGTGTGTTTGGGGGTTTAGATTGTTTTGTTATTTGGATGCAGTTGCATGATTGTGTGGAATCTACTAATGAATGCCTATTAATTGGATCAGTATACTTAATTCAGCTGATGGATCAATCAATTGGGTGGTTTTGTTTGAACCGATCTTGTTGTGTAGTAATTACTAGTGATTGCGATGCATGTGTGTGGCAAAATTAGTGGGCTCATGCCATACATATCTTAGTGGAATCCAAGACTTGGTAATGTTGATGTTACGTTCGTTGGAACTGCACTTGTGGCGTTCTATTTTCAGTCAATTTATTTTGCCTGTTGCCTGTTGCGAGTACAACCAGAAATTGCTGATTTCAGTGGACATGGCATAGATGGAGCTATATCTTGCATGTTTCTGTTGTTACTCATGCACGGATAATAGTAATGTGGTTTTGTTAAGTGAAAGATGCAGTTGGTGGGTATATAATATTAGTTCAAGTTGTTAATGAGTTGACAATGCGACCATGCATGCTCTTTTTGTTCGGTACGATGTCCGGTTAATACATTTTAAGTCCTTTAAAGATTAATACCAAAGGACTTAAAATGTACATGCTTCAGGTGTCCAATTAAATCAGAGAGTGATACACATGCGTCATTGAGTTTTTTTAACTGATTAGGCGATTACTTTCCGCAAACAGGATGTTTTACGGATGCCGATGTTTTAACCAACTTGCTGATATTGTTTTTACCTCATGAAGTGATAGAATTAGCAATATCGAACTTTAATTCCTCCACATATATAAGTTCCATATACTTGCATGGTTGAGCAATTTACTAGCACTAGTACTGTTAAAGTTCAGTTAACATCAACAGCTAATTAATTGGTCAGGACAGTGTCATAAAGAAAAAAAAATCTTAAAGCAACAGATCGTAGATTCGTAGCTTAATTCGGTTTTCACATAAGAGTGGATCACTTTGTCAGGCTGTCCTGCAGGCACAGAAAAATTGTTCCCTTGTGTTTCTTTTGTCCCTCAGTCTAGCTAGGATGTACTACCAGAGTACAGAGTACAGAGTGGTACATGATGTTGATTTGTGTTTCTCACAAGGCTAGAGGTTTAATTCCATCCAACGCACACTGCACGCGCACCCTCTCTCCCAAGCTTTCCCATTTCAGTGCATCTGATCTCTGCTCCCCCGCTGCACCTCTAGTACACGAGCCACAAAACGCCTGACCAGTGCTTGCATGTGTTGTGTTGGCCCATTTCCAAGAGGCTACAGGTGAGCAGGTACTACTCCAAGAAGAGAGGTAGCAGCCACAGCAGAAATGGCAAGGATGATGGCAACCACGAGGAGTCCAAGAACCAATCACCCGGCTCGCCCCTGAGCAGACAGAGCCTGTCCTCATCTGCCACACCCACCTACCACACCGGTGAGCAGAGCAACGCCTTCCAGGCTTTCAGCTCGATCGTCTATATATTTGTGCAACTGCAGCTCCCCCAACTCTGTTCGTGCCAAGTTCTTGAAAACCTGTGCTGTGTTTTGGTTTGATCAGGAGGGTTCTATGAGATCGACCACGAGAAGCTGCCCCCCAAATCCCCAATCCATCTCAAGTCCATACGCGTGGTAAAGGTGAGCCTTTTTTTTCTCGCTCGTTCACTCGACTGCTAGTTTTGATCTGGATTGCTTTGATGAATTGTTCTCCAAGTGTTTGATCTGGATTGCTGCTCGTGGTGTTTGTGGTCTTTGGTGGTGCAGGTGAGCGGCTACACGAGCCTGGACGTCACGGTGAGCTTCCCGTCCCTCCTGGCGCTGCGAAGCTTCTTCTCCTCCTCCCCGCGGCCGCTCACCGGGCCGGAGCTCGACGAGCTCTTCGTCATGAGCAGCAACCACGCCGCCCGCATCCTGCGCCGCCGGGTGGCCGAGCAGGAGCTCGCGGGCGAGGCGATGCACCAGGACAGCTTCTGGCTCGTCAAGCCCTGCCTCTACGACTTCTCCGCGTCGTCGCGCCCGGCGTCGCCACATGATGCGCTTACCCCGTCGCCGCCACCTGCCGCTGCGCAGGCGAAGGCGACGGCAGCCAGTTCATGCCTCCTCGACACCTTGAAGTGCGACGGCGCCGGCTGGGGCGTGAGGCGTCGTGTCAGGTACATTGGTCGCCACCACGATGCTTCCAAGGAGGCCACCGCTGCCAGCCTCGATGGCTACGACACAGAGGTCAGCGTCCAGGAGGAGCAGCAGCAGCAGCGACTGCGACAGCGCCGGGCGCAGGAAGACAACAAGAGCACTAGCAACGGCAAGAGGAAGCGAGAGGAGGCAGAGAGCAGCAAAGACAAGAGCAGAGTCGCGAGGAAGAACAAGACGTACAAGAGTCCCAAGAAGGCGGAGAAGAGGCGCGTTGTGGAGGCTAAAGACGGCGACCCTCGGCGCGGCAAGGACCGGTGGTCGGCCGAGCGGTACGCGGCGGCGGAGAGGAGCCTGCTCGACATCATGCGCTCCCGTGGCGCCCGCTTCGGCGCGCCGGTGATGCGGCAGGCTCTGCGGGAGGAAGCCCGCAAGCACATCGGCGACACCGGCCTCCTTGACCACCTGCTCAAGCACATGGCCGGCAGGGTGCCGGAAGGCAGCGCGGACCGGTTCCGTCGCCGGCACAACGCGGATGGCGCCATGGAGTACTGGCTAGAGCCGGCGGAGCTTGCCGAGGTACGGCGGCAGGCTGGAGTGTCTGATCCATACTGGGTGCCGCCGCCGGGTTGGAAGCCGGGCGATGACGTGTCCGCAGTCGCCGGTGACCTCCTGGTCAAGAAGAAGGTGGAAGAGCTCGCTGAGGAGGTCGATGGTGTAAAAAGGTCTCCTTTCTCACTCTCTTTTGCAGCTTCTACTTATTGTTTGGTGAAATACTAACACTTTTGTTAGTTCTATGAGTTTTGTGCTAAATTTGACTTGGGCTGGTGGTGTGAAGGCACATTGAGCAGCTCAGTTCTAGTTTGGTGCAGCTGGACAAGGAAACAAAATCTGAGGCAGAGCGATCTTACAGCTCTAGGAAGGTATATAGCCCATCAATCCTGTTGCTTTTTTCCCTTGCATCCATTTTCTTTCTGTTTACTGTTGTCACTTCTCAAGAAAGCGTGAATGTTTTTTGTTTGCCCGTTGTGATTTAAAATGGAACAAGCTAATAACAAGATATCCACATTTGAGCTGCATTGACCTGCCTGCCTGTATTTTGAAATCTAGTCCTTTCATTTGTTTTTTTTTTGGAATTTCCATGTGGGTATTATCAGTAGCTATGGCAATCTGGTCTTTTTCAATCTCTGAAAGTGTAAATTGTGAAGGACATACATGAAACTAGCTAAAAATTCTCAGTTTTACTTACATTGACAAAAGTATACGCTTTTGACATGCCTCTCTTCTGTTCTGTTCTGCTCTGCTTTCCATTATTGGAGCACTCATTTCTGTTTTTCAGGAGAAGTATCAGAAGTTGATGAAGGCAAATGAAAAGCTCGAGAAACAGGTGTTATCTATGAAGGTAACTAAACAACACCTCTCATCCTACTCTTACGCTTCATCTCAAACTATGCAAAAGCACTGGTACCTTGTTTAGCACCAAATGATCCACATCTCTGATCATGTTTCATTATATGCCTGCACTTACATTAAGGTAAAACATGTATCATTTCTTTGTTTAAATTACAGGACATGTATGAGAATCTGGTTCAGAAAAAGGGTAAGCTGAAGAAGGAGGTGCTGTCCTTGAAGGTATACCCCTGCAGATACACCTGAAATTTCCATCATGATCTGCACTTCACCACACATTATGATTTTCAAGCATACTAAGCAATTATACTCCTTGGGACTACTTTAGTTTGGTCCACATTTTTTTTCTGATTATTCTGTTGTACCTAAGCTATTTGCATGTTTAAAAAGATCAACTCTTGATCATCAACTGGTACCTTTTTCAGGACAAATACAAGCTTGTGCTGGAGAAGAATGATAAACTGGAGGAACAGATGGCTAGTCTCTCCAGCTCCTTCCTTTCTTTGAAGGTTGGTTATCCTTTGTGGGGTCTGCTTCTAATTGTATCTGAACTGAAACACATTCCTTATTCCAAATTACCTGACACCACTGCATGTATAGGAACAATTGCTGCTGCCAAGAAATGGAGATAATCTGAACATGGAAAGGGACAGGGTGGAAGTGACTTTGGCCAAGCAAGAAGCCCTTGTTCCCGGCAAGCCACTGTATGTTGATTGTGGTGATGGTGACCGGATCAGCCAGCAAGCAGATGCCACCGTCGTCCAAGCCGGCGAGAAGAGGACGGCGAGGAAGAGCAGCTTCCGCATCTGCAAGCCACAGGGCACGTTCCTGTGGCCACACATGGCGTCTGGCACGAGCATGGCCATCAGCGGAGGAGGCAGCAGCAGCTGCCCCGTCGCCGCCGGGCCGGAGCAGCTTCCTCGCAGCAGCAGCTGCCCCAGCATCGGGCCGGGCGGCCTCCCGCCGTCGTCGCGAGCCCCAGCCGAGGTGGTGGTCGCGTCGCCGCTGGACGAGCTCGCGGCGTTCCGCGGGGGCTTCAACACGCCGCCCTCGGCGTCGTCCACCAACGCCGCCGCCGCCGCCAAGCTGCCTCCCCTGCCCAGCCCGACGTCCCCTCTCCAGACACGGGCCCTGTTCACCGCCAGCTTCACTGTCCCGGCACTGCACAACTTCTCCGGCCTCAAGTTACGCCATGTGGTAAGTTCTAGCATCTGCATCCCCACTTCGATTTCAACTCCATCTCTCGCCAAATTGCCTCATCAAATTCTTCCAAGAACTGGAATTCCTTATGCCGTCCGATGCAAGATGGACGGCTTGGATGATCAACCAGACACTACTCTCCTTTTGTTTCTTCAACCTGTGACACCTGACACTGATACCATAGATGGGCGATTCATGGCTGGCTGTTCGTCTATGCAGGACTCGTCGTCGCCGCCGTCGTCGGCGCCATGCGGTGCTAGAGAGAAGATGGCCCTGTTCGACGGAGACAGCCGAGGGATAAGCGCCGTGGGCACCGAGCTGGCATTGGCCACTCCCTCCTACTGCTGATCAAGTTCTTCCCTCCCCTTCTGCTTCGCCACCCGCCCCCATAATTAATTAATCACGGAACCAAAAGATTTCTGCTAGTTTAAGGTAGAGAAATGATAACATAAGAAGACAATAACAACACACACACAAAAAAAGATAGAAGAGAAAGAAGGAACTCACGTTATTTTTCTCGGTTACAAACTCAAATTCGCAGTTTAGAACTTGGTAAGTAGCTGTTTCAGGCTGGTTGGTCAGTTATGGTTTGAGTCCCCAAGTCTGTACTGATCGATGTAAGCCTGACAAGTTTTGGTCGGCTGATACTCCGTAGTATGTCCCTAGCCCTTCGCGTGACACATTCGAAGTGGAATGTGTCCAGTTTTCTGACGGGCTAGGTCCGCTATTTTGTATTTTGTACTGGATACATTCATTATTCATCATTGGTAGTATAATTTAAGATCAGATTCTATTGCACATTGCACTACAACTCTGCATGGTTGGAGCGCCTATCTTGAGCACTAGCTACAACTTAAAGTTTCCTTCGATATGTGCAGCAAATAACTCTGAATCTGAATGGGAACTGCATGCTTAACGAGTCGAGGCCGCAGCTTCAACCCCCCTGCTTACAAAAGTGTGGATTCTCACTTAAAAAAATTGAGGGATTGTTTTACGGATTATTTACTTGAATAAATTAAATATTTGAATAAATAAATCTAACAGTTTAAAACAAGTGTTCTAAGTAACACAATAGAATATTTTTTTGAGGAAATGTATTTTTTTAAGCATGAAGCAAATAATTCATTTTAAAGATCCAGTGAATAAACAGAAAATACCTAAGCCTACTCGTTTCCGCTCTTTTTTGAATGGAAATACATAAGATAGCGCGTGTTCTATTGATATAGCAGAAAAAATACAAGACTACGGCCCTGAGAGGTCATACGCAGGAGAGAAATAAAAGAAGAAGAACTCGTCCGGTTAGATTGGGACATCAACCCGGGCAAACGTTCAAATCAAGCCTTCACCAGAACCCTTACAAGACCCACTTACACTACACGTCCAAAAGATCAACGCTTTAAAGGACGGCACGCACCAAACATACACACAAACTAGTCGTGAGAACTTTACCGCAGAGGTCCGATTAAACTGGACAATAGGGGAATACTGACCGCACTTAACCGAAAGGGTTCCCGTCATGTGGTACTCATCGTCGTTGTGCCGCTGCATGCTAGACCCCACCCGACGGGGTGATAACCACTAGATCCATATTTATTTAAGACTCAAACGCGCGAGGGACTCGCCTCATCCGCCGTTGCACACCACCTCACCGCTCGCAGGGGCCACGTCATGCCCGTTCCTGCACTCCTCTTCACGAGGGCCACGCCACGCCCGCTACTGCACTCCTCTTCACGGGGCCACGCCACACCCGCTACTTCACTCCTCATCACGGATCTGTTTCTATTGTCGCCGTCATAGCGAGAGAGTAGCTGCCCTGCTTCCCCTGATCTCCATCGAACAACTGAGCCGTCGCAGAGAGTCGACTTGGCCTCGTTGCTTCACCACCGCGTTTAACATTCTTCTCCTAGCCAACAACCAGAAGCTTGCGCCGTCTTCTGACAATGAACCGCACCAGATAGCCCAGCAAGGCTGAAACTACCTGCCACGATCCGCTATAAGCCTAGTCGTCGCACGATGTCGTCGCTGCAAGAGCTGTGTACTCACGTAGACCCACACCGCACTGACCATTGCTAGGCAATGTCAGCTCCCGCGGTCCGCTGCAAGCCGCTAGAAACCGACAGTCATGCCACGACCCTTGGCTGCCACCAAGACCTCGAAAGCCTCGCCATGCCGCGCTCTAAAACTATCACCACTAGTGTAAATGCTTGCCGGCCCCGGTCACGCAACTACTACTACTGCTTCTTCTTTTTTTCCCTTTTTTTATTCTTTATTCTTTTTTCCCTTTTTCCTTTTTATTTTTCCCCTTTTTCCTCTTTTTTATTTTTTCCCATTTTCTTTTCTTCTTTCTTTTTTCTTTCTCTCTCTAACTCTTTCCTTTTCCCCTCTTTCCTCTCACTTCGCATCGCCGGCTCGGCGTCCTCATCGCCGACAATGCACCGCGAGCTCGGCGAGCTGCACCTCGGAGTCCCCGACCTGTGCGACCGCCGCCGCCGCCAGTGCCCTGGTGCGGCCCAAATCTAGACCGCCGCGGCATGGCCGGGTGCTCCTCCTGAAGCGCGTCGGCCTCTCCTAGGGTAACCGCAACGTGTCCAGCGAGTACCACCTCGCGGACCCGCTGGTCGACACGTCCCCGAGGTCCCCCGCCCAACGGTTCTTCTCCGAGGATGGCGTCGTGAACACCCGCGCGCACATGCTCGGTGGTCGCAGCTGCCTCAACGTCGGCGCGTACACCCGTGGTAGCAGCGGCTACGTGCGCGCCGCGGGCTGAGACCCCCGCCTCGTCTGCCCCCTGTGAGAATCGCCGCGAGGTCGAAAGACCGCCACGTAGGGAAGGACGCCGCCGAGGGGCACATCCTGGCCGCCGGAGATGACGGCGACAACGTCGACCGCCACGCCATGCGCGCCACCCGCCATCACCCCCTGCTCCCGCCTCAGCGCCGCTGTGCTGCCGCGTCCACGGGCTTGAAGGCGAGCCGCTCCGCCGACACGTCATCGGCCGGAGAAACACCTCCGCCCCCACACCCGCGCCCTAGCGTCCGCACTGCGTCCATCCGACATCAACACCGACCACGAGGGGCGCCGACCATCGCTCGCGAGCTCCTCACCGTCGCCGAGACATCCCCGCCACCAACCGTCGGTCCCGCCGCCAGCCGCCATCCCCGCCTCCTGCCCTCGTCCAGTCGTTGTTCAGCTGTCGTCGCCGCCTTGTAGCCGGCGAGAAGCCCCACCGCCGTCGTCCTTGCGGCCGCGCGGCGAGGCGGAGGCAGGGGAGCGCGCTCTCTTTTCAAACTCCTTTACTGGTACTTCATCTGACTCGTTTCCGCTCTGATATAACATTTTGTGTTGTTGCTTTTATAATTCAAAGCGGGTGAAAGACCCCACAAATAAATTACTTCCTTTCTTCTCGAACTCGAATAAGCTGGGACTGTGAGTGTTGCTTCCTACCATCTCATTTTGACCATAATTTTTTAAATGATTATATTATTATGAATGAAATCGCAAAAAAATATTTTTATGAATGAAAGTTACCTACTAACATTTCTGGCGCTACACGTTTTGATAAAAGTATTTAGTTCTTAGAAAGGACAGACATTCAAGATTTAAAGTTGGATAGCGTGGGTTTCAATTATTCGAGATTGAAGGGAGTATAAAATGAAGAAAATACTGGGCAGTCTGGGCGATGGGCTATTTGAGGCTTTGAGCTACTGTTGGGCCGTTCCCTTCCACGGTTGGGTTAGAGAAGATCGGCCAGTCGCTCTGGTTAGTGGATAGTGGCTAGTGGTTTAGTAGCTTCTGACCACTGTCATAGGCCCTGTTTGGATCCTCTAGCTCGGCTAGAGGTTAGAGCTAGTTTCTAGCTCTGGATTAGCCCTGAACTAACTCTAGCCCAAGAAGTGTCTGGATGCCAGGGCTAGTTTGACAATTAATATACTTTTCTAATCATTTGACTCATTTAAACCATCTTTCTAGCCGGATTTGGTGTGACGGGCTCTTGTGTGGCTTCCTCCCGCACAAAAATGACACAAATAAATTATTTTTACAAATCAAACATCCAAATCACAATAAATTTAAATTTGTCCATACAAATGAGACGTCTCACACGAACTTACAAGTCCTCAATCAAGCTAAACAAAAAAATTACACTCCATGAAACAAAACATGAGCTAACTCATCACAGAAAGCATTCATGTTGACATCTTCAACAAGAGGTTCATCTTCTGGCCATGATGATGCCGAAGAACTAGGCATTGGGTTATAATTTTCATCTGCATCAAGGCATCAAAATCCCTATCCGTAATTCTGCTCTCCTGAATAAAATTATGAAGAGCCATACAAACAACAATAATTCTAGTTTGCGTCTCCTCTGAAAATCTTGGCATGTTCAACAAAATCCTAAACTTCATCTTCAACACTCCAAAATTTTGCTCTATGACATTCCTTACTTTGGCATGTGCATGATTGAAGGTTTCTTTTATACCTTGTGGCGGTGGGCATATTTTCAAAGGCACATAATGAGACTTAGATGGACAAGTGTAATGGCATCGCATGGCTAGAAGGTTCAAGTAAGAAAGTTCAAGTAGCAACCCTAGTGGTGGATGTGGAAATTTGTGATGATGAGTAGTTATGGCGCGAGGATGGAGGGTGGCGCTGGCGAGCAGGGATGGCAACACGTCCCGGTCCCTGCGGCGGCGCCCGGCCGCGAGGGAGGGCCGTGCGTCCGGCCCTACGGTGGCGCCCGGCCACGAGCAGGAGGCCGCGCGTTCGGCCCTACGGCGACGCCCGGACGAGACGACGAAGGGCGACGCGTCGGGCCCTGCCGGCGGCACACACCACGACAACGAGGGCGACACGTCCGGCCCCTGCGGACGGCGCCCAGCCGCGACGAGGGAGGACGGTGCCTCCGGCCCCCAGTGGGCGGCGCATAGCAGCAAGGATGAGGGATCTCGGGAGGAGGAGGAGCGATACGTACCGCGACAATGGAGGGAGGCGCAGACGAGACGGGCGAAGGGGAGGAGACGGACGAGACGGGCGAAGGAGTCAGCGACGAGATCCCGTGCGGGTGCTCGGTGGGGGGAAAGAGAAATGACTATGGGCCTCATCAGAACTAGCCTAAATAATTATCTTTTTAGAGGATAATTTTTTTGAATAGGTTAGTTAAAAAAACTAACTCTAGCCCTACTGTTTGATTATTTTTAAGCTAGTTTAACTCTCGCCCATAAATTCAAACAGGCCCAGCCCACTGTAAACGCCACATCTATTCAATAAAAAAAAGGGGCCAGAAAATGGAAAACTAAAAAAGAACATAGGCAAATTTCGTGGCTGCCAAGTTTTTCGTGGTCCTTTTTGTCCCGACCACGTGAAGCTGTTCAGTCTTAACACGCAACCAACCACGTGTTTATTTCAGATCCAACGGCAGCTGATCCACCCGACACACAGATCCTACGGCGGAGGAGAGCTTCCTTGCACGCTACGTAGACACGAACGGCCCAACCAGCCCAACACCACTAGTCTACTACACGTTCAGCCCCAATCCCCAAAGGTAGGCCCGGCCGAGGAGCTGAAAATTCCGGAACCTTCGTCTCGCCGCCGCCGCCGCCCTCCCAATTTTCCCTACCCGAAAGCCCAAACCCTAATACCTCCGCCGCTGCCGCCGCCGACGGCCACCGCAATGGCGGCGCCGGCGGCGACCCGCTGCGGGTGCGCAACACGTGCATCCTTGCGCACGTCGACCACGGCAAGACGACGCTGGCCGACCACCTCGTCGCCTCCTGCGGGGACGGCCTCGTCCACCCGAGGCTCGCGGGGCGCCTCCGCTTCATGGACTACCTCGACGAGGAGCAGCGCCGCGCCATCACCATGAAGTCCGCCGCTGTCGTGCTCCACCACGGGGGCCACCGCGTCAACCTCATCGACTCCCCTGGCCATATCGACTTCTGCTCCGAGGTCTCCTCCGCCGCGAGGCTCTCCGACTCGGCGCTCATCCTCGTCGACGCCGTCGAGGGCGTCCACATCCAGACACACGCCGCCCTCCGCCAGGCCTTCCTCGAGCGCCTCCGCCCCTGCCTCGTCCTCAACAAGCTCGACCGCCTCATCTCCGAGCTCCACCTCACCCCCGCCGAGGCCTACACGCGCCTCCACCGCATCATCTCCGACGTCAATTCGATCCACTCCGCCCTGCGATCCCACTCCTACTTCTCACTCCTCTCCTCCCTCGAGGACCAACCTTCCTCCACCTCTTCTACCTCGCCAGACGAGCTCCCCGAGGACGTTGACGAAGACGAGGAGGATGCTTTCCAGCCACAAAAGGGAAATGTTGTCTTTGCCTGTGCCCTTGACGGCTGGGGCTTCCGCATTCACCAGTTTGCTGAATTCTATGCCGCCAAGCTCCCCAACATCAATGCCAATGCCTTGCTGAAAGGACTTTGGGGTCCACGATACTTCCACAAGAAGAAGAAGATGATAGTGGGGAAGAAAGGGATGGAGGGCGGGGACGCACAGCCGATGTTTGTGGAGTTTGTCCTCAAGCCCCTTTGGCAGGCATATCAGGGAGTGCTGAGCGAGAATGGTGAGTTGGTGAAGAAGGTCATTACAAACTTCAATTTGCAAGTTCCGCAAAGAGAGCTGCAGAACAAGGACCCAAAGGTGGTTCTGCAGGCTGTGATGAGCCGCTGGCTGCCGCTCGCTGATGCGGTGATGACGATGGTGGTGGAATGCACACCTGACCCTGTTGCAGCTCAAGGGGTCAGGGTTGCAAGGCTTATGCCAAAGAAGGAGGTTGCGCCAGAGGATGCTGCGAGTTCCCCTGATATTGTTGTGGATGCAGAGAGGGTCAGGAGCTGCGTGGAGGCCTGCGATGCGAGAGCAGATGCACCAGTGGTGGTGTATGTGTCGAAGATGTTTGCTGTGCCATATAAAACGTTGCCATTCAGGGGTGTGGATGGGGAGCTGTTGAACCACCAAGGGGCCAATGAGTCTGAGGAGTGTTTTATGGCATTTGCAAGGGTCTTTTGTGGGGTCCTTCGTGCAGGGCAGAAGGTATTTGTGCTGTCGCCACTGTATGATCCAATGAAAGGGGAGGCGATGCAGAAGCATGTACAGGAAGTGGAGCTGCAATACTTGTATGAGATGCTTGGGCAGGGCCTGAGGCCAGTTTCTAGTGTGTGTGCTGGGAATGTGGTTGCAATCCAGGGACTTGGTCATCATATATTGAAGAGCGCAACATTGTCGTCCACCAAAAATTGCTGGCCTTTCTCAAGTATGATGTTCCAGGTGTCTCCGATGCTTAAGGTTGCAATTGAGCCCTCCAACCCAGCAGATTTGGGAGCCCTTGTTAAAGGGCTTAAACTTCTTAACCGGGCAGATCCATTTGTTGAGTACACTGTCTCACAGAGAGGTGAGCATGTTCTTGCTGCAGCTGGCGAGATACATTTGGAGAGGTGTAAAAAGGATTTGGAGGAAAGATTTGCAAAGGTCAAATTGGTGGTCTCAGACCCCCTGGTGTCCTTTAAAGAGACAATTGAAAGTGAAGGCCTTGCTTTGATGGAGAGCTTAAAGGCTCCACGGGAATTCATTGAGAGAACTACTCCAAATGGGAGATGCGCCGTGAGAGTTCAGGTCTTGAGACTTCCCAATGCGCTCATTAAGGTTCTTGAAGAAAGTGAACAATTGCTTGGTCAAATAATTGAGGGGAAAACAGCAAAGAGGAACGGTGTGTTGGATCCACATCTTTCTCAGGATGATGGTGATTCTGCTGCAACACTTAGGCAACGCCTGATCAATGCCATAGACAGTGAGTTGGAAGCATTTTCTGAGCAAGTGGATAAAGAAAAACTTGAGAGGTATAAAAGTACATGGCTTGGATACCTTCGAAGAATCTGGTCACTTGGTCCTTGGCAGGTTGGTCCAAACCTCCTCCTCTTGCCTGATGTGAAATCAAGTGACAGTCTGATAACCAGTCAAGATGGAAGGCAAGGCATTCTTGTGCGTGGTAGATCTCATGTCTCTGAGAGATTAGGATTTGTGTGTGGATCTGATGCTGAAGCTAACAATGATCTTGATGAAAGTGAACCATCAGCAGATACTCCTGAATCATTACATCTAGAATCTGTGGCACTGAGGAACTGCATAGTGTCAGGTTTTCAATTAGCAACAAATGCAGGGCCACTATGTGATGAACCCATGTGGGGTCTAGTATTTGTTGTCGAGCCTTACATATTCTCTGACCACTCTGATGTTGCAAATCACTCTGAACAGTACAACATCTTCAGTGGTCAAGTAATTACCGCTGTTAAGGAAGCATGTCGAGAAGCTGTTGTTCAGAACAAACCAAGGCTAGTTGAAGCTATGTACTTCTGTGAATTGACCACACCAACAGAACAATTGGGTGCTACATATGCAGTTCTTAGTAGGAAGCGAGCAAGGGTTTTGAAGGAGGAGATGCAAGAGGGAACTTCTTTATTTACTGTGCACGCATACTTACCGGTTGCTGAGAGCGTTGGATTTTCTAATGAGCTTAGGAGTGTAACAGCTGGTGCAGCCAGTGCTCTGCTTGTTCTTAGCCACTGGGAAGCTATTCCTGAGGACCCTTTCTTTGTCCCAAAAACACAAGAGGAGATTGAAGAATTTGGAGATGGTTCCAGCATTGGGCCAAACTTAGCTAAGAAGCTTATGAATTCTGTCAGGCGAAGGAAGGGGCTTCATGTTGAAGAAAAAGTGGTTGAACATGGCACAAAGCAGAGGACGCTGGCGAAGAAGGTGTAGTTATTTTGTATGTTTCAAATTTTGTCCTGATAGACCAAAATACTATAATCAAATACAGAATTCAATGTGACCACATGGTTTTGTTATGCTGATCTTTTTAAATTGTGCATTGTCATTTTAGTCATCCATGCCATTTGTTTCCTAGAGAAATCATATCAATGAGTTGGTTTTGTTGCTCTTTCAGTGCTGCGTTAATTCTTATCTCATGCATCTGTCTTATAGAATAACTTGTAGATCAAGTTAGAAAGATTCATGATATACTGCTTCGTTCTTGCTTGAAGAAAAATCTTGGTTGCTACAAGATAGGTACTGAACTGTTTGTTCTTGCCTGTTGTAATTCCCAGGAATAGATTAGGTCAGTTTTCCCCCCTGAAAGCAAACTGTGTAAAGCTTTAGTTACGGTGTTACCATTGCAAATGTCCATTTCCTTAAAAGTTCATGCTGAGGTTCTTTGGTTTGTCACATTTGGTTTCCGTAGCACTGAATATTTCCAGTAGCTAATAAAAAATTCACATTATCAAATTACATGTATCATTTGTCCTTATCAGTAGAGTAATACCTCTCGAGCTTATCGTTCTGCAAATTTAGGATCTCAATTGCTAACACTTGTACCTTTAAGACTGTTTGTTTGAGCTTCTGCTTTCTAGCTTTTCTGAAAAGCTAGCTTTCTGAAAAGCTAGCTTACTGGCTGATGATCTTTTACTATTAGCTTTTGTAATAAAATTTTATTTTCTCAGCACACCAAAAGCTAGCAAAGACTCATTTCAGCCAGATTTCCAGCGTTTCATTCATTTTCTCGAAAACCAGCTTTCAGCTTTCCGAAAGTTAGTTCCCAAAATCAGTTCGGAAATCATTGTTTGTTTTAGCTTTTCAGCTTCGGAAAGCGAAGCTGGAAAGCTATCCGAAAGCTGAAACAAACAGGGCCTAAAGTTGTTACATCGTTTATACCCCCCAAAAAAATTGTTATAGCCTCCAATCAATTTTCACCTATTTTTACCATCTAAAGAGTGATGGTTTTACCATCTAAAGAGTGATGGTTTTAGGACCCTGTGGCAAAAAGTGAAAACCGTTCTTCTCTTGCACTTGAGTGTGGCTTTGAAATCCATGAACTCTATTCGTGTTAAAATTAAACTAATTTCATTTGTTAATAGCTCAGATGTTCAGTTCTTAAAATCTGCTCTTGTTGATATTTGCTTTGCACAAAAATACCTTCCGCCCTAAGCATTTGCACGTATGTGAGGGATCTATTGCTGTGTAAGTATTATTTATTTGTAACCCCCCCCAAAAAAAAACCTTTAGTACTATGTTACCTTCTGTATTTCTTTTTCATATTTCATCCACAAAGTTGCCCTTCAAATCATTCCCCTGTTTTTGGAGGAACTGGTATCTATTTGATCCGTTGTATCCTGTTGAAAAGCTGCGTTGAAGATGGCTCTAATCTATTGCGTTGGTGAGTATTTTCTGCTTGAATGTATTTGGCTCCAGTTCTGTGCTATGTGAGCATCATCATCAGTTCATCACTACTGCTGTCGGTCTGTCACCCACTGGGACAAGATTGTGCAGCAGCGAAACGATTGATGTGTTAAACTGTTGAGCATCATATATGAGAAGTCAGAAAGTGGTATGCAGATATACACCACCAAGTCTGACCGAATGGCAAGTATTGTTTGCATCTGGGAAGCTGAAGTTTTCAGGGTACGGTAAGTTTTTCTTCTTTTTTTTCCCTTTTGAATTGGTATGGTAAGTCTTCAGCTCTTTTATTTCCTCTTGACATGGCACTGTGATGTTTTTTTTTGTATCTTTTCTCTTTATTTATGTAAATACAAAGAAACAAAGGGAAGAAAACAATTAACAAGGAAGAACAGATTCCAAATCTGAAGTTATTTTACATGTTATATCTTTCAAGCTGTATATTTGATATATCTTGTAACAATATTTGATACTACTTCATATCACTGCAGGCAAAACGATTGAAGACTTGAAGTATACCCGAGTAATAAATTCTATACAAGTTAGTGGATCTGTTTTAAATGGAAAGTGAAAATTAACCCGTGGGCAAAACGACTTTCCTTTTCCTTTGGTTTTCCATCCGCATCGTCCGCAAATCACTCCATCCCTGTTAGCTGCAAATTTTCACTAATCTCTTGGCTTCAGCTGAGCCACCGTAATTTTTGGTCATCTTCGGCCATGGCGCCAACAGTTATGTCCTCCGATGCCGTCGCGTCGCGAGCTGGGCGTCGCTGCACGGAGACAAGGAAGCGCCGGCGTGCAGGGCAGGCGGCGTCCTCGGTGTCTGGCACTGGCACGGTGTCCACGCCATGGGCGTCGCTGCACGGAGATTTGATCGACCTGATCGCCTCCCGCGTGCTGGTCGGCGACTCGTGGGTCGTGGCGGTCAACCACCGTCTCCCCGCCCGGCCGTGGCGTCACCGACAGCCGCTTCTACCCACGCCGCTGGATGATGTTCCCGGAGGGCCACGGCCTCTACCCCGGCAACCCCGAAGCTGGACGGCTACGTGCGCTTCATCAACCTCGACACGGGCGCCTTCGTGCGCGCCCACCTCCCGCTCTTCTGCGACCACTTCGCCGGATGGCCTCCTCCTGCAGCGTGACCATGACACCGCCATCCGCCTCCTCCACCCCTTCACCAGCGACATTGTCGACCTCCCTCCGCTCACCACCCTCCTCCCCCAGCTGTGGTGGTGGCCCGCATCCCATGCTGGCGTCGCTTCCTCTGGAGAAGGAGCCATCACCGTCATGATGCTGCTCATTAACCTGCAATATGTTGCCTTCGCGACACCTCAGGATCGTCAATGGACAATGTCAAGCTGGAAACTTCCGTCTTGGTTCGAGCACTTGTCGTTCCAGGGCAAGCTGTACGTGATGCATCAACCCATTACTGCTTCCTTGTTTAATACCATATATATGTTGTAAATGTGTTTTCTGCTTTTTTGTTCTATTTGTTTGCTTGGTACAATAGCCTATATTTGACATCTGTTTTGTACATATTTTGTAGGCATAAATGTCTCTTGTAGCGAAGAGTGAGTATGACCTAGTTGTCTCTGCATCACCCTTCCATCAGGGAGAATGGAGAATGGGTTCAAGCAAATGCTGAGCACGGATTTTCTCGATGGGTATTTGAAGATATATAATATGATGTTACGGAAAAAGAGAATCACAGTAGCTATGCCAAAGTAGGCAATAATATTCAATCTTTTTAAGAAGCTATGAAATGGTTAGGAATTATAAAAAAATAATTTGGGTATCTTAAAGCAATATGGTCTATATTCATAAGAAAATGGTGCAACCAATTCAGATGAACATGGATATAAGTTTCACGACTCGCAAACACATTAACTGCCTCCATTGTTCATACCATCTCCATATCAATCTTATCTGCTATTTCTCCTTCCTGTCCTTACTCTAACATATGGGCAGGGGTGATTTTACACCGGTGCATCAGTGTCATAGGACACCAAACCGTTCATCTATTGTCTATATGTGCTGAGAACCAATGTTACGTATAATAGAGCGGACACTAGTGAATTTTTAATCTAGTTTCACGTGCTGAGAAATGCGGAATGGAAAGATGTAGTTGAAAGATTTCTGAGTAGCTGGAAAGGTAAACTTCTATCGTTGGGGGGACGACTTACATTGGTTAACTCAGTCCTTAGTAGTCTGCCGATGTACATGATGTCCTTCCTTGCCATACCTAGCGGAGTACTTCGAAAGCTTGATTACTTTCGATCTAGGTTTTATTGGCAAGGGGATGGTCATCAGAAGAAATACCGGCTGGCTAAATGTGACATTATTTGTCGCCCCAGAGAACAAGGAGGGCTAGGAATTCACGACTTTGAATTGAAGAACAAAGCTTTGCTCAGTAAATGGTTGTATAAACTTCTCACCTCAGACGGTATGTGGCAACAACTGTTACGCCATAAATATTTGGGCTCACAACCTCTATCTCAATCCTATTGAAAAGCAGGTGACTCCCATTTTTGGGCTAGTCTAATGAAGGTCAAACATGATTTCTTTAGGTTTGGAGAAGACGGTTACGGTTCTCAAATTAGATTTTGGGAAAACAAATGGTTGGGTAATGCCTCGTTAAGAAAACAATATCCTTGTCTCTATAACGTAGTTAGGCATAACCAGTCGATCATAGCTCAAAAATCTTCCAAACCAATACGTCGTGCTTTTCTTGGCGAAGGGATTTAATTGGGTCAAAACTAGTGGCTTGGCATCACTTATCGTCTCGATTAGCAGACTTGGTACTTCTATAGGAGCAAGATGAGTTTCACTGGAATCTCACTCCGAATGGGGTATTGTCGATCAAATCTTATTATTTAGCTCTAACACACACCAGGGTTCCCAATATCAACAAACAGATTTGGAAGGTGAAAGGTCCTTTAAAAGTTAAAATCTTCCTTTGGTATCTATGCCGGGGTGTGATTCTAACAAAAGACAATCTGGCTAAGAGGAAATGGAAGGGAAGCAAAAAGCGTTGTTTTGTCCTTACGATGAAACCATTCAACATTTATTCTTTTGGTGTTGTGTAGCTCGTTTGGTTTGGTCTGCTGTCCACTTGATCTTTAATTTAAAACCTCCTCGTAATGTTTTCCATATGTTTGGAAGTTGGCTATCATATGTTCCCCTGGACATGAGAAAGCTACTTTTGATGGGTGCAACTGCTCTCTGTTGGTCCATCTGGCTAAGCAGAAATGTCACAATTTTTGACAACAAGATAATGTGTTCTCCTTTGCAGGTTATCTTTCAAGCTACCCGATGGCTTCATACTTGGGTCATCCTCTCATAGTCTAGACAACGAAATATTATTTTGGAGGTATCTTGTCAGTTGGACCGGGTGGTGCGGGAGTTTTTTTTTTACCCAGGAGCATGGGTGATGGTTTAGTCTTCCGATTGCTAGCCACTAGAATTATGTTTTCTGGCCTTTTTCTGTTAGAGTTCTGAGATGAGTGGGTCTTTCCTTTCCTGTTTCTTTTTGGCTATGTGCATTCTCTGCAGAGGCCGAAGGTGACTTAGTGAATTGTATCACCTTACGTAATTAACTGAGTCTAATAAAAACTTTTTTATCTAAAAAAGATTTACGTGCCTATCTCTACCTCTCACTGGCACCGGTAAGGACCGCTGCCCTTCCTCCTCCTGCTGTCCCTTCTTCCTCATCTTGACGAACTCAATGCCACAGAATTCGACACTGACGAGCCCTACAACACCCTCCCTTCCGGTGTTCTCATCCCGAGGACCAGGTGACTTGTTTGATCTCTTTTTTTAAAAAAAAGCTATATCATACATCCTAATTATTTATAACATTTTGATAATTTTCTCAAATAAATAAACAAATTTAACAAGTCCTATCTATTATTTTTTCATGCAATTCTCATGTAACAATGCATGGGGTTTTTATTGGACAGATTATGAACATCACCTAACTGAAATGAGGATGTGTTTTATTTGCAACATTACTAACGGGATACGGATCAAATGGGTGCTGTCGTGTATAACAGCCCCCTAATTACTATATTATGCAGAGGCCGCAATTGCAAGACGTAAGCATCAAGCATGCAGTAGTTAGCTCCTTAGTTAAATAGTTCTGAAACATTTTCAATCCTCGATAAATATGTTGCACTCTTCACCACTCAGCTTCCACTTGTTAGACTAGTATATATTAATAAATGGGAAAAATATATATGCAAGATGTACGATTTGCATACATGTGTAACATCATTTTAGAAAAAAAATGGAGTGACACATCATAACTCATTATTTGTATATCATGATTCATGACTACTAAAAAACCAGAGAACTTGTAAGTAGCACAATACTAATTAACACCGTATATCAAATAATACACCTGTAAGTAGCACAAGAACACATTACCAGATCAATTTTGCAGGAAACCCGTCAACACTTTTTCCATGCCACATTATATTGTTCGTTCGATTTGTTAGAAAGATTTGGTCCACAACCACAAGGCTTTAATAATATCCTCTTCATTCTGTAACGCACGCACAGAAAATCAGCCAAAATGAACTAGCCTTGTTGGCCTCCAGCAGGGTTTGATTTATCGTTTTTGAACGGTTATCACTCCCCGCGGTAACATGGTAACTCTCCAAAACCGTATAAATTTCGTCGGTGAAATTTGAAACCGAAACCACACGGTTTTGCTCGGTAACCGTAGTTTCAGCTGCCTACTTTTTTGCTTTTTAGCTATTTTTTAAAGTTTCTTACAAATACACCCCTAACAGTAACATTTCAAAAAATGGATCTTAAGCTTGACGCCGTCGCTATTGGCACCGAGGTAACACGCCTCGACGCCAGCCAAATTGGAGCCTAGGTCTTGGGGCCATGTTGGCATCAAAGCAAAGGTGGCGATGATATGGCATCAAGCTTGACGCCATGGATCTTGGCACCAAGCTCGGCACCAATGATAGTGGTGCCAAGCTTGGCGCTAATGAGCATAACGCCAAGAAGATCCACAGTGCCGAGCTCATGTTTTAGACCCTCGAGTTTGTTTCTTTTTCTTCTCCTCTCTCTCGTGTTTTTCTCTTCCCACTTCACCCTACCTTACGATCGACATATTGGACCGTGGAAACTTTAATTTGATCCGGAGATCTTTGAGAGCAAGGTATCTTCTTCTCTCTCCTAGTTTTTTGCACATCAGTTCAATATATATTAGTCATATTTTTGACCGTAAAAATCATCATTACATAAGGTTTCATGCACTATTTTAACATTTGAATGTTTTATAGAACCGTAGGATGCCAAGGCGTGGAAAAGCTAGCAAACCAAGGTAACATCAGCGGCTCTTATGATATTATCCGTTCATTGTTGTGCATCAAATAAGAAACCCACGGTTTACGGTTTAATGTTCTTACTTTTGGTTCTTAGAACAAAATTGGTTGATTTGTAGTTATAGCCGGATGACCGAAAATGCCTTCGACCCATTGCCTTTGCCTAGTGGTGTTCCAGTGCCCATGTGCTGGTGCGATGATCCTTGCAAGGTAGCCAAGTTCGATGAAGAGGACACGTATATGCAGAGGTACTGGATGAGTGCCAATTTTGAGTTTGAACCTACACTTTGTCAGTGCCGCATTAACATGATGGTGATACATTGATGTTGTGTAATAATTATTTTGTGTATTGAGAAGTCTTTCATGATTTATTTGTTTTGTAACTATACATTTGTTGCAGACCCCTCCACCGCTATGTGATTTTGAGCAGTGGATCGACACTGAGATCAACCCGGAAGACAAGGAGTGGATGTAGAACATGTTGCGGTGGGAGTCAGAGCACAAGGAGAAGATGGAAAAGAGACACAGAGAGGAGGCTGCAGAAAAGGAGCAGAAGAAAGAGGAGGAAAGGAGGCGTGTTGTTGCGTACAGAGAGTAGAGGGAGAAGAATCTCACCGAGCGAAGGTAGCAATGGAGGAGAATCCCAAAGCCCAAAGGAAGGAAAAGTGGCCTCGTTGCACTCAGTAGTCTGCATGAGTTGGTAGTTCTATGGTTTATTCATGAACATTGTTGTTTAGTCTTGAACTTCACAATGTGTTGTGACGTAATGCACTTTAAATGTTATTTAGTTTGTTATCATGTACTTAAAATGTTATCGTGTTGTGTAATGTACCCTATTATTGGACCTATCATAGTGTTGTTGGTTTCATTACTTGTGTTTATAATCTCTACTCCTTACTTTAGCAGTTCACACGGTCCAAGCTAAGTTGCAGCACTATCTGTCTAATTTGACATAATGAACAGGGAGTCAAGCCAAAAGGTGGTGACACTCTAAATTGATCCAAATCTAGTTGGTAAGGTCAAACTTATATTGTGTACTCCTATGTCCCAAAAGTTCTATTTTGCTCATAAAAGCTCAACCTCTACATATAAACTCCTTTACAAATTCGAAATCAAAAATTGCCTTCCTTTGGGGCTATTGTTCTTTTAGTGGAAAGACCAACCCTTTCTTTTGTTATTTTGTGTCCAACAACTCGTCCAATAAACTTGTCCAATAACACAAGCACAACTCATAGTTCATTTATGTTACAAAACATGACATATATTTCATAACATTTTTCTTCAGAATTCAACCGCAAAGGTTGCTAATCAATTCTATTTTCGATGTTTCTGTTTTTAGACGAGAATAGTAACATGATGTTCTACCTTTTGTCAATTTTGATTGAGGCATTTGTAGTTAAACTTTACATTCCAATTTACTTCCTCTAAGTTCAAAATACTTCAAGGGACTCATTTCATAATTTTCTGAATTTTTGTCCTTTCAAATTCTCAAATTTGCCCAATTGGCCAAATCTCTACTCCTTTAAAGTAGGTAGTGAAACGAGTTCAGATAGAAAATTTTGGTAGAGTTTCCCCTGTTTTTCGATTCAATCCTTACACAAATATCACGTTAACATATGACATCAACAAATATAGAACACATTCATCTCAACCCATATACATGAGCATACTAAAAAGTCCCTGGAGTTCATAATAGTCCGTAAAGTCCATAATAGTTCATACAATCCATAATAATAGTCCATACAGTTCATACTAGTGCGTAATAATAGTACAAAGAGTCCACAATAGTCCATACTAACATCTAGCACAACCTCTACCACAGGTCTCACTGCCTCCTACTCTTACCCTTACCCTTGTGGCCAAGAGCGTTGGTGCCTGGAGTGAAAGGGTTGGGTGGTCAATGTCACTTCGTCCCTAGCTGCTGCGTAGGCTGAGTCGAGGGAGCGTCATGCAGCTGAGACGGTCCAATCTCCTCGTGCCTCTGGTCCACCTCGTCGTCGTCGTCCTCCTCCTCCTTCTCCTCAAAGGCAATGCCACTAGACCCTGTAGGTGCCTGGCTAGATGAACCGATGCCTTCTGTGGATGCAGAAGGCACATGCACGTCTTGCATCGTGGGTGTCCTGCAACACAATGAGCAGCCGCACGACATAGCCGACGTGCTAGTCTTTGTTGCACAAAATCATGTTAACTGAAAGAATCCAACGTACTAGTTGTATACTTGAAAGATTTTTTAAAATCTTACATCTAGGAAGCTACGTGTGCCGTCATCCCTAACTCTCGAATGAAATCACTCAATTTCTTCGAACGACATTTGGAACAAAGTCCACAGCTAGAATGTATTGTTATGCACCTCAACATAGAAAACAAGTCAAATAACAAACCTGTTGACGCCAAATTCGTACCGCCGTAAGATGTGTTGACGTCGAATCACACGTTGGCCTATGAGATCTGCTTAGCTCCTGCAGGTCCTAAAATGGATGAATCGCAGGCGTGCCAGTCAGTTTGATCTTGCCACTGACAAGATATGCAAAATAACAGAGCATAAATCATATCGGCCGATAGGCCGATAATAAAAACAACCGATCTCTCGACAGCCGATTGTGTGATTACAGCCGATGCCGATGTCCAGATAACTCGCCAGCTGAAACCCCGATGAAACCCTTAGTGGCAGCCAACAGGTAGGCTAGAGATTATGGTTCTAATCATGACTTAGTAGGTCAAACTAAACTGATGCAACACTAAGTATGAAAAGAAACGCAACATCTAGACAATCAAGCCATTGACTGATTTTCAGGGTGGTAGATGCCTAAGCTAATCTAATCTAATATAACGATTTAACCGATATCGGCAGAAACCCTAAAGCGAGAAGCAACCAATAAAGCTAAATTGAGATACTAGGACTAGATTAACAAAGACATATGATAAGACCGGCTAACCCTCCGGTGAAACATTAGCATGAACCTATCGGCTTAACAAAACTTAGATTATCGATAACAATATAGTAGGCCGGACCTAACCAATGCAGCACGAGATTGTATACGATAATCTAATACTCGAGGAGCCGATAGATCTGTCTAATGTGATGGATATAACAAATCTACCTAAAGCAACATTACGTTTACGAAACATCGACTTGATCGAATATCGAACCTAACCGAGAAAGTCCTAATTAAGCCGATATATCTATGAACGGTAATGAAACTAAAGGTAGATACGATATACCTGGCCGACGGGACCTTGGACTTACCCCTTCGCCGGAGATCGAAGCCGATGCAGCCCGCGTCGAGTGCCAAGTCTCGCCGGATGATGAACAAAGTAGAAAAGTAAAAGGTGACGATGCGCCGAGTTGTATTGATCGTGAGGATTTTTTATGGAACCTGGGCTTACATATTTATACCCGCAGGCTAACAGAGATCCTAACAGATTTCAATTCAAACTTTCCTAAAGATAAAAGGAAACAAACTGAATCCTTACTGGATACTAACACACTTTCCTAAAGATAAAATAGAAACTTAACAAACTTATCCTAATTAATAGATATAAGCCGTATCCTTCTTGAACTCGGTATCTTCTGGATACGATCTTTCCAAACTGAATCTAACCAGAATCCGACTGCTGAAGATATTGATCCTCCATTGGCTGACGCAAAACTCTCAGCCGATTCTGCTTTGAGCCGATATGAATACTTAGACGATGGAGACTCCAGGGCTTACCAATTTTTGGCGTTAACACATGCCCCCCAATTTTGGAGTATGAGAAGTCATGCTTCAAAATTATCCTTGCTTTGATCGCCCCAAAACTGGTTCTTTTCTTCTTCTTGACATCGGCTTTCGTAAGCCGATACCTTCTGTAGTAGATGAGCCAGGCTGCAAACTCATGGAAGAAAAACTTGTCTTTGGTAGCCGCTGACAACCCTTGAAATGCAAGATCCGCTAGCTGCTCATCACTCAGGCTCAAACTATAACATCGGCGCAGACGTAACGAAACCTTTGAATATATTGTTTAGTCGATTCCCCTTCTTGTTGTTTGATTGATATCAAGTCTGCAAGCTTCAACTCACCAACCTCAGCAAAGAAGTACATGTGAAACTGCTCCTCAAGATCGGCCGAACCTCTGATAGAATTTAGTGGTAAGGACGAAAACCATGTGAAGGCCGATCCAGTTAAGGACAATGGAAAAAATCTAACTTTTAGAGCTTCTTCAGCCGATGCCTCCCCACATTGAGCTAAAAATCGGCTAACATGTTCCATTGTAGATGCACCATCTTGCCCTGAAATCTTGGATAAGTCTGAAACCTTGTATCGGCTTGGAAGTGGTACTCTATCAAACCATTCAGGATATGGTGGCCGATACACAAAAGTTTGATATTTGGGTTTAGTTCCAAACTGCTCCTCCATTACCTTTGCAATAATATCGGCCCAATCTTCTTTAGACTGATATTGTTGAGTATTCTCTGGCAGATAATGTTGTTGTGGCTCTTCATGTTGATACGCTTGCCCCCCGAGCCAATATTGCTGTTGCCGATGATGATGATATTGCCTATGCTGACTTCTTAATGCAATCACCATGGGAACCAACTTCTTAATCAAACCATGTAATGTACTCACTAAAACTCCAGATGGATCGAACACAACGCGATGAACAATTTCATCAACCATCTCTTGAAGTGTCTTGTCATCCATCGGCTCAGCAGACTGTCCCTTGTCTTCATTCATCGGCTTGAGAGATTGCTCTTCCTCGGCCTTGACTTCTTTATCACACGTTGTGGGTTCCACAAGCCGTGTAAACAATCGTGATGTCCCACCAGGCGTGCCAAAAATGTGTTGACGCCAAATTCGTACCGCCGCAAGATGTGTTGACGTCGAATCACACGCTGGCCTGAGAGATCTGCTTAGGTCCAGTGCAGGTCCTAAAATTGATGAACCGCAGGCGTGCCAGTCAGTTTGATCCTGCCACTGACAAGATATGCAAAACAGCAGAGCATAAATCATATCGGTCGATAGGCCGATAATCAAAACAACCGATTTGCGACACCGATTGTGTGATTACAGCCGATGTTGATGTCCGATAACTCATCGGTGAAACCCCGATGAAACCCTTAGTGGCACCAACGGGTAGGCTAGAAATTGCGTTCTAATCATGACTTAGTAGGTCAAACGAACGATGCAACACTAAGTATGAAAAGAAACGCAACATCTAGACAATCAAGCCATTGACTGATTTTCGGGGTGGTAGATGCCTAAGCTAATCTAATCTAATATAACGATTTAACCGATATCGTCAGAGACCCTAAAGCGAGAAGCAGCCGATAAAGCTAAATTGAGATACTAGGACTAGATTAACAAAGACATATGATAAGACCGGCTAATCCTCCGGTAAAACATTAGCATGAACCTATCGGCTTAACAAGACTTAGATTATCGATAACAATCTAGAAGGTCGGACCTAACCGATGCAGCACGAGATTGTATACGATAATCTAATACTCGAGGAGCCGATAGATCTGTCTAATGTGATGGATATAACAAATCTACCTAAAGCAACATTACGTTTACAAAAACATCGACTTGATCAGAATATCGAACCTAACCGAGAAAGTCCTAATTAAGCCGATATATCTATGAACGGTAATGAAACTAAAGGTAGATACGATATACCTTGGCCGACGGGACCTTTGGACTTACCCCTTCGCCGGAGATCGAAGCCGATGCAGCCCCGCGTCGAGTGCCAAGTCTCGCCGGATGATGAACAAAGTAGAAAAGTAAAAGGTGGCGATGCGCCGAGTTGTATTGATCGTGAGGATTTTTTTTACATGGACCCCGGGCTTATATATTTATACACGCAGGCTAACAAAGATCCTAACAGATTACAATTCAAACTTTTCTAAAGATAAAAGGAGATAAACTGAATCCTTACTGGATACTAACACACTTTCCAAAAGATAAAATAGAAACTTAACAAACTTATCCTAATTAATAGATACAAGTTGTATCCTTCTTGAACTCAGTGTCTTCTGGATACGATCTTTCCAAACTGAATCTAACCAGAATCCGACTGCTGAAGATATTGATCCTCCATTGGCTGACGCAGAACTCTCAGCCGATTCTGCTTTGAGCCGATTTTAATACTTAGCCGATGGAGACTCCAGGGCTTATCAAATTTTGGCGTTAACAATACCACTCTGTCTAAGATAGGCCCTGCCTCCACCTGCCTTCCTAGACGCGTACTACGGTTGTAGGCTGTTCTTCATCCTCGGATGACTCGATGTCGGCGTAGTCAGCTTGTGACCACTGAAGCCTAAGCCGGGGACTTGTCGCTCTGTGGTACCAAGCTTGGTACCGCCTGTACACATTGTTTGAGTGTGGCTCGTCATTCTCATCCATGTTGGCGTCGAACAGGTCTCACTGGTGAATGTAGTTGACGTGGTGCTGCTCCCAATAAAAAATCCTCCTGTTCTTCTGACGATCCAACCTGCAAGTCACGTATTGCAAAGTTGATAAAGTTTTTATAGTATGTAATACTAAATGATGCAAAAAGTTGGAACATGAGAAGACTTACTTGTGTAAGTCAACGCCAGTCGAAGCAAGATCAGGTGGACAAAGCTGCCTTGCTCTACATTGGCGTGCAACTCTATGTGGCAGGTGGTACTCAACAACATAGAAGCAGATTAGAGGGCACCTCATCCTATAGAGCTCGATGTCCCTCCAACACACGTTGCTCAACCAAAAAGGAAGTTCCGCCTCTCCATTGTATGGCTCCCACGTCACCTGCAACATGTCGAAACAAGATGTTAGATTATAAAATCAACCATTTCAAACCACCATGTCAAATAATAAGTACTTACACTAGAGGCCATGAGCCTGTCTAACTCGTTCGTGAACACTTTGTACGCCCGCTCCATCCTCCCGTGCGGAACTACCTGGTCCCAAAGGTAGGCCCACGTCAGCTGCCGATGTGCGTCCTGACCTAGGAACAAGTCACGATGAGCCAGAACCTGCGGCCGACCAATTGGGAGATGAGACATCCACAACTGGAGTAGGTACACGCATCCACCAACTGGAACTGCACCATCCTACAAAATGAAGGTACTCAGTGAAATAGAAATTTGATATGCCATGGAACATAAAGTAAGCAATGTACAAGTAATTGACACTATTATTTTCATGCGTAATTAATTGAAGCGATACAATGGAGAAGAAATAATGAAAACAAGCACAAGTCGGACCTCATTAATTTACCAACGGCAAGTGCCTGAATTGTGGCCAAGTCTACCGCACTTGCGACACTCGTACTGCTTGGGATCAGTAAGAAATGGGGTCTCTCTCCCACGGCTCGTTCTTCCTGGTATCTGATCCATAACCATCCTGTGCCTCGTCCTCTTCCTAGAACCACGCTTGTTTCAACGGTAAGTTGGATCCGTAATGTACTTCGGACTGTCGTATGGAGGCCACTCTCCAGGGTCCTGAAAAGGCATGAAGCGGGGGCTCCATGTTTGGACAAGTGTGTCCACACTGAACTCGCGAGGTATCCTGCCCTCGATATCATAGTTGTGATGTCTAGCTGCTGCCACCAGGTGAACATACAAAGTGGTACTGCATTGGTTTACCACAAATGCATGAGAAATCTTGGAGGACTACCACATGAATCCTCGACTCTCGGACCTCACCATCGGACGTCGTACCGCTGGTTTGCTTGACCTCGTAACGCCCCGTGGTGTGGTCAAAACATTTAACCTCATATGTGGCAGCCATTTCCTTGGCCTTCTCTAGATGTTCTTGTGGTTTTGGAGCCCATATCTTACTATCATTCTGCAACTACATTGCATGGGTGTGTCTATCGTTGAACCATACAACAAGCTTGTAAAAGGTGAATTGCACAATAATATTCACGGGCATACCATGTATCCCCAGCATCACCTTATTGAATGACTCAGCCATGTTGCTGCACTGAAACTCATACCTCCATCCACCGACGTCGTGAGCTCTTGTCCATTTCTCCAAATCTCTCATCAACCATGTCAGCCATTGTCTACCTTCTGCATTTGATGTGGTTCTTACATGCTCTAACTTTCTCTAGAAGTACCTGTCCTCAAACTGCCGAGTTGCCTCCTGAAAAGATCAAAGTTATCTTTCACACCATCCTTCCGAAGTAGATTCTCGGCAAGGTGCCGAGTAAACCAACGATTGTGCAAAGGTGCATACTCCTCTATCTCCTCTCGCACAGCTTTAAGTATGCCCTGGTGCCTATCAGATATGACGCCAACCTCCTTCTCAGGCCCAACCACATGTATCCGGACTAGCCTCAAGAACCATCTCCAACTATCATTGTTCTCCTTCTCAACCAAAGCAAATGCCAAAGGAACCAGCTTGTTGTTTGCATCACAGGCTATGGCTATAAGAAGTGTGCCATGGTACCTGCCAATCAGGAACATACCATCGATGGAGAAGACGGGACGGCAGTGCTTAAAGGCCTTGACACACTGAGGGAAGCACCAGAAGGCATGGAAGAATATATGCCTCTCATCCTTCCATGCGTTTGGTCTAGGGATGTACTTGTAATGCATGCCTGGATTCACCACTTTGATTGCATTGAGAAGTACTGAAAGCTGCTCGTAACCATCCTCCCAGTCCCCATATATCATCTTCCACGCCCGCTGCTTAGCCCTCCAGGCTTTACCATAAGTTATCACATAACCTTGATACACCTTCCTAATTGTCCTGATAATTGTCTTGACCTTCATGTTGGGTTCTCCCTGCAATATTCTCATCAACCGCTTGGCAATAAGGGTAGATGCCAATTGCCGATGCTTCATGTTGAGGTCAAGTAAGGCACATGTATGTGGCCTGACAACTCTTGTGACCTTTCACTTTCTTGGGACCTTTTGCTTCCTTGCGCAAACTCTCCATGGGCAACATTCCTGGTCACACACAACTGTGTAACACTACTCTGCATAGGAATGCAAGACCTTATAAGGTCTCTTGCGTGTCACTGCAAACGCCTACAACCACCTCTTCAATGCAGGGAGGTCCTTGAAACCCTGTCCTTCTCAATTTCCATGCTAGGACCCGCCTCTGGAGCTTCTTGCAGCTCATCATCACGTCCTTTGGCAAACGCCTAATCGGAATGAGTACGATCATTGAACTCGTGAACTCTAGGATCATGACGACTAGGAAAGATATGCCTCAGCATCTTAACGTCACTCTCCGTCAGCTCTCCAATAGGACGATCATCATCAGAATCAACAGTCCTTCTGATATCGTATGACTCTGAATCATTCATAATTTCAACATTATTGGAGGCACGGAATCCATCACCACGGTGCACTTGAGCATCAATAGGAGGAGCACCCACATTATTGGGAATGTCTCCTGCAACATAAGCAGAAATACGAGGAAAGAAAGAGATAAATGGATGTAAAGAAGGGGGTAAAATGCAAAAAAAGATGCATAATTGACACTTACTCTGATGATTCTGTATCAAAGGGATCTCCTGAAGAAGATCTGCCACATCGTCATGAGTCCGACAAGCATCTCCAATTGCCTCAAAAATTTAGACCTCATTAGGGGAAGATTGTGCATCGGGGAAACATACGTGCAACCTCTGCATCCATATCAGGTTACGGGACCTCTATGTCAAGGTCTGCCTGATCACCCATCGGTGGGGAAAACCCATGAGGAACAAGATCAACCAACACCCGGCGCACAACCATGTCCAAACTTTGGAATTGGCTCTTCATAGCTGATCTCACATAGTTTTCTCACTGATCTGCACACCCAATTGGATCATCTTTCTTTAGGATGTTGGGAGGGAAAGCTAGGTGAAGTACACCCTCAACTGTGATGCCATCATCTTCATGGCAATGTAGCTCCTCCCAAGCCCTAGCAACCAACTTACTAAATGTTGGCTTCTCATTGAATAACACACACACGCTTTGCATATCACAAACTCGACATATCCATAGCGATCTCTTTCCACGGTGCCTCCATGATATATGCTCACTAAGTTGTCCATCTAATAGTTAAAAAAATTAAAATACAATTTGTTTAGTCCAAAGTAGTTGCTATATAGTACCTCTCTTGCTCTACTTACTACTCTTACTTATTAACCATTTTCTATTTACTACCCCTTGTTTCCGTAGTATTTTCCTGAGTCACAATCCATATTCTCATAATAAAACAATAGTTAATTATGTTAAATGGCCGGAGTCCCACTCATGGTGATTTGGTTGAATGGGAAGAAGCTATTCCTTTACCCGATAAATCCAACTACTTATTCTTTCTCAAAACCACTGAAGTTTTTAAAAACTTGAGAATTTCTAAAGTGAACTTCGGCCCATAGGAAATTAATCAATCTTGAACTTTATTTCGGAATCGAAGATTTTGGTATAAGATCTACCTCCACCCTATGCCTTACACTCTATCGGAGGATGTCTTAATTTGATCCTACCTAAACAAGACCCCCTTACTCATTTCAAAGAAGAACTTATAGCGAGACAATATTCTTTAATCAGTCCAAATCATTATTTTATTTAATGTTCGTGTAATACATACTAACCAACTACACGCTAAGTATATAAATACAATATATTAACTGCATAGCTAAATCATACCTAAATAACTATGTCAATAGCTATCTAACTATATTTATCTAACTATAGTTATCTCGCTAACTAATCAAAGTTGCACTACAATTCAAGCTTACTAAGTGCCTACATTGCATATTCAAAAATTTTACCTGTCCAAATAAATGTAACGAGGAACGGTGGGGCGCGACGTCCAGAGCGGCGACGAGGCAGCTCGACGTCGGGCAAGAGCGCGAAAAGAGATAAAAAAGATAGGAAAATGAAAAAAGAGATAGATAAAGGAGACGAGACCCACCTATAAGCAAGGCTCAGCGCCAGGGTTGTTGGCGCCAAGCTCCACGGCGCCGAGCTAGCTGCCATGTCATCGTCACCTCTTCTGTGATGCCAATATGGACAAGATACCTACGCGCCAATTTGGCTGGTGCCAAGGCGTGTTACCTCGGCGCTAATAGCGGCGGTGCCGAGCTTAGGGTCTATTTTTTGAAAATGTTACTGTTAGGGGCGTATTTGTGAGAAACTTTCAGAAAAAGGGCTAAAAAGCAAAAAAAAGTCAGTTTAGCGGCTGTTTCAAAGTTGGGCCGAATTGGGCCTCATGAAAAAAGTGCCTATTTGGGTCCAACCCATGTAAACTTTCTTAATTTTCGACCTACTCTTGGTTTAAATCTAAAAAGTGGTTTTATCTCGTTTGTTTTTAAAAAAAATTTCACCATCTGGCACAATAATTCAAAAACTAGCTCTTTTGATTTTCTTTCAAAAATTTAAATTTGATAAAATTTAAAACCTTCCCGTCGGTAACTCTTATCATACCCAGACAATTACTACGGTAACCGCGTGGTTACCATGGTAAGGCAAACCGTGCCTCCAGCTCCACGTTTATCTGGCTTGTGCTTGCTTTTCTATACGTGAAATATTTATGCCTGGGAAAATGACACGTTCAAAAAAACAGGTGTGAAAGAGACGACTATACAAGCAGAAGTGCAGAATTAAAACGTGATCAGAAGCAAACAACTCTGTAATATATTGTTTTTTTCCTAAAACTAGCACTCTCTCCATTTCTCCATTTTGAATAGAGGACTTCTTTTGATATGAGGTTGGATCATTCATTTTATTTAAAAAATTATATAAGTGCTATTTATTTTGTTAACTTGTTTTGTCTAAAAAATTTTAAACATGTCTTATATTTTATATATTTATACTATTTTTTTAAAACAAATAGTTAAACATCATGATTAAACAATAACGTTATATATTAAAAAATAAACAAAGTTAGTAACACGATTCTTCTACTATAATCAATAAGCTTGTATTGGTAGAAGAAATAATAGATATTATATAGCTGGCAATACAGAAATATTGTTACAACTTGCAACACTTCTGGAAAATGACCTTTCTTTTGATGAAAGAACGTTAGACAGGTAAGAGAAAACAAGAAATGAACACAGCTATTTCTTTTTCCTTTTGCGGGTAAGAGAAAGCAATTTGATTTGTTAAATTAGCAGTAGGGAAGGAGAAAAACACATATATCATAGATATTTTTATATATCTTTGATCTATATTATATTGTTAAGAGAGTATCAAAGGAGCCATCAACGTTTGCTTTATGGACAAAGAATTACCATGTTAATTGGAATTTCATATATAAAAGTTTTATCAAGTTATGTCAGAATTCAAATTATATTACTGTTTTCAATATTTTTTTCTTAAAATAAAATATGAATGTATAGATACTGTCTAAGAAAAAGTTTGAATTACACTCTAAACAATTCATAAAGTACAAATCATCCTCCGAACTCAAAAACCAAAATTCCTGAACTGTTTAAACCAGAAAAATTACCGTCCTAATAACTCAACACATAGCTGTTTTAATTTTACATGATGCACACGTGACAACGGTTTTAATTTTACATGATGCACACGTGACATTTCAGTTGGTAAAAAAATATTTTAAAAAATTAGTGGAGCCCACGTGCCATCTTCTTCTCTTTTCTTCCACATTCTTCCCATTCCCTCCATCTCTGTCTACTCCTAACAAGAGCAGGGAGGCGGCGACGAGTGCCCTCCATGGGCTAGCGGAGGAAGACGGTGCCGGCCTCCACGAGACGACATGCCTCAGAGCCCCAACCTCCATTGTTTCGCACCTCTACATCGTCAAGGATTGCGGGCGATGAGTCCTTTGGTCTGAGCCACCTTCCGCGCTGTCGTCGAGGTGCGCCGCCGAGGTCCGAAGGCAGTGAACAAGCTCGAGGTGGCGGAATGTGAGCTCGATGGAGCCAAGGCAGCTCAGAGAAGAAAGAGAGAGGATCGAGCGTGCTCCTTCGTCGATGCCTGATGCCGCCTGGAACATCACGACATCATGTAGTGCGTCGGCATCTCCACGGTGAGGACGATTCGAATGGTTTGCTTAACCCACTACACCCCTGACCTCCACTGCGAGATCGTTGGCTATAGCGAGTTTATCGACGCCGCGTATGACACCCTCCTCTGATTGTCCACGTAGTGTCCCTCCCCAGGACACCGCCTACCGTGCCACCGTGTTGTTCTTCACGACCTCGTCCATCGGTATTCCCACCTGGCTCGTATCCGCTGCGCCGTGTGCCAGATAGCACACGAGCCTCATCGGCTCGTCATCGCGTGCGACAGACCCATCAAGGTTTGCACCGCCTTTGCTTCGGCAGCACATGGAGGCCACCCGCTACCTCCTCCTAGCCCAGTTGGGGGTAAAGAGAGAGGGGGAGGGGGGAAGTAGGTGGAAGAAGGGAGAAGAGGAAAGAAGAAGAAGACTGCAAGATAGGACCCACTGATTTTTAATTTGTTTTCACCATTTGGATTGCCATGTTTGGGTCATCGTAGGATAAAACCGCTCCAGATTGAGCTATTACCAGGATAATTCGTTTAGTTTGGATAGTACGAGGATGTAGAATGTCTGGTTTTGAAGATAGTGGTTAATTTGCACATCGCAATAGTTAAGTGATGTTCAAATCTTTTTCTTTGTTAACACGAAAGTATGTAATCATGCTAAAACGTGTAATCTACATAGGCCGTCATACTAGTTATGAGTAAAGACTTTACCTCAATACGGAATTTTCGCTTTGTCCTCCACAAAATCCGATTCTTATGGGATTCCTTCTGAGAATTTATCAGTCCTTTGTTCCTGCAAGCATATAAGAAAAATAGATGAGCTACTTAGGTCTATATAGGACATAGACATGAAGTGAACAATTACAGTAGGGAGAACATAGACACAAGCAACTATAGCTACATACCAAAACACAATTGTTGGACCATCAACTAGGCAGTTGGTGAATGGGACAAATGATGTTTCTTTGTGAAAACTAAAACTTGTTTTGGGGCTCTCTCAAACATCTGTTGCAAAGCCTTTTTGTACAACCATAAGTCTATGGGTAAGGCTTGACCGGCAGTTTAGTTTATCTCAAGGTAGCGAATCTCTAGAGCTATGGACCAGGGATATGTCTCAGACTGAGTGTGTCTAGTCATGAGGGCCAGTACCAACCTGGTGTCCTAGGGTGTTATCTCAGTAACAAGGGGGCGGGTGCTTTAGCGGGTTCTGTCAAGAGGTCACCATCAGGAGTTTCACTATTTTGTGGCGAATTAGATGAAAGGTCTTGGCATGGACTCCGTTTGGGAACCTGCTGGTATCACGGCGCATGTCAGACATGACAAAAAGGACGTGCCTTGTTGGTAAAACTGTACATCTCTGATCAAAGTTAAAATTTATTCGAATAACTATGCCCTTAGTTATGGGCATGCCTAGCAATGTTAGGCCAAGTTGATCCCGACTTTTTAAAAACCCTAGGATAAAGGAATCACGATGGATTTAACATGGTTAAACTTGAGATGGTTGCCTTGAAGCGTAGCCTTGTGAACTTAATAATAATGGCTTTGACTACGAGCGTGTTTTAAAATATGCTTGGAATTAACTTTTAAACTGTTTAAAATTTGGCTTTTATGCAAAATGAACTACATTATTCCATTCCTTTGTCATCCCTATACATAATAAGCATTATTATGCATTTTGGTATGACTTGCTATCGTGAGTGATACTTATTCTCGCTTACATCTAATTCAGAAGATGGATGCTCACACTGGCCGCCACAGGGTTGGCTGAATTGGTTGGGATCGCCCGATTAGTCTACAGCTTGACACACTCGATCGGGGCATGCATCAAACCCGCCGTTTCCGTTGCGAGCAATCAATCAATCGATATCGGTATCCGGAAATTTGGCCCCGCCACATGCCTTGTGGATATCTCGCTGTTGTTTCGAACGATTAGTTGATAGCTGCTTGATCGCCTAGTCCTCTCTTTCGCTTTCCAATTCTCCTTTATCCATTTGCAAATATTAATGCTCTAAAAATATTTCTCGGCTGTGACGATCAACCATGTTGTTTATCACGAAATATTACCGGTGGAAAAAATATAGATAGCATACCAAAATCTGGGAGGAAATTTGCTATATCATGTTTGACAGAAATTTAGGGACAATAATACTATGAATTTCTAATCTTATGATTTGTTGTGAGAGCCATGCTTCAGCAGACTTCAGATTTAGGTTTGTGGTTAGGATAGAGAGCGGGAAGAAGTGAGAGGAGTTTCCTGATTCAGAGAGAGGTCATGGGCGGCAGTGGACCGGAACTGGAGAAGATGTGGAGGAGAAGCGAGATAAAATAGGGTTCTTACGCGATAAGGGGATGTCATGGTTCGATAGACCTTGCTGGTGCTGGAGGTGATGCCGATAAGGCAAAGCTAATGGACGCGGGATAGCATGTGCGAGATGTTACGAGACAATACTCTGCACGTGTTAGGCCCACGGTTTGAATTTTTTGAAACTTTGGACTCCCCCTTCACGAGCATGAAACTATTGCCTCCAAAATTTTCAATTTTTCTATTCTTTTGAATTTGATCAAAATTTTGTTCAAAACCGGGTCAACTTCAAATAAATTCGTTCCATCTTTTTTGGAATTTCCAAAATACCCATTAGAAATTGCGAACCATGGTGAGGCATTGATCGTGTCGCAAGAAAAAAAAGAAGGGTTGATAAGAGGGGAAATGGAGCAACGTAGAAGAGATGTGAATGGTTAAAATTTTTCACGATACGAGACCTAAAACATTAAATACTATATAGGTCTATTTAAAGACTCGTTTTTAAAGCTAGAGTATAACCAAATAGTTTCAACTTTGCCTAAAACAAAAAAATAAACAAGCTAAAGTGATATTAGAAAATGAACTAAAGAGGTAACGAGTGGTTTGGATGCTCCACGGCTCTTAAGAGTTTGCTCCTGAAGTTATTTTTAGGTGTGAAGTCCACCAAACATGCCCTATACAAACAACAGTACGAAAAGTTGACCTACATTCATCCGCTTTATCGACACTACTGGAGAAATTTTCAGTTGAAGTACCAAATTTATAATAGTCTCGGTTTGAATAGTACCTGGGACTAAAAAATATTTTTACTCCCGATTTAAAAAGTCTACGGATTTCTAGGAACATTAGTCACGATTCGTTACGAACCGGGACTAAAGATTATCTTTAGTCCCGGTTCAAATATTGTCGAGGTTGTCGAGTGTCGAATCTTTAGTCCCGGTTGGTAACACCAACCGACTAAAATGCTATTTTTGTCCCGGTTGGTAATACAACCGGACTAAAGATCCCCGCGCTCTTTAGTCCGGTTCTTTACCTTAACCGGACAAGAGAGAGAACAAGAATCTTTATCTTCTCGTATCTCGTGCGCAAACAACAATAAGTGCGCACTTAGCTAGCTCCCTCTCTCCCGCAATAAGTGCGACTTAGCATGCTCTCGAGCCTTGGCAAGAACTCTCTCTCTCGCAATAAGTGCACACTTAGCCTCCCTCTTCCTCCTCCTCTCCCTCTTTCTCTCCCTCTCTCCCGCATGGAGGCCGGTGGCGAGTGGCGGGTCGGGGTGGTGCGAGCAAGGTGTGCCGACGCGGGCGGCTAGGCGGGGCGGCGCGCGCGGCGCGGTGCGAGCGGCGGCGAGCTCAACACCAGATCCGGCCTCCATCCCTCCTCCTTGGCCTCCTCCTCCGGCGCGATCCGTGCCGCGGCGGCGGTCGGATCTGTGCGGGTGGCGTCGGCCGGATCTCGTGCGGGCGGCGTCGGGCGGATCTAGTGCGTGCGGCAGCGACCGGATCCGGTTCGGGCGGCGGCGGCCAGATCTGGTGCGGGCGGCGGTCTCCTCCGTCGGATCCGGCATTGTGACATTTTTTTAAAAGAATTTGTGATGTTCATCTCGTGATGTTTTGTGAATTTTTTGATGTATATGTGAATTTTGTGATGTGAATCTGTGATGTTTTGTAAATTTTGTGATGTATATGTTAAATTAGGGATGTTTTATGATGTGAATTTGTGATGTGGATGAGATTTTGGGATATTTGATATGTGATTGATATGTGATTTTGATTCGGACAGAAAAAACAATGAAAAAAAATAAAAATGGGTTTGGGATGTTGTTAGGGCGCTGTATCTTTAGTCCCGGTTGGTAACACCAACCGAAACTAAAGATTTATTTTTGGTTCTGGTTATTTTACCCGGAACTAAAGTTAGCATTTTTTTCTCGCTTTCGTAGTTTCGGTTTGAAAACCGGAATAAAAAAAGATTACGAATCGAGACAGCTGTGCCTTTATACAGTAGTGGGACGAAAAGCATCTTTGCTTTTATATTAGTCGTAATGTTTTTCCTTCACAGAAATCTGGCCAAATGATCATCCGTGGTTGTAGTGAAATAAGTCCCCATCATCCATGAGAGCTACGGTCGTGTCCGGGCAGCTATTACTTGCAACTTAGCATGCACGTAGTAATTGCCAAAAGAAACTTTGTATTGTCGTCAAGTTTCAAGAGGGAGAAACTTGCATGAATTATTGTCAGTAGTACACAACGCACACTGCAGAAACGGATCCAGTTAATTAACACTACCGAGGAACCAGTTTTACTGGACGAGGCCTCCAATAAATTTCAGACGAAGCATAAATGATCGTGCCTGAAAAAATCAAAATGCATTATCCCGTGCGGTCCACTTAAGCGACCGCCACGGAATAATCCATTTTTCGAGTGGCCGTTTAAGTTGTCCGCACGGATAATCGATTTTTTCGTGTGGTCGCTTAAGTGGGCCACACGGGATGATCGTCATATTGGTATTAACTAATGATTCTCAATATACAATTTTTTTACGAAATTATTTTGGTGATAATATACAGAAGAGATCTACAATATTAATAAAAACATTTAAACCGTGGTCGTCGTGTCTAAGTTGATGTGCGTGTAACCAGTTTTGCGCGTATTGTTTCCGTTTCGTGCTCTAATTCAGTGTCAGTTTTAAAACGGCCATAACTTTCGCATACGGACTCCGATCAAGATGTTTCATATATGAAAATTGATCGGAAAAAATTTTTGGATGCGTTTGTTCGCCGCTTCGCCACATTCAGCGATTTATTTTCCCCAACAACACCTCATAAGGTTGCTTTCTCGAGCCCGGAAGCTTTTTCTCGATTCTAAGCGTGTCTTCTGAATTTTTCATAGGCCATGTCTTTCGCTTGTTTAGGCTCAAATTTTTTGTGGTTACCGCTCGTGTGCTCTTAAGTCAAAAAAAATATAAAGAAATCAAAACCAAAATCAAAATTTTTCTGTCTTGGTCAACAGCAGATCAAAAGTGAAAATAGAGAGGGACAAAAAAGGAACAATATATCTAAAGGAGCACATAGTCTAGGATTGCAATGTAATTATATATGAGTTATCATGTTAATCATAGTTTCTTATAAGGTATATATACTTTGAAATTTAGAGTAATGTTTAGATGAAACCGAGGTGTAACCATTTATGAACAACATATAGTCTCACTTGCTCAAAACTGATTGAATTTTTTATGATAGTGTTATAGAACAAAAATAAGTTGTCACGTCAATTTATAGAATTTTCTGACCAAATTAAGATATTATTATAATTTTTGTAGTCCAATTTAGAGATGTAAGGTTTATAGATTATCGTGTGTGGGCGGCTTAAAGTTTTTTCGTGCGGGCCGTTTAAGCCGTCCACACACGATGATCACCACCACCTATCTAGGTGCACGCGGGTTCCAAAATTTTCTAACACCCGACGAGATAAAATTCAGATCCCGCCTCCACCATCGAGGGCTCTCTCCTCCGTTGGCGGCCTACGCCTCCGCCTCCCCGCCGTCGGCCTCCTTCGCCTCCGGCCCCACCGCCGCCTCCACCGTCGCCGCCACCCACGACAACGACTACGAAGGCTTCTCGAGTGTGCCGATGCATTGCCACCTCCATCGACGGCCACCTCCACCGCCGCCGCCTCCACCGACCGCCGCCTCCACCGACCGCCACTGCCACCCACCGACGACGACGACGCCACAATCGTCGCCGGCATCGGCCGTGAAATTATTTTTTTTATAATTTGTGATGTGAATTTAGTTGTCAATTTAATTATATATGTGAAATTTAATTGTACAAAAAATTAGTTGGAAAGTATATATGTGAAATTGTGATCATGTGAAATTAATTTTGTGTTATTTGTGATGTGATATTAGTTGTCGATTTAATATCATTAAATTATTAAATAGTTCAATAATTCATATAGGACGGATCTTTCTTCCCATACGGGCCGTTTAATACGTCGGTATGGGAAGATCTATTATCCCGTGCGAGCGGCTTAAGTGACCCGCACAGGATAATAGATATTCTCGTGCATGTCTCTTAAGCCGTTCGTATAGGATAATAGATCTTTTCATGTGGTTGGGTCGTTTGCATGTGAAAATTTGATTATTTCCGGATTTTCTTATGCGTGTGGGCCGCTCTTTCGTACGGAAAGATGTGTTTTGATCCATATAAAAAATTGTTTGTCCAGTAGTGTAACTTAAGACCTTAAAGTTAAATTAATTAGCAGGCGCGTACGTTTCTGAACATCTGATCGAGCTTGGTCGCGTGCTTGGTGCTGTTTACATCACCGGGTTTAGAAAGCGGCCGGGAGGGGATAAAAAGCTAGCACCCGGTGTTGAACCGGTGTCCTCTCTCTCGACGTTCTTGGTCGCGCTCGCACGCGGTGGTGGCACGCGCGCGACGCGCCACGAGATCGATCGGCCCGGCAAGTCTTGGTCGCCGGCACGTACCAGCCAGTGGGCGTTTCTACTTCCTTTTTTCCATGGAAAGACTGATTTTGCCACTTGTATTGTGAAACGGAGTGCAATAAAAGGGTAATTAAACAGAATTGCTATATTTAGGGATGTAAGCGGGTACGAACAAATCCCGTACCAACCGACACCGAATATCGTATCCGCGAGAAAAATAGGAACGAAAAATAAGGAAAACGGGAACGTTGGGATGTTTTTCCGACCGTATTCGCGAAAATTCTTGTTTATCGAACTATATAAACCAATTTTGACCCACAAAAGATATACCTCTCTCAGCCTGTTAATGAAAGAGAGTAGCAAAGTCAACCCGGGCTCCCGTCGTCTGATCCACCACAGCAACGCATGCCCCCACACACACACACACCTGCACACACATGCACACACTCGTGGCGGCGACGGGGCGGGCGGCCGAGGAAGTCGATGGCCCTCGTCTTATGCATCACCTCGGGGCTCGAGCAGCAGCGCGACACCGGCGAGGGTGGACTCGGGATCCGCCACGACGCCGGGAGGGGTGCAAGCGGCGTCCCCTCACTGCCACCTAGGGTTAGGGTTTCGACGATCGCGTGAGGGATCTGTTTGTCCTCCATGTCGTCCGACCAGCCTCACCTCCCGCCGCTTGCACCCCCTCCCGGTGTCGTGGCAGATCTCGAGTCCACCCCCGCTCCGGTGTCGCGCTGCCGCTCGAGCCCCCAAGGTGATGCACAAGACGAGGGTCATTGACTTCCTCGGCCGCCGCACCCCCATCGTCTACCAGAACGACAATGGGTCGTGCCCTCTCCTCGCCATATGTGAGAATCCCCCCTCATAGATTTCCTTCGAGTTCCATTCGCCGGCGCGCATTGTGACCTGGGGTTTTCGCTGCAGGTAACGTGATGCTGCTGAAGAATGTGATCAGCTTGAACCTGGATGCGGGCGAGGTGTCGCACCAGAAGCTGCTCTCGCTCGTCGCTGAGCGCCTCATCGACTCCAACAGCAACGTGCAGGTTCGGTCGGCCCTCGTGGGGTTAGAGCTGGAGGTTGTTTGTGGCGTTGCCTTGTGAATTGGTTTGGGATGTGATTAGCAGGGTAAGGACGAGGAGTATGTGCGCAACCGGGAGCAGAACATCTCAGATGCGATTGACCTTTTGCTGTGCCTCGCGACCGGCATTGATGTAAATGTGATGTTCAGGAAGTGAGTCCGTGGTTCGCTTTGTGGGTTAGTGGTTTGTTGTTTATGGTGCTCTATATGTTTTGATATGATTTGGGCTGTGGGCGTTGCAGGATCGATGACTTTGAGTTCACTCGAGAACGTGCCATATTTGATCTTCTTGAGAAAGTTCTTTTTTATCGATTTCTGTTTGTAATTGACACATCTCCGATCATTTTTTATTGTTTTTTTCTCGTATTATCGAATTTGTATTCCCGTCTATTTTTCCTTTTCTGTTTTCGATCCTGCCAAAAAAAATATGAAAACGAAAATGGTTAAAAAATTTTTCATCGTTCCCAACAGTTTTCATCCCTAGCTATATTTGACAAACTTGTATTCCAACCGTACACCCTTTTACCTGAAAATTTTTATATACAAATTTTCCGATGAATGTTTTGTAATAAAAAGAATTGATTGAAAGTTTTCCGGATAAAAATCTTTTTTAGAAATTTAAAAGTGCGCTAGGAATGTACGTGTGTCAAATAACACCTTGTAATTAAGTCTAACCAAGAGACATATAGTTAAACTGCTCGATGTTGTAAAATTACATAGATAACTCGCTTAGTTTTCAATTACGAAGCTGTTGATGATATGTTTTTATATCATGTTTAATAATATGCTTATTTAAAAAATACTATAATTAAAATTATAATCATGCTTACAATAATTTTAACGATAAAGAGTTATAGAAAAATAAGTAATACGTGTATTTTAATGAGATAAATGTTTAAATGGCATATCGAAAAGTCAACAATGTATATTTGGAACTAATAAACCCATCCATTTGAAAGTGTTGATGGATAGTGAAATTGAGTTTATGATAATTATCCGTTGGCACTAATGAAAAAATTAAATATTAAAAAATTGATAAATTGATTTTAAAATATTTCTAAGAAATATTGAAGAAAAGAGTTACTTAGTGTGCTCGTGATAATTATGTGGCTGTAATTTAAAAAATAAAACGGTCCTAAAAATCGAGGCCAAGGGAACACAAACCTGGTTTTTGTGTTCGATCATTCTGAATTCCGCGCTATCTCCGCTTCTTTATTGCACACCATCCAGCTAATTATGCTGGCATTATAGCTAATATAAAAAACTAAAATTAGAAGAGATATTTACTAATCTTAAAATTTAAAAATTTAAAATTAGAAGAGATATTTAGTAAGAGTACCGCGATTTTTATGGGCTATAATGACGGTCCCCGAACTGAATATAGGAATAACTGATTAATAACTTGAAAAAACTATTTTCTAGCATTCACACAAAAACATACTCCCTAAAAGCCGATTACTCCTTCAATTCAAACAAACTGCAAATTTAATTTCAAATATTTACGCCCCCATCTTTGGATCAACGAGATAAAAGCTCGAAATGACATTTGTATATACTTCTATATCGATATGATAAAAGAAAACTCGCCATCAGCCTCGTCTTCACTGCTACTACTAACTACTAGCATCATGATATCTCTCGCAAATCAAATCCCCCAATAACTACGCGACGTGCGGGGCTCAACGGTGTACAGGATCGAGTTCCCGAAGAATGAGCTGACAGATCACCAGATACATTCAATTGATTATCAGATTCAGGGAGTACTGGTACTGATCCAGTGATCCGTGTTGAAATGGTACCACGAGTACTTGCTGTGTGATGTGGAATTCTTTTTGTCTACAAAACAAAGCAGCGGACAAAATAAACGAAGCAATTAAAAATGATTTATACATAAAATTTTTATTTTTATATTTATTTTCTTAGCGATTTAAAATACAACGTAAAAAACAAACTATAATAAATTTTTTGAAATCGACTCTACAATTAATTTAAAATTTAAAATTTAGCTATGGATGGATAAGCCAACAAGTAAGCGAAGATATCTTTCTATGGAATCATGTGCTGCAGTTAACAAAGAGACCATAGACATATGAGCCTATGAGGTGAGGATGTCCATGTTGTTTGACAGTTTGACAACATGGCGTATGGTTCATCAATTATTGTTTACCGCATTTTTTATATTTATTAAAAAGATTATGTAAATTCTCTCATACTGGGCGACAGCTATACTATAATTTTCCTCCCAATTTTCATGAGGGTACATAAACATTTTTGTTTTCTTAATTTAATAATCATGTAAAGTGCTTTTTAAAAAATAATATGATTTAATAACAATTAAAAACCATTTAATGTAAAATGCTTTTGGCCCAAATAATCCAGCCAGCCACAGTAGTACGGAGTACATGACAATTGACAACCGACAGTTATTGACTCATTCCAAGTCTAAACAGAGGGGAACAAGTCCATAGCCTTTGCTACAGAGAAAATCAAATAAAAAATATATTTCAGATATTACAACTAGCTCTCTACACATAAAAGAATATCTTGAGGCATCAATAACATCACCATCAAAACAGAAAAAGTAGACATAGTCTTCATGCCCAATTCGTATCCATTCGATTTACCAAACCAATTCATCCCATTTATACATTATTACCGTTCCTTTGGAAAAATCAAATAAACCAAAAAATTGCACGAAAAGGAAAAGATGGATTGAGTATGAACTTTAGTTTTTTTTTGCAAAGGAAAATGATGAAATACCGAAACTAGTTGTCTCCTCCTCCGCCTCGAGCCAACCCCACCACCTACACAAGAGAAGAGAAGACGAAAAGCCAAACGCATCGCCGCCGATTTCCCCAAATCGGAAACCACCCCTCCGCCGCCGCCGCCGCCGCCGCCCGGCGACCCTCGCATCCCCCAGCGCAGTGTGCGCCGTCATGGACGAGGACCACGACTGCGACCCTGACCCGCCGGCCGGAGCGGCGGCGGCGGCGGGGCTAGCCCGTGCTCGTGCTGCTCGACGCCGTGCGCGGTCGCGACGTGGCGGCGGTCGGTGAAGAGGAAGCTGGACGAGGAGAAGGGGGAGGGGAAAGGGGAGGGAGAGGAGGAAGGGGCGGTGGTGCTGGCGCGTGTGGAGGCGGAGGAGGAGGCGGCGGCGCTGCGGGAGGCGGTGGCGGCGGCGCAGGAGACGGCCGCGGCGCTGCGGTCCGAGGTGGAGGAGGAGCGGCTCGCGGCGGCCAGCGCAGCCAGCGAGGCCATGGCCATGATGCTGCGCCTGCAGCGGGAGAAGGCCGAGGTCCAGATGGAGCTCCGCCAGTTCCGCCGCTTCGCCGACGAGAAGATGGCGCTCGACGCCGCCGAGATCGACCACCTCCGCGCCGCCCTCGCCCTCCGCGCGCGCCACCTAGCGCGCCTCCGCTCCACGCTCCGGGAGTACCGCCACACGTGCCTCCGCCTCGGCATCCCACTCGCCGAGGGCGACCAAGCCGAGGAGTTGGCCCAGGACGACGGGTTCGTTCTCGAGGGCGAGGATGGCGACGGCGCCAGATACTACCCGGAGCTACGCTGCTACGACGGGGAGTACTACTACGAGGATGGGCAGGAGGAGGAGGGCGAGGAGGACGATCCCGTTGTCGTGGATCTGGAGCGCCGGATCTACCTCCTCGAGCACGATCACAAAAACCATGGAGTTGAGCCATGCTTGGAGGAAGAGGAAGGCGCTCCACTTTATGCGGACGAGGCGCTGCCGGATTCATCTGAGCAGGAATTGAACAGTGTATATGCCGACGAGGTATTGCCTGAAGAGACTGTGCAGGAAAGGAACTACTGCAGTGATGACGATGATGAGTTGCCGGAGTCTCCAGCGGCTAGAAATGGTAGTGAGGAAGAGGGAAGTGATAGTGATGGTGGTCACAGCGGCAGTGGCAGCGATAGGGTATACACAATCGACAAGGTGCATAAAGGTGCTACTGCTCCAGCAGCCAGGGTCTTAGAGAGTTACCAGGATGGGGAAGTCGAGCCAGACATTAAGAAGCTATACATGAGACTTGAGGCACTGGAGGCAGACCGAGAGTCAATGCGGCAAGCCCTGGTGGCAATGCACTCAGAGAAGGCTCAGCTTGTGCTTCTCCGGGAGATTGCACAGCAGCTAGCCAAGGATGCAACTCCTGCTAACACAGGAGGCTTTGGGGTGGTGCCAATTGTGCACCATTTTCCTGGAAAGCAAGATGGGTTCAGAGATCAGAGGTTTCGGGAGAACAGGAAGATGGCGATCGCCAAGAGACTCTCCATGGTTGCATTGTGTAAGGTATGAACCTCTTTGTGCTGTTAGGACATCAATGTTAGATTTGAATTTCATGCCTCAATTGTCACCTTAGCAAAACGTTGCAGCATTATCCAATCTAGGCCTGGATATTGAGCCAGCTCGGCTCGTTATAGCTCGGCTCGTTTGCATGCTGGCTCGACTCGGCTCGTTACACTAACGAGCTAGAAGAGCAGCTCGGCTCGGCTCGCTATAGAGCTCGAGCTAGCTCGTTTGGCTCGCGAGCCAAATCATATGTCTGACCAGTGACCAGTAACCATAGTACAAAATAGTAAAAATTTAAAGCAAAGAAATAATCCTGCATATACGGATATTACCTTTTTGTTGTATGAATTCAGATATATCAACCAAATGCCAATCAATGGTAAATACTTTGTGAACCAGTAACCAGTCATGCATGATTACATTAGGCAACAAACTGCTACATTACAGAGTACTCAAGATTGGTAATTACTTTGTGAACAAACATATATATAATTTATTCATGGATGAAGGCTCACAATCATTGGTGCTCATGAACTAAAGTACTAAACAAATGAATCAGGAAGGGAGCATATGACTTCTCAAAAGTATTATTACTGCCACTTTCAAAAGTATGATTTCTCAAAAACCTTCCAACATCACTGGACCAGACATGACATATGCTCTGACATCAGTACAGGTTAGGGGTGCACCCATGACTTCAAGGATTGCAGCAGATGTGTTCAAGTTCAGCTTTGTCATTCCTATTCTATAAACCTTATCAAGATTTATGGTGAATCTTGCATGTGTGTACATGCCCTGTAACAAAAATGAGACAATACAAATCAGTTGGCTTGTGAATCAATTGGCTCATACGAGCTAACGAGCCGCTCGCGAGCCAGCTTGAGCTGGCTCGTTATAAATCGAGCTAGCTCATTATAAAACAAGCTGGCTCATTATAAAACGAGTCGAGCTCGAGCCGAGCCATTAACGAGCGAGTCGAGCGAGCTAGCGAGTTTCGAGTTTTTCATCCAGCCCTAATCCAATCAACCCTGTTTACTGGACTTTGCTTTCATCTGAGAGGTTTCAATAGTAGAAAGCTTACGAAATTGAAGCAATAATCGTTTCTTTAGCTATATTTAGTGTACATTTGTGCAGATCCATTCGTTAGATCAAGAAATGCAATTATGGAATTTCTATCTACATTTACTTTGCAGATGTTCAGGCATGTTTGACTGCAGTGATTGTCGTGAAATATGCTGTTTGTCGTGAAATATGCTGCATAATTTATTTCGATTGTGTTCTGTCAAAACCTAGTTCTAGAAGATATTATTAAATGATCCCAAAAATAGCAAATTAGTGCATTCATGGTTCATGTCCAGGCCATTCGACCTGCCAAACCACCACACTGAACCCAATGTTTGAAAAAAAAGGTCTACAAAGCCACATACAAGGAACGGGTGCCCCAACCTTGTACCACTTAAGCCGCATAAGCGGACGATTATGCCGCATAACCACTACAAGGTGGGGTGACCACACGAAACCACATACTGTTTTTTAAAACATTGACTGAACCCATATTGCTGCTTATGTATGGGTTGGGTCAGGTTACCAACTTGTCATATGAACCTATGTGTCTCGTGGTGTTCAAGTCTCACAAACGTTGGATGGAGAGCAATGCCAATGGAATCCTTTAGCACTGTTTAACCTAGTTTTGATTGTTTCCTGTGTGTCCGTTCTCCATGAATCTTTTCTGAGATGAGAACTTGCACAGTGGTAACTGAGTCAGTGATAAAAGGTGACCGGACAGCACCATTGATTTTGGCAAAATAAATTACAGCCATTGGATAATAGATATTGTAACTCAATGCAAGTATGCAACCAGCCACCGGATTCAGTTTCCACACTCTTAGAGCCGCGCCAGTTTGGTAATGAAGAGGGCTACTCACATTGAGATAATGAGAAAACGGTTTGATTGCTGCATGCAACGTATCATAATGTCTAGTTAGAAAATAAAATCCATGCATAATATTTCCCGCCAAACAGCATGGCAGAAAAAAAAACCGACCTGCTCATGCCACGTGTCAGAATCTCTTATCTTCAATGTGGGTAGGATTCTCTTTTGGTATAAAACCCTGCCCAACTCGGGCCCTGTTCAACCTAGCATATTTACGTTTTTGGTAATTTATTTAATTTGATTATTTGCTCACTTTTGAGTATTTGGGTGCAACTGTTTTCCTACTTTTAAATTATTTGGAAGCCAAAATAGAAAGTATAGGAGCTTTGAAGCATTGATGTTTTTGCCCATGGAACTAGCATTTTTCTCATTTTGGTGTCCCTATATCCTGCTCTGCATGTGTAGTGCAGCTGATGGCAGTAGCATCCATTTGCTCCTGGTATATTTCTTATTATGGTTTTTTGTTTAGTTTCACGTTGCTATGTGTGAATGTGTTTTAATGAGCTCCTTGTGTTGACTAACCATTCATAAATACAATGAATACTTATTTTATTGTTACTATTCTTCGGAACTCCATTTCTATGGTCCTTGAGGGCTGTAAAGTATATATCCTCTTCCCCTTTGCTTAACTATTTCTGATCATTTTGCAGTGGATTGTTGCTTTATTTCGCTCTCAGAAAAGGAACCCATCACAAAGCAGGTACAGAAAAGCTTCTTTGGGAATTTGGCGCATTATACAAAGTATATGGTGATATTGACTACTCTTCTACTTGATTGATAGGTACACATTTGGTCTATCAGGTAACAATGTCGGGTTGCTAGTACTCCTGGACAAGTACCCGCAAATTCAGAAAACTCTCACAAGAAGAAAGTAAAAACCTTATTGGAGGAGCAACTGCTGTTCAGTGTAAATAAAAATAGCCATCGGTTGGGCAGTTTGCTTGTAATGATATTCTTTATTTAAAGGTTGGGCGGAGCAAGTGTTTCCTTGATTCTTTTGCCGATGTTTTTTTCTTTCAGTCACCAGCACAGGAAATGCGGAAGGTTATTGCTTTAATCCTGTGATTTGTTCGTGCTGTTTTGGGGGACGCTTTTGCTTATTTCTCACCGGCAAAAGCTAAATGTATGTACAGTGTGCGTGTAATACATGGTGGTTGGAGACTGGTGTTTGATTGATATCTTTCCTTCCAGATTGAGTGAATATTGAGAAATCTAGTTGCACAATTGTCCTTCCAGCTTAAATGTTCCTTTTTGCTCTTACTGAATCTGCTGTCAATTTTAGTCCCTGTTTCGATGAATCTGGGCAGACAATTTTGCTTGGCAGGTTTGATGAGTATACAAGGTTATTTAGGCTATCATTTCTGCTCTCTAACTGTCGTAACTATTTTTGTTGTGTTCGATGCCTTTGCTGCGGTGAATAGTTGCGTGGCCATTTGTAAAACGCAAATTCGGCAGGGATTTCTGTTAGATGTATATAGTTAGATGTATATGTACTCTTTGTATTTTCTTTTTTGTATTTGGGGTTTTTTTGTATATTTTTCATTTTTGTAGCTGTTTATATTTGAGTCTAGAGCCATTGTTATAAATACAAGTGTTATTCCTAACAAGGTATCAGAGTCAAATTAGGGTTAGGTTTCTTCCCAATCTGCTCTAGGGTTTATTTTTCTTGGCCCATTGCACTTGCGTACCGCTTCATCGTCAATGACGTCGCCATCTTTTGCCCGCCCGCCTTGGATCCTCTTGGTGTTGCGCCCGCCGTCCGGCTCCTCCCGACGTCGCGCTCGTTTGGATTCGTCGCCCGCCCGCATCGGCTCCCATCGCCGCGGATCCACCACCGCACGCCCGCATCGTCGTCCGCTAGCCTACCGCTGCCACCCGCTCGCGTCGGCCTCCGTCGTGGTCGTCGGATCTGCCCACGCTGTCATCCGTTGGCCCGTCGTCGCCAAGCAGGGGTAAAGATCCGACGCCGGCTCGGAAAGGATAAGTAGGGGTGGGCAATCGGTTTAAACCGAGACTTTGGTTCGGTTTTTGTTTTCTATGCATAGTTCGGTTTGGCATGAAGTAAAACCGATCGGTTCGCGTAAATACTAAAAACAGCCTAATTTGGGTTCGGTTTTTCGGTTTGGTTTTCGCTTTTACCAAAAACCAAGCAAGCGGAGAGCCGCCGCCGGCCCACAGAGCGCCGCGCCCGAGCGCCGCCGCCAGCCCCTCTGCGCCCGCCACCGTCGCCCCTCCGCATCGCCTCCCGCGCCGCCGCCGCCGCCCCTTCGCGCCGTCCGCCGCCACCGCCCCATCCCATCTCGCTCCCACCCGGCGCATGCCATGGCTCGCGCAGACGAAGAGAGAAGGCATGCCCTACGCAGAAGAAGAGAGAAGAAGAGATAGCGGTTTTTCCGAAGTAAGTTGGTTCGGTTTTTTCGGTAGTTCGGTTTTAGACATAAAACCGAACCCGCACCAAACTATGTGGTTTCGCAACACCATAAACCGAACCCGAAACCAAAAACCAAAAAACCGCAAACTTCGGTTTGGCTCGGTGCGGTTTGTTTTTTTTTTTTGTTTTCGGTTTGAAAGTGCCCACCTCTAAGGATAAGAGCTCGGTGAAGAGAGGGATTCGGCACCGGTCTCTGAGACTCAAAGGATAAGGGCGAAAGAAACAAAAAATGAAAAAAAATCATGCTTGTGCTGCTATTTTTCTTTGCGCTCTCATCGTCGCTCGCCGCTGCTCTACTTGCGCTCTTGTCGTCGCCGTGGCTCCTTCGGCTCCTTCGTCTGGTGATGTCCCAGTATTGCATTGTCCAGTGCTGTTCAATGGCACCAACTATCGAGATTGGGTTCCTCGTCTACGGATTTATATGCGTGGTCTGCATCTTTAGGAGTTTCTGACTGGCAAGTTGCCTTGCCCGCCTCGTCCCACTGCTCCTACATACCCAATGATTCCCACGAAGCTTATGATTCCAAAGAAGGCTACGGATGAAGAGAGGGATTAGTTGTTTGCTGCTTATAATACGAACGTGGTGAAGCTACTTGCTGATTATGATGATAGTCTTGCATCATATGAGTCTCAGTTTGCTGCATATAGGACATGGGTTGATGAGGATACTCGTGCTGCTTCTATTCCTGTTGCTAGCATGGAGGATAGGGTTTCAGCTAATATTGCTGAGCTTGATCTTGCACATCTCATGAGAGCTTTTTTTCGTGAGCGCTATGAGCCCACTAGTCAGTCTACATTTCTTGTCACCATTCATTAGGAGCAACTTGTTCAATAGGGTGATGATACACTTGATGACTTTTATGCTTAGATTTCTGCTATTTGGCGCCAGATTGATACTCTTGGTCCTCAGTTATCACCTAGCACCTGTCAGTCCTGCCTGGGTCAGCAGCAGGCCCTTGAGTTTCGCCGCACCTATGACTCCTTGTCACGTCTTCGGGATGAGTTTGAGCCACTTCGTACACAGCTGCTTGCTTGACATCCTTGTGTCTCTCTGATGGAGGCTCTTGCTATTGTTCGTAATGAGGAGACTCACCTTCTTGCTGCTGAATTGTTGCGGTGCTCTTCAGCTTTGGCCGCCAACTCCTCCACTCGACCTGCTGTTCCTCCACCTATTGCCCGTGATCCGTTGAAGCATATTGATGTGGATGTTTCTTATACACGATCACATGTTCAGGATGAAGTTATTGCTCTTCATGTGCCTTCAAAATTGCAGTTGACTTATTTTATCTCTTCAAACTTATTGTTCTTGATCCACCGTGAATTTGAGGGAAGCGTACTCTTTGTATTTTCCTTTTTATATTTGGGGTTTTGTGTATATTTTCTGCTCCCGTAGCTTATATATTATATATTTGGGCCTGTTATGAATTCAAGTGCTTTTCCTATTCCTAACAATTTCAAGTAGTTTTCGCCTCGAATTACTTAAATTTACAAACGAACCACTGACATTTCAAATAATTTACTATGCATTCCAAACAGGCAGGTCCTTTGACTGGGGTGATAAAGCACAAAACTTTCAGAAACGGCACCTGGATATCAGCAGAAAGCCAGAGACATTCAAATCAGACATTTCTATACTCGTTTTTACAAAGCAAAGAACAGATAAAATGCTTATAAATACCTCCAAACTACATTTGAAGGTCCAAAGGAAATTAATTAAATATGGTTGCATTTCCAAATTAAACTGAATCAGGCGACAACATTAGGACGAAAAATAATGGAATGGAATTGCTTCTTCAAGAGCTAAAATAAAATAACCTCAGCTGTGTTAGCCTGTGCTATCCCAAGGTAGTCCTCACTGATTGCAACTTTTAGGAGACTGGCAGTTAATAAGTTAAATAATCTTGGATGATCTACACGCTTGAGATTATGATCGACCTGATTATTTTTGGTTGACACCAATGCAAGCATGATTGGCGATCATTGTAACTTCAGAACTCAGTCAAATTCCCATTGACAGCATAGCCTGAGAGTCCCAGTATTCTTTGGATTGCTTAACCATCTCATTCCGCTCTTCTCGCAGTCTGTGTCTCCAGTAATCCTTGCTCCTGATCAACAAGCAGATTCAAATTAGAGCATGAAAAAGAGATACAATTTTTTATATTTTATTTATTTCTTGCGTAAGAGAAATTAATTTCCAATACCTTGTTTTGATGAGCAAGTCAAGTTCAGTCATATGCACAGCATGAGCAAAGACACCAACCTGAGAGCAGCAAATACAAACCATTGACATGGAAGTATGAAGTAATGCAATGGATAAATCATATTCTGGTTTGTATGGTAGTTGCATTACTTAGGCTGAGTTCGTTTGTGTGTGTTCCAAACTTCTCCCCTCGTTTTTCGCGCGCACGTTTTTCAAACTGGGGTGTTTTTTTTGCAAAAATTTTAATAGAAAAGTTGCTTTAAAAGTCATATTAACCCATTTTTAAATTTTTTAGCTAATAATGAATTAATCGTGTGCTAATCCATCACTCCGTTTTCCGTGTTGGGAGGTGAGGGTTCCCAACCCTCATCCAAGAACACAACCTTAGCAGCAAGTTCAATCATAAGACAATGGTTCAAAGCTGAGAGTTTCTATGGATACTGTTGCAACGTTGGCATGAAAGAATAGGGAGGGTGGACAATAAAAATAAATATTATAAAATTCACAGCAACAAATAGATGGAGGTTTGTAACATATAGAAAAAAATACGATGCATACGTACCGCTCGGCATACAGGACACTTCGCCTCAGGAGGTGCAGACTTAACACCTTGAAAGATGTACACAGAAGCAGCTCCACAAGCACAGCCTTTGCAAAAGAGATGGCCACAGCTAAGTGCATATGGGTTGAACAAAGTATCCTGTGCACATGACGAAATCATAAGTTCAGACAACCCATATGCACTTAGCTGTGGGGTTGCAATATTTGGGTGAGTTTCATTCTCCACAAACTTCCTCACTCACATTTTGTCCAGGTCAACCTACCTCCTCTTTGGTAGCTACAGCTAGCTTACTAAATAATGCCTTACCCCCTTCAAACTTTACTAAATAATGTGTCAGTTTTTTTAATTTTTAAATGCTAGAATACCATGCTATACTACAGAAAATTCCAAACTTTTGTGCAACAGAACTGATTGTTTGTATCGACTGACCGTAAAAGTCATGGCAACATCCAATTGCACTGACTGCAGCAGGCAAAAACTATTCATCAAGAACTATGTATTGCTGATGAAGGCTGAACGGAACAGCTTATAATGTTTGTTACAGCAAAACAATAAGTTAGCTATTGTCATTTTTTTACTTAGTAAGCAGCACAACACTAAGGATATTTAGAAGAAAACATAAATTTAAGAACAGTTTCTCACCAGGCAAATTGGACAAGTTAGGCTGTACTCATACTTCATAGTTTCCGAAATAGCCATAGTCATTAGTGGTTGTGCTTCGGTCAAATCACAGGAAAAATTCTTGAAAAACTCATTCTTAAGGAACCCCACAGTTTCATCCATATCTGAACTATTGCAGTTTAGATGGAAAGCACCCAACTCTATCAGCCAAGGGGACTGCAACAATTCAATATGATCAGTTTGCATCTTGCTCTTGAAATCTCTACCACTAACAGAACCATGTATCTGCAATATCATCCACTTGTTAGCGCAATACCTTCAACAGTGAACATGTATGATGCCTACTAGAAGATGAACACTTACTTTGTCATACTTCTTCAGAATTTTGCGGATAGCGATAGCATTCATGGTTACATAATTAAGTAGCATTCTGCCTTCTTGAACCATGATTTGTTGATCATCTATGAAACATTGCCTTACACGCCAAATATAGCGTAGAAATCCTGAAGGAACATGAAGATTTAGGAGACGTTGTACTCTAGAGCTGAAACAACCAGCTATTTCTGAAGCCTCCTTGGTAAGTTCTGTAAAGAACATTTGATCACACACTGAACAAGAAAATATTGGAAGTCAGGATCTGGAAAGCACAGATAGTAGATTAAGTGGAAGACAAGAAGGAAACATAAAAGTGTAATGCCAACACATCACAGGAAGCAAATGATTTAGCCAAGAATTTAAGATAAGTAGTACAAGTTTTTGTTGCATAATCATGTAATCTGATAGGACATATAATTCTTCACAGCTATTTATCAAAGAGACAACCTGAGCTACCTAACCTTCCAAGCTATTATATATAATATTTGAGGCAGAGAATTAGATTGTATGAAATGAAATTGGAGTCCTTAAACTTTCACCAAAGGGAAGAATCAGTTGGTATGATTTTGGGTGCATTGCAGGTCATAACAACTAGTAAGATAAAATCATCATAAACAGATACTGCACTGTTTTAAAACCCATCATGAATGTAATCTATACAAAATGCCCTGAAAATTATACCAAGATAAATTTAGTTCCTCACAAATTTCTGACTTCTATGTAAAAAAAACATGTTGGAGTAATCTTTACAGACAAACACAAAAGAAAGAAAAAAGTACTCTGTGATGCTATTAGAGGAAAGCAGGATATTTGCATGGAAAGTTGAACATACATGTGCATGAATTGCATTTGCAAATATCTGGAGATTCGTTGTTCCCCTCCTGCTGGTCACCATTGGGGCAGTCTTCTTGCAATGAGCGACCAACTCGACATTTCTTCAGTACCTTTTTGAGACGTTTGTACTCCACATGTGAGCACTTCGCTAGGTATTTGTCTTGCTCTTCCCGAAGATACTCTTCATATATTGCACCGAACTTCATCTTGCCTACAGAAAAAGCTGAACACTAGCTGAGACCATGTGCAGTTGTTGCAAATTACATTGGGCCACATCAAAATATAGTTACCTAAAATATCATCCCCTGATAAAAAAGAAAAGAGTGTTTCAGATGTACTCTTTTTTCCAATACAGTAATCATGCAGTTAGTTATTACAACTCCCAGAAACTGAATTAGCACATATTTGCACAATAAACCATTTTCAAAAGTAAGACACTTTCTTCAGAAATAGCTTGTAGTAATGAAGCACCTCAAAAAAGAACAAAACTTGTAGCGAGGAACAAAACTCAGCTTGCATGCACTAAATAAGACAGATAGTTTCAGTACAGAACAAAACGTACTTAATATAGCAGGTATATAGCATAATTGCAATTGGTAGAAATTAACAAGATGGTCAATATGGACCATAAAAGGCGCAAAACTTATGATACTAACAAACCTAACTATATCATACATAAAGCCATTAGCTATGTTTTTTTTTCAAAAAAAAAACAATAATGTTAGTTCAACTTAGAGAAAACGAAACAAGAAAGTACTTTTCCCCTTATTTTGGATTCTTGCTTGCGCTCAGTACTGAACAAAAACTTGAACATGTGGCAATGTTTATCAACCCAGCTGGCCACAAGCCCACCAAAAACAGATAGGAGTTACTCCTAGTTGAAATAGGATAAGATGACAACACGCTGAAAAAAGTGGCAGACAATGATTTGAACTGATTGCACACTTGTACTGACTTCTAGGAATACATTCGATTATTCATTTCGGTACATGGTCACGTATGTTGACAAGAGTTCCTTTCAAGGAAAACAGAGACCACACATTTAAAATCTTCCTAAAGGACATATCACTTGTGGATCAAGTTATAAGCATAATATGTGTTAGATTTCATTCAAAAAAATAATTTGTGTTAGTCAATAAGATGACAGCTGACTTTGTATCCCAAGTTGTAATATCTGAAGTACAAAACCAGCCATTTAAATAAACTGGATGTCCTAATCTGACACGAAGTCAGTATCAATCACTTGAAGAACCAACAACACCAGATCTTTTTCAGATGGCCAGTATAAGTAATCTGGATAACAGGATTAGGCCTTTGGCTTGATTTAGAGGTTGTGCAGGTTAACAAGAAACTGCATGTGACTCATAACTCACCCAGGAAAAGCAGATCATCTGCTTTATAACGTTGGACAAATGCAATGGATTAGTGACTACTCTAAACACTACTGACAACTCAACTCACACGTCAGATAAAAAGAAAAGGCTCGCAAAGGAATTAGGATCATAGAGGACATCATGGGCGGATCTAACATGCGACATGGGGGTTCAGTTGAACCCCCAAACTTTTTGGGAACAAACAAACTGTTAAGGTTAAGGCAAATTTCTAGAACAGAAGCGAGGGTTAACGCAAATTCGATAAAAAGTGCGTGGGTAGAGAGAGTTGGGAAAGAGGATGTGCGTAACGGATGCGGCGGAAGCAGCAGGACGAACGACGGCGCCCCTGCTCGCTCGCGGGATGGATGGGGATCGGCGCAGGCGGCGGTGGCGGAGAATGTGCTCACCAGGATGCGGCGGAAGCAGCAGGCCAAATGCAATGGATTAAATGATTTTTCACGTGTCAATTAGCCGTTTCCGGCGGTGAGGGATCAGGCAGGGTACCTGTGCATCCGGCGTTGGCGGCGGCGGCGAGTCGTCGACCGTGTGGGCGGCAGCTCGGAGGAGACAAGCGCAACGGACTGGTGCTGGTGTGACAGAGAGAGAGCTGATCCGGTCTTGATGGGAGTGGCCGCGACGGCGAAGGCGGCGGCGTGGGGGCGGCCACGCGGCGGTAGGCGCGGGCGCAACGAAAACCGCGCTTCCCCTTGCGTGTTCGCTTCCTTGTTTTCCTGTATCCGCTCGCTCGGTGTCTGGCAACGGTAACCGCGTCCGTCCGCGGATGGGCTCGTAATAAATAGCACCCACCCCCCACAAAAAAAAAAAAGGACTTTCCTTCGTTCCCACCTGGAAGTGGGGCCCACACAGCAGCGTCGGCCATTCCCATTTTGCTTTCCCGTTCCCGTAATCCCGTTGCGTGGCTGAGCTTGACCATTCCGTTTTGTCCTCCTCCTTTCTCTTCATGTATTGAATGCTGGTTTGCCTTTATTAGTATTATTTTTCCGGAAACAATATACCACGTACTAATTATTTTTTTACGAATCTTTTGTGTCAATTGAATTTTGACTTTTTATAACTTTCAATTGACTCAATCCAACGGTTTGTTAGTAAGAAATTTGTTTTCTTTTTTTATTTGATATGCTGGTTTGCCGTTTAAAAAAAACGAATCCTGGTTAGGCTTTGATGAGAGACAGAGGAGGAGGAGGAGCACTCTGGACGGATTAGGGGAGCCCTGGGCCCACCTGGCTGCTGCCGTGACGACTCTCAGGAAGTCAGGATGGCCCTGATGATGGCTCTTTTTTGTTAGTGGCCAACAAAGTTATCGTGGTTAATTGCTACTATTAGTAGTATAGTTGGTTGGTTGGTTGGTAAGATTATATTAGACGGCTTCGACCACTTTTCTTCAGGGCACAGTCTAAAACTAGTAGAGTAAGTTGGTGCGTATTGCACTACCGATGGCTCACGTGCGCTACTATCGAGCATCCGTCGGCTACATGGACTGTGCTGACGTATGAAAGGACAATGTGTTATTTCTCGCTACCATGAATTCACTGGATTATTAGCGGCTCAGTGCAGATTATCTGCTTAATCATAAAGAAAATTAAATATTTTAAAAAATAAATTGAACAACCAGTTTAAAATAAATATCTTAGTCAAGTTGTTACTACCCTAAAAATCTGGTAGCAAGCAATCACGAGACATCATAATGCACGTCGTCATTGGAGACTTATTGACGTGAAATTCGTACCGCTGCAAAATATATTGACATCGAATCACACATTGACCTGGGAGATCTGCTTAGCTTCAGTGCAGGTCCTAAAATTAATGAAGTGCAGGTGTATTAGTCAGTTTGATCTTGCTACTGACAAGATATGCAAAACAACAGAGCATAAATCATATCGACCGATAGGCTGATAATCAAAATATCCGATCTGTTGACAGCCGATTGTGTGATTACAGTCGATGCTGATATCTAGATAATTCGTCGACTTAAACCCCAACGAAATCCTTAGTGGCAGCCAACATGCAGGCTAGAGATTACGGTTCTAATCACGACTTAGTAGGTCAAACTGAACTGATGCAGCACTAAGTATGAAAATAAACGCAACATCTAGACAATTAAGCCCTTGATTGATTTTCAGGGTGGTTGATGCCTGAGCTAATCTAATCTAATATAACGATTTAACCGGTATCGACAGAAACTCTAAAGCGAGAAACTGTCGATAGAGCTAATTGAGATACTAGGACTAGATTAACAGAGACATATGATAAGACCGGCAAATCCTCCGATGAAATATTAGCATGAAACTATCGAATTAACAAGACTTAGATTATCAATAACAATCTAGTAGGTGGACCTAACCGATGCAGCACGAGATTGTATATGATAATCTAATACTCGATGAGCCGATAGTTTTGTCTAATGTGATGGATATAACAAATCTACATAAAGCGATATTACGTTTATAGAAACATTGACTTGATCAGAATATCGGACCTAACCGAGAAAGTCCTAACTAAACCAATGTATCTATGAATGGTAATGAAACTAAAGATAGATATGATATACCTGGGCCGGCGGGACTTTAGACTTACCCCTTCGTCGGAGATCGAGGCCGATGCAGCCCCGTGTTGGGTGTCAAGTTCCGTCAGATGATGAACAAAGTGAAAAAGGTAAAATGTGGTAATGCATTGAATTGTATTGATCGTGTGGATTGATTTACATGGACCCCGGGATTACATATTTATACCCACAGACTAACAGAGATCCTAACAGATTACAATTCAAACTTTCCTAAAGATAAAGGAAATAAACTAAATCCTTACCGGATACTAACACACTTTCTTAAAGATAAAAATAGAAAGTTAACAAACTTATCTAATTAATAGATACAAGCCGTATCTTTCTTGAACTCGGTGTCTTCTGGATAAGATCTTTCCAAACCAAATCTGATAAGAATCCGACTGCTGAAGATACTGATAAAGAAAAATCCCCATCGGCTGACCAAAACTCTAAGTCGATGCTGACTCTGAGCCGATTTGAATCTTGAGTCGATAAGGGTTTCGGAGCTTACCAAGTTTTGACGTTAACAGGACTGCACTGGCGAGGTGCCTTTCTTTCGACGGTGACGACTTCCTCCCCTATCTCTATCCCTCATCCTCCCTTCGTGCCACCACCGGAGCTGCTCGTCGACGTGTGGCTACAAAGATGGTGGCACCAGGGTGTGTCAATGATGGGCTGGTGCGGCAGCTGCAATGATGATATTGAGCGCAATTTTAGGGTAGTAGATTAGCTTGTCACCCCTGCATCAATACTCGGGAATGGATCTGGTGGTGCCGCTTCTTCCCACGTTCATCTTGTGGACCCCGATTTTGAGTCGGGAACCTTTCGTGTTCATAGTACCATTTCCTGGATCAAGTAGTTGGTACCCACGATGCAGATCGATAATCAAGTGCACATGCACGAATAGTCTTACAATACCATTATTACATAAATAGGCCCGAAGGCATTGTTCATCCCACAGGACCTTATGGTCCGAATACAACATAAAAACAGAGTTTAGATAAGGCGCGAAAGAGGCGGCGGCTTGTCCATTGCCACAGCAACGACCGGGACTAAGGTCTAATATGCGCCGTCAATTCCTTCGCCCTCCGGGTAGTACGCGTAGGGGTCTTCGGCTCTTCATTTCCATCACCGGAGGTTTGTGCGTATAGCAAGGGTGAGTACCAACCGTACTCGCAAGTCAACACGAATTGATGCATATGGTAGGGTTATTCAAGGAACACGGCTAGAGTTATTTTTGCGTAAGGCCGTTTTCACAATTCTTTTCACAAGCCTACCGACTAGCCAAAAACCAAGTTTTAATTTCATAGTTCATTAATCCGGCGACGGTTCGTCTACCATCCATCGTGATTCCAAGGATGGCTTCCCGTCTCCGATTCGTCATGATTTTCTGGGAGTCCACCCCTTCTCGCATTCTCGAGAAGTTGATCCACCAAGAAATGAAACCATCATGCAAACCCATCCCAAGATTTTTAAGTTCAAAGTCTAGCCAAGCGAAAGTCTTGTCACGATGCTCAATATCCGCGAGCACGGCTATTCGAATAGATTGATTCATTCACACCGCAAGGATGTACACTTTACCCGTACTCCGCGACACCCAACAAATGAGCCTACGTCTCAACACATGAGACGGCCACGGCAAAGCCTTTCGATAACCTCACTTTGCGCACCGCTCCATGAACTTATGTCCTCATGCACTCTAGCCGTCCTTTTCTAGCGGTGAGAGGAGTTACAGCGCGCACCCGGGTAAGGGAAGACATTTCCAATCTTTAAGTTTAATTAACATAGTTTAATTTCACCATTTATAACAAAGACCGTAGCCTCATTCTCATCCCATAACCACATCATAGAGAACCATCTATGCAAGGATACGCCTCCGCTCGGCTACCTAGTCACTAGGTCTATACCCATTCGAGAAGTACGGTTGTACCGGCTCGTTTCCGCTATCTCATGGCTCGGTCCCACTGACTTGACCAGGGTCGGCACTTGCCTTTTCCGAATCCACCCAAATCATCCGCCGCCCGCCTAAAACATTTGTATGACACTTTCAATTTCCACCAAACTTAGTTCATCATGGCCATGTGGCGCTCATGTCTCCACATGCCGAATCTCAACTACCTTCCCTAAGGTAGTTGCCCAAGCACAAAGCTTTTTCATAAAGTCATGAGTATGCATGGTCTAAGTTTAGCGGGGCTAGCGGTTTACCGGTTATGCTTCGGTTATTTGTATCACATCGCGAGTTACAAGGAGTAATTCTAAAGGTAAACAATAGCAAGGTATGGCATAACAAGTATAGGCAACCCGGTAAAGCATGCATGTTTAGAGTTTAAAATAACATCATTTCGCAAAGGGGATCAATATGTTCAAAGGGTGTGAAGACTTGCCTTGCTCGCACACTTGAGGGGTGGGATCTTCACGGTGTCGATGCCGGTTTCCTCGGCACGCTACCCGTACGTGCGAGAGATCAATTGAATTCAGTTAGAATTCAACTAAACACCGAGAGATCGAAAAGAACCACAAAAGCCATGAAACCACTTCAAAGAGTTTTGCCGAAAATTCTACTCGAGTTAGGACAAGGGTTGCGAGGAAAATCCGGGTTTTTGGAGTCGAGCCGGTGTCCTAGGGTTTTCGCAGAGTCGTCGATCGCAATTAAATTTGGAACTTATGTTTGAAAATATCAGCGAGAAAATTCGTGCTCGAACTTTGAGGTTTTGAGCACAAAAGCGAAACCCATTTCGATGGCGGAAAAGAATTAAATGGAATCCGGATTGAAAAACGGTGCGAAGTAGAATTCGAAAACGTCCGATTCCGATTTTTCAAATTTTGCACGAGAAAACATGCGAGAAAATAATTTATTTTTGCCCAAAATTTTACTCAAATCAACCCAAAATATTTTTCCAAATTTTCTAAAATTTTTCCTAATTTTTCCCTATTTTTCTTTTTTTTTTTCTCTCTGCACTGCTCCATGCCCGCCAAGTGCTCGACCTAGGTGCGGAGAGAACAGAGCGGCGGCAGAGAGGGGGAAAAGCGGCGCAACGGGGACTTACCGCGACGGTGGCTCGGGAGGAGCAAGGGGCACGGGACCGAGCTGCGCACGGCGGCGACGGCAACGGCGGCGCCCTGGCGGTGGTGCTCGGGAACGGCGACAACACGGCGCGGTGCGGTGAAATGTGGCGCGGCGCGGCCCTTTATAGGCGTGGCGCGCGCGGCGCGAGAGGAGAGGGGGACGGCTCGGGCGTGCGCGGCGCGGTGCGACACGCGGCGCAGCCTCGGGGCCGGGTACGGCCGGCGAAACGCGGCGGCGAGGCGCACGGCGCGGCGGGTCCGGAGCGGCGTACGCGCGCGAGGTAGGGCCGGAGCGTGGCTTCGCCGCGTGGCGCGGCGCGCGGCGCGGGTGGCTTGCAGACGGGCGCGGCGCGCGGGCGCGGCGCGCGGCGCGCGGTCCGGTCGCGCGGCTCGCGGCGCGGCTGGCGCGCGTGGCGCGCGGCGGCGCGGCAGCGGGCACGCGTGGCGCGTGCGCGGCGCGCGGCCGAGGCGCCAGGGGCGGCGCGGGCGGCGCGCGCTGCAGGCGTCTGGGCGCCACAGACGGCTGGCCGACGGCAGCGGCGCTTGGCCGGGGCCGGTACGGCGTCGAACAGCGGTGACCGATGAACAGTGCGACTTGTTAATTTCCCGATTTTCTATTTTCTTTTCCCATTTTCTATTTTCTTTCCTTCTAAAAATTCCAAAATAAATCCCAATATTCTAAAATAATTTTTAACTTTATATTTTAAACTTTTTCTTGACTTTCATTTTTTTTCCACAATTATTTTTCATACTTATTTAAATTCTTTTTCCTAATTTTCATAATTCACCCATTTTTAATAAAATAAAATTCCCAAATTTCGAGTACGCCTTCCGAGAATTTTATTATTTATTTTGTGTTTTAATTTATCTTCTCCCAACCAAAATTTTTATTTTATATTACTCGAAATGCGTTTTCACAAATCCACACTTTTCCCTGATTCTTTTTAAAACCCCGATGCGACTTTCGCACCATCATTTTGTCAACTCCGAAAACTCCAAATACGCCGAAAAGGGAATTGACCACGACTAAATTTATGCAACTGAGTGGCAAATAAGAAACAACAAACCCGAAAAGAAGCAATAAACCAAGGTTTTTGAAAGTTCCGATTTTTACGTTCCGATTTCGGTTCTCCGATTTTCAGGATGTTACACATCTCTAGCTCTTTCACAATGCCATCGAGATGGTTTCACCTCGGGCCATCAGCTATGGCTTCTTCAACGTCGTCATTGCAGGGTGGCATCGTTGTGGTGATTGAAGTACGACGATTCGTAACCATCCTCGTTGTTTGTCAGCTTGTGTGTGTGTTCTTTGTGTTGTGTTGGCGACGGTGTCTACTTCTTCATGCTTGGTGAAAACAAAGACACTGGTTTGCAGTTCAGTTACTTCCGACGATGTCTTTCACTCTAATTCAATTGTAATTATCATCAGTGATGCGCATGAGATCCGATCAGGTGCAGATTTTGGTGAGTTCATTTGCGACTTCGAGTTTGAATTCAGAACTTATGTGACAACGTATCCTCTCTAGCCTCTACTGGTTTTGACTTTGGGACACGGTGACAAATGTCTGACAAGGACCATGACTATATACAAATTATATAGATATTTGTCAAACATAGATGTAGATTTATTAATAGGTTGACATTTTTATTTTTGGTTGGTGTTCTAAATAGTTTTGTTTCTTATCAAATTGTGTCTCTTTTTAAATTTACAGTCATTTTGAATTGTGTACTTTGTAAATTGTTTAGACATTCTTCTAAGCAAAGGCCAGAATGAATTCCATTGTTTAAAAGGGCAACACACCAAAAGAATTTTTTTTTAAAAAAATACCTTTAGAGATTTGAAACAAATAATCCGCACTAATAATCTGAAATAGCTGAGAAAAAACTAATCTCAAGACAAGTTAGTGCCTTTTCGATTTACTACTGGAAACATTTCTTCGTTCCACTTCGAGGAGCACTTTTTGCTTGTCATTACCAGCAATTATTCTTATTCAGCAAGTGTTTCGTTACTCAATTAGCTTGCACGACAAAAGCTTTGTTGACCTCGCAAAGACCCATAAAAGATATTTTATCTGATCCTAATTATAATATAAGTTGTTTTTATATAGTACTTTTCTACTACAACAAAGAAGTCAAATGATTTTATTTTTCTTCATGTATATTGTAGTAGAAAAGGATGAATCGTTTATTCGTTCATTTGAGTTAACATATAGGAGTAGTTAGCAAGGACAAACAGGGAGGAAAGACGAAAAGTAAACCGGAGTTCCAAAAAGATTTACAATTGGAAATTAAAAATTCTTCTACATTTGGAATTGGAGGAAGTACATGTAAGTTACTTTGATGAAAAAGTTAAAACTTTTTGACAAATTCAAAAGCGATTGAAGACTGTACCATATCTATGAGTCGAGGGCTTCAAATGACACAAAATTCATTCAAGGAGCTCATGTTATCGATGTTATGAAGATTTAAATGTCTGTGGATACTTAACCCTAATTCATAAACAACAAAAGCACATGTTGTATATTACTAGTAGGACTTCATCCCAATGATTTTTTCCTTGCATAAAAAAGTCATATTGTAATTTATTCTAGATACAGCCTACCCTTCTATGTAGGCGATGTCCATATAATTTTCTTTTAAAAAATGAGCTAATAGCCAAATGATGGCACATATAGTGATCCAGGCCATTAAACTACTGGTGATATCATGGCTACTTTGACTAGAAAGGTACAAACAGATTAAGTATGGCCACTCCTTTGTTTTGAACCCTACTTTAGAAGTAGGAATTGATATGCAGTGAATGATCCCTACTTGCCTATTTAAACATTAAAAAAACTGAATTCCAAACGTTTAAGTTTGTTGATTGAACCAAGTTATTAATTCCAAATTGTTAACTACTGAAATTCCATCTTACATTTTCCTGCTTGCAGTTTCAATTTAGACTGCATTTGAAACCTTGTTTAGCTTTTACAACTACTTTGTTATTATAAACATGCTTTCCAAACAGCTAAACGGTATATTATATATATATATATTTCTTTAAAAATCAAATAAACTCATTTTTTATGTTTGTAATAGTTAATATTTAATTAATATTATACTAATATATTTTTCGTGTGCAGAAAAAAACAAAATTAAATGAGCTTTCGAAACAGAAGCAAGCTCTCAATTTGGAGATTAAAAATAACTCTACGCATTCAGAACTTCTAACCCACAACATAAAAAAAATACTAGACTAGCACACTCTCCACCAAATCTGAACCTTTACTTCATCGTCAATTTTTCATGCATCCATTTACTAATTGACTCTTCAAAGCCTTTTTAAAGCATTCACCTTTACTTCATCATCAATTTTTCATGCATCCATTTACTAATTGACTCTTCAAAGCCTTTTTAAAGCATCTTTTAACAGTTTGACAAATTTTATTTTTTATTTATATTTTTTTTCAAATCCCTAAGAAGGAAAAGATTTATCATCTCCAACAGTTTGACAAATTTTATTCTTCATTCATACTATTTTGCCAATAATTTAGGTCGGTTTTTAAATTTCTATAGCTCAAAGACATAACCTTTGATAAAAAATATTATTAATATATAATAGTATTATTTATTAAAAAAATTATAAGATAAGAGAAACTTGCCTTCATGAAATTATGTTTATTTTTATTTAAAATAAAACTTGCATAAGGGATATTTTTTTAGATTCTAAGATCTAAATAGTAATATTATCATTCTCAATTCTTTTAATATTTTTAACTTACTTACAAATATTATATTATATTATGCGCTTTAATGAGCGAAGTGGAGTATAGGCAAACACGATAGTAGCCATAAACATAAAAAAGAATCAAATTGCTCAAAGATGCACCTCTCTATTCTTCCTATCCAGCATGCATAAATACACACAATAGAAAAATTCCAAATATCCAAAAATAGAAAAATCATTTGTCAAACTGTTAGAGATGAATTTTTGTTGTTTTTCTCAAAAATTAGAAATAGAAAAGCTATTTGTCATCTTAGAATTTTGTACACTTCATGAGTTCTAGAAATGCCATTTGGGGGAACTAACCAATTTTTAAGGGATTTCTTTGCTGGAGATGGGAGTAAATGAACAAATGTTGCTCCTCCTATGGCTTTAGAGTGCAAATGTTGCGCATCCCCAATCTCAGCCGTAGAGACGAGATCTGACGATGCTCATGGAAGGGCAGGATAGTAGCAGTGGATAATCCTCCCCGGCCCAAATCCGATAGACCCAGAAGCCGCCGGCCCGCCGCCGCCCTCTGTTCCTCGAATCCTTCGCCGGAGGTAGCGGCCGCAGCGGCGACGATGGCCATGCTCTCCGCCGCCGCCTCGGCCATCCCGAGGCTCCGCTGGGCCGCGCCGCGGCGGAACCAGTCGGCGAGGAACCAATGGTTGCTGCTGCGGCGGCGTTCCCTCTCCTCCTCCTCCTCAGGCCCCTACGTGACGCCGGCCACCCCTGAGGCGGCGGCAGGGAGTGGGGCTCTCGAGCCGCCGGACCTGCCCCGCCTCGCCGACGCCGCGCGCATCTCTCTCTCGCCGGAAGAGGTCAGCGCACTTCTCTATCTCTCTTGTCTCTCGATGAGAAGAACTCCCCGTGACGAGGCTGATGATGCTTGCTTGTTGTGCCTGTGTCTGCTCGCCTGGTAGGCTGAGGAGTTCGCGCCCAAGATTCGGCAGGTGGTGGATTGGTAATTTGTGCCTGTTCCTCTCCATGCGTATAATTCAAAATATTCAGCTTTTAGTACTTGGGAGTTGGAGCAGATAGAGTCTGTAACAATGCATGCAGATTAGCCCCGCAAGAAATAAGAGGAAATTCGACTCAAAAAAAAGAAATAAGAGGAAATTAAAATGCAGAGTAGGCTAGGATGGTGACTGGAACATCACCTGGCGTTGATGGCAAATCGGATGGTTCTTGTTGCTATCGTACTTTATGGGATTATTAGAGAGTTTAGACTGGCTTGTTATTATTCCTTGTGGAGTATGTGCTGTGATGAGGTTATACTTGTATTGAGAAGAACCTAGGAGCATAGATGCAAATTTATGTTCATGCATCGCATTTAACACAATTAGAAATCTTCTTTCCTTATTTGTTTATTGTCGTTACAGGTTTGGGCAACTTCAAGCTGTCGATCTTGAATCTGTTGAGCCTTCACTTAGAGCTGGTATTCGTCCTGATCTTTGCATATCATCTTGAACTATTGCTTGTTTGGTCCTATCATATGATTTGGTAAAATGACTCAGAGTAACCTCAGTTAGCTATTAGCCTGTTGCAAAGTAGAGAGGTTTGTAGTGTTCAACTAGCAGTTAGCCATTTGCTCCATTCTTGATTCAGTTCAGTTTTGTGCAATTGTCTAGGTCGTGACACTTGATATGTGCAACTCTCTGAGTAGAGTTGTTACTTCATAACTGAGCAACGCAACTTACTAATGGTTTTTTTGTACATCTGGTTTTGGAATCTTGACATGTTTATGCATGCTTCGCTTTTTGGTGCTGCATTTGACAGCACGCATGGTTTGCACTTTAATCCTCGTCATTTGACTTGAATTATGCTACATGCTACACACCTGAAATGAAAAAAACCAAATAAGAGGGATAATACACAGCCAATTACTTATGGTTTGAAAATTAATTTTGAGTTATGATAATACAGCAAAACAAGACAGCGAGTCTTCTGAGTTCTGATTGTTTTATTGGCGTTCTTCATTGATGAACTTTAGTTCAGTATTTCAATGCTTTCATCCACATATTTGGTTTGCTTTCAAAAAAAATTACTGTACAGACTTACTCTTTACTACATTGCATCTTTGTACAGATGTCCTACTGAATATTGTTTCCATTAGTTATGTCATCCTACCACTGCAGTGTGTTACTGTTACCTGCTTTGCACTTGACTGTCTTGTCAACAGGTACTGCAGCAGGTAATTCATTGAGAGAAGACATGCCTGAAACATTTACTAACAGGTAATAAGCAAATAACTCTAGCCATGTCTTCCGTTGGACTATTGCCGTGTGATGAACACATTATTATTTTTTTCATCACTGCAGAGATGCCATAATAGAGGCTGTCCCAAGCTATGATGATCCATACATCAAGGTGCCAAGAGTGCTGAACAAAGAATGACCTGTAATTTGTAGATCAATTTTTTTCGCCGTTGTACAATGTCTAAACAAATCTTAGTACTCAAGTTTAGTATCATTTCAACTGAATGATATGGCTCGAGATCAGGAGGTCAACATTTGTAATTTGTTTACTATGGAAGCTATTTTTAATATTGTATTGTATTTTCAGACCAGAAACATTTGATTTGATATGCTTAATTTCTGTTCAAAATTTTCTTAAATGCATGCAGCCATCTACAAACTGATGACTGAATCTCTTGTGAATCCTACTAAAGTGATTTAGATTGGATAAAAGCCCATGAGATTATTTGGGACTTGGATAGACTATGCTGTATAGTATTTGACCCTTGGGCGCTATATATTTTTGCCAGGTCGGTCAAAGGATTGGCCGACTAAATTTTATTAAGATTGAAGGGTAAAATTTGTGGACTTACAAACATCGACAGAAAGCTGTCAAACCAGGAAACTCGGCCGAACCTAGTACCTAAAACAGCAACAGGCAGAGCTCAGATTCTCCACTTCACAAAGCGTTTCAGTCGTTACAGATTTTAAACAACCCTGCCTCCCTCCAAAGTCCAGACGCCAATCTCTTCGCGGATGTCGCTGAAGAGCTGCTCAGCCGGCCGATACTTCTGATCAAACACCCCGAGCGTTTCGCTCTTTCAAATTGACCAGCAGACGAGCATGAAAACCGAGTCAAAAGTGTTCCCCTAGCTCAGCCGAAAACGCAGCCTACGCTGCAGCCACCACTCTGTGAGATAGATCCATATCCAGATCGGCAGGCCGCTCAAAAACCACTCCCGTCCAGTCCCTCACATACGAGTGCCACCAGCGCACTTTTGTGGTATAACATTATTCTTCTGCAAATTTTTTTTCTGAACGAAGAGCACCGAACAATACGTTGTTTCATTGTATAGAGTAGACAGAAAAAAAACACATCACCCCCACGCACCGACATCGCCTAAACACAACCTAGGAAAATGCTAGCACCAAACAGGCCGTCATTAAGCGTGACCGACCGTCGCTAGACCAACAACGAAGTACGACTGGTCCACCCAAAACCAAACCCAAACATTCGAGCACTGTACTCAACTCTATCCATGTCGTTGGGATTGAAGGGGAGAGGGTGAGAGAGAAAAATGTAACCGCTCTCCTTCATAAGGCCCGCCAATATGGCCAACTTGCAAAAGCCAGAGCGTCGTTGCAAGAGGACAAACAACTAGAGAGAGCACACACAAGCTGTCGGAGAGATGTTTTGGCTAGGGAGCCTCCTAGACGCCTTCAGGGAGAAAAGTGACGATGAGTATCGCCGCCGCCGCCGTCCGTCAAGGTCTTAAGGAGAACCAGAACAAGGTTTTCACCTAGCAGCCCCATCAGAGGGAGAGGGACGACTTGACAACGCCCCCAAGAGGGAGAACGATGCCCGAAGAGTCATCGTTGTCGGACCAACAAGGCCGGGCTAGGTTTTCACCTGCCGCCCACCTCCTGTCGATCCAAAGCTATCGCTCCATTGCTCCACCACCGGTCATCCTCTGTCAGTGTGTGGACACCGATTGTTAATGGCAAAATTTGGCATATTCTGTTAAAAAATGAGTGGTTGCGAAGCGGGATTGACAGCGTGATTTCAGTTGCTAGAAACAGGGAATTGCATCGATTAAGGGCGTAAAAGACATCAGCAAAATGGTATCGGCTGACAGTTGTCGATAGGTACTAGGAGTTCGAGTTCTTGTCGGATTCGGTTGAAGGGACTGGTGATTTTACCAAAAGGAGATCGGATTCAGGAAGAATGCGACATGAAGATTTATCTATTAATTAGGCATGTTTAATTATTTTTCTTTTGTAATTTCAAAAAAATTTGAGTAGGGTCTGGTTTAGGCTTGTATTTGTGTTTCATTTTTAGGAAAAGTTTGTGGCATGTCCAATATGGACTCGTTTATGCTCATGGGTACAAATATGTACACCCAGGGTCTTGTGAAAACAACAACAATTTAATACACACTTTTGGTGCATCGTCACCTTAGTTTTCTAGGTTTTTATCTCGATGAGTTCTTGTTTTGAGTTGGGCTGCATTGGTTAGGTTCAATATCCAACAAGAGGTGAGTTTCGTCTATAGCTGCTTGTATCGACAGGATTAGGGCTTCCATCGGTTGAGTTCAACACTCTATTATGATCGATATAAGCACTAAGTTATCATATGTATATCATCTAATCTAAGTCATCAATACGGTTTAGTTGTATCGGGTGATTCCTCTAGGGTTTGCTGATATCGGTTAAACTATTCTTGACGATTTAGATTGTTTGGTACATGTACCATCCTGAAAAACAACCAAAGACTTGTATAGACCTTATCCTTTCTTTCATATTTAATTCTGTATTAATTGAGTTTGACAATGTAAATTGTAAGAACTAAATTACTCTTGGATTGGTAATAGATTGTTAATAATGGTAGTATCAGGATTTCAACCAATCTTACCTGATATAACTGTTTCGCTTTAAGTTACATGTTTTGTTTTGCTTAATCTGATTATATCTATCATCTTATATAAGTTTATAAACCCTTTAAATCTATTAACCTTGTTATTAGCCTCGCATAGTCTCGATTAGATCAATTTATTAAGAACATAATTTGTTTAGTGGATTTAATTAAGGTTGAACGTCTTATATAAGACTATATCGGAGTTCTAGTTGGTATGGTATGTTATTTAAAAGCACCCAAGCTATTTTATCAGCTATGATATAAGCTCATATAATTATTAAGTTGTCTAATCTAGGTTATAGACAATTAATACTATCTCAGTTAGATCTGATCTATTGTAATTGTTTATAGCTAAAAAAATAAATTAGTAATTACGTGTTATTTTACATCTATAGTCGATCGTGATCGATTTGGGTCGAATCTTCAATATATATCCATTAGCTTTGAGATCATATAGTCATATAATAATTAACTTTAATAATCTGTCTTATGTTGCATCGATTAAGTTCAATCTATAAGACAACCTATAGGATTGGTTCTGTTAAAAAAATTAAAAATTATTTATGGTTATATCTAATATAAATCTATATAAATCTAGTTTATGAACAGCATCTTTCACTTTTTCACTTTACAGCTAATTTGACTTGTTTGCATCAGCTAGGTCACTACGATACTACGATACGACATCGGCCTATCAACTATCATCATCTAATATTTATCATATTTTGTTGGTTGCAGTATCAAACCACCACATTCCACTAAAATTTTAAACCTCTGCACTGAAAGCTAAGCAAAATAGACACATGGAACTGACGTCCCCGCCGGCCAACCTCCGGATGCCTCTGTGGCATACCCGCTGTCACCGGCCTTCTTGCTGCCGCAACGACGGCCTCCTGCTATCGCCACGTTGACCTCTCGTGTCGTTCGTCGGGCCGACCTTCCTGCCGTCGCCCGCACCGATCTCCCGACGCCACGCACGCCAGCCTCCCGCGGCCGTCATCGACTCTGTCGCGCCGCTCGGTCGTGGGGTCTCCCACGGGCTCACTCACCACGCCGAAGTCGGCCTCCCACAGCACTCGGCGACGCCTTCGCATCACGCCAGCTTCCTCACGCCGCGCCGGCCACCCATTGCCGTCAGTCGCACCTCATCGTCACGCTGGCCAACCGCCGTCGCTGGCCGGCCACACGTCTCCACTCCTTCCGCTGCCTCCCACGCCACCAGCGCCGGCCGCTCCACACCTACTCCTCTACACATCTTCCGTTGCTGCCGGCGCCACCTGCGCCGACCACTCCACCCCCACTCCTCTGTAGCCCCGTAGCGAAAACGCCATGTAGGCATCGGATCTGGCCGAGGGGAAGGTAGATCCGGTCGGAGGAGAGGTGGATCTGGTCGCCTTGCCCCCGACCTCCTACCTCGCGCCACCTTCGCTTCCTTCGTCAACGCAGCCCACACCGGCCACCGAGCTTCAGAGCAGGGCTGGAGGCGCCAGATCTGGCCACCCCCGTAGCCTCCAAGCCCAAGTCCCAGCATCGCCGAGCTCGCCTGGGAGAAGCGCGGAGGGGGGAGCAGCCGACTCGTCGCCTTCGCGCATCCACCACCACGCCGCCATCTTGCTTCGCCTCGCGACGCGCGGGCGTCGCCGCACCATCGGCATCTCTCCCGCGCGAAAGATGGCTCGCCGCTGAGGAAAGGCCTTGCCGCCACCGTCATGACTCGCCACGCGGTTGTCCGATGACTTGCTCCGACGGCAGCAAAATGGAAGGTAGAGGGAAGGAGGACGGTGACGGTGGCTAGGGTTTTTCGCCCCGAGCCGCCCGCGCGGGGGACGACTCGAGGACCTGGGCAGACCAGCTTCGTAATGACAGCAATTGTCTTCTGCAATATACAGTACGAATAATTGAGACTTGGGAGCATATCCAATTTCAGACTTTTAGTAGACACGTCCTCATACACCCATATGGGGTCTAAACAAGATTCTAGCGAACTAGGCACATCACCCATATAGGGTCTAAACAAATTCTAACACATATCTGAACAAGATCGGAGGCTCGTGCTTTAGCTATTGAAACAAATGTTTGCTTTGCTAGTTTGCTATAAAATTTACTTTTGCCAAATTTTGGTAGGGTTGAAAATGGTAGCAAACCAAACGGCCCTCGTTCTCCCTGCTCCGTTGGCTCAAAGATGAATCAATCGTAATTATGCCCCGATTCTTTTTCCTTTGTAAAAACTTTATTGTCTAGCTAGACATTGCCAAATAGCGATTGTGAAGATCCGCCAACAAAATGAGCGCCTCGAGCATCAATTACTGTTTTACTAATACATCAAGAGACAGCCTTGAGGTGCAACTATTGTCATTGTAGACTGTAGTTTTGACCTTCAGAGAAGCATGATTAAGGGCATCTTCAATATAACCATGTTGGCAAAAACAATTGCGCAGAATGGTCCATTCTTGAATTTTACTAACCAGCATCTACACCCTAAAATTGAGCCTCCATCGCTTGCTATCAGTGATGTTGAAATATTTATCCCTAGGAATAAAGACAAAGCAACAAACAAAACCTTAATAATGTCAGGATGATCCATATTAAACAACAAATGAATAAATAAGTAGTAAAATATCAATACAGACCTGCTGACTCATGAGAATCTCAATAGCAACATTTGGATCTCCATCGGCAGCAGCAAGAGCAACTTCAGCTTGAGTCTGCAGCAAGGGAACCAATACATCAGTGAAAGGCTTTCTGTGGCCATGTGGACAACGTAAATACCTACTGTATAGCTGAAATAATTTGGGCTCTTATGAACCATGTGACATAACTTTCAGCTAGAGTCTCCCAACATTAATAGTCTGACATAGTGACATGGCTGTCAATGCAATTAGTTGAAAATCTAACAACTATTTAATCAGACAGATGATTATCGAGAACAAATCATCCATTTGTTTTACTTCTTTGCTCCAAATTTAACATGGCTAAAACTGATGAGTTGGGCATGATAAGTGAACTAGTACAAGTGCAATAAGGTGATTGCTAGGAGAGTCTCGTCCTAGGACAGGGCAGTAAGTACCTTTTCAAAGCCCATTCCAACCAGCTTCTTAAGTTCTTCATCAAATGTATCAACCTGCAAAAGATAGTCAATTATCATGATTAAATCGATATCAACATCCAATACTAAATCATTAAAAGGTACATAACACAGAACCTGGTCAGCTGCTACTATTGCATCAGCTCTGACTGTGTTTGCTGCTGGATGCCTATTGTAATGGAAAACCAGAAGTCAGAACTACAAAACAACTAGGTTTCTTCTCGTATTAGAAGAAAGTGCCATAGTTCTTAAGGACGGTTTTGCTTGATATTTCTCATAAATCACTATCAGAAAGTTCACATAAGCCAGTGACTGACTTCACAGGGGCATGTTACATAAAAAATGAGACATTGTTTATGCAAGTGCGAGTAGATGATATCATGGTACGGATTAAGTCATAAATCTCATAACAGTATATACGGTGACTTCTGATTATAAATATCCTTGAATTCTGTGGAAGTAAACCATGACCTGAGTTAATAGCTATCTCAAATGTCAGAGAAGAAATTGAAATCATAGCAGTACTAAAAAGGATGCTAACTCCATTAGCATAATTGCATCGATTTTCTTCTTTTTTGGGATGGGTCATTTTATTGAATTAGTATAAGCATTAAATATTTAATCGTTTTAGAAGGCATAAATCACTAACTGGATAAAACTGACAATATTAGTTATAGCTATCAAATGAGCTGAATGCTTAGGCGCTAGGACAACATATATAATTGCTGAACAACAACAAAAAAACCTGTCCTGTGAAAGCTAGAATAACCAGCAGGAACCAGCTGGTTCCCACCAGATTATCCAATTCTAGCCAAAAATATTTAAGTCTCGTTTTTTTTACCTGACAAGCCTCAATTTATGAAATGTCTCATTACTTCTCTTTTTATTTTGTATTATTTGATAAATACTTGATATGTTCTTTCATCATAACATCGGCAGAAAATTCAAACAAAGCATTTTAATTATTCAATCCTGCACCGGGAATTTTGCAATTCCAGAAAGCTCCCTGATCCTGTAAGTGACTATTTGCATCAAAATAAGTATTTTTTATCCCAAGAAGGCTGTGTTAGATGACTCATGTTTGTGGGCAAGAAGTCAAAGTGTATGTGCTTCTCTTAATATGCTCGAAGTTAACTCAACTCAAAAGGAAAGTGTGCATATCCCAAGCCTGCATTGAGTTCAAAATCAAAGCCAATATATTCTAAAAGACTATAACTAGAAATGAATACCAACTGTTCCTATATTGAGCCCTAACAACAATCCTGAATTGACGGTACCAATTGGCACGATCTGGGGTCTTGGAAATCATTTGCATGCAAATTTGACACATAAGTTTCTTCCTTTTTTTGTATCTCCAACTTTTGTATCATACTCTTCCTTGGATACTGCAAATTTGCGGCATGATTTATGGAGTTTGATTGTAAGTACACTATTTCAAGAATTACAATTTTGTATAGCTAAATTAGCCTATTAATGATACTCAACCATGAATGCATCAGAACCAAGCTGAATTTGGGTAGCTTCCATTGAGCAGAACTTGAGGTGGCACACTAGCCAAGCAAGGATCACTTGAGCACTGCTCAGTTCTCACCTGTCTACTACCCATGGAACACTTGTGTTCTACCCATGGTTTTGCGGAATTTCAAACTTTGAGCTTACCCTTGCAAAACATGTCATTTGACTAACTAATTGAACAGGGACTTATTAGTGAGCCGAATAGTGCTAATTGCATAATGCAAACATTCAAACAAGACAAAAGAAACGGAACTTGGTAAATGCTAATTAGAGCTAACAAAATGTTTAGTCTGATATAGAAAAAGAACACAACAGAAGGTGCTCCAACAAAATGCTACCAATGACCAAGCCAATTATTTATTTAAACTCTAAGTACTATTTTAGAAATAATCGTTTTGTATATTCAAGTTATTCGGGCTTCATATGAGCTTCTGGTTCCAACGCATAGGTGATTTTCACCAGATGTGTACCGTAAAGAAATGCCAAGTAGAAAATGCATTACTGTGAACTCGTAAGCGGATCACTTGGAGTTGTGCTATCCAACAAGCTAGCATGCAAATTTGCACTTGCCTCCCTTTCAGTTGATTCAGTTCCAGCAGAACCAAGTGTCCGTGCTCTCCCTGGAAACCTGGGATCTTGTTCCTACAAGAGAATATTCGGTATGGTGTTCATCTCAACACATATTTCTGGGATATAATGTACAGATCCATGCAAAGTATTGAGCAAATGAAAATGAACAATCCAGTGAGCTTAGGCACATATATTTTCTTGGAAGAGCATCATCCCAGTGTGTACAAACACAACAAAAGAGAACTGCTATAAACTTGAACTATCATAAAGGGGATAAAGTCAACTACCCGAAAAACCAGGATAGAGGTTTCAAAAAACATAATTGTTCGAGAACCAAAATGCAGTATATGAAACTAGGAACAGAGCTACTAGTAAACAACTATAACCTTTGAAATCGTCTTTTAAGAATGCATGTATTAACAACTGTAATTATTGTTTCTATCAAAAAGGAATGCACATCTGAATCATGTTGTACAAAATTCATAACAAAATCAATTACTGCTACAATTTGTTGTCATCAGTACATCAACAGAAAATTTATACTTGCAAAGATGAGTACAGTAAAACAGTAAAAGGCATCCATGATTCTTTATAATCACCTGAGTGTTCCCCTGGGTGCTGGTTGTCTGCCTGCTTGGTATCCATGAAATATTTCTTAAGAAATTTGCATTAATCAAAGCGCTGCAAATCAAGGATTTGATACATTAGTCATATGAATAAATTGAAATCAATATGGAAATAATATCTAAAATACCTTGGTGCAGTAGATGTGTTAGAAAATGTAGGAAGCTGGCCATATGTAGTCCCTCCAGTACACAGAATAAAGCCAGGACGCCTTACACAAACAGACTGATATCCAATATCTCAAGAGAATAAGCATCATAGAAGAAGCATCTCCCTAAGGAATTGACATAACAAAATCATTTTTCAAAACTTACTAGCACTGACAAGCCCTCAATAGAAGAATAAAATGATGGTCCAGGAAGCAAGTAATTGAACAGCCCATAAGTATCTGATGGAAATAACAATAATGATTAGCAAGGAATATGATAATAACTAATGTAGCTCGTTAAGGCTTCATAAATAACGGGTAAAAGGGACAAACATGCAAACCCTGACAAGATGCCACACAGGTGCCCCAGCAACGAAACATTGCTTGCCAGCAACTGAAAAAGAACCAGCAAAATCCACGCATACCTGATATTGTGCACATTTGAAACATTTCTTTGTAAGACCATCCAATAAATACGAAATTGAGAACAAAAATAGATGCATAGAGCGATTACCATTTCGCAGGAACATTGAAGAGGCCAAAGACACTGCGAATAAGACAACAAAGGAAAATGTCATTGTATAAAAATAGAACGAACTAATATCTTTCAGGAAGTTGGAAAAACAATAAAGACCATTAATGGACAATGTAGGAAAAAGGATATTTTCTTTCTACTTCCAGAAATTCTGAATTGAACCTTCCTAGATACTTGTTATTTCTTAAAAAAAAGCGTTCTTGCCACTGTATCAATGGTGAAAAAAGACAAGAGAAGGATTTGCTCGAAATTATAGTGCAAATTCATATTTGATTGCAGTCATGCGAGCTTTCTGGATCAGGTTTATGGATATCAGAGACTCAAATGAGCACTTTTATGAATAAACAACCAAATCCCAAATGTACAAAATTGTATGTTTGTGTTCCCATCTTCTCTAACTAAACCCATAAGATGGGATCCATCTATCCCTTGCCAAACAGTTCATGCGGGTGAATGCATAATTCCATATAATATATGAGTTAGCAGTAGATACGTCCCTTGTAACGGAGTAATTCTCCTGGCTTAGTCACAGCTGGCAAATAAAAAAGCAACAGACATTGCTAAATGACAGTGCTGAACTAAGCATATGCATGTCTAAACTAGCCAAATAGTGCTACACGTTATCATACAACATATTATCAAATTTCAATACTTCGGAAAACAGGTTAAACATTTATTTTATGCATGAATAAAAACATCATGAAATGCAAGCATTTTCAACATAGAGGTGTATACTCGTTCCCTCCACATTTACATAAAATGAAGTATAAAAAAACATATGAATCATCATTCATCAAAATGAGTACAATGTACAATTAGCATCAAGAAGCAATGCACCTTCGAGATTGCACCCCACTCAGGCTTGTATCAATGACGATCATTGAGAATATAACTCCAGAAAAGCCAATGGAGCATTCATCCACAAGAAATCGGGCAGGATACAGCGGATTGTAAGCCACCAAGAAAGCAATGATGAGATGAAAAATCGCATTAGTCGTAGCAAGAAGAAACATCAAGAACAAGAGACGGACTGATCCCATAATTCTTTCCAACTCAGTGCCCAAGGGTACCAAGGCCAGCATGTTGAATAGCACATGAAGCAAAGAACCATGAAATACAACAGATGTATAGAACCTGTACACTGAAGTAGATACAAACTATATTAGTTCTAGATATCCCGAAGAAAAACAAAAGTATGAGATAATATTCACAGGTGGGAAGAAAGAAGCTAAAGATATAGAACATGCACATAAGACATTTTGAATTGAAAAATGTACAATCTGGAGGTTCTTTAGTATTCATATTTTTTAAGCGGGGTAATTCTATTGTAGAGTCTTATTTTGTTCTTTTAAGTGCTCCCGAACATTTCAAAGGTAATATTTACAGAAGAGCATATAAATGGCAAATGAATTCATGGCATGTAACAGACTGCTTTCTCATATTAAATCCATGGGTGTGATTTTGACTTTCACACTTTTCAGATTTGCCACAGTACACTTAAGTCAGATGAGCATTAACAAAATATGAATGCTCATAGAGTATATATTCATCTCTCAGAACAAAATTGATATTCAGTGTCATAAAAGAAATGCAAAAGAAAAGGAAAGGAAAGCATGAGACGGACCTTGAAAGCGCGACGCTACTACAGAAGGCAAGAAGCATATCTCGACGAAGGAGTCATAGCCAGTCAACAAGCACACCAGATAAATCGCTCCACATATCAAGATAACACCGGATGTAATAAATGGTATGCTGCCCCCAACCCCAAGGGCGGACCTAACAAGGGACATGGGGATTCAGTTGAACCCCCAAACTTTTTGGGAACAAACAAACTGTTATTAGTAATAAGGTTAAGGCAAATTTCTAGAACAGAAGCTAGGGTTAACGCAAATTCGATAAAAAGTGCGTGGGTAGAGAGAGATGGGAAAGAGGATGTGCGTAACGGATGCGGCGGAAGCAGCAGGGCGAATGACGGCGCTCCTGCTCGCTCGCGGCATGGATGGGGTCGACGCAGGCGGTGGTGGCGGAGGATGTGCTCACCAGGATGCGGCAGAAGGAGCAGGACGAACGACGGCGCCCCTGCTCGCTCGCGGGATGGATGGGGATCGACGCAGGCGGCGGTGGCGGAGGATGTGCTCGCCAGGATGCGGCGGAAGCAGCAGGACGAACGACGGCGCCCCTGCTCGCTCGCGGGACGGATGGGGATCGGCGGCGACGGCGGCGGGCAAACTGACGAGAAAGGTCCAGAATCGGGCAATTTAACTATTTGCCCCTCCTACGGATTGTCTCTCTGTATTGCCTCTCTTGAGCATTTCATCGTTGTTAAAGCCGGACCGATATTCCAACGGTGAATTCATACCAGTAACCAGTTCAACCATCGATTCAACAAAATAATAAATTATATATTTTTTTAAGAACTTGGTTTAATCAACATAAAATATATTTGTTTTGTTTCTAAAACATTATAGTAACTAGCCCAAATTAAGTCCGTATGTTGTATATAGGTAGAGATAGTAATGGGCCCAATTATTTAGTTTAGAAAATTTAAGGATTGTGCTCACTTTTTATATATTTTTGGTCTGAAAAAAATGTAAAGGTTAGGTAGGATCGTGAAAGAATCCACGGGTCTTGACCGTTGGGGGTTTGATGCCTATGCCACCTGAGTTTTCTTTAGGTTCTGCAGAAAACCGTCCAGTTTAAATGATTTTTCTCAGGTCAAATTATACTCAGCATTAGGCACTTGTGGGGATGCTCCTCTTAGGTAGTCCACGTTAGGAAAATAGGATCGGATAAGCCAGGTCGAGAGTCCTCGTGCTGGGATCGAGAGTCGGACCTCGGGCGAGGTCGGACAACCCGTTTTCTGCCTCTTAGCCCAACCCTCGCCACTTAGCTGATCTCTGCACACGGCTCCAACCCGAAAAGAGCAAGCTATCCCCCTCGGGAAGGAGGCTTCCTTGACAAGCCTCACAGATACGACAATGAAGGGACAAGTAGACAGAGGATGATGTCACCTGACAAGACTACGCACAAGATGCCCGCAACGAGCGGATCCCGAGGCGATTCCATTTTGTTTTTTAGCTTTAGCCTATATTTGTTTTATGCTTTATGACCAAACTTTCTTGTGCCCTAAGACCCTTATAATTGCCCTCCTTTGGACTATAAAAGGGAAGACAGACCGTGCAGGCAAGAGGATGGGATCAAGAACTCTCTTTTACACTTGTACTCAAACCCTAATCTAGGATCGTCTAACACAAAACACAGAAGTAGGCTTGTTATCCTCCGGAAGGGCGGAACCTGTCTAAAAATCTTGGCTCATCTTGTCTCGAGTCGACCATCAAGCCCTTTGGTAGACGTCCCGACCACTCTTTCACCTCCTCTGGCAGCGCCCTGGGAGGACTGCCGACCACCCCGTCGACCGCATTGGTTCCCTTTTTTTGTTAAACCCTCGATTTGGTCCGATTTTCATAACTAGGCTCTTGAGATGTCACTCTTTTCGGATGAACTTAAAAGATGCCATTGGAGAAAGAGTAAATATTTGCAAAATGTCAATTTTGTATATGTAGAAGGACATGTCACATTGCCAATATGGAGGAGCATGAAAATGACATGTTTGCCCTCGTTTGATCTTTGCCAACATGGAGGGGCATGAAAATGACATGTTTGCCCTCGTTTGATCTTTGCCAACATGGAGGGGCATGAAAATAACCCATTTGCCCTCGTTTGATCTTATTGTATACTGAGTATGCCAATAAAATGCACCTACAATATTTGAGCAACTATATACAAACATATATACTAACAGATCCAACAGGTTTACTGTACTTCAAATATTTTTGTTGCAAATTTATCATTTCATATTTTGTTCATTACTAATTTTTTGTACGGGATAAATCCGTAAAAAAATTGAAACATGATAAACCTATTCATTTCCTAGTATATACAGTATACAATTGATCAAATATTGTATTTGTATGTGATTGGTGAAGGGTTACGCGGAAGCTACGATAACTAATAACAAAAAAATTTCTACCGCGCAAACCAGGAACACTTGCAAGTAAGGGTCGATAGATCGTTACCGATTGGAGTAGAGTGCAGCGGACTAGCCAATCAGGGCTATCCGATCTGGAAGCAAGATCTTGGCCGATGACAGTGATTCCGAGGGACGTACCCTGATTCACCAATCAGCCCGGTTCGCCGATCCGCAGCCGCCGATCGGAGTCGTCCGACCGCGTTCGCGCCTCACGCTCGATGCGCTCGACCTCGGCCGATTCCACCAAAGCCGATCGATCCGCCGCGCCGCGCCGCTTGCGTCGCCGATGCCGCGTCGCCGCCTCGCTTGCGCCCGATTCGTAGCCGATCAGGCGCCGCAACGTAGTAGCGCCTACCGGTATCCACACGTCCGGAGACAGAACGCCAAACACCTGTGTGCTAGCACGCGATGCAAGGCTAGGGTTTGGCTCGAAAGTGGGGAGGGTTTCCGTGGAGATTGATCTCGGCGCAATGCAATTCAATTGACATGCCACAGCTATCCACTCCTCACCCCTTTATATAGAGTTGCCGGTTGGGCCTAGAGGCCCATCGGGACTCTATTTTGAATCGGATCCTATCCGAATCTCATAGAGTTGGTCAGCCGGACTTTGTAAGCCCATAGGACTCTATTCGATCGGATCCCTATCCGATCGAGCCGTATCCGAGTTCAACTCGAATATCTATTCTATCCCCTTAAGCATGCGACCTTGTAGGTTCAGGTATACTTGGTTTCGGCTCGAGTCTAACTCAGCTGATTTGTCAACAACGACGTCTAGCAGCACATATTGACACCATAGCATACAAAAATATAATATCGGCTTTGAACCTGTAATGTGTACACAAATCGCTTTGCCTCACGATGTCAATTAAGCTATAGGTAATATGTGTGTCATCCTTTCAATAGCTTAACTATTCACTCGAACCGTATTGGCTTATCTGTCTGTTGATTGACTCCTCAATCAACTTAGCATGGCCATGCATTTTCATAAGCCATTACCTCGAGGGGCCCAGAGATATCTCTCCAAAGGAGGGGCAAATTTCATCTTGATCACTCACATCCCACTTCATGTTTCATAGCAAATTCGAAGACTACTTTTATAACTACCCAGTTACGGAATAGCGTTTGGTAGTCCCAAAGTAGGTTACTACACATGTTGGAATCCATGATGATCTCAGGTCTAAGGACTTTACACCAACACTACTTGAGACCAACTAATGGCACATTAATTTCTGTAGTGTCTCATGGTGGGTCTATCCAACAATGTATTCTCTAACATATATGTCCATGTTTATTGATTTGGTATCTCCATACCCATGATCTATAAGACATGATCATCAATCAATATACATGCCGATCTTAGAGTCATATTTGTTCCAATAATATGACATGTGATCAGGGATCATTTAGAAATACATTGATGCATAAAGAGTCTCATAAATAAGTCACGTACTTATTGATCAATACAAGATGTTTATTTCATGGAACTGAATAACACTTTATTCATTTATACATAAACATTGATCATAATATCCAACATCTCCATGTTGTCTCTAGGACATATCACTAACAATTGGCATATTCAATATATACTGAGGTCAAACCGAGGCAAATGGGTCATTTTCATGCCCATGTCCATGTTGGCAAGGAGACATATCCTTTCACATATGCAAATTGGCAATTTGTAAAGATTTACTCTCTCTCCAATGGCATTTCTATAAGTTCATCCGAAAGAATGACATCTCACGAGTGGCAGTCCGTAAATCAATTTGTAAAAGTGCCAATAGTTAAATTCCTCATCGGGAATCAGGATAACTCACAAGGGGTCAGGAACTCAGATCCCCTAGGGCTAGACTGTTAAGATGATGGATTTTTATTTTATTTATATAGGGTTGAGACGGTGGATAAATATGAATGTTTGACCATGACCCGATTAGGCACAGGTCACCGAATAGGTCGTATCATGTCGGCCCACATACTGAGGCTAGAGCCCATGCACGACCCAATGAGATGTCAAGTCGCGTCGTGTCGTATCGGCCTGGTACAATTGGGGTACATGGGTTGTGTGGAGGCACGTAACCCAAATTCGATATATACCAAGAAAAAATGTGAATAGAGTCTGTTGCATCTCGCCGCACAAACTTCGATGAAGCTCTAGCGAGGTCCTCCGCTCACTGATAGCACATTTCTCTTCCTCCTCGTCAAGCACTGTCATAGCCTTCGCTTCCTACTTCCTTCACCTCGAGCCGGTGAGGCCTCAATGACCGACACACTTAGAATAGGGCCAGCCATGCCACCAATGTCGCCATGCAAGCCTACGTCGATGAGCGCCCATCATCGCTTCCTCTGCCCCGAGCCCCTGGCTTCCTCGATTCTTCTCTTCTTTCCTCATGGCTCCTGCTCGGATGACAGTTGCTCAACTGACGGTTGTTGGCCAACACTAGTCATCAGTCACCACCATGCCGCATGAGCCAGGCCGTGTCGTTCCATTCCTGGGCCATGTCATGCTGGCTTGCTACATGCACTTGTCATGTTGGCACGTAGGGCTAAGGTGGCGACCCAAGCACGACATGGTTAGACTGGTTGCGCCAGCATGACCCATAGCCAAACGAGTCATGCCATTCCTGGTCGTGAATTGTACATACATGCCCGGGCCACAACACAAAAAGACCTAGCCCATTTTGACAACCTATAGGAGGATTTAGCAAACTCATAGCCATTCTTCTCTTTGTATGGATGAGATCAATTAAGACACTTCATCACACCTAATTAACCTGATTAGTGTAGAATTAAAGGGAAACTACCTTTTTTACCATAACAGCGATTACGCTCCAACCAACACAAAAGAATAATGCACTCTTTTACCAAAATAACATGCAAACACAATATAATCTAAAAAACATATGCATTTTTTTCTTATTTTTATTAGATCAATTTCAAGTAGTGTTGTCCAATACAAAAAATTCAATATGCAGAATGATGATAAACCGATCTCTCGGGGATATACACATTTGTGTTATTGAAAAGGAAAATATTTTCTCACTAGATTAAGAAATTTAATTAGGAGGAATTAATCTCAGCTGGTAGAAACATAGGGACGGTTGATATCACTACTAGGATCCAGCTTTGTCGTAACGCCTATATATGGTTGCAATATGGCTATTTTGGTTGCAATACGGATCAATTGCATCTATGTAAGATCGTTGAGAGGTGGTTGCATTTGGAACGGTGCAATAGGTTCTTGCATCCTCTTGAATGTGGAGTTGCAATAAAGTAGTTTTGCAATGCACAAAAATAACTTTTGCAACCAACAGAATGGTTGTGTTAGTTACTGTTGCGATGAAACACGTGGCTGCAATATGACAGTGTTGTCATGGATGAACTTGTGGCAAAATAATGTTGTTTCAACTCTGTAGTTATGTGGGAATATGGCCATATTGCCATGCATCGTGCTCCATTGCATTATAGAGATTTTGCAATGTAACAAATTTGGTGGCTAGAGTAGAAATTGCCACGGTGATTTGTTAGTGGTAATATATAGGAGGTGCAATGGATTCATTGTTGGTGGTAATAGATAGAAAATGCAATGAAGTATTGTTGGTGGTAATAGATGAAAAATACAATAAATCATTGTTGGTGGTAATAGATGGGAAATGCAACAAATCATTATTGGTGGTAATAGATGAAATATGCAATGAGTCATTGTTGGTGGTAGACAGGTCCTTTAGCAATGCATAAAGTTTGTGGCAAAAATGTATATTGCAACTACAAATAGGGGTTGCGTGGTAGTTTGTTGCAATGAGGGCATTTTAACCAGCATATTTTTTGTTTCATAGCTAGAAATTTAATTCTTGAAACAAAATAGTTAAGCTACGATTATAGATTTCATCATCACATATAAGAACTCAAACCTTTATTAACTTTAAATATATGTCTCAACCAAAGTAATAACACAATGACTAGAGTACTACTAGAATAAAGATGACCACAATAGAATAAAAACATCATCTTCGTATACAAGTTTGCAACTATGTTTTGAGTATTACATAATAAAATAGAACTCAATATGATTTCACTTATTGATTGCTCCATGCTCCATGGCCCATCACACTTCATTCTTCTAGCTATCCATCACTATCATATAGGCATAAACCTTTCTCTAAATATTTTGGGTATCCGCGCTTTTCTGCAATTCATGAACACAATAGAATTTATTATTTTTATGAAGCCCAATAGAATTTATTATTAATTTAATATAAGAACCCTAGTGATTAAGTGCATGGAAAAATAAGTATGTGCAAATTTAATGATCATAGTGGCATGGCAAAGATATAAAGTAAATTAAGGAACACCCTGCAAAAATATCATATACCGTTTGGATGATAAGATCCCCACCAATTTGATGAATTTTACTAACACATCATACATAGCATAATAACCACCATTTCAAAGACAAACCACATTGGTATTCATACCTTATGTTGCTTCATTTGATTACGAGTCCTCAATAATTGTTGGGTAGAAATTACATTAGCACCATTGTTTTTCTGGAAAAGAGGCCTGATTGAAACAATCTTTGTTGCCATGGTAGTACCTTCACCAACTACCTTTTCTATGGTCAACACGCTTGCTGATCCATTATTCTGCCAAAATGAACACTTTCATGTAAACAAGTTGCATTTTATATGTAAACATGTTGCACCTTTTGTAAGTAATTTTGCTGCATTTTTATTACCTCTATAGTTGTATCCTCTATGTGTGGTGGTGTGATGAAGTTGTTGTTGACACTTGGGCCATTAAGAACCTGCGTGGTGTTGATGGTTCTGTCATAGCTGTGCAGCCCAAAAGACAAGGAACATTAGCTAAAGTAGAGGAGCGAAAAAGAAGAATCATGTTCCAAAGTTAATACCGCGCAATGCCAATTGTATTTGTTGTTGTAGTGTTGACTGGAATTCTTTCCTAATTTCTTCAATTTGTTTCATACTTTCTTCCTTATCTTTTTCCCTTGCTGAAACTTCATTTGCAAGCTTTTCTTTTAACTCTTCAACCTCTTGTTCGTGCTTGCATTCTTTCTTGTCGGGCTAAGACTTCACTACGGGTTGCATCTTCTTCTCTTTGTTTTAGTAGAGCTCTTCGTGTTGGATATTTGGCCATGTATCCACGCCCATGACATCTATACGATTTTGTTCCAAGAGTTTTAGAGTAGCGAGTTGGAAAAGCTGTGTTTTCTTCCTCGGTATAAGGAAAGGCCTACCCTTCCTTGTTTTTTTCTTAACTTGGATGCGGGCATTTTCCTAAGCGGAACATGAGAAATAAATTAGGATCATGTAATTTCAAACAGTTCCAACAAGTTTGAATCATGCTGTAATTTTAAAGCTGCAATAATATACAAGCACTCACGTAGACATCCCTAGAGTCGTCATTTGACCATTGCCCGTCCTTGGTGTGAGTCTTCATCCAAAGTTGCAAATCGAGTAAGTTGTTGACCATCGATCTGGTTTCTCGAGATGACAACAATAAAATGTAGCATTAGGTAACGGCTATATATTTAAGTAAGTAATCAGCTTAGTTAATATTGTCATCACCTGTTCAAAACTGACTTGGGAAAATGGTTTCGATCCCGTGAAATGCTTAGTCTTCTGTTTATGTTGGTTTTCAGAGTTCTTGGTGCTAATATTCTACAAAAGGTGTACAAATAGAGCTTCGTTAATTACGTTGTACTTAGCGGTGGAATTGCAAAAGAAGCTAGACACCAACGAACACGGAATCTCTCACTTCCAAAATATTGGATCAAGTAGTACCACTCTACGTTGTCAAAATCTTCGGGCTTATGTTTCATTCGTTGAGCATCAGTGGAGTATGCCTTGTATGTTGAACTAAATGAAGCTCTCCATCCTATGTACCTCGCTCTGGCAATTGCCAATATCTTTTCACTAGCATCTTCAATGTCGTCCAAGTCCCATACTTTCTGTTTGAATGGAAAAACAAATGGAACAGTAAAGTGGAGGTCTGAATTCAAAACATTTGGCTAAACAAAACAATTGACTCACCGATCTCATCTACAATTGCTATTTTCACATCGTCCTTCACGTCCTTCCAAGATTTCACTCCTATAAGTGGAGCCTTTTTCCTAGTAAACACTACAATCTCATCGACGAATGTGCGGCATTCTCACCATAGGGGCCTCCTGTCTCGAGTCAAATTCGATCTTTAATTTCGAGAGCCGCTCTTAATTCTCTTGATAGTTGCTTTGAAGCCTTTGAGGCATCCACGTCCACGAGTTTTGGGTCCACCTTATTAACATATGAAATAAATATAACATACAAGATCAGCAAAAGAGTTTTGAACGTACAATGCAAAATGGAAAGACCAGCACATACCATTCCCTTGTTGTTTTGGCTTTCTTGCATGAGCTGGCCTATCTTTGTTTGCCATGCTCCTTTCTGATTTCCCTCCCTCCGCTAAATGATCTTCGTTCGCATTTTCTTCCAATAATGACACTTGAAAAGAAATAGATCGGCATGTGTCAATTATTTTATTAAATGCACAAGAGTTAGTAGTATATTTGATGACATGATGAAAGCAATTTAATTACACATATGTCGACGACGTCCGGTATGCCTTAGCCATTCCTTGTATGTTTCAATTGTTTCTTCCTGAAGTCATCCATGTAGTCGCAAGTCATGATTAACCGGATGCACTTGTCAAAGCAACATTGTGTTATAACAATTTGAATGAATGATGCAAAGAACCATCTTACCTATGTCTGGATTTTCAGCTCGCAAATTTTCTAGCCACACCTTGTAGGCATCAAGGTGTTCATTTGTTTGATCATGTTTTCGCTTCCCCCCATGTCGCTTAATTGGTGTTATGCTAACATTTTCCTCCAGTTCTGGCTCCCTTGACAATACCAACCTGATTTGCCTATCTACAGCATTGTCATGTAATATTGCTTCTGCATGCCATAAATATTCGATGGGCTCAAGTCTAGCTACATCCCCACCACAACGCTTCTTGTAGTATAAGAAGTCCCTCGCTCCATACCCAAGCTGTTCTTTGAAATTCATCAGGTTAAAAAAATGAGATATGAGCTCTATCCATATCAGCAGAGGTGAATTCGTCTTCCTCAGGTCTCCCCTTGCATTGGAAATGAATTGTCCACATGTCACCCGTCATTGGTTCACTGTGTGCATATAGAGAGCAGGAATCATCAAAGTGTGTGCATAGCATAATCACTGAGAATATATATTAGGAGTAAACTTTGTCATTTGCAGCAGCAAGCTCAACCATTATCTTAGGTTCGTTCTTTTAGGTTGTAAGTTCTCTTCATTTATCGGTAATTTTACAAGCCTATGCATAAGTGTTGATAGGAGCAGTAGTTCGTACCCATAGTCATTTTCGAGAGTATTTTTGCTTCGGGGCAATTCGGTATGGATGCAAAGTATGGGGCAAGTATGGATGCATTAGTTTTTTTACTTTACTATTATTGATACTTATGAAGGTATTTTAACACAATCTATCTATTTAATTAATGGATTGCATTCAGTATGGTACTCGGGATTACACTTTGTTCTTTATACATTCTAATGATATATTTTGCTTTAGTCAAAAAAGATATATACTTGCTCTATGAAAACAGAACATTCTAATGATATATTTAGAGAAGAAAATAAAGTCTAAAGCTCGAAATACTGCTATTGTCTTTTTATCGGGATATGGGGTGGGCATAAGCTTATACTTCTGCTTGCATCATTTGAATATTCTATTTTTCTAACATGTTAGTCGTAATAAAAACTTCGAATTTCATGCGTGCACTTGGTTTATGCTATATGCTTTTCTCTTCTGAGTTCTGCTTAGAATCTACAGTAATCAACTAGCATGTTAGTCTTAATAAAAACTTCGAATTTCATGCGTGCACTTGGTTTATGCTATATGCTTTTCTCTTCTCGGTTACGAATCTACGAATCGGGAATATTAAGATATACACGGTGTGGAGAAAATGTAGTGTTCTTCCGGAGCCATCGTCGTCGTGCCTGTCATCTTGTTCTTCGCCGATGGCTTCATTAGGAGGACGGCGCCTCTCTTGTGAAGCAGACGATGATTGATGATCAAGCGTCGAATATGAAGGGGCGAACGAAGGAGGCGGCATCGCGATGCTCTTGCGTCCGGCGTCGTCGGAGGCAGCCGCCGTCATCTAGTCTCTACGAAAAGGATATGACCCTGACACCCACGAAGGAAACTGATTACGCATATGGCATGGTGGGACTTATACGTCGTGATTATTGGATCTAATGGGGGCCTGCTACCAATCGGCGCGTTGCGCGCTCCCGCCTTCTCCGTCCGGCGCGCCGCCCGCCTCCACCTCCGCACCCGCCCACCCTCCCATCGGCCCGCCATCCCGCCTCAACCGCCGCACCAGCCGCCCTCCCATCCGGCGCGCCGCGTGCCATCCCGCCTCCACCGCCGCACCCGCTCGCCCCATCCCGTCCGCGCGCCATCCCCACCTCCACCACCGCACCCGTCCCCCTCCCATCTCGCGCGCGCGCCATCCCATCTGGAACCGCCGAATCCCGCGCCGCCGCTGCATCCCGCCTCCGCCGGCCGGAGACGGCCGTCGGAGTCACCACAGTCCGCCGCGACCTCCCTCCCGTCGGCGTCTCCCTGAATCCCCGTCTTCTCTCCCCTCCTGTCCACCCTGCCCGCGCGTCGCCGTCCGGCTCCCGTCCGCCACGGGAGACGGCCCCGACATCTCGTAGTGCGCCGCCCTGTCGGCGGCGTCTCCCCACCTCCGGCACACCGGGAGGCCGTGCAAATCCCTCGCCCGCCGTCGCCACGCTCGGCCCCGACTCCGTCCGCCCGCCTCCATCCCGTCCCGAACTGGTATGCTTTAATTTGAATCTCCTAGTATTACCAAACTAATAACCTCCCAATCTTCTGAATACCTTGTTCATGTATACGAGCAATTGATTCATAGATGGTAACGCAAACCATTATTTATTTAGGCCATTTGTAAAAAAAATTAATTTAAATCATGAGATAAACATTTATTTAAATTTACATGAGGCTTTTTAATCAAGACATTTAGAATTGACAATCGTCTTGAAATGGAGATGATATATATGTGTCGAGCAATGCTGATTTAATCAAGATCGATCGTCGACGCATCCGCATGTGCATCTGCTTTTTTGGCATGTGATTCTATTCCATTAATTTACTTGCATTGCATGCGTGTATAGATCATATGCTTAATCATGGCTCCTAGCTACATTTGCTAGTATTTGGATATCTAAATGCAATTAATTAATCCATTCGATATAAGGCTCATTTCGGAGCGTGCTCATTGACCAAGGTGGCTAACGGATGGCATTTCTCTTTTGCTCAATATATACCATCGCAAAAAACACATAAAAAGTACCGGGATTTAGAGCTAAACATCATATTACCTTCACTTGTAGTGCTTGTAGAAGCTTGCCGGCTTTTCTTGGTGAGACAATTGTTTGTGTGTATTGGATGAACCATAAGAAGCAGGGTTGTTTGTTGCCGCTTGCAGTCGTGTCGCTTCTTGTTGTGACGATTTCTTTTCGCTTGAAGCTCGGAGTGCCTTGCCATCATATTCTACAACATGCATCCAATCTTCGTATGCTTTCTTAACCAATCCATCGGTATATATCGCAATCGAGTTCGGTAGGTTATGCTCTCAATAGACTATTATTTTTCAGCTCTTGGCGCACAACGTTGAAATTACAAAGAAAAATACCGGTACCGGAAAGACAATTTCCATCAAGAGAGGCACATGATTTATAACAAATTACATCAGCTATCCTAGTCTTCTATAGTAGCAACCGGTGGAAGTGTGAGTCCAAAAACTAGTTATGGAGCACCACGATTTATGTAGTAACGGGAATAGCGCTATAAGCAAAACACGTCAACCGACTTACAAGAAAAATATTGTAACGACTTATGTGCATCTGCATAATAGCTCTATAAGCGTAGGTGTTTCCTTGATGTATTCATTTTCCAAGAAAGCATATGCTAGTATCCTTTGTATGGGTTATTAAGTAAATGACACCCTTTTAATTTCTCCCTTCTTTCATTTGTTAATTTGCAATTGTTTTGATCGGTATAGCTGATGTACGGCGGCTTGCCGCCCAAGGGCTCTAAGCCAATTAATTAACCGTCGATCAAAGATCGGGTGATGAATCATATCATATTCTGTCAATTAACATATATATTTATAATAATTCCTGCTGCCCTAGATTCGAATTTCCAGAGAATTGTTTATCCAATGTCCGAGCTAGCTCCTTCATAAGAGCTCTATAAACATCTGGACTAACACATCGCAACATAAAAAATAGTTGAGGTGCCAAAACAGGTTGAGTAGAAGAAGAATCCCATCAACTATATCTATAGTCTTCTCAATCGGTGTTGTCGAAATACATCCAGGTATGGTTATTGATCCTTGGCTAATATCTAAATCCACATAAGTAGGCTTCCAGGCCTTGCTTGCCCAGCTAAGGAGCATTTTGCACAATGTACTTTTTCCGAATCACTTGGCATGTAGGCTACTCATCAACTTGTAACTTGTTATTGCTCTAACACATTGCTTGTTAAACGAAAATTAGTTTTACGTTGGATTATAATGTTGGAGTACATACTACGGAGCACACTATATATTATTTCTAGGAATCTAAAACACCTCATGTGCAACAAACGTAAAATTAGCATGCTCTACCCAATAGTTTTATGCAATTATGGAATACCCTCTAAGCGGCCGAGGGGCATAGACACACACATAACGAATCAAAGTGTGCATCTCCTACACATAACACAATCAAATTGTGCATCTCCATAACGAGACTTATGTATTGATGGAACAAACGGTGCCAAATTAGTACTGTAGACCACAAAGGCACAAAAGCATGCTAGTTTCGGGCACCGTTTAGTTTTGACATGATAATGTACCATCTTTGAATCAACTTACTTGCAGACTCTTGTTTTTAGTGTCCAAACGATGAGACCAAATATATGTTACATGGTAATTATTTTCGGGGACTACGGGGTATATATTGCTCAATTTCTTGTTTTGGGCTGTGGTGCATCGAAAGTAATATGCTTTTGGTGAAATGAAGCAAGTAGCTAGCTTTTTTTGCTGGAAGTGACTGTAAGTGAATCTAGCTATGTGGCTTTTTGGGTGTATTGATCAATGGTGGATTTTTTTGGATGTATTGATCAATGGCTGATGTATAACAAAATAAAAATATGTTCATCCATGTGTCTGCTGATCCGATTGGTTAAATGGCAAAATTGAATGTTTACAACTGTTTATGAATGAAACAATGGTTGTATAAATTATTGTCAGGCTTGTTCTTGAACTATTAAATTCTGAAATAAATTGCATATAAAAGAGCTTTTGTTTTTTGTTTATTTAACTAGTCCGTCGAACTATCGACGCTAACACCTATTAATATATGTCTAATAGTTAGTCGACAAAAGTTTTGTCGATCGGTAAAAGTATTATGCTGTAATCAGTCGATAAATCTTGATCGATCGGTAAAAGTTCACATAGCGTTGGACCATCGGTCGATAAAAGTGTCGTCGATCGGTAAAGACTTTTACCGGCGAGGTTTCACCGACTACAACTATCGATCGGCATATCTTTGTATCGACGATACTCGACGTCGAAACGCTTTTGCCAACGATCATCGGTTGCGGATTCGGAGTTGTGGTGTAGTGATTTTTTTTACTTCCATAGTGCCTCCAATAGATTCTTTAACTACCACAGTAGCACACTAAAGAGAACTACTTTCATTTTTCAATTCACTGGTCAGAGCATTTCCTTTTGATTTCTTAAACTGTATAGTTTGTTGAATGCTTGAGAACATCTATTTATTCTATGGCTTTGTGGTCATTGCGGGGAGTAGTACTTTGGGCGGATTGTCTTGTTCTTGATCTTTGATAGTGTGAAGAATGTCGGATGAAGATAGGAGGTGGATGCGCATGTCCAGTTACTTCGAATGGCAAACAGGATTCAAGAACTATGTTCAGAGTGTATTTGGAGGCACATCTCAAGAAGAAACAGCTCCATGTCCATGTACTCGATGCCGTTGCATGTCTTATCGAACTCAAAAAGAGGTTCGAACTCATTTAGCAATGAGAGGGTTTGATGAGAGTTTCATCCGAGGAGAAGGTAATGGTCGCCTTTATTAGTTGAGAAGGACAAAGATGATGAAGGTCCGAGAGGTCATGTGGATGGCTCCCATGAACTGGTTTCTTCACTAATCAGCGGTGTTATACATGGAGAAGTCATAGGAAATGATGAGGAAGACCCAAATGAGAGTGCAAAGAAACTTTATCGGTTACTAGAAGAGGCAAAGAAGGAACCGTATCCAGGTTGCAAGGAGGTTACAAAGGTTTCTTTCATTGTCATGCTATATCGATTAAGTGCATGGATGGTCTTAGCAACGGTTGCTTGGAACGCATACTTCGCTTATTCTTGCTTCTGCTCCCTGAAGGCCATTGTCTCCCAACTTCCTTGGACAAAGTGCGTAAGGTTGTTCGAGATCTTGGCCTTGATTACCAGAAGATTCATGCGTGTGTGAATGATTGTGTGTTATTCCGTGGGGATGATTATGCTAAAATGGATAATTGTCCAACATGTGGTGAGTCAAGATGGAAAGAAACTAGGGGTACTGAAAAGGATGATCCTGTTGTCACTAGTGGTGGACATAAACGTTTTCCACGTAAGATTCTTCGTTATTTTCCACTTATTCCTCGTTTGCAAAGATTGTATATGAGAGCATCGACATCTTCACCGGTGTGTTGGCATAAGGAAGAACTGGTGTGTGATGGGAAAATGCGTCACCTGCGACTCGTTCGCATGGAAGCATGTGGATGGCAAGTATAAGGATTTTGCACTTGGACCCTCGCAATGTAAGGCTCGGTCTTGCTGATGGCTTCAATCCATTCGGGATGTTGAATGTTGCATACACTACATGGCATGTCATTCTAATCCCTTACAACTTGCCTCCTTGGTTGTGCTTGAAACAAGCTGTATTGGATGATGTCTATGTTGATACGAGGTCCGAAATCTCCGGGAATGAATATTGATGTCTATTTGCAGCCCCGATCGATGAGTTGAAGGAATTGTGGAAAGGTGTTGAAACATGGGATGCGAAGCGAAGAAGAACTTTCCTCTTCGTGCGCTTCTACTGTGGACCATAAATGATTTCCCTGCCTATGCCATGCTATCGGTTGGAGTACTAAAGGCAAGTTTGCATGCCCATACGCCACAAAGATACATAATACTTATGGTTGAAGTTTGGGTCGAAGCACGCTACTTGGGTCATCGTCGGTTTCTACCTCGAACCATAGGTGGCGTAGGAACAAAAAGCGCTTCAACAACAAGGCGAGATGAGGGAGGCACTGTGCCAGCGGAGTGCACGGGTTATACAACATTATGAAAGTTTTGAGCAACCAAAATTTGGAAGAGGAAACAGCGTGAAGAAGAGAGTAGGTGGCACAACTGGAGGAAGAAGAGCATATTTTTTGAGTTGCCTTAATGGAAACATTTGCTTATAAGGCATAATTTGGATGTTATGCACATTGAGAAAAATATTTGTGAGAGCATAATAGGGACATTGCTTGGCATTGATGGTAAGTGCAAGGATAGTGACAAGGCACGGCTTGACATGCGGCATCTTGGGATAAGGCAGGATCAGCATCCAGTGCTAGAGAATGGTCGGTATACTTTGCCACCATCACTGTACTCCTTAGGCAAGGACGAGAAGAAAATGCTATGTACATTCTTAGAAGGAGTGAGGATGCACGATGGTTATGCGTCTAATATAAAGAGATGCGTGGATGTCAATGGATGTAAGGTTTCGGACTAAAATCACATGACTATCATGTTATTTTGCGAAACTGCTACCCTTAGTTGCACGCCACATATTGCTCGAAGATGTTGCTAGGCCATTGATTGAGCTTAGCGGGTTTTTCAATGCTCTATGTTCAAAGGAGCTGGTGCAAAGTGAAATTGAAAAACTAAGGTCTTCAATTGCGAGACTTTATGTCGGCTTGAGATGATATTCCCACCAGCATTTTTGATATTATGATGCACTTGCCCGTTCATTTAGCGAGGAGACTAAAATTGGAGGACCAGTGTGTTATCGGTGGATGTATCCGATCGAGAGGTATCTACGTACGCTGAAAGGACATGTTAGGAACAAGGCACATCCGGAAGGTTCGATAGCGAGAGGGATATATCTCGAGAGGAGTGCATGACATTCGCTCTCGCTTCCTAGAAGACATTGACACGAAGCTGGATCGCCCAACGCGTCATGAGAGGAGCGCAGTGAATGAACCACCGGCCGGGCTTAGCATATTTGGGAGCATCGACTACGGTAAGAAACGCTGCAAAATTGAGCATATTTCTAGATCTGACATGCTACGGATGCGTCACTATATATTATCAAACTGTGATGAGGCAATCCGATGGATTAAGTAAGCTATTACGTACTACCACTTTTTTGCATTCTTGTATTTTTTTAATAGTAGATGAGTAAGAGTAGAATAGTACTCATAACTACCGTTACACTAATGTAATCTATTGGATTATTATATATAGTGATCATAAGGAGCTAATGAGAAGAACTAGCGCACACAACGTCGATAAGCGACATAGGGAGCATTTTGTTGGGTGGTTTGAACGTAAGGTGAGTAATGTTGCCATATACATGTAAAAAATTATAGCAATTGTCTTATTTATTTATTTATTTGAATTGGGTGCGGATGAAGGAAGTTTATGCGAGAAAAGAAGATTAGTGAGGAGCTATATGCCCTTTCTCGGGGTCCTCATTACATGGCTCGTGTTTTTAGCAAATGCTTCATCCATGATTTTCTTTTTCGAATAGCTTCTATAGAGGTCAGCTTCAGTACACAAAATTCTGGAGTTTTAGTGAAGGGTGATGATAGTACAAGCAATATGGATTGGTACGGTGTCCTTAAAAAATAATCACACTAGATTTTCCTAGTGAAAAGAAGTCATATTGTTTGAGTGTGATTGGTACGACGTTCCTGCTGCTACTAAGAATAAAAGTAGAGGTTACAACAAGGATCAATATGGGATTATAGATATAGATACAACTCGTCGTCGTTATGTAAATGAACCTTATGTTCTAGCGACTCAAGTTGAGCGGGTTTTTTTTGCCAAATGCGCAAATAAATCCAAGCTGGAGCAATGTTGTTAGAATGAAGCCTAGGACTTTGTTCTCCATGCCAGAATTTGAAGAGGCTGAACAACAAGGACAGATTGATATTGACTCACTCAATGTCGGTGTGGAGACTATGACCATATCTAGCCAACATGAAGAGTTGACAAATTGGACAAGGAATGATCTCCAAGGAGTGACTGGAGATGCTAGCATCATTGAAAAAGCTATACCTATGCCAGAACAAAATGATGAAGACTTAGTTGATGAAGACGATGATAATGATGACACCTACATTAACGATGGACATGTTGCACCTGTCAACTCTTTAGGCCATGGACAGGATGATGAGTTTTTTACATAAATATGATTCTATTCTATATGTATTATTGTGATTTTTTTAGTGAAGACTTGGTTCGGAGCGTACAATTCTTTATTTGATTTAATGCTTGGTTTCTAATTTAATACCGGAGTAATAAGCTAAGTCTAGTTTGCCATGTTATTCTTCTGTATTTATCTCATGCCATGTTACCTTTTCCTAATTGTCATTGTGATTTTCATTTCAGCTAACATGCCACCACTATTAGTCGTGCATTTGCATTCACATTTCTTTCCAAAGTAGCAGCTACTAGAACTATGTTTAGGCTCCTGCAATCGAACCTTTCGTTCCAAAGTAGTAGCCACTAGAACAATAAGACCAGACAGTCGTGGCTTGTTTTGTTGTTTATATTAGGCATATAGGTCATCCGCATATGTTTTATTACCTTATAGACTCTAATTAAAAAATATAGAAATGCTACTCTATTTGTGTTCATGTCATCTTGTTGATTACTATGACATAGGTTTCGTAGAAGATTAGCTTTGTTGATTTATGTAGTATAAGTGTCACTTCGAATGCCTAGAAGTTAAATCAGCCCTACGAGTAGTAGAGTATCGACATGTTGATTTGTTTACTAATTTAATCTTCCGGTTGACAACCGGGCCACCACTTGTGTGTGTTGTAATTTTTTCCTGTTTTTCTATTTACTAGATTTTAACTTTAGGATGGTAATATGGTCTAAATCCTTCGCTTTTGGCTCACGTGCAATATAAGTAATAACCATGGACAAATTTTAATGGCAATACCACTCTTCTTGCAACGACACATACTATAATATATCCATATATAAAGTTGGTGGCAATAGAACCTCAATGGATGCAACGGATGACTTTTGGTTGCAATATAATAAGACCTTTTGCAACGTAAGTCTAAATTAAAGCAACAAAATTTTATCGTGGCTATATTCACAACTACTTGCAACTAATCATTTCTTGGATGCAATATAGATCTGATCTATCGCAACGCGGGTCAAAATTAACACAACGAACTTACTTCATTGCCATATGCACAACTACTTGCAACCACCTTTACACTGGTGGCAACAACACCTAGCTATCACAACGCAATAATAATATTATCACAACTCAACACTAGCTGTGGCAATAGGCACCTGCACTCGCAACCACCTGTTCAACTGTGGCATTAGTTCCCACTTCTTGCAATGAAGCTTATGACTAATGCAACACAACATTTTGGTCGTCATAAGTCCCATATATTGCTACCAAATATGATGTTGGTTGCCATAGAAACAAATATTGCAACCAAATGTGTGGTGTTGCGAAAACTAGTGGTGCTATAAGGGTCAAATGCTAGTAGTATATTTTTGCAACTATATCAGGTGGTTTAGCACCACCTTTAGGAGATCCACACCTCACGAGGTGTTGGAATCAACCTCGAGCGAATATCCTCAAGGCACCCCGCACGATGATCTTCTTTTCCTTATTAGACATAATTATTCTCTTCCTTCTTAGACACAATTATGCACGTACTTAGCCACATGGGAATATAAAATATTGATACCTTTTCTAACATTGTTTATTGATTTTATGTTATTTTAAATTAATATTTTTAATCAAATAGATAATTATTTTTTTCATAGTTCCTATACGACGAGCATTGAAAAAACATGTTCTAAGATTTAAAATTATACTTTATATATATCGAATTCACAGTATACTTTTTGATTTTTCTATTAAAAATGTGGCACCAAGAAATATAGCTAGTTACGATTAATATTAATTACCATACTATCAATAAAAATAATCTAATCAAATCGTTTTTCCATTTGATTTAAACCAATACACATGTCAGCTCAACGTGCCATCCTAAGATGACTTTTGAGAGAAATTAAGAAATAGAGGAGGTTAATTCACTAACCACGCGCATGAAGGAAGAAATTACTCATATCCATGGTATAATATACTCAAATTTATCGATCGTTTAATATTACTAAAATTTCATAATTTTAACACGAATTTGTTCTTTTGCCCATAGTATAGGTAAAACTAAAAATTTGTCATGAAATTGTTCTGCTATTTCATCCTTTCCTTGTTATCTTATTCATCTCTGCTTTCAATAATGATATTGCTAGCTCTAGCCACCATACCTTGCATCTAAACACTGATAGCTGCTTTATGTACACACGCTATGTGATATATATTATTTATAATTTTTACATAAGTTAATAGTAATTTCCATAACATATTAATAATATTAATTAGTAGTAAATTTAGTTACTAGTAACATGAAATCCAAGTTGCTTAACTAGTTTTAGAATTTAAGAGATATTTTTCATCAACATAATCTAGAATTCTCTTAACGAAAATAATATCCAATAGTCATATAAATATCTATAATTTATATGGATAAATTAGATAGTGATATTCGTTATGAATCTTGCACTATAATATATTACTCATGTGAGTTGTAATTATATACGATTGTATGTCTTATATTGAGTTATATAACTTAAAATTAATATATGGATATAACATTTATTTGTTATTATATATGTCGATGCATTTTTCTCTAAACTCGGTTAATGTTAGAGGAATTAAAATTAGAAAAAAACTAAAATAACTTATAATATAGAAAAATAAGATCTAAATTACATGAAAAAACAATGTTCATTATTGTAACTATTTAGAAGAAAATAAAATATTAAAAATATATAATATTATATAATAATAAGATATTATGTTATTTTATAAACTACCTAGTTTATTAAACCCCTAGTTAAAAATCTTAGGTACGCCACTAAGGGCCCGTTTGGAAGGAAGAATCTGTTCTATTTCTGGACGGAAACTGGAGAATCCGTTCCAAACGATGTTTTGCAATAGCGTTTCAGAACCGAATCGTTTCTCAGATTACACGTCCCATTACGAAACCACCCCAGGGGTGTTTCTCCAGATTCACTCCCGTTTTACCCACGGAGCCCCTCCCACACCCACGGACACATGCGGTGTGGACCTCGAAGAGTTCGCAGCGCCACGGAGCTCCCCCAGCTGCTTGCTGCCGCTCGCCGCCGCCGACGCCCCCGCCATCCCAGCCGCTCACGCCGTTGACCGCGCCCTCTGAGCCAGTCGACGCCACCGTCCCAAGTCACGCGTCGCCGTCGACCCTGCACAGGAAGCAGCTCGGCGTTGCTGCCTCAAGCCGCACGTCGCCGTCTCCTCCAGCCGCTCGGCGCCACCGGCCCCTCCCTCCAGACGTCGTCGCCGCATAGATCCAGACCCTGGGTTGATTGTTATTTGTAACCGCTCATATGGCTTGTGGTATGTGTTTGTGCTCCTCTAGATGATGCAGGAGGGAGGGTGGCTGTTGAGATGAACCGAATTGGTGGAGGTTTGAATTATGGTCCAGGTTAATGGTTGCTTTGATTAGTTATGATTCATGATGAATCGGGGTGGTGGAGGTTAGCTTGTTATGCTTCACGGTTTTTTGATTAGTTTAGTTCATGGTTCTGAAATTATTCTGACGAAAGTTTGTGGTGCCGTGACAACCCTCACTAGATTTCCTTTGGTCAGATCTGCAAGATGTGCAGATTTCTAAGTGGTTTGGAGATATACGGGAGATTGTCAGATGGGATTACACTGCTTTGTTTGGATTCTGAACCCCCTTGATTTGATTTAGTTGCAAGCATAATTTGATTTATGTATGAGAAGTTTGATTTGGACCGTTGGTTGTTCTTCAGAACAACTACCACAATACAAGGGGCAAATTAGTTTATTTCAGCTTCTCACCTATTTTTTAAATCTGAATCCAACAAATCTGTCAAACGATTCCATAAGTGATTCTAATTCTTCAGAGAAACGTTTCTCAGAAGAATTTGAATCTGAAATGTTTCTTATAAAATCTGAAGCCCTACCAAACGAACCCTCTGCCTCACCCCTATTCAACCCTACATCACATTTCGCAAGAACAAACATAAATCACATTATAATCCATCGCATTTCCCAATGTCATCTCCACCAAACACATATTGCACGGCCGCTGCCCCAACATCTAGCCCATCAATTTCCTATAAACCTTTCATCCAATTAACAAGCACGGCAAACCAAGGGAATAATCCTCCTCACAAAGCCAAAGCATAATTTCGTCCAGGACATATAAAGCGCCTCATTCCTAGCTCAATTCAAACCGCCACGTACCTTGCAAACCCTAACAGCAAAAAACAACACCAAGCCCCCCATGCTACCCCACCACCATGCTGGCTCAAGGCTCCTAAGCTCTCACTGGAAGACCTAGATCCTCTTGGTATCTCTCCATATAACATCACGAGTGCTTCGAACAACGAATTCCCTAGCAATTTGAGGCTAGTACGCCCAGATCCGGAGATGGAACGTGGGGAAACCGTGCAGGAACTGGAAATTGTGGGGAACCAGTAGAAATTCGCTCACCTCCGTGATGACGTTGGGCCGCATCTCTCCGTGAACAAAAATTTTCAGCTGTTTGCCACATAGATAGTCCCTACTCTTTAACGGAAGAAGTAATACGCACATTTCTGGAGCTTCTAATCACTATGATTTTTTTTGAAAAAAAATATTTGTATATAAATTTCTTAAAATATTACTCCGGCCAAATTGATGATACTGACAAGGACATGGTCTTAACAAATAACTTTGACTACTATTTTCTATTATAATATATATAAATATCAACAAATATATTATTTTTTCAAAATGCCGCTATTTAAGACTAATCTATACATTAATCTATACATATGTCTCCGTATTTCTAAGACAACACTGCTACAGAAACGATTTTTGGTTGATCTGTTAAAATTCACAATTGTCCCGGTTCTAATAGGAACCGAGACTAAAAAACGTTTTTGTCCGGTTTAAATAGATACCGGCTCTTTATGATCTTTAGTCCGGTTGATGTTACAAACCGGGACTAAAGATCATTTTAGTCCCGGTTAGATTCTTGTCGAATCATTAGGCCGGCGGTCATCTTTAGTCCCGATTTGTAACACCAACCCGGTTGGTGTTACAAACCGGACTAAAGATCTTAGTCCCGATTTGTGTTACAAACCGGGACTAAAGTGAAGGTGTTTTTTTAACTGAACTTAATAAAAAGATACAAATTTTGCTACATGATTCAAATGACTTGAAATTAATTTGAGATGATCCGTAATTTCAAAGGGGTGGTGTTGTGTGGGGGTGGGTGATTGAAAATAGAAGAAAGCTTTAGTTTGGTCATTATATTGTAATTATAAATCACCATTGTTCTCGTTTCGTCCTATAATTCGGAGTCGGTTTTAAAACGGCCATAACTTTCATATACGGGCTCTGATCGAGATGTTTCATATATGAAAATCGATCAGAAAAAAATTCTGATGCGTTCATCACTTTGCCGCGTTTGGCGATTTTATTTTCCCCAAAAACGCCTCAGAAGGTTGCCTTTTTGAGCCCGAAAGTTTTTTTCGATTCTGAGCATGTCTTCTGAATTTTCCACAGGCCACGTCTTCCGTTTGTTTAGGCTCAAATTTTCTTTGGTTACCTCTCGTGTGCTCTTAAGTCAAGAAAAATATAAAAAATAAAAAAGAAAAGTGAAATTTGTCCTGTCTTGGTCAACAGGAGATGAAAAGGAAAAAAAGAGAGGGGCAAAAGAGAAACAATATCATGTCTAGGATTATCTATGTTTGATTAAATTTTTAATATTATTATTTTAAACCTATATTTAATGAAATTAATTTGGCCCTATTTACTAATTGTTAATTGTTAACCCTAGCGGACCAAATAAATTTGAAAAAATAGCGGGAAATTATATTTAGTCATTTACGGTGGCTACAACCGGACTAAAGATGAATTAAAAATAGCGAAAAATTATCTTTAGTCCCGATTGATGACACCAACCGGGACTAAAGATGAATTAAAAATAGCGAAAAATTAGATCTTTAGTCCCGGTTTATGCCACCAACCGGGACTAATATATCTTTAGTCCCGGTTGATGACACCAACTAGGACTAAAGATCCAGGGTATATATATATCCTGGTGCACATCGTCTTCTCCACCGATCCAACACTTATCTCATTTTTCATATCTCTCTCCCTCTCCCCTCAGCTCTCTCCCTCTCCCTCTCCCTCTCCCTCTCCCTCTCCCCTCGACAAGCAAGGGAGGAGATGGCGGCGGCGGGAGAGAAGGTGGCGGTAGTGGGGTGCCATCTCCTCACCGGCGACGAGCGAGAGCCGGCAGCGGCGAGCAGGAGCCAGCGGTGAGCGGGAGCCGACGGCAGCGGCGAGCGAGAGCCGGCGACAGCGGCGAGCAAAAAATTGATGTTGTTGTTGTATTTTGTTGTATATATAGTGTGGACGATTTTGTTGTATATATGTGTGAACAAATTTGTGGACAATTTGTTGTATATATGTGTGAATTTTGTTGTATTCGATCGTTGAAAAAATATTTTCAATGTTGTTTGCATATATATGTATGTTATATGTGTTATATATATGTGTGTTATGTATTTATACATATATATATATATGTATAAATATATATGTGTAAACAAGCAGCAAGCTAACAGCAGGAGGAATTTAAAAAAATAAAAAAACCTTTAGTCCCGGTTGGTAACACCAACCGGGACTAAAGATGGCGGAGCCAGCCACGTGGCATCGCCATATTTAGTCCGGTTGGTATTACCAATCGGGTCCCGATTATTTCAATTGAGACTAAAGATGCTGATCTTTAATCCCGTTTTTTAGTCCCGGTTCAAGAACCGGGACTAAAAGGGGTTATGAACCGGGACAATAGTGGGTTTCTCCGGCAGTGCAAGTAGTTTAGAAATTACCTCCTCCGTCCTCATATAAATGCAGAAAATGTCACATCCGGTCGGTAGGTGAATTTATATTGGGATGAAGGGAGTATTTATAGTTAAATGTTTTAAAATTTGACATATTGTCTTGTCCAAAACAACAAGTATTTCTGTCTAAAGGAGTATTTTAAATTTATTTTCTTAACTTCATAATAGTTAATAGTTAATTGTACCCTCAAATTATTTTAGTTATACAACATAACATAGCTAGATGGCATATCTAGAGCATATCTACAGAAAAGAATCGAGGTGGTCCAAACTTCAAAGTGCAATAAATATAAATACAAAGTTTTAAGTAAAAAAATTAAACTAAATGTTGTCCAAACTAAATCTTTAACACAAAATATAATTTAATCTATATTTTTATAATAGGTTTATTGAGATAGGGGTTCATCTTTTCTATCTAAAATGTTTTAAGCAGGACGTGTGTTGTCGCACGCGTACGTTCATGATATATGTATACGTATGTAGGGATTCGTGTGCACGTATGAAAACAAGTTGCCGATCTAACGTTGTTGCATATGAGAGCTAACAGGAAGAGTGAGAAAAATCTCCCAATGCATGCGGCATGCTCGCACCATTACCATAAGCACATGCAATGCTTGTCTTAAGAAATGAGACGAAGACAAAGTAGCTAGTTCCTGTTATGAAAAAACAAGAAAAAGTAGTTCCTCTCTCCGGTCTCTTGTTTTTAACTGTCGATGGACAATAGGTCATATAATATTTATAGAGTATAAAAATCATTGATGCTTGAGAATACATGAAATACACTACTAGAGAAAGCCACATTAGTCCCGGTTCGTAACCTCGGTAGTCCCGGTTGTCAAAGGACTTGAATCCAGACTAAGATGGGCTATCTCTAGTCCCGATTAAATAACCGGACTAGAGATGCATCTTTAGTCATCTTTAGTCCGGTTTAAGCCATCAACCGGGACTAAAGATGGCGGAGCCACGTGGCCGGCTCCGTCATCTTTAATCCCGGTTGGTGGCTCCAACCGGACTAAAACATTTTTTTATTTTTTTATTTTTCCTCATGTTGCTTGTTTATATGTGTTTTTGTTGTTTTTTCGTTTTTTTCCAAAATCAAATTCACATATCAAATTAACATCCTCAAATCACATCACAAATTCGCATCATAAATTCGCATCACAAATTCACATCACAAATTCACATCACAAATTCACAACACAAATCCACAACACAAATCCATATCACAAATTCACATCACAAATCGAGTAATTAACATCACAGATACACATATATATATCAAATTTAGAACATCACAAAAATCTCCAAAATCTCCGGATCCATCAGCTATCGCTCCCGGAGAGGACGAGGAAGAGGAGGAAATGGAGGAGGCACTAACACCACCTCCCGAGCCGCCGCGCCACGCCCACCTCCGAGCCGCCGGCCACCGCCATCTTCGAGCCGCTACCACCTCCCTCCCACCTCCTCACGTCCCACCGTCGTCGGAGCAATAGAGAGCTGAGAGAGGAAGAGAGAGCTGAGGGAGAGAGAGAGCTGAGAGAGGAGAGGAGAAAACAACTAAGTGTTGGATCGGTGGAGAAGACGATGCACGCCTGGGATATATATAGCCTTGGATCTTTAGTCCCGATTGGTGTCACCAACCGAGACTAAAGATAATTTTCCGCTATTTCTAATTCATCTTTAGTAAATATGGCCAAATTAAATTCATTAAATATAGGTTTAAAACAATAATATTAAAATTTAATCAAACATAGATAATCCTAGACATATATGTATCTTCTAGATAGTGTTCCTCTTTTGCCCCTCTCTATTTTTCATATTCATCCGAAGTTGTTGTTTTTTTAGAAAAATTCGAATTGTTATTTTTATTTTTTTATATTTTTATGGACTTAGGAGCATACGAGAGGTAACCACATAAAATTTGAGCGTAAACAAGCAAAAGACATGGCGTGTGGAAAATTCGGAAGACACGCTCAAAATCGAAAAAAAACTTCCACGCTCGAAAAGGCAATCTTCTGAGGCTTTTTTGGGGAAAATAAAATCGCCGAACGCGACGAAGCGCGAACGAACGCATCCGAAATTTTTTCTGATCGATTTTCATATATGGAACGTCTCGATCGGAGTCCGTATGTGAAAGTTATGGTCGTTTTAAAAACCGACTCCGAGTTAGAGGACAAAACGGGAACAATGCGCGTAAAACTTGTTACACTCGCATAAACTAGACGTGACGACCAGGGTTTGAATGTTCTTATCAATATTGTACATTCCTCCGATTTGTATATTATCACCAAAATAATTTTACAAAAGATTTTATATATTGAGAATCATTAGTTAATAACAATATGATGATATGTAATTACAATGTAATGATTAAATTAAAGCTTCCTTCTATCTTCAATCACCCACCCCCACACAACACCACACTCTTTAAAACTACAAAATTTTATACCATTTGAAACGTGTAGCAAAATTTATATATTTTTATTAGGTTCAGTTAAAAAAATAAACACATTCATGGTGTTACTAACCGACACTAAATATCAAAATTATCTTTAGTCCCGGTTGGTAACACCAACCGGGACAAAAAATAGCATCTTTAGTCCCGGTTGATGTTACCAACCGGGACTAAAGATGCCTAGCGCTCTGACAACCTCTGACAACATTTGAACCGGGACTAGAGGTGATCTTTAGTCATGGTTCGTGACACGAACCGGGACTAAAGTTCCTAGAGAGCCGTTGAATTTTTAAACCGGGACTAGAGATCATCTCTAGTCCCGGGTGCAACTCAAACCGAGACTACTGTGGTTTTTGCCACTTCAACCAATGATGGTTTCTCCAGTAGTGATATTAAGGTTAAAGAGATGGAAGACAGATAATTTTAACAGATTTGAGCCCTTAACTAACAGGTGATAGCACTACTCCTGTTGGCCGAAACTGATGTTGTCTTTATATATAAGTATCACAAGCTTAGTGACATGGAGCTCTCACATGTGATCAACGGCTAGCGTAGTCAGCTTTCTCGAATATAAACTTGGTGAGATTGGAGTTGTTGTATTAGTTTGTCTAGATCTATATTGGCTTACCTTCGTCTATGTTGGTTTGTCCTCTCTTCTCTTGGAGGTTTTGTATTTATACCCTTGGATGTTCCTTTATTCAAGCAGAACTAGAAACCAAGTATGTATACAATTCAAGTAATTCTCTAGAACATCTTTCGTAAATGAGGCATAATTTCGTATAACACTTGATATATGATAGGTTCTGCCAAGTCTAACATAAAAGTATTAGATATGTCTTATCAACACTAACATTAACGTTGACACAATTATTTTTTATATACGTTCAACCATTCGTCTTATAAATAAAAATATATAAAAATATAAGTGTCGACGGATGGGTCGGCAGTCCTCAAAGGGGGTGCCCAAGGAGGTGAAATAGAATGGTAGAGAAGCTGTCCTCTGATGGATCCGATGGTCGACTCGAGTCCTAAGACGAGCCAAAGAGCAAAGACACAGAGAATTATACTGGTTCAGCCCTCACGAATGATAATAGTCCTACGCCCAGTGTTCTTTATTGAGGTGTATGATGAACAAGAGTTACAAGGGTGAGTTCTTGGGGCTTAGAACAAGCTGGCCAAAAACTGAGAATGAGAATGCCAGAGTTCGATCCCCTGGCCCCCTCGCCCTGCCCTCCCTTTTATAGCTCAAGAGGGGCAGTTATAGGAGAACTTGAGGGCCAAGAAAGCTATGTCTAATGTGTTAAAAGGTGAGTACAAACAACATCTGAAAAGGTATAAGATGGTCTGTTAGGTCCTATACACCGTGGATATCTTGTGCTCTCTCACTTGCCTTGGGATCCCTCCTCCGGTGGAGATGACTGTACTATGATGTTGGGTGACGTTAGTCTCTGCCGGGCTGTCTTCTCCCTCTTCCTCCTTGCACGCCAAGTCTTGTCCCAAAGACGATCGAGGTCGGATTGTGGAATCGGGGTCGAGAGAGGTGAACCGAGGTCGGACTCAGGGAAAGGTCAGGACATCCGACACCCCGCAACGGGGGTTCGAGCCATCGACCACGTCCCGAGGACTCTCGATTTTGACTTCAGTTGGACTTTGACTCCAGTCCATGGGGTACCTCGGGGTGACACCCTCCACAGCAGCCCCCGAGCCTGAGGAGGAATGGAACATCCATCCTTAGGATCAGAGTTTCTTCTTCGTCGTTGTCTTCAAAGGATCCTCAAAGCATCGAGCCAAGGTTTTAGCAGGTGCACCGCTTAGGTACATGTGGACCCTCGTTTTTGAGACGGAAATCTTTCGTGTTCATAGTACCATTTCCCTAGATCGAGTAGTTGGTACCCACGAAATACAGTACTGAATTATCAGGTGCAAATGCATGAATAGTCTTACACCAAAAGTATTACAATATAGGCCTGAAGGCAATAACCAACATATAGGACCTCATGGTCCAGATACAACCAAAAGCAGAAAATAGGTAAGGCAGCGGAATGGAAGGCAGCGGCTTGTCGATTGCCACAGGCAACGACCGGAGACTAAGACCTAGCTGGCGCCATCGTCTTCTTCGCCCTCCTGGCAGTAGGCATATGGATCCTCCAAGTCTTCATTCCCACCATCTGAAGGTTTCTGTGTATAGCAAGAGTGAGTACCAACCGTACTCAGCAAGTCAACACGGAAAGATGCACATAATAGGGGATTCTCAAGAAATGGCTATGGTTTATTTGCACAAAGCCAGTTTTGTAAATATTTTCACAATCCTAACTTCTAGCAAGATCAAGTTTTAGTTCCATGGTATATTAAGTCGGTGATGGTTCTGTCTACCATCCATTGTAATTCCAAGGATGACTTTCCACCTCTGGATCGTCATGGTTTTCTGGGGAGTCTACCTCTTCTTGCAGGTCGAGAAGCTGAGTCCACCAGCACACAAAATCATTATGCATACCATCCCATCATTTTAAACTTATGAGTCTAGCCACGAGAGAAACTTGTCATGCCGCTCATTATCTGCGAGCACGGCTATTCAAATAGATTGATTTACTCATACTGCAGTGGATGTACACTTTACCCGTACTCCGTGACTTCCCAACAAATGAGCCTATGTCCCAACCACATGAAATGATCACGGCAAAGCTTTTCGATAACCTCACTTTGGCAGTACCCGCTCCATGAACTTAAATCCTCTTTGCATTCTAACCGTCCTTTCCTAGCAGTGAGAGAAGTTCTGGCGCTCCCGGGGTAAGAGAAAACTCACTCAATCCTCATTCATCACTCAATATGTAGGTCGTAGCCCCATCTCAAGAACACTAACCACAACTCAACACCTGAACCACTATGTAGGGATATTGCCTCTGCTCGGCTATCTAATCCGCTGGGTCTATACCCATTTGAGAAGTATGGTTGTACTGGCTCGTTCCATGTTATAAGTCTCATGGCTCGATCCTTAATTGACCAAGGACGGTACTTGCCTTTACCGAAATCCACCCAAATCATCCATCCGCCCCAGTCAGAAACATTGGTTTTGTATTTTCATTTTTCAACAAAACTCATTTTATCATTCTCATGGCAATGTGGCGCTCATGTTTCCACATGTCGTATCTCAACTACCTTCCCTAAGGTAGTTGCCCAAGCATATAGCTCTTTTGTAAAAGCATGAGTATGCACGAATCTAGTATAAGCATGGCTAAGCATTTTACCTAAGATTTTCTTCGGTTATTTCACATCGAGGGTTACAAAAAATATTCCTAAAGGTAGACAATATCAAGGCATGGCATAAAAAGCATAGGTATTTATTTGTGTATAGCATGCATATTTAAATTTTAAATCAACATCATTTCGCAAATAGGATCAACATGTTCGAAGGGAGTGATGACTTGCCTTGCTCGCACACTTGTTGGTTAGGGTCTTCCGCGTAATCAACGTCTCCTTGAATGCTATCCGTACGTGCGAAAGAAAGGATTGAATTTGATCAGAATTCAATAAAGTCCAACAAAAGCCAAATAGAAATCAGAAAAGCGATGCCTAACGATCTAAGGTGGCTTTGAACGTCATTAGGTTCTATAAAACCGAATTTGGAAATGAGAGGGAGTGAGAAAGAGTTGTAGTATTTGAAATCCAGGATAAAACTGATTCAAAAAGTAAATTTAAACATAGCAAGGATAATATCCAAGTTGAAAATACTTTTGTGTCTTAGGCATAAAAAACCAACTTTTGTTGAAACAGTAACCCGAGGGTTAAATGGATTTTGACATAGTTTAATCTAAGGTTTGATATAAGTATAGTTTTGGAAATCTAATCATTGGAGAAAATATGTGGCCAAAGCATGGTTGGGAATAACTATGAAACTAGGACTTGAGCTCAAAGTGAATCACCTAGAAGAGGGGGGTGCTGTGTGCTTGAACACCGGAACCTCCGGTCGTTCCGGTCGGAACTTCCAGAGATCGAGGCTAGCCGGAACTTCCAGCGTGCTTCACCGGAACTTCCGGTGGGGCGCAAGGGTGGCTATGGCGCGACGGCGGCGACGACGATTTGCGAGGGCTAAGGGGGCTGGAGTGGTGCGGTGGGCTTTGCGAAGGCCGAGGGCCTTCTTATAGGCGCGGGCAGGCGTTGTGGCTGACGTCGGCGCGGCGTGGGCGCACGGCGTGGCCGACGCCGGCACAGTGCGGCACGACGTGGGCACGCGTACGGCGCGGCGTGGCGCGCGTGGGTGACATCGGCGCGGCCGGCTGCGATGCGCGGATGTGACGTGGAGTGCGACCGAGGGCGCTCGGGTGCCGCGCGTGTGCGCGCGTGGCGTACGGCGTGACGTGCGCAACGCGACGGCGTGGGTTGACCGGTGATCGGAACTTCCAGTCGGGCTGGCCCGGAACTTCCGATCCGCCAGACTTAGGGCAAAAACCTATTGATTCCTAAACCTAATCTTTGCACAAATTTTTTTCAAAGTAGCTTTTGATCACGAAAGTATATTTTCACAATTCCAAAAAGGTTTTCACCAAATATTTATATATATTATCATTTTAAATAATTGTCGAGAATCATTTTATTTCAAGAGATCAAAATCATTTCAAATTTCTTTTTCATTTCCAAATAAACAACTCATTATTTATAACAAGCATTGGAATTCCCAAATAAGAAGCAATAAGATCAAAATGAAAGCAGTGATGCAAAAGTTTTTGTAATTTCGTATTTTAGTCTTCGATTTTTTAGTTCCCGATTTTCAAGGTGTTACAGTGCATCCGCGTGTATCCCCGAGCCTAAGGGCGAATGGAACATTCGGCCTTAGGGTCAAGTTTCCTCCCAAGGTGCTAGTTCCCTGCAGGTTGTCGAAGTTTTGGGAATTCTCGGTTTTATAGGTGCACCGCCCAGATGCACCTGGCAGGTGTAGCCCTCGAGCCTAGGGTCGGATGGCACATCTGAGCCTAGGGTCAAATCATCAAGAGTGTTTTCCTTTCACCCTCTGACCTGAGCATTGCCCGAGATCTAACGAAGGTTCTTTTGGATCCGATGGGCTCGCTACCCGGAAGCATACATCAGTCCCTGTGTTGCCTTCATCGTGGCCTGGAGGCCACGGACGAAGTTAAGGACACCACAGCCCGAAAGGCAGGTGTTATTCGGTGTGTTGGCGGGTCCACCGCCGGAGGCGGCGGGTAGTCCCGACCTCGACCGGGTCCGCCCGAAAGCCGCCCGAATCGGGAAAGCCACGCCCGAGGCGGTGGAGGTCGCGGTGCGGTCGGGACACTACGCCCGAGGCCTATAGTAGTCTTGACCCCGACGGGGTTGGCCCAAAGCCAACGCCCGAGTCGTCAAGTCCATTGCCCTGAGGCAGCGGAAGTCGACGATGTGGTCGGGACTACTGCCCGAAGGCTTATGGTAGTCTCGAACCTGACTGGGGAGTCAGCCCGGAAGCCAGCCCCTGAGTCGGTGAATGCCATTGCCCTGAGGCAGTGGAGGTCGGCGATGAGGTCGGGACTACCGCCCGGAGGGCTATAGTAGTCCCGACCCTGACGGTGGGCTAGGTCGGAAGCCTACGCACGAGTCCTTGAAGTCCCGACCCTAAGGCCCGCGGTGGTCAGCGAAGTCAAAGAGGAAATCTCTTGAACCTTATCGTCGGGTGGTTTCCTAGTCCCGAGGTAAGCTCCATGTCTGTGGGCCCCCTGACAATTTGAACAGAGCGCTCGCCATGTCTCTTCAAGGGGTCATGAAAAACGGAGCGGCACAACGGCTAGTCGTTATCCTCACACCCTCCTTTCCCCGATGCATCAGATGAAGCTGGCGGTTGAGATGGGAAAGGGGAGGTACCCTCCGGTGATATCTTTGGAAGCCACAACGGCGTCTTTACGGCTGTCGTTATTTGCTTCGAAAGATGAACGGTTCGGATTTGACGCCAAGGCGACGTGGCCGACTAGGGGGAAAGATGAGCAGTTATGCCCCGGACGCTCCGCGCATGTCATCAACGGCACCGAGCGTCCTCCGAAACTGGCGCTACCACACCCATCATTGCCCCTTTATAAGCCCTGCCGCCGCCCGGCTCCCTCTTCTCCTTCACGCTTTCCATCCATCGAAGAAATCCCCAAGGACTTCTAAACCTCCAGCGCTCACACCTCCGTTCTGGCTCCAATTCGCTTCAATCGCCAAAATCTCCATCCCCATTGCCGGTGCACGTCCGCTATCGCAAGGGTCGTAGGCTTTTCTGGTTTAAGTCGATGGGGCCGAAGAAGATGTCGAAGAAGGAGGCGAAGGCCGCCAAGGCTTCCGCTGAAGGTAGGCACTATTCCCGACGTCCTCCTCCACTTTCCTGGTTTTCTTTGCCTGCACTGATCCTTCTACCCGACCTTGACTTGTGCAGAGCGCACGTCGATCTCCTGTCAGCAGATTGGGCACATCAAGGAGCGCCTAGAGTCGGTGGAGGCTTGGCTGGCCGAGGTTCAACAAAGTGCTCTCGCACTTTTGAACAAGGCCGACCATGATCTCTCACCAACCCAAGAGTCCCGGAGTTCATGGAACGTCTGCGGGACAGCCCCCGTCGCCTCGAAATTTTTATAAAGGATGCCGCAAAAGGCTGTCGCGGTGGTGGCCCTTGGCATCTTGAGCCGTCAGTATCCAGAGGTCAGGATATCCGACCTCGGCGAAGGGTGGCCACCAAGTGTGCAGCCCAGCGATGTGAACAGTATCCTTGCTGAAGTCGATGCGATCGCCGACAAGGTTACCGTCCTCCTGGACTTTTAGCCAGCTTGCCTTGTACTAGTTCCTGTCAAAAAACTAATTCATGTAAACTTATGAACTTGAAGTCCTTTCTTTTTTTTATTATTATGAATTCTGCACTTTTGGCCGAATATAATTTGACCGAATGTAAGTAAAGATAGCTTCGTCTATTCGCATCGTACCCGACAACCGTGCTTCAGATAGCAACCTTTGCCCGCAGCGTCCAGGAGCATTCTCTGACCGTACCCCGATAGGTTTCAGACCGATCCTTAGCATAGTTGTCGTTCACTTTGCGAAATAGGCGAATTTAACGGTCTCGAAAGACCAAGTCCCCTGAGTAATTTGATATTACGTCGAGCCATCGTGTTTCGAAGCCCGACCCAAGTCCAACTCCGGGAGGGATAAACCAACTCCGACCGGAGAGCATGGGATCGGGCCACTACAACGGGCTGGGATGCGTCAATCTAGTACTCGGGGAAACTTTCCAAACCGTTAAGTAAATTCATACTTCCTCGATAGACTTCCTTCCGGGAACCCGGACCAAGAAGGGTTGGGGCCGCGAATCTCAGAGCTGGTCATGAGAACTTGCACGGAAGCTATCAGGACACTGGAATGTTTCTTGACGATCGGGGGAAAACGCCTAGACCCCGGGCAGCAAGGGCAAATTCAACAAAACTTCCTTCCTGAGAACCCAGACCGAGAGAGATTGGGGCCGCGAATCTCAGAGCTGGTCATGAGTACGTGCATGGAAGTTGTTGAGTGCTCAAAGGATGCCCGGCGACGGGGTGGGAAGCAACAAGCGATAAAAAGACAAGTATGAAAGCTGTTGCCAAAGATAGAAAATGAGGGTAGAATACGTATCTTTCCAAAGATTGGCTCCATGAAGTCGGTGAAGAGGGAGATCCTCATCGGTTCACCTAAGACGAAGAACAGTGCCCCTACCTGGCGCGCTAACTGTCGACGGGTGGGTCGGCAGTCCTCAAAGGGGGTGCCCAAGGAGGTGAAAGAGAATGGTAGAGAAGCTGTCCTCCGATAGATCTGATGGTCGACTCGAGTCCTAAGACAAGTCAAAGAGCAAAGACACAGAGAATTGTACTGGTTCAGCCCTCACCAATGATAATAGTCCTAAGCCCCGTATTTTTTATTGAGGTGTATGATAAACAAGAGTTACAAGGGTGAGTTCTTGGGCTTAGAATAAGCTGGCCAAGAATTAAGAATGAGAATGCTAGAGTTTGATCCCCGGCCCCTCGCCCGCCCTCCCTTTTATAGCTCAAGGGGGACAGCAGGAGAACTTAGGGGCCAAGAAAAGCTATGTCTAATTGTAACATCCTGAAAATTGGAGAACCGAGATCGGAACGTAAAAATTGGAACTTTCAAAAACCGTGGCTTATTGCTTCTTCTCGGGTTTGTTGCTTCTTATTTGCCAGCTCAGTTGCATAAATTTAGTCGTGGTCAATTCCCTTTTCGGTGTACTTGGAGGTTTCGGAGTTGTCAAAACGGTGGTGCGAAAGCCGCATCCGGATTTTAAAAGGAATTTGAGGGAAAGTGCGGATTTGCGAAAGCGCGTTTGGGAAGTATAAAATAAAATTTTGGTTGGGAGAAGATAAATTGAGATACAAAATAAATAATAAAATTTTCGGGAGGCGTACCCAAAATTTGGGAAATGTATTTTTTAAAAAATGGGTAAATTATGAAAATTAGGAAAAAGAATTTAAATAAGTATGAAAAATAATTATGGAAAAGTGGAAGTCAAGAAAAAGTTTAAAATATAAAGTTAAAAATTATTTTTAGAATATTAGAATTTATTTTGGAATTTTTAGAAGGAAAGAAAATAGAAAATGGGAAAAGAAAATGGAAAATCGGGAAAAAGGTGAAAAGGCACTGTTCATTAGCCGCCATGTGTTCGACGCCGTCCGTCCCCGCGCGCGCGCACGCCACGCGCCGCGCCCGCCGCGCGCACGCCACGCGCCGCGCCGCCCGCGCGCGCGCGCCTACGCCACGCGCCCGCCGCCGTACCGGCCCCGCTCCCGTGCGCCGTGTGTCGCCCGCACGTACCAGCGCCGCGCTCGGCCCCGCCGCGCGCGCACGCCGTGCACCGCGTGTCGCCCGTGCGTGCCTACGCCGCCCGCCCCGCGCCGCGTCGCTGCGCCCGCCGCCGCCGCCGCCGCGCCGCGGCCAGCTCGTCGCCCGCGACACGCCGACGCCGCAGCCGCCCTTCGCAGCGCGCATGCCGTGCCGCAAGCTGCCGTGTTCCCATGCGCGCCGGACCCGCCGAGACCCGCTGTCACGTGGCGCACGCAGCCGTCGCCCGCCGGACCCCGCGCTTCCCTCCGTGACCTCTCTCCCGTGTGCGCCTATAAATAAGGGCAAAGCCCCATTTCCTCCCAAGCCATCGCCGTCGCCTCCTCCCCCTCTTTTCTCCCTCGCCGTCGCCGGGTTGCCGAACCGTGCGCCGCTGCCGTTCGCCGCCATCCACTGCGCGCCGCCGTTTGCCGTCGCCCGCCGCCGCTAGGTGAGCCCCGCGCCATTCCATTTTCCATCTTGGGCCGCGCCATCGCCGTCGCCGCCGTCCTCTACCGCCGCGCCATCGCCGTCGGATCAGGCGAGCGGGCAGCAGAGGGGGGGGTAGACGAGGGGGAGGAGAGAGGCACAAGTGGCTAAGGAAAGAAAAAAAAAAAAGAGGAGGAAAAAATTAGAAAAAATAGGGAAAAATTTTAGAAAAAATTGGGGGAATATTTCTAGGGAATTTTGGGGAATATTTGTGCAAAAATATATAGTTTTCTCGGGTATTTTTCTCAGAGTAAAATGATTTTCTATATACGGTTTTTTTTGGAAACTTCCGTTTGCGGGAGACTTTCTTGAAGATTTAATATTACTTTTCTTTTCTTTAAACTATACTTAACCATTGGACTCGGCAAAGAATATATCAACGAACCTCTTGAACAACATTCGCAAGACTTCCGCTTCGTCGTTTTATCGATCCTTTTACGAAACCCTAAACGTCGAAACTCGTCGCTACGGCCGATTTTGCTATAAAAATCCTCCGTAACCCGAGTAGGATCGTAGGGGGAAAATATTTTGGAGAGTTCTTTATGATTTTTCATGCTTTTTCGTTCGTTCTTATCGGATGTTAACTGGAATCCATTTTTCTTTTTCCCTTCCGCTCGTATGATTAGCGACCGAGGAGGCAAACACGACCCCGCAGAGACCCCACTCAAGAAGCGTGCGAACAAGGCAAGTCTTCACATCCTTTGAACATATTGATCCCAATTGCGAAATGATGTTATTTTAAACTCTAAACATGCATGCTTTACCGAGTTACCTATACTTGTTATGCCATACCTTGCTATTGATTACCTTTAGAATTACTCCTTGTAACTCGCGATGTGATACAAATAACCGAAGCATAACTTCTATGAAACCGCTTAGCCATGCTATACTTAGATTTATGCATACTCATGACTTTATGAAAAAGCTTTGTGCTTGGGCAACTACCTTAGGGAAGGAAGTTGAGATTCGGTATGTGGAGACATGAGCGCCACATGGCCATAATGAATTAAGTTTGATGAAAACCGAAAGTACTATACAAATGTTTTAGACCGGGCGGCCGGATGATTTGGGCGGATTCCGAAAAGGCAAGTGCCGACCACAGTCGTTAAGGACCGAGCCATGAGATAGCCGGAAACGAGCCGTACAACCGTACTTCTCGAATGGGTATAGACACGGCGACTAGATAGCCGAGCGGAGGCGTATCCTTGCATAGATGGTTCTCTCGTGATGTGGTTATGGGATGAGAATGAGGCTGCGGCCTTTGTTAAGAATGGTGGGATTAAACTAATGCTAATTAAACTTAAAGATTGGAAAGTCTTCCCTTACCCCGGTGCGCAACTCCTCTCACCGCTAGAAAAGGACGGCTAGAGTGCATGAGGGCTTAAGTTCATGGAGCGGGTACTGCCAAAGCAAGGTTATCAAAAGGCTTTGCCGTGACCGTCTCATGTGTTGAGGCGTAGGCTCATTTGTTGGGCGTCGCGAGTACGGGTAAAGTGTACATCCACCGCAGTGTGAGTGAATCAATCTATTCGAATAGCCGTGCTCGCGGATATTGAGCATCGTGACAAGACTTTCGCTTGGCTAGACTTTGAACTTAAAAATGCTGGGATGGGTTTGCATGATGATTTTATTCGCTGGTGGATCAACTTCTCGAGAATGCGAGAAGGGTGGACTCCCGAGAAAATCATGACGAACCGGGGCGGAAAGCCATCCTTGGAATCACGATGGATGGTAGACGAACCGTCGCCGGGATAATGAACTATGAAATTAAAACTTGATTTGGCTAGACGATAGGCTTGTGAAAAGAATTGTGAAACTGCTTTACGTAAAAATAACCCTAGCCATGTTCTTTGAATAACCCTATCATATGCATCAATTCTGTGTTGACTTGCCGAGTACGGTTGGTACTCACCCTTGCTATACGCACAAACCTCCATGATGGAAATGAAGAGCCGAAGACCCCTACGCGTACTACCCGGAGGGCGAGGAACGACGGCGCATATTAGACCTTAGTCCCGGTCGTTGCCTGTGGCAATGGACAAGCCGCTGCCTCTTTCCGCTGCCTTATCTAAACTCTGTTTTTATATTGTATTCGGACCATAAGGTCCTTGGGACGAACAATGCCTTCGGGCCTATTTATGTAATAATGGTATTGTAAGACTATTCGTGCATGCGCACTTGATTATCCAGTACTACATTCGTGGGTACCAACTACTTGATCCAGGGAAATGGTACTATGAACACGAAAGATTCCCGACTCAAAATCGGGGGTCCACACTAATGTGCTAAAAGGTGAGTATAAACAACATCTGAAAAGGTACAAGACGGTCTGCTAGGTCTTATACACCATGGGCATCTTGTGCTCTCTCACTTGTCATGGGATCCCTCCTCCGGTGGAGATGTCTGTATTGTGCTATCAGGTGACATCAGTCTCTGCTGGGCTGTCTCCTCCTTCTTCCTCCTTGCGCGCCAAGTCTTGTCCCGAAGATGATCGAGGTCAGGTTGTGGAATCAGGATCAAGAGAGGTGAACCGAGGTCGGACTCGGGGAAAGGTCAGGACGTCCGACACCCCACAACGGGGGGTCGGGCCATCGACCACGTCCCGAGGACTCTCAGTTTTGACTTCAATTAGACTTTGACGTCAGTCCATGGGGTACCCCCAGGTGACACCCCCCACAATAAGCCATATTTAAAATGCATAAATTTAATAATAAAATAAATCACAATAAAATAAATAATAACTACATATTTTTTAATAAAACAAATAATCAAACATATATTAAAAACCAATAACTCAAACATTAAAAACATGATGGTGGTAATATTTAATTCAATATATTGTAAATGATCTTCCTATGGTTGCTCGTTCAAAAAGAGAAGATCTTCCTGTATTGTGTAGCATCTAATAATTAGAGCAAACTTCACTAGCTTTTGCTTTTTCTAAATGAAGCTAGTCATGCATCCCAAAGGCATCGAGTTTCAATGCAAGACAAAAATAAAGCTTGGATAAACCTTAAAATCCCAACTTTACCCAGCAAATCATAAAAAGGAAAAGAAACATAAAGACCTCAAGCACTTCTTTTGAGCACATAAATTTAGGTTGCAAGTCCATCATTGTCTACCAGGCAAACATCGTTCATGTACGTGCGAAGCATAACAAAAGATAATTCCATCAGGGCTCAGGAGCAGCCCTAACTGGCATATGAACAACAGACAGTCAAAGTAAAGTACAAATACCTTCTTCGTCTTATGAAAAATCAACTTGACCTAAACAGACCTGAACAAATGCTTGTTTAAAACCATTCTCTAAAGTTGTCGTTTTTTGAGACGAAGGGAGTACAGAGCTAGTGCTTTTTTTCTAGTGTGGAATGTTCTGGTGTACTTGAACAAAGGCTAACTTTTTTACAGATGCCATCCCTGCCACCAATTCCCAAGCACACCCCTCCTGGACTGTGCTCGAGGCACATTGGTCCCTGAACGCGACTGCTCGGGGCATATCTATTCGGGCACGGCCCCTGAGCGTCGTCCCCGTGGGCAGTGCTTGTGGCACACCCGACTCAGGCGTGGCCTCCCGTGGATAGTGCTCGGGCCACATCCGCCTCCAGGCGCAGTCCCTCGTGGGCTGTGCTCAGAGAACATTGGCTCTCAAGCGTGACAACTTGGGGCATATCTACCCGGGCATAGCCCTAGGTGCTACCCCCGCAGGCAGTGCTCGGGACACATCCGACCCGGTGCGCGGCCCTCCGTGAGCTGTGCTCGGGGCACATCGGCCCCCAAGTGCAACTGTCCAAGGCATATCTACCCGGACAACCCCTGAGTGTCGCCCCACGGACGGTGCTCCGGGCACACCCGAACTGGGCGCGGCCCCCGTGGGCTGTGCTTGGGGTGCATCGTCTTCGGGCATGACCCTCGTGTGTTGCGCTCAGGGCACATCCGCCTCTGGACGCGCGCTGTGCTCGGGGCACATCTGTTTTTCATTGGGTGCGGCCTCCCGTGAGTTGTGCTTAGGCCACATCCACCTCCAGGAGTGGCCCCCGTGAGTTATGCTCAGAGCGGTATTGAGACCTACAAGATCTATATCTTTAAAGTGTTGAACCAAGTGCATGCAATCACCGGTAACTCTTCCAAGCCACACTCATTATGAACTATTTCATCGTCGATATCTTCGAGAAGCTCATCCAAACCAACAAGAAACCTATGATCAGTAATAGAAGCGATCACGGGTGCCTGGGTATATTGGGTGCCTCGGGCATGAGGCGTGCCCCGGACGGCAGTCCTGGGCTCGTCGGCCACCCAATAATAAGGCACAGGCATCTTGAGGCCCCGGGCTAAGGCCCGAACACGCCCTTTGCCCTGGGTTTTACTCAGAAAGCTCCATCCCATTTATGAGCATTGGTGGGTCGGGAGGACTGGCTTGGACTAACACCATGCATGAACCCCAAGACATAGCAACTCGGAATACATATCACCTGCATACTGAGAAGACATGGTGTTGTGTGAAGCTCTTTGCATGTCCACGTTAACCAAAGCAATAGAGGAGGCAGCACGTGGCACGCCCGCTCCGACACGTATGTACTGGCACTGTGGATTTCCCTTGATGTATAAAAGGAGGATCCATACCACCAAGAGATAGGAGGAGTTTTGGGAGGCTAAGATAGCTGCTAACCGCATCATAAGGAAGAAGAGTTCATCCTCTCCTACTCAGAATATCCCTGAAGATCTCACTATAATTTTCACCATCACCATCCATCAAAGAACACATGAGTAGGGTATTATGCCTCTGAGCGGCCCGAACCTGTCTAAAAAAGCTTGCCTCACTTGTCTCTATCACCCATGTTCATCTCTCTCTCCAACCTCAATCCATATCGTTGGCTCGATCCGTGCAGGGGGGCCCCCGATCGAATCTTTAAAGGGGGTCATCACTTCCCTCCGAGCGGCCGGAACCTATCTAAAAAAGCTCGCCTCACTTGTCTCTATTGCCCGTGTTCATCTATCTCTCTGACCTCGATCTGTGTCGTTGGCTCGATTCCACGCAGGGTGTCCCCGACTGAATCTTCAAAGGGAGTTCCTCATTTCCCTGTTGTCGGGGTAGTATACTTCGACATGCATAATACTTAATATCTTTGTATTAAGATTAAGGGATGAAACTTACAAATGCAACCGACAAAGAAAAAAAGTACATTTCATAAAACTACATATACTTTGACGAAACTATCATAAACCTACAGATTTAAGGTGTATCATAAAACTACATATTTAAAATCAATTTAATCAAAAAACTACAGATTTTCGATGAAAGATCACCAAACTACAGATTTAGCAATAAAATTATCACAAAACAGATTTAGCAATAAAATTATCACAAAACTACATGCTTTGCATCATGTTAAGTGCAAAACTACAACATATATTAGTGGTAGGGATTAAACTGTAAAATCTACAATTTTCTAATAACTATAGTATTAAATTTATAATTTTATGATACTTAGCCTCAAATATATAGTTATGTGTTAAATTTTATGTCAAATCAATAATTTTGTGATAATTTGATCAAAATACCTATAGTTTTGTGAAATTTACTCAAAACAAAAACAAGAACACAAGGAAAAGAAAATAAAGAAAGAAAGAAAGCACAATAAAGGGTGTTATCTTACGGCCAATTGTCCGACCGAAATAGACAATGAGGCTTAGATCGATGTCCTCGCCTCCCGCCACAGGCTTGTTTCTTCAGCAGCCAAGTTTTCCACTCCTAAACGGTACTATCTACTTCCTCCATTATAGAAAAATAAATTGTGTCTTTGTCTAAATTCATCTCTAAAAGTCCGTCTTTTTTTAAGAATAGAGGAAGTATTATCTAATATAGGTTGGGTTACTAAATGGTTCGACTATACAACAACACTGATAAAAAAGATAAGTATGCACCAATATCATTGAGCTAACAAGTGGTGACAGGGATAAAGGAGACCCGATACAATAACATGTTTGGTTATAAGAATAAAGTGATGAATTCACCACTTTGTTGTTGTTTGGTTCGAGGAACGGAATGAGTTTATCTTCCTTTCTCAATTCCTTTATGGGATGATCTCATAATGGATCAAACCATTCTAGTTGGATTGATTATTTAGACCATGCAACCTTGGCTGAAGATTAATTAATTAAAGAAAAAGAAAATTATTATGTGACTTTTGACATTTTTTTCAAAATTTGTCATTTTCTTTATATCCAATGTGCATTCGTATTATGTTAAGGAAAAAAGTTTACACCGATACGAAGGCAAGGATCAAACCCACGACCTACGATCTTAGATGCGCGCATCTCTCTCTACTGAATTATACATATCTTTTATTTATACTCTACTTACATATCAGTTTTATTGCAATTACATTATAATTATATTTAAGTTATTTGATAATTTTAGGAAGGTTTTTTTTAATGTTAGATAGGCCGCGCCAAAAGCAATGAAATAAATTAAGGCTACCCGTGGATGCATGCGCAGCAATACAGCATGCCGGGGATTCTGGTCGGTGCATGCGCACGACTCTCTTTCGTTCACTCCTTCCTTTTGCTCTCGTGCACGCATTCCCACGCATGCATCGGCGGCCGGCTCCTCTCTGGAGTTTGATTCTTCCAGAACGAACGCCGTACGTACGAGAGACTGCAGCCTAGCTAGATCTCCTACCTAGCCGTTAATTAGCCTCGAGCGCTTTTCTTAGCCATGAAAAATGCATTGCATACACAGCCCTCGATGCATGTGAGACCACAAGAAAGATCTATCTCCATTCTCCAGCCATCATGTGGCCATCTGTACAGGCGATAGCTTTGCCTTCCATTTAGCTAGCTCGACCACTATATATATATAGGACTAGTAACCTCGTGCAGCTGCTTGCTAGCGGCTTAATATGCATGTATGGAATGTAGTTTGATCCAAGATCTACCTATATGAAGGAGTATATCATATCTTGTGAAATATATGCAACACAGTGTGTGAATTGCGATAGGGGTAGGTAGATCTCGGATCAGGCTTCATTCCTCACACCAATACTCTGTTTTTCTTAGAACTACCAATACTCTCTGTTGATCGACAAGCCAAGGTAACAACCATGCATGCATCAGTCAACCAGTGTATGTATATCTTGCCATTTTGCGACAGGCCACTGCTTGCAAGCACCACTATCTCAGAAAACCTCATCACTTCCGGTTCAAAAACCTCATCACTTCCGGGCTTTGAATCGGCAAAGTGTTGCTCTGGACAACACGAATCGTTAGTGTTGCCTACTATCACCACCGACCGGTTATTGAACCGAGTAATACTGTTGGGTCTCTTTTGTTTAGGTGTGAAATAAATGAAAGCGAACTGAATAATGATGAGTCGGAATTAATGTGGTTTTTTTAAGTGCACGATCAAATAGAGAACATAGGATACGTTCCCCTCTTGTGCATGCATATCTTTTTAATGTATATAGTATATTTAAGTGCATCTCTTTAATGTGAAGATTTACAGAGACGGTACTCGTACGTACCAAACCATTATAAATGTATCGCGGAGAGAAAAGAAGCTGATAACGGAAGTGATGCCAACTTGCCAAGAAATTCTGCAAATGGGGAGTGCAGTACGATTGGTAGAGAAGATAAAAGAGTTTGTACATTTGTTTTGTAGCACAAATAAACTATATCAAAAAAATTGGTAGTGGCAATAGGATGAGTACTGTGATTTGGATTGTTATCAAATTTGTGGTCTTGGCTAACATTTTGGGTAAGAGCAACAATAGAGCACAAGTAATATTACAAGAATTTTGGGCATTGCCAAAATATTGGTTTAATTACCAAAATTATGGTAAGGTTTAGAATGTCACAAATTCAAACAAGCCAAAATTTGTAAAACCCCACTCACAATTAATTGGATGGCGATGTCATTTGGTGATCTTGGATTAGCAGTTTAGCACTGGACATGCATGTGAATCAAATACCCATGCGGGCAATCAGAGGCACTGGTAAGCAACAGGTATTCAAGTTCAGTATATTGGTACGTTCCTTCAGAAGACGTGCATAAACACATATAAGGAACCTGAATTAGATATAGCACAAACACTGAACTCTGAATCCTTACTTGTAATGTATACATCACAGAAATGAGCACATCTATCTGTCCTCCATAGGCAAGCAGAAACCAAAATTATTAATAAAGGGACCGATGCATGACATATTGACATGCGGTTTAACATAATGGCTTGTCACTATTTTCAGATTGGTACAGAGAACCATGACAATTGACAGGATTATCAAAGAAGACAAATAATGGCAACAAAATGTTATGTATACAGAGTGATATATATGTACAATATACATTCTGTACGACGGTTCGTATTAATCACCTGCTCCTGTCAACAGGTAGCAGGAAAGCAGTTTGATTTTCAAAAATTCTCATGACACACACATGATATATGATGAACTGTAAAGTACCTATAAGTTTTCCCAGGACATTAAGCTGATCAGTTCATCTAATTAATACTTCCAGTAGAATGCCATCAAAATAACAAAACCCAGGAAACAGAATAATATTATTTACATACACAAAGTACTTCACATTTACAGGCTACAGCCTACAGGTTATATTATACACTTCTTTTTATGCAGAAATAACCACAGCGTATGTGATGTAAAAGGAACTTGTAGAAGCTAGAATGTTAATTTCAGCTAGAACAAGAAGATTAGTCTTGTAAACTTCTAATGATACAGCGACATAAACTATATGACCAATCCATAGTTTAAGTAGCATGGTAGAGATCATGTAGAAATCATTCAAAATACAAGTCATGCATTTCACAATACATAAATCACGTGACTGAATTGAATCAATTTGCTAATGCATGTCAAGGAGGTATTATTCAAGTTAGTCAGAATGTTGCTAAAAGAATAATCCCTTTGTTTTGAGAACAAGCAGTAGTATTTACAAACTTAAGTGGTAAAATCTTGAAATATTGTGTAACTAAAATCAATTATATAATATACAGCATGATCTTTTAAATGTGCAAAGTTGTCAATTTTTTAAAGGATCATGCAAATTTTCCAATGAAGAGCAGTATTATATGGGGTGTATTTTAACCAAAATCAATCACACACACACACACACACACACACATATACATATATATATATATATAGAGAGAGAGAGAGAGAGTACAACTTCCCAGTGAAGAGCAACATGCAAGTCAAAAGGTCAAAAGGCACCGACAGAACAAAAATACAAATGCGACCACAAAAAATGTAGAACTCACTGACAAATAAATTCTTTAATTATGCATAGCCTAATAGCAAATACATCAGCAACCGCATCTGCAAATGCACCTGCAACTGGCAAGCAACAATTATCCACGAAAATGAATATATCCATTATATTTATGTGTTCGCTGTGCTATTTCCTCTACAGCTATATGTCTTGGTGTCTCAGATCATCTAATCTCTTTTGGTTAATGCAATATCTACACAACTGAGCATGCAAAAATTTGCTGTACATATGCAGTACACATAAGCGGCAACAGCAGCAGCAGAGTATAGAAATATCTGCACTGATGCAGGAATCAGAAAAAATGGCTTAAGGAATTGAAGAATCTAGCAACCATCAACATAATCGGAAGAATGTGCAACTCTGCAGGGGTCACGCTGGGGAATATTATTGAGAGATCAGTCCGCTGATAGTGCTTGGAGCTCACGCAGATAGTCTGGTATAAGTGTCCCCAGGTGAGGGTTCTGTGGGTTCTCTGCATATGCAACATGATATGTTGCAACACAAGCCTGCGGCCACGCAATTATCATTCTGCACTGCACCATTTAAACAAGAAGCAAACAAGAGGATTAGAAAACAAGATGTCTAAACAGCATGAATATCTACATCTCATGAGATGCTGGATCTCTGCACTTTAAAATGTGTAAATAATATTATGTTTCTCTACTATAATAATATAACTATTATCTTGTTTTCCAAATAATATGGATAAAAGAATACCTAGAACAAAAAAAAGTTTGGATGGTAGGCCCGTAATATTTTACCAAGACAGCCAAAAGTTATTCAAATTTTATAGGATTGTAGCTGGCGACTAGTTTATATTCTTTGATACCAACTAGCTTGGAACCTTACCGAATGCTGTCTTACAAAATTTCAAATGGCACATATCATTTAGGCTAGCAAAATAATGAAGTAACAGACTTATGCTACCTCTTGATTACAAAGGCCAAACCAATTCAGTTTCAGTATGGCAAAAGTATACTGTTACTTGCAAGAAAAAAATTTTAAAAACATGTTCGATCAGGTTTAACTAATCCAGAATTAATTGCAGATGAGCATTGAAAGAACAGAGTGCGAGAGGTTGAGTGGACTACCATGTAATAACCGATGAGGAATGAATAAATGGCTACTGGCAGAGCAAGCTCCTTATGTTCTTTATCCATGGCTAGTGCCCATGAGCCAGCAACTAGTGAGCCCAATGCACCTCCTGTGACAGCAGAAAGGAAGCAGAACGAACCAGTGAGGTCTGAATCAACCAGCTTTGATATCCCACGGAGAACGAAAAGAGACCACACATCCCGCGAAGCCACACAGAATGCCTTGCCACGCACTCCTACGTGCACAAAACCCCACCGGTTGACCCGTCCCATCAGTTTATCTGATAGAGCCAAGCAGCAGCCCTGACAGAACTCATCATTGCCCTTAGTCACAGCATTGATTGCTCGAGCAAAGCTCCTCACTGCTGCAATCACAGGGACAAGCACAGCTCCCATGCATATATCGCCGAAGGATGGCCCCATTATTGTGCTACAGAATGCTTCAACGGTGCCACCTGGCATACGTACTCCATAGACAAGCCGTGTATGTGCCAGTTTTGCCACAGCCACATAGACAAAGTAGCGAAGTACCTGCATGGTCCATGCCATGCTCACCAAAACTGCAACCACACAAGCTGTCTTGAAGTTCATGAAGTTCCCTTCTGCAGCAGCAATGCAGCTGATGGCAACTGTCCAGAAAGACATATAGCCAAATGCAGCAAGAATGACAAAGACAACTAGGCAGGAAGAAGTAGGAGGCAAATGTGCTGTATTGAGAGAGGTGGAAAGCACTGCAGTGGCGTGCTGAAGACGTGGACCAGTGGCCCAACAACTGTATAGTGCCACGGCAATGGCAACTACAGCTATGAGCACTCCAATACCAAGTGCAGCACCATTACCAACAAGGAGTATGACTACATCGCAGGCCAGTGCAAGAATAGGGGCTGCCCAGAGTGAGGTCTTAATGGCTTTCAGAGGGTTAATGACTGCAAGGATGAGCCAAAAGCAACCGGCAATTATGGATACTATGACAGAGGAGGCAAGAGGAACAAAGTAGGCGAAAGGCTTGTAGGTGGGATTCTGTCGGGAAGAGGCCTGGACACCAAGGAAGATTGTGAGGGCAATGAAAGCAAGGAGGTGTAAGATAAACACCACTTTTGTGACACTGGATGTGAAACCACTGCAGCAACCACGACTGTCAGGGACAACAATATTGCCAAATGCTGGGGAGTAAATTTGCTCATCTATTTCAACTGCCACCTGAGGAAGTAATGTTTTGAGTGTTAGCAAAGTGATGTAGGTTAAATCAAGGTGATAGCTATGTCCTCGCAAAGAGAGCAGAAATTAGTTCAAGTCAACAAAAAAAGTGATGGAATTTTGACACTTTTAAAGTGAACGCGTGTTTGGATTATCAGCGTTTAGTTTTTCAACTAAAAATTATATGCACAAAGCCTATCATGATCACTTGATTATGCTTTAAAACGATGGCCAAGTAATTTATTAGTATGGAACTATCAGCTACAAAGCAAAGTACTTCCTTGCAAATTGTAAATGGCCCCGATGGACTTATTGAAAATATATGTCACAGGTTCTTTGTGTTATTACTCAGGGACAATGATAATGAAATACAACATATTTGTTTGATGCATGGAAACAAAATGAGGCACTGGGGCAGGTCAGAATAGTCCTACAAGCTTAGCCAACAACAGCAAATTCAGTAATGTAGCTAAGGGACAAAATTGTGACCTGATCGCCTTTCTTTGAAAAAAGGGAACAAATTGTAATTTAGGATTAATTCTTTTGAATAGAAAGAAAGCAAATGGGGAACATTCTCAGCAATGTATTGTCTAACAACAAGTACATCTGGCTATCTTCAAACATAAGAAAAATGAGCTAATTCATCCCCCAATGAGCAAGATAACATAAGAAATGAAACCTACATATTTGTGCAATTAAAGTCAGTGAAAGAACTGCAACCACACAAGTCACAAGCCCAATTAGTTAGTTTGGTTTTACCCTATCAAAATTTGGTAAGGTAGCAAACCAAACATTTCAACAAAAACCTAATATACCAAAACTTTGGCAATGCCAATATATTCATCTCGCATGAGCACTATTTGGGCACCAAACCAAACATGTCCACAAAAGTTTGGCGCTACCTAAACATTGGGCCTCACAAAGTAACTAAACCGCTCACTACTTCTGTATTTTAAGTCAAAAGAGAATTGAAAACACTATTTCTCCGTCTGGTTCATTCCAATGATGCAATTCCAAACTTCCCACACAAACCAAATACCACCTGATAGACCGACTCCTCTCATCATGGTAATGCTGGAATTTTTATAACATGCCAGTAGGCCACATAATCGACAAAACCCCAACCACTTCATTGTGTCTGTTTTTCAATTTGAATGCTAGTGTGCATACCTGCAACAACTACAGCAGCAATCTTACGCCTAGACTAGATCCGATTCACACCTTGTTCCCCCAATCTGTCAGCAAGTACCATGCCACGGGTAGTCTCCTACAGCCAATTCGACACACAAACAGCATCAAAAACACCCAATGCCAACACACATGCATTTGCACGATTGCACGAACCAATTGAGTCGCCAAATAGCAGCTCGAGTTGAACACATGCGCACACTCCATTTATAACGATTCAAAATGTATAAACATGCAGGCAAACAAGTTCGAACTCGCGCACGAGGAAGCACCCGATTCGCGTCAGCAGAATCCATGGTTAGAATTCCGCTAGTAAATCGCTCAAAATCATAACTAGTAGTACTCCACTTCCGCACTTCGTCGCGCGAACAAAATCAGGGTACCGAATCAGCCAACTACAAGTCATGCTAGGACTCAGCAAGCAAAAGCCAGCAACAAGTAAGCCATCGACTAGCGAGCGCGAGCACACCAAGCGACGGAAGGAGGGGGGAACGGAAGGCGCTGCGCTGGTCTCACCTGGTGGGGGCTCGCCGCCGGCGCGGTCGCCGACCCGGCAATGCTGCCGCTGCCGGCCTGCGTAATCTCGCCGACGACGACGACGCCCTGCCTCGCCATCGCCCCCTCCGGCCTCCTCCACCTCCTCGCCGCGCTACCCTTTTCCCTCTCTCTCTCTCTCGCTCGCTCGCTCTCCCTAATCCGCGACTCGCTTTGGTCTCATCTGCTTTGCCTCTCGCTTTCGCTGTCGCAGCAGACGCCCGGGGCCGCTCTTTCGCTCGCCTCCCTTCGCGCTCTCCACTTTGCTCTCCTCTGCTTGACGCCTTGACGCCTTGACGGGGAGGAGAGAGAGAGAAAGGAGTTGGGATTCGTGGGGGTGGTGGGGTTACCGCCCGGTGGAAGCTGGCGTGCGAGGTGCGACGTGCGGTTGGTTTCCTTCTCCCCTTTTTTTCTTGGCTTTGTTCCGATGAGGAGGTGAGTGTCGACTATGGTGACGAGCGGTGACTGTAACTGTGGGGTATCCGGCCGTGGGCAGCGTGGTGGGGAGGGCGTTACACCGTTTACACGTCAGCGTGCTCCGTCTCCGGCTTTTATGGTAGTGGAGCACAAATGGTGGTGTTTTTCTATAGAGCTAGTAGTAGCCGCTGATTGTCGCTTACCCGTTACATCAAATGGATATGGGTAAGCATTTTTAGTTTTTACAAATAATCGTTCATTTCTAAGATGTTAATACGTAAATTTTACTCGGTTGTTATCATGTTTTTAAATATTTTTAAACGGTATGTTTCGTATAAAAACTTTCATAAATTTGTTTTAAATATTAGATAAATTTATTTTTTTAATTTATAATAATTAAAACTCAATTAATCATATGTTAATGAATTTTTTATTTTCGTGCTTTAACTTCATCTTCATATTGGGTAGAAATGAACGTCACCTTAATCTTAACCTATATGACAACAATAGTAAGACATTTTGTTGCTTCTTCTTTTTTTTCGAGATTTTGGTTGTTGTTGTTCAAATTATCTACCGTGCATTCCACATACCAAAGGTAAGAGAAGATCTTAGAGCTCCTTTGAAAAAAAATCCTAAGAATTAGTTCAGTTTCTTAAAAAAACTAAAATCCTTTTCTTGTAAAGGAGGCTTTGATGATTAGTGTATACCCCACAAAACATGATTAATGTATGTTATTTGTAAGCTTGATTTCACTAAGAATGAAAGCATATAAAGGATTAACCCATCGCTTCCCAATGATTAGCTTTTGATAGTGCTATGGATAGGAGGAGGAGGGCAATCAGCAGGGCTCTCCAATGTAGAAAAAAGGTCAGAAAGTGAAAGACGAAGGAAAAGCAAGGAGTACATGGCAAAGCAGAAGGCGTGACGAGTGGGCCAACATGGCAACTTACCAGGCTTTAGATTTGCCCGTTAAAGTTGCAATAATGGAAACCCACCTGGGAGATGATGGGTTGTGAACCTATACAAGCTAGCCCATGAACAACCGTGAAAGCCCACAAACGCTTGACCGAAAGAGCCCAAATCTGCCAATCTGGCCAGTTGGTCAGCTCTCGATGAGTCTTCCCTTGATAGCAAGGGCAGCATCGACGTATAAAGAAAGTATCATGGCTAATTTAGACTTTGGATTGATTTACTTTCTTCCCATTTCCTTCTAGCTCATGACAAAACAAAATGCCCAAATGTCCAGTGACAACGGATAAAACGGGTCGAGTTTGAGAGAGTCGGATATTACTTTTACATATATTAGAGCGAATTATCGCAATGATTATCTACTTGACACTCAGATAAATTAAGAGAAAAATTCAAATACCCCCTTGTCAACTGTCTTTGCAATCTCCAACTACCACTGAGTTTCATGCAAAACACTTTCCGCAAATCTATTTTCTCTTTCAACTTTTCACCTTGTCTATTTTTTAATGATTTCTCATCGCGCTCAGCGATTTCTTGACATGGTGAACAAAATTGCTCCCTAGGTCTTCTTTCTTTAGCATGAGCATTAATACATCACTTTTATAGTACGTGTTTGTCCTCATGATTTTACCACCGTACCTATGATGAAATAAAAACGTGCAAAAGCATGGTCGAAGCACAGACACCTTTAATATTAAAGGGACAAGTTCGCTCACCAGATTAGAGGCCTATAGGGTGTGATAAATTACTGAAAATAAACTTATGGGAGTGTTTTATATCAAATTAAGTTGCAGAGATGAGATTGAAAAAACCAATGACTTATAGAGAGTATTTGGATTTTCCTCATAATTTAAATACTTTAAAAAGTTAATTTGACAAATATCTTAAAATAAGTGGTATAAACAATGTAGCATAAAAAATACATTGAGAAAACATATTTTTTAAAGCGTTAAGCAAATAACCGGTTTTCAATAGTCCATTAAATTTGCAACGAAACCGGTATGACGTCAGATATTTTCTCCAACCTCTTGTAAGGTAGCAATTAAGATAAGATGCAAATTATGTTACGTTTGTAATATTGATGTCTACATAGAGATATATGTTACCTCTATTTTATATTATATGTCATTTTGATCTTCTTCTCAATCAAATCTATTTAGGTTTAATCAAATTTATAAAAATATATATATATTAATTTTTTCAACTAAAAAAATCAAAATATAAAAAATCAAAATATGTTTAATATTATATGCAAGAAAATTAATTGATGATATAAGTTTTGCTATATTTTTCTATAAACCCAATCAAAATTTTTAAAAGTTGACTTAAAAAGTTAATGTGACTTAATTATATTTAAAACGGATTACCTTGTAAGTAATGCTAAATATATCTATACCTTAAGGATCAGGAAAAAAAAGAACTCAGGATTTTTACCTAGTTGGGCCACCATGCAAGCAAGCTAACTATGCTGGTAAGTGCTACTGCTAAGTGCTAACCTCTCGATACCATAGTCTCCTAAAAAGTCCAAGTTATACTGAGTCAACGGTCTGCTAATCATGTAAAGTTGAGCACCGTGAGCTCAGTTGAACATGACTATATAACCATTTGATTGCTTCTCATGTCGAAACGTTTCCCCTTAAGCACGAACGGAAGATAGTATAACCCAGTAACCCACGATAGTCCGTGAGATGTTTGGTTATCCATGGTAGCCTGGTACAACTTCATGGTTCATGCAGCCGGCCGTGACCTACCGAGCCGTTACAACTTGCAGTAAACTCACTGTTTAAATCCACACCCACGCAGACGACGGTGACACTGATGATGAGTGAAAAAAGAGAGCAAGAGAAGAGAACCTTGGGCCGGTTTGTTCTCTGTGAGCATAGTTTAGTTTTTTTTCGTATCGATTGTTATATTATTTTATTAAATATAAATTATTTATAAAATTTATTCATAATCAAGGATAATTCATAAGACAAATTATCTAATGAGCCTAATTACGTCATGATTTGACGAAGTATCAAGAATAATTCACAATATGAATCTAATGAGCCTAATTATATCATGATTTGATGATAATATCTACAATAACCATTTGTTAATTATAGATTAATTAGGTTTAATAGATTCATCTCGTGAATTATCTTCTAGTTATGCAATTATTTTTATAATTAGTTTATATTTAGTCCTTTAAATTAATGTTTGAACATTGGATGTGACACGAACTTAAATTCCTTTCATTCAAACAACCTCTCTTTCATTCAAACAACCTCTTGGAGCACTAGTACAAACATGCTAAGGGGATGTTTGATCCCGAGACTAATATTATTCTGTATCACATCGAATGTTTGGACTTCAAATAAACATAAATTAATTATAAAACAATTATAGAATCGTGGCTAATTCACGAAATGAATCTATTAAACATAATTAATTTATGATTAGCAAATGTTTACGGTAGTATCACGTTGTCAAATCATAACGTAATAAGTTCATTATATTCGTCTCATCAATTAATCACTGATTATAAATAAATTTTATAAATAATCTACGTTTGATACTATAAAATAACATCTAAATATTTAATATATCAATAACTAATATTAGTCTTGAGATCCAAACACCCTCTAAATGCCCAAACCGAATCACGCAGAGTCAGGCAGGCAAAGCCAACTGCCCAACTCTGAGCTGCACAAAAGACGAGCAGGGTGAGGCCAAAGCCCTCTCCGATCTCCAACGCTGCACGCCCAATCGTCTCTTCTATCAGGCTCAGGCTGCCATCATTTTCAGTGCAAGCTCGCACTCCCACTCTCACACAGTCACAGTCACACTAAGGCCAGTCTCAATGGCTAGTTTCATCTCATAGTTTTCAAGATTTGAAATTTTGATACGAAATAACTCTCCCCCTCAATGTATAGTTTCATTGCACAGTTTCACATACTATTTAAAGCTTCTATGGGTCCACCGTTGTCTCTCTCTCTTCTTTTCCACCAATGTCCTTCCTCCATGCATGCGGATGAAATGAAATAACACTCTCAATGAGGGTTTCACACACTTTCCAATGTTTTGGAAACACCGCTATGTAGTTTCATCATGGTGAAACGAATTCCTTCTCTCTCCTTCCAATTTCATGCAATTTCATGCAAATGCTGACATGGCAGTCTATTTAATATGCATGACACTTACATAAAACTTCTATTGAGACTGGCCTAACAGTGCCACTCCAATGCCTGATACTCCCAGCTCTCGAGAGTCGAGACGAGAACAACCAGATCACTCCTAGTGCCCTGCCCTCTCTTCTCTTCTCCGTATGGTCCCAGAAAGGAGTTAGATTTCTCGCAGACGTGGTAAGCGTCCAGAAAAACACTATTTTTATGGTTTTTGTTCTGAAATCTGAATCCTGTCTGCCATATGATGCAAAAGGCTTGTGATTTCACGTGCGGCAGTTCGGCCTTTTTCGCGTGTGTGCAATGTCTACTACAGTAGCAGTGGTGTGGTAGATCTGATCAGGCACACAAAAATTGCTCCTCTGCATCAGGGATCTTTTTTCCCTTCATTTTTCTTCCATCAGCAACGGATCCTTTGCCTCGTGCACTTTTTTATTTTTTTTACTGTTTAACTGGGACACATATCATTTTTTTTACTCACATTGCTTCTTGCGTGATTGAATCATCAGATGTGTAGTAGGGCAATTCTTATCAGATTTGTCGATATTGTGATGATGCAACAGAGTACAAACATTCTCTTGTTGCCGACATCAACGGCACGCTTTGTAGTATCGGTAAATTCTTTTGTGATTATTTACACACACGCATTTACTCGCTTTGTATTTCAGTGGGATGGTTGTTGGGAGTGGATTTAATTCCTTCGAGAGGATATTCTCTTGTGATTTTTTTTCAAATTTAATACAAATAGTTGTGATTTTTTAAAAACAAACTAGAGTATAGGGATATTTATAAAAAAGGACATATGAATAGTACGTTACTATTTATATATTAAATTTGTCTTTTTCATATGTCGATGTATGAGTTAAGTTTGGTTTATAGAATTGTATATATATATGTTGTATAAGCAGTGTTATCCTATACGAAATTAAACGGCTATTTAAACGGAATTAAATGGTAAATGGAGGATACTTACCTTGTTTTGCACCTAATCAGTGTCATATACGGTTGACCCGTCTAATCAGTCCTGGACGATAAAAAACGGTCTACAAAATCTAAATAAGATGGTTTTTAGCCTGTTTGAATCAATTTAGTGCATTGTTTAGGAGATAGTGGACAGTGAACGGCGCGGGGAAAGGAAAAAATTGGAACCGACGGGCGAAAAATCGGGCGTGTTCGTGCCTTTCGCCGCCACTACCAGATACTTGATTTCGGGAAAAGATAATTGAGCAGGCTTGATTTAGTCACCAATTCACCATACTATATTACTATTATATTACTATGAACTTAGTTGTTTATATGAACTTATGTGTATTTAATTTTATGTCTTAGTGTCTTGGTGGATTGTAAGAACCAGAACTACTTTATGTGTATGTTTAATTGTATCACTATAAATGTTTGAATGTTTGCTAGCTGCTGGAATATTTGTTTGTTTGAAGTTTGAACACATAGAGGATTGTTCAAACCGTTTAGCCCGTGACCATTTAAATGCTAAAATTTAGGTCACCGACTGTTTAGCAAAAGAAAACACTATTTATAAGTATTAGTGGTTTTTTTCAAAAGTTTTCTTAATCAAAAAACATCCTCGCAAACACATCATAATAGTTTCTCGTGGTTACTGACAAAATCATATGGGCTTTTGTTCAGAGACCACACAACTGCAGGAGTGTGGCAAGTGGGATTAAAACCGAGCAGATGGTTCTGGTGTGAAGGCTTATCTTATTTAAGGCACTTGGTTAAGTTGGTTGTGTTTGGGGTTGAGTGATGAACTTGGAAGGATCAGAGGGTGTTGTAGTACGTGCCACGGAGCATGTGATCGGTAGGGAATCAATCCCCTCGCCGATGCAGATTCCGCCGCCTAATCTTGGCCTCTTCGCTCAATCTCATCTGCCTATTAACCTCAATCTCTGTACTGCGGCAGAAGCTCTTGTAGTCGTAGCATCTCTATGAGTAAATTGATTCTGTTTTAACGGCATGCGGTCGACTAGTGATAGCAATATGATTCCGTATAATTTCATTTATATGCCATGTTAAACAGTCAATAGTTCATATTTAAAGCTAGGATTGTCAGTATTGATCACCATTCAATTCTTCAATTTGGTCCTCTCCGAATCTCCGTAGCTAAGCTACTATTATGACGCGGATCGTAAAGAGGTCTGAATGATGCAACAAGTGATACCAAACCAATGAATGAAATAACCATTATTATTGTTATTAGCATCAGCAAGCCTAATCAAGCAAGGCTTTACTGGGCAAACAAATGATCAAAAGATCTGAGAAGTAGGAAGATTACACCGAAATGGCCAAACGATCAAGAAGCTGATTGATTGATTGATCAGGTTCTTCCTAGAGAACCCGGTCGGAGTTCGACGGCAGGCGGCGGAAGAAGTTGAAGCCGGCGGACGGCATGTCGCCGCGGAACCTCGGGTGCCGGAGGTAGTAGAACCCCATGCCGAGCAGCAGCACCTTGAACGGCACGGCGTACATCACCAGCGCGGCCAGCAGGCACACCACCGCGAACAACGCCGTGGCGCGCGGGTCGCGCCACGACAGCAGCGCCTCGATGCGCTCCCCCTGCGCCGCGACGTCGCCGAGCAGCGTCTGTGCCCGCCCGGCCACGGCGCGCAGCCTGTCGTACCGCATCCGCACCACGTCGGCCGGGCGGCCCGAGGGGAGCCCGTCGAACTCCTCGTCGAGCTCGTCGGGGCTGACGCTGTCCACGTGGGAGAGCCGCGGGTCCATGCCCGTGGGCTCTCGCGACCGCGCCCTGTAGCGCCAGAGCAGGACCAGGAAGAGGTAGAGGCAGACGGTGGGGAGGATCATCTCCGGGCAGAGCACCACGGCGACGAGCAGCGCGTGCACGAGCACGGTGGTCGTCGGGTGCGTCCACGTTCGCACGCGGTTCGCCCACTTCACCGCCGTGGCGACGTGCGACAGGCACCCCACGACGCGGAACCAGTTGGCCTTGCTCCGCCGCATGCTCCACGAGTGCGTGTCCGTGTCGAGCAGGTACTGCACCACCTCCGGCCCCAGCGGCGGCTCCGACCGCGCCAACCGCCCCGACACGATGCGCATCGCCGTGTGCCGCAGCACGTCCTGCTGCGCCGGGCCAAGCGGCTTGACGTAGTGCATGCGCGGCAGCAGCGGGCTCCCGTACGCCTGCATCAGCGTCAGCCACGACGGGCAGGTGAACCGGATGGCGAGCTCCAGCTCGCCCATCTTTCGCACGCCGACCGGGTGCACGACCGTGAGCGCGAAGGTGTTGACGTACACGCGGTTGGTGTCGAGCGTCGAGAGGCGGATGCGGAGCTTGCCGATGCGCGCGTCCTTGGGCAGCTTCCCGGCGTCGCCGCTGGCGTCGGCGCTCCTGTACCGGACGTTGTCGAAGACGGCGATGGTGAGCACGGTGCAGGGGTCGAACACGTCCCATGCGTACTGCTCGTTCCACCGCGGGTTGAACTGGTCCAGGATGGTGCGGGTGCGCGCCCACTTGGGCCCGTACTTGAGCACGACGTACGCGTCCGTCGAGCCGCTCGCGCCGTCCTTGGCGATCTTCATCGGCACCAGGTTCGCCGCGCCGCGGATGCCGACCTCGAGCATCCCCACAGGCGGCTTCGACAGCTGCTTCGACGCCGCGCGGACGTCGCTGGCCACGTTCGCCGCCTCGTCGAGCACGTGGTAGCCGCCCTCCAGGCAGACGCGCACGTGCACCCGCCCGGCGTACGGCCGAGCCTCGTCGCCGCAGAGGTTCAGCCACCGCGAAGGCGGTTCTACCCGGTCGTCAGATCGCCGGTGCACAGTGGATAGTGGCACGCGCGCCTGACCGACCGGCTGCCCAGAGAAGACATCCTCCACGACGACGGTCAAAAAGGGATCGAACGGCTCGGCGGCGACGAACAGCAGGTCCTCGTTCCAGCTCGGGTTCGATGTCCCCGCCGCGGCGCTGCCGAGCGCGACGCGGCAGGTCTTGAACACCTGGGCACCGAGCTGCGCCTTGACGTAGAGCTCGGGGAAGGCGGGTCCCATCGGCTTCGCCTTGGCGTCCGGCGGCGCCGGCAAGCGCAGATCCTGCGCTTGGATGACGCTGAGGCGGAGGTACCAGAGCTTGGGGGACAGGTACGCCTTGGAGCGGGTGTGGACGAGGTAGCCGCCGGAGTCCGATTGCCACGCTTCCTGGAACGCCTCGTCGACCTGCGTGCCCACCCACACGGCGAGCATGACGTCGCAGGCCGCCGTGCCGTCATTGGCGTGGCCCTCGAGGGTGTACCACTGCGGCGCCAGCGCGCTGTCCGGTGGCGACCGTTTTGGGACCTCGTGAAGATCGAACGAGACATACCCGAGGTTGGCATCCGGCGGAGTGGCTTCTCCCTCCGCCGCCGGCTTCTTGGCTTCTTCGTGGACGGTGACCTCCAGGGAGGTGGCCGTGAGGCTATCCTTGTGGAAGGCGAACACCTGATCCCACTCGCCAGCGGCCGTCGCCGCGCGCGTCTTCACGGCGTGCGTGCCGATGGACAGCTGTGCGTACAGCGGCTGCTTGTCTCCGCCGCCATGGTGCTTGGCCTTGAGAAGCCGGACGAACAGGTAAGGCACGCGGTCCACCAGATCATATGACGCGTTGCCTGCAGAGGCCGCCATGCTCCGCTCGGCGGCGCTCTGGGGACGAATCTCGAGGTCGCCGGCGACTCCGGCGGCCGCGAGTTCCATCTTCGACGGTGAGGGCGGCGGCGCCTTCGATGGCGAAGGCGGCACCGGCGCAACCTCCTTCTTGGTCTCGTCCTTCGCTTTGCCTTCCTCTTTGGGCTTCTCGCCGTCCTTCTTCCCCTTCTCCGGCGACTTCTTCTTGTCATCCTTCTCTTCCTTCTTGTCCGCCTCAGCTGGTTTCTTGTCTTCTTTCTTGGCCTCCTCTGCTTTCTTCTCCTCGGCCGCCGCCTCCGGTTTCTTCTCCTCAGCCGCAGCGGCAGCAGCTGGCGCGTTCTCCTTCTCTTCCTTCCCACCCTCGGCAGCCTCCTTCTTCTCTGCGGCAGCATCGGCCTTCCCATCCGCTGAGGCGGCGGGTGGCGGCGGCGGCGGCGGCGGCGGCTCATCAACGAACCAAATCTTTAGCCCGATCTCCCCCTTGATCTGCGAAAAAACGCTCCGCTTCTCGAGCGGGTAATAGACGAGCACCTCGTCCCCGGCCTTGGCGAACGAGGCGCCGGCCACCTTGACCTTCCCGAGGAACGTGCCCCCGCGGCGGCCGCCTCCCCCTCCGGCGGCGGCGGCGGCGATGGCCTTCTTGTCGTTGTAGAGGTTGAGCTCGAGCGTCTCGGCGCACATGGCGTCGGGGTCGTGGACGAGGAACTCGAGGCGCTCCCCCCACTGCGGGTTGAGATCCCGCGGCCTGGTGGCCGTGCGGCGGCGCTGGCCGTCGAAGTCGACGACGGCGTAGGCGCTGGCCGTCCCCTGGCCGTCCTTGGGCATGAGGTTCCGCGCGTTGCAGACCTCCACCACCACCCGCCGCCTCGCCCCCTCCTCCACCATGGCTGGCTGGCTACCCGCCCGCCCGCAGGGTCAGCGGGAGCTCGATTGTCGGAAGCTTCTCCGGCTGCCGCGCGCCCGTGTCTCGCAAGCGACAGCGACGTGGATCGAGCTGGGGATTCGGGGAAGAGATCAGGAGAATGTGACCGTTGGAGAGTGGAGACTGGAGCGGAGGGAGTGACTTGGGTCTTGGAGGAGGCGGAGTTGTGGGGGTTTAAAAGGCGGCAACGGGCGGGAGGTGGAGCCGGAGGCCACGTAGGACGGCGGTGGGCGCCCCGTGGGCGAGCTCTGCGTGGCACGGAGTGTTGTCCGGTTGCGACGTGGTTGGGCAGCGGCTTGGGCGAGCCGGTGGCTGGTGGGGTGGGGCCGCGCAGGTCAGCGTGTTGGGTGTGATTGTTAACGGCAACGGCATTGACGCGACTGGCGACGGCGGCGCTGGCGGCGGAAATCCTTCTCTCCTGGAGAAGCGGGGGAGACGTACGTGGGGCCGATGCATTTTTTTGGGCTGATGTTTTTCCATGTGTTTGCGACCGGCCGTGTCCCCGAGATGAGGCGGTGCTGCCGTACATCCTGGCCGTTGAATTACGTTTGGTATACGGAAATTCCCGACATTTGTGATGGACTTTTATTTACATTTGTGATGCTAATATTAGGACTGCTCTTATGTAAGACTGCTACTCACCCTAACAAATTATATAAGTCTTAAAATCAAACACATATAATGATAACAAAATTTGATAACGTAAATATATGTCAAGGGTCGGCTTTGATTGGTGCTCTACCAAAAGTCTGGCAAACGGTTAAAACTTAGCAAAATTTTGACACTGCCAGATATTTTAATAGGGTAGAGATGCATCAACTATATTAACTTGGATAAAATTCAATCCAAATACACAATATATTATTACTAGCAAAATGCTGATGCGTTGCAACGGAATGACGACGCAGGGAGGAAAGCAAACGGAGGGCGAAGGTACAGGCGGCGATACGGGAGCTCTGAGCGGCAACGGGAGGGAGGGGCATAGGCGTGACGCGGGGCGCGGCGTGGATTGGGACGGAAGAGAAGGATGCATGAAGTCTTTCTTTTTTATCCAAGCCCTCCCTTTCTTTTAAGCATTGGGACTACGGGTTAATTTTATAAACACTCAAGAGGTTTTTTTTTTAAATAACCCCTTTTTCTTTTTTAACTGGGTTTTTTAAATAGACAGGTGGACTGCGGGTTAATTTCGAAAAAACCAAGGGTTTTTTTTGTAAAATAGTCAGGCAAAACAAAATTTGGGTGGAAACAGTATTTGTTTTATAGATAGTTATAGATTTAGATATAGATTATAGATTATAGATATAGATCGAAATGCCTGTTATGTGGTAGGTTTTAGAATCAAACAAAGGCTATCTATCTTTTGGCATTATCATATTTTGATAGAGTTAAAAGTTGGTAAGTTAATAGGCCAACTTAGGATGTCTCCTCTTGTAACAATGACAAGTGAGGTTATTCGTACAATTTTTCTTTCTAAGTCTAAGGGCATGTACTCTATGTTTAATGGAGAAATTCAAGAGTGATCATTTTACCACTCTTATGCCAAAGATAATTACCGTTGGCTTACTCAAATCATTTCTCTTGTGTGGATTACATATCGTCGTGTTATTTCGACACCTCTACTTGATTCATCATATCTTCCGTGTTTTGATTACAAATGATCATTTCGTATCTCACACTAATAAAGTAATAAATCGACCAGTGTTGGTGCACATTTAATAAACGTATATATCAAGCTATGTACTAGTATAACATATCAGTATATCACGATAATAGATACTCCTATCTAGGATGTACAGTCAGGAAAGATTACCGGTAGGACTGGTGTACATCTCCCCATCAGTGTGTGGCATCAAGAAAAAATATTATATTCTAAATTCTCGAATGGACGTCTTCTCATTATTTACATCTCACTCAAATGGTTATACATTTTTAAAAAAATCAATAAAAATATATTAATATGTGATAGATCACTTTACATGTTCACAAAGTCAAATTTGCAACGAATAACTGCTGTAATTTAATTTGATTATTTTATTATAACTTGTAAAAGTTAAATTTTAATTTACATGTTTGTAGAGTGACATATCACATGTTAATGCATCTTCTCAATTTTTTAAATTTTTTATAATGACATACAACCAACAAAATCCACTCTCTCGATATCAATATATTAGTAGGTATAGTAAAAACCTATACTACAACATCGGCCGTGGTGTGGCGTGTGCATGAAACTGTGTATCTGTTGGTTGTTGCGCTCATGTACGTAGCACCTTCCTGTTTTATGATGAACAGTGAAATATATAGGAAAATTTATTTAACATTGAGCAGCCCGAACAATCAATTTTTGCATTGCCATGCATGATGCATCCGGATGCAAACACGAAATCGACCGTGCCTACAGCGCAGCCGTGGCATGGCTCCAAAAGAGCATTTGCACCAGCGTGGCGTGCAGTCCCATCGCCGAAAACGGTCACTAGTTAGCTAAATACTACTAGTACTCGATCCAGCTGCTTTTACTGCGCCGGAAGTATATATTAAATTTTGGGCACGTCCATTCCAGTCCAGACTCCAGTAGTCCAGTCCCGGCCGGCAAACCTCACAGCGACGCATGCAGCGTCAGCGTGGTCGGTGGCGGCTAGCAGAGCAAAGCCACCACCGGCACCGCAACGTCTACTGCGCCGCGGCCGGCGATGCTGCACTGCAGCGCAGGCCGCGTCATTGACGATGCAACGCGCGCACTAGCTAGCCAACAAGTGAGACGATGAATTGATGAAGTCATCTACACTGCCCGCGCAGCTGCGAGACGTACGGACGCGCGTGGGGATTGCCTCTTCTCCCCCGCTGCGTTCGTCGCGGCGCGCGCGCAGGTGGATCGTGGCCTCGCTCGGCGCCGCGACGAGGGGCAGCTGTAGCCGTGCATGCATAGCATCGCGTTGGCGTAAGAACAACTCTTACACGTACGCGTACGCCCGTTTGAGATCGCTATATGCTGTGCATGCTGCTGACTCATCACGGAGGATCCATGTGCTGCTCCAACTGCTTCCTGCAATATTGCAAACGTTCCCCTGGTTTATTGCCCCTATTGTTATTGCATCTCTCTGTGATTCCGATACGCAGACTTGTCCTGTAAATTTATAAATTCTTGTCATTGCAGGTACAATAATCCACATGGGTGCGTGCAGGCGCCGAAGCTTATCTTTGGTCTGCTCGTGGCCGATCGTTAACTAGCTTGTTCTGTTAATAGTGCAACTAATTAAGCCCATGTCCTCGTGTCTCGATCGATGGGGGTTTTCCTCTGTCATCACCGGTGCAAGTTTATACTATTTTATTTGTCTATATCAAAGCCGTACAAAATTTACGTACGTGTAACAAGCGATCGAGCAAACGAAAGAGTAGCTCTCCCGTTTCTCAACGGCTCATTAGTACTACGAAGCATATAATATAGTTAATTAAATTAACCCCGTTTAATTCGTCGAATATCTCTGGATCATTCATGGTTATAATTGTTTTATAGTGTGACACACTGTGACTAGAGCAGGAGGGAGAGGGAGAGGGAGAGGGAGAGGGAGAGGTATAGCACGTGCTGTGATGGAGTTAGAGGCCTTAAGAGCAATGGAGACGCTGTGATTCTAGGCTGGGCCGGCCACATCCATCTTAGTCACTCTCCAATGGGCCGAGTAGGCAACCAGCCCGCAAAGCAACACCAGATATCGATAGATAGAGGAATAAGTTTATTTTAGATTCTTTATCTTGCCGTCGAGGTTGAATTTCATTCTTAAGCCGTAACAGCAGATACCTAAACTATTAACACCAGATCAATTTATATCCCTGATTTTAATGATGGTTTTATCTTACATAGCTGCCTACATAACATTTCAATTATAAAAAATAAATTGAAAAGTAGTGGACCCCACATATATGTGACACATCCCTCTTCTCTCTTCTTCCTCTTCGTTTCTCTCTAACCTTTATCTACCGAGCCATGCATCTCTCCTGACGAGCCATTGCAGGTTGCCAAGGTTGATCACGACGCCGACGCTCTTGGACGCCGGCGACAGTAGCTCCGATCTGGTGTTGACGTAGACGTCGGAGTCGGAAAGGGAACGCAGCATGGCCACCTTGATGGTGGTGCTAGAGAAGGAGGCCTCGCGCGCCCATGACGCGGCGATGGATGGTCCTCGAGGATGGCCAGCACGAGGTGCGGCACGTCGACGCGGTGGTCATCCCGCCTCGACGCCGCCGCGTGGCACGTACCGCCGTTGTCGTGGTGGCGCTGGTGCTCCATGGATGTCGGGAGGTGGTCGAGGGCCACAGCGAAGCAGAGGGCGAGCGCACGGCACCGGCGCGGGTGTGGTGATGCAAGCCCTGCCACGTCGGGCTTATCACATGACGTTTCATGTCCTTTCATCCCTGGTTAACTGTACAGTATGTCACCTTTCATCTATTGTCACTTTGTTAGTAGTACTGATCGGCCACATATATCAGTGCCAGTAGCACATCAATAAAATCATGCACGCAAGTATAAACGCTCTGGTTAATCATAAATTCACTTCGTAGGCTCAAGAACAAGATGGAGTGGTTTAGAATACCGAAGAGGCTAAGGGACAAAAAAATGAAAGCTGGATTGCCAAAAGTGAGCTGTGGAGGGTGTGAGATATTTATAAGTTCGTGCTGACGTCATGTAGCTGTTACTCACATTTTGAACTGCAGAGGTATCCGGAAGTTTTGGTCAGGGACCCTCGAAACTTTCGGTCAACACTTAGGAATTTTGCTGGCGAAGACGCCCGAATGTTCCGGTCCAGAACCCCGGAATTGTTGGTCAGGACTTACTGTCCTAGTTAGGGCAAATTTCTAAAAATTGGCTAGAAAAACTCTCTCTCATGAGGATTTTAACTTTAAGCACTTAGGTATTCTCACGCTATCATTTGAAACCCGTTTTCCTAAAACTCAAGAGTAAATGGAAATGAAAATTTAACTAAGGCGTTGAATCCTCTAGTTGCTTTGTATTTGTTGTTGGGGGTTTTCTTTACGCACACTTTGCACACCTAAGCTTTTTGGGACTAATTACCTACACTTATCTCAATTAAAACACATTAGTCCCCTAACAATTTTATCATTAACCACCAAAACCCACTTAGGAGGCTAGATGCACTTTCACATATACACCCGTGGCTTGATCGATCTCATCGTCTATGTTGAACTCCAACCCTTTGTCCTCCCGGTTGCTCTTGATTATATCGATGACCGATGGCTCATCATCACCATAATCAAACTCGCCGAATAGAACACTATGTCGTCTTGATCATCACTAGCTGAAACATGTGTCATCATCGTTGAAGAGCAAGTTAGTCTAATGATCAGTGTAGCCATGATAATCTTCTTGATCAAACATTCCCAATTCACAGAGATGATGATCATGATCAGTAATCACCATCTCACCATGGACTAGAACCAGTACTTTCTTGCACCCAACACCGCCACATAGGCGTCCCTAAGGAGCGACGCCAGGGCGGACAACAGCGTGGCCGCCTGTTGATGAGAATTTTTCCTACGCGCTGGCCTGGGAGATCTGCTTAACTCCAGTGCAGGTCCAAAATTGGTCGCATTTGATGATTGAATAGACGTGCCAGTTGGTTTGATCCTGCAACCAACAAGAAACAAAAAGATAGATATTCGGTTAAGATTAGATCCTACTGGATCGACTATGGATATCAATAAATATATAATTGCTATCCCAAAGCATGTTTAGACTAAGTGATTGAGATAGATCGATAGCATACCGAGACAGTATAAACCACTTGTATCCAAAAGCACGTTAGAATAATAATTATACCCATTCATAACCTAGCCGATATCGCAGGTCTAATGTAAATCGGCTAGTACTCCGATATATTTTATAAAAAGATATTAATATGAAATAAATGCACTAAACTAAGATCAATCGGCTATTAGTATAACCTAATAGATTGATACCAAGCTTAGTAGATTTAAGTAGATTAAGATCTTAATATAAAAGACAGTTCTAATACATCTAATAGTAATAATACATAAAGATGATTAAAACAGGTAAGACCGGCTGAAACCCCGGTACTATCTCTAATAGTAAACATTAAACCGAATAGATCTATATAGCTCTAAAAGCGACTTAATAGATCAACTTGATGCAGCATTAAGTACAAAAAGAGGTACGGGATCTATTTAGGCTAATGAGGACTCCTCGAGATGGTAGATACGCCATATAATCTAAATCAACCTCCAGATCTAGCTCTGTCGGCTGTTATCTTCAAAGAGATATTAGCCGATCGTGAGATAGATCCAAACATTGATCCAGATTATATGTCGCATATGATAAATTAAGCAGTTCATAACATCAGAATTAGAGTGTCATGATGATGGAAGCACTAACCCCGACGATACAAGCCGCTTGCAACAAGAAGTTACCTTGTTTGGAGATCGAAACTGATGTAGCCCGAAAGCAAAGCAAGAACTCATCGAGAAAAAGTAAAAACAGAAAGGTTGGCGATGTGCCAAAGTTGTATTGATGTGTGTATATCTTTGCAACAAGCCCTCGGGTCTTATTTATACCAGGTTACAACAACATCCGTGTAGATTACGTTTTTATCTTATCTACTATTCATAGTACGACAATATTCTAGGACGAAGTCCCATGCCGCGTTACAAAAGGAATATCTACAAAATATCCTATTTTACAGATACAATTATCGTTACAGGACCTTATCCATAGATGACAATATCTTTAACGTCCTTTGGAAACCGAATCCTAATATTTATCTCCAAGCTTTCCTTCCGGGATTGGCTCCAACTCTGCCTCCAATCGGAATCGGCTATAGGCTATCCTGGTCCGATTCGGACTCAGCCGATTGGCTCCGTAGCCGATTCGGACTAAGCCGACGCGGCCTCTGTTTCCGTAGATCACGCGTTTCCTCCAATTCCGATTCAATCGTTGCTTCAAACTCGGAAATTTGCTTACCAAATTTGGTCGTTAACACATGCCCCCCAAGTTCGCGGTATTGATAATGCTGCGGATTTGATGCAATTTTATCCTCAGTGCAACCCTAGATCAAGTCTGTTTCGACCGTTACAAAAAACTCTTTAAATAACGCCTATTCCACACCGAACAGATTCACGCCATTACTTTGCGCTCCATCCAAACCTTAGCCAAGAACTCCCTCAGGTTCCTTGGCAATTTCCTCGAAACCGAAGAGCGCACCCACCAGCGATTTTTCCCACAGCGACATTCTCCACAGCGATGGCCTCCTCCAGCACTCCTTCCGACACGCTGTCAACAGAGTACCCCGAGGTAAGTCCCGTCGGCTGTAATTCCTTTCCATCGCAACTTGGTCGTTTTTCCTCTTCTAATTTTGTTCTTCTCTATCTTTCAAACTGTAGCACCTCTCCCACCAAATCGTAATTCTAAACCTTCTTCATCCCAACCAATTCCTACTAGGGCCAATCGTCAATTTGGATCCGTTCGAATTCCTTCAATGGACAAGGCATGGCCAGCTTGGTACCTCAGGATGTCGGCTAGGAAACAAGTTCACTGGAATGAACTAGGGATAGCACAGTGTTTAGCCTTAACTATAGCCGACATGCCCAAGAATGAATCTCTCCTATTGGCTGCCAGTTACTTCTGGTTACTTCTGGTCGGATACTTTCAATGCCTTCCTGTTCAGGCAAGGACCGATGACACCAACGCTCTTAGATGTCGTAATGATCACAAGGCTTGACATTACCTCATCTGTTAACCCCCACAATCTCATAACCAAATGCCACCACTCCTTCAAGACGAAGAGCATCGAAGGCTGGAATGGATTCATAGCCATGAACATGAAGACTGGCCCGATAACTGATAGAGAGCATACAACCTTCCTCCTTATGTGGCTGGAAAAGTTTGTATTCTGTGGGTCAAGCTGCGGTCCAACTAGCAACTGGCAACACATAGCCGAGGCCTTGGTAGATAAGAAGCAAATCCCTATAGGAAAATATCTCCTTGGCTACCTCTACCAAATGCTAAGCAGTGCATCGGCTAAACTCGCCTCCAACCTAGCTATCAACACCGGGGCCCCTAGTGGCTGCTGCAATTGTGGTTAAACCTCCACACCTACAAGGTTGCCCAAAGGCCAGATCTCTTTGAAGCCGATTTCCCACTAGCCAAACCAAGATCCGAAGATGATGAAGAAATTACAACGCGCCGATGTTTGTCGTTTGGAGAAGCAGTTTCTTCTTATTCTAGATCCAAGCTTTCGGCCGATCATTTCAAAAATTGGTTCAGCAACTTCTATAATGGCTTTCCGACCACCTCGAAGATCTAGTTTGCCTATGAAAACTTTGAGCGCTTTGAGCTCCCTGATGACTTCAGGCTAGATGAAATCAATTCTGAAAAATTCGAGAAGCCGCGAGATATTTTTGTATCAGCTATATCCCCATGTATCCTCCCAGTCGGCATCCATCAAGGGAGAAATGTGCAGAAATCATATGAATTTTACCACCCCACGAGCGCCGCCAGACAACTGGGTATGGGTCAGCTGCCAATCAGCCTATTCTTCTCAGAAAGATCTAGGCCAAGGGAAAAATTGAATCAGATCTCATGATGCATCGGCTACTGGACATTGAAGGTCCTCCTCTTGGCAACATAGACAACATCGACTTGGCGGTGGCAAGGACTATCACATTCAGCCGATGGTGTAATGAATGGAAACAACACTTATTTCATCAATCAGCTTCGATGTACCTCACCATCATTGATCCAGACTTGATCCCAACAGTAAGTATCTTCTTCTCCTAACTTCTTACTTCATCGGCTATCATTCAAATGCCTAATCAAATGTTTCTTCACTTTTGCAGAGAACTGATTCTTCCCCTCCTCATGCAAGCAACACAGGGGTCGTACTTCGTTACGCCTCCGGACTGCTACCGAACAGTGGAGGGCTGGCTCCCTCTATCATCGTCTCTCGCGCGCCAAAAGTATCAACGCTATTGCACGACCAAACGCGCGAGCCACTCCAGCGACAGAAGGGGAACAAGCCATCGGCTGCTGCTCCAACTGTTGAGAAGAAAAGGCTTCAAAGAAGCAAAAGAAGAACCCAATCGATGATCTGTCTCCTATAGACCCGGATGTGGAGGCAACTCTCCAGGAAGAAGTCAGGGACGAAGAAATCGGATAGGCCATGAATGAAGCTGTAGCCAAAGCGAGTTCTTCAAACAAATACGCTCAGACTCCATCGGCCGACGACCAGTCTGTTGGAAAAACACCCAGTCCTCCAAGACATCTTTCCCGTCCTCCGCTGGTAAACATCTTCCATTACTTAGACTGCTAATATCTCCTCATCCATCTTTCATCAAGCTTTTGTGTTTGAAGAAAAAGAAGCTGGCTTCCAGGAAAAGGGTGGCTTCTCCTTCATCGGTAAGTTCTACCATTCTCAGTCCGTTGATTAGCTGATCCTTAAACTTGTCTCTTTTTAGCCTTCTCGCGCCCCAACACCTGCCCCCCATGTATCAAGTGAGCATACACAATAAGCTCCGAGTGGTGGCGACGTTGAAGACGAGGCAACTTCGATCCCAGCTGTCCGAGTGGGTTTCCTCTAACTTTGTGAATCGGTTCGTCAACCTTTATTGATTTCCTAATCGCTTTTCGCTTTGTAGACTTTGGCCGATCTCCTCCCTTTCGACCTTAAAGAATTCATGGACGAAGAGGAAGATGCCAACAAGGCCTTGATCCCATTAGACGAAGATCTGAGGGCTACTTTGTCGGATATAGCCCAACGTCTTGAAAGTTCTCTTGATGCCCTAGTTGCCGATTGTGCATCAATCAGGAACAAATTTGAAGAAATCCAAGATCGGATCCCAGATCAGTTGGCTGACACAATCTCACCAGCTACCTTCCTCGAAGCTCATCGACACAAGTTTGAGAGGGCTAAACAAAGATTAGCCGACATCATCGCCGAAAACAAGGCGCTAGAGGCCACCATCGAGAGTAATCGACAAGCAATCATCGCCGAAAAAGCTAAATTTGATGACATGAAGGCTGAACCAAACGCCACACTGGATCGGCTATGCAAACGCCGGGAAGAAGTAGCGGCTGAACTTGCTAGACTCGATGACGACATCTTATCGGAAGAACAACACGTAGCCGGCCTTCCCAAGACGATCGAGGACCAAAGATCAAAGATAAAAGCCTCAGTAGCATATCTATCCGATCTGACGAAGGCTTTGAAGCCCATCCCTGAGAGTGATGCAGTCGACGCTAAGGCGATCAAGGACATCGATCAAATCCGCCGTAAGGCTATATCGGCTATAAACGAATTCCTGTCCCATTAGGCCGATTGTAATATTTAATTCCACAACTTTAGAGCTTTTGTAAACATTTTATAATCTTTTGTAATCGGCCGACTGCACTTGACTGTTTGCGTTTTAAGCATTAATCATATGCATGTCACCGATTCATTCTCCTTCCATGTCTTGGATGTCTCAAAAATTTCAAAACCCCAAAAAATATGAAGTCTGACTCTGTGTGATATATGTCCCCCTAATTTTCTCAATGATGCCTTCAACATTGATAAAATTATAAAACAAAACCCATCCCACACTTGTCGGCTAGATTGAGCCGATTGGAGGAATCAGAGGGAAAAACTTAGAGTAAAAACGTTCTAAAGGTGTTGTGTGAATTGTGCAACACATCGACTAGCATGGATCGGTAAGACCTTAGCCGAATCATGAATTAATCCAAACGCTGTGATAATATTTCTTCAAGTATTTGCCATTAAGAGCCCTTCCAAACACTTCTCCATCTAATCCTTCTAGCATATAGGCTCCCTTGGAGACGCATTTGTGGATCTTGAAAAGCCCTTCCCAATTAGGTGACCACTTGCCGAATTTGCTATCTCTTGAGCCGATCGACAGTATCAACTTTCAAACAAGCTCGCCTTCTTCAAAAGACTTAGGCACAACCTTCTTGTTGTAGTGACGAGCCACTCGTTATTTATCTCTAGTCACCTTTTCCTCAAAGCGCACATCCTTGATAAAACTAGGTCCTCGGATTCATCCATCATTAGATTATAATAATCATCGGCTGTCAACTCGTCCTGCAATTGAATCCGCCTTGAGCCGATGATGTTTTTCTATGGCAAAACTACTTCATGTCCGTAGACGAACTTGTATGGGGGCACCTGGATTGATCCATGGCAAGCCATCCAATAAGTCCACAATGATTCGGCTAATCGACTATGCCATTGCTTTGGGCACTCAGCGATCTTCCTCTTTATCAACTTGATTAAACTCTTATTTGAAGCTTCAGCCTGTCCATTAGCCTGAGCATGATATGGTGAAGAATTCAACAACTTAATCCTCATGCTGTCGGCAAATTGGACAAACTCGTCGGAGAGAAAGATAGATCCCTGGTTTGTAGTGATAGTCTGAGGGACGTCGAACCTGTATATGATATGCTCCTTAACAAACACGATTGCATCCCCAGAGTCAACTTTTTCAAGGGAATTGCTTCCACCCACTTGGTAAAATAATCGGTTGCCACCAATATAAACTTGTGTCCTTTGCTTGAGGGTGGATTGATCTGGCCGATCATGTCGATTCCCCAGCCTCTGAACGACCAAGGCTTGACGATGGGATTCATAGTCGACGCTGGTGCTCTCTGGATGGCTCCAAATTTCTGACAATCTTGACAGCCCTTGTAGTACTTGAAGCAGTCTTCCAGCATAGTCGGCCAAAAATATCCTGCTCTCCGAAGTAACCACTTCGAGCCGATTGATGTGTGCTGCAAATTTCTTCATGCATCTCTCCTATAGCAACTTTGGCTTGATCAGTACTTAGGCACTTAAGTAGCACGCCATCAATCATCCGATAATATAAATCTTCATCGAGCAAGACATATCGTAGAGCCTTGTAGCGCAATTTCCTTGAAGCCGACTGGGAAGGGTTCTGCAGATAACTGGAAACATCATACCTCCAGTTGTCGGCTTAGATGGCTGCAATTTCTACTTCAATCTTCTTTGTCATTGGCTTGTAGCCTGATGCCCCCTGAGCCAGGGAATTTGTTTCTGCATTTTGCTCTCTAGGGATGTGTTTCAAGGTTACTAGCCGAAAACTGTCCATCAACTCTCAGCATTTCTGGTAGTAGACCATCAGCGCATCATTCTTGCACTCATATTCTCCTGATAATTTGCTGATGACCAATAGCAAATCACCCATTATCTCGATGGTGTCGGCTTCAACCTCCTTGAGTAGTTGTAATCCTTTGAGAACGTCTTCATATTCGGCTTGATTGTTTGTTGCATGGGGTGTAATTGAAAAAGCAAACTCAAAGCTTGCCCCCTGGGAGAGATTATCACCAAGCCGATGCCGCATCCGTTCGTGCAAACCGAGCCATCAAAAGTCAAAGTATAAGGCATGATATCAACTGAGCCGATTGAATCATCTCTGTGTTCCACTAGAAAATCAGCTATGGCTTGTCTTTTCACTGCCTTGGGTGCCTGATACCTCAAATCAAACTCTGTCAAAGCAAATATCCATTTCCCAACTCGCCCTTTCAGAACTGGAGTCGATGGCATATACTTTACTACGTCGGCTTTGCAAACTATGGTGCACTTGTTAGATAACAAATAATGCCTTAACTTTGTGCATAAAAAATATAGGCACAAACACAACTTCTCCACGGGAGAGTACCTTGTTTCTATGTCCAGAAGTATTCTGCTAAGATAGAAAATTGCCTTCTCCTTTCCCTCGATCTCCTGAATCAGAACTGAGCCGATAGACTTCTCGTCGACTGACAGGTATAATTTGAACGACACTCCCTTTTGTGGAGAAATCAATACTGGAGGGGAGCTTAGATAATCTTTAATGTTGTTCAAAGCCTATTGCTGTTCTGCCCCCCAAGTAAAGGCTGGATCGGCTTTCAGCCGTAGTAGAGGCGTGAACGGCTCCATCTTTTCTGACAAGTTGGCTATGAAGCGCCTGATGAAGTTAATCTTGCCGATCAGATACTGCAATTGCTTCTTGTCCTTCGGGGGCTGAATAGTCTTGATAGCGTTGATGCTTCTTTGCGTCACCTCGATTCCCCTTTCGTGGACAAGAAACCCCAAGAACTGGCCAGCCGATACGCCAAATGCACACTTTGTATGATTCATCTTCAGGCCATATTTTCTCATTCTCTTCAATACCTTCCTTAAATCGGCTATGTGGTCTTCCACGTCTTTGGATTTGACAATGACATCGTCGATATAGATTTCCACCAAGAAGCCGATTAGGTCATCAAAGATGTAATTCATGGCCCTCTGATACGTAGCTCCAGCGTTCTTCAAGCCAAAAGTCATTACGACCCATTCGCATAAGTCGATTGCCCCAGGGCATCTGAACGCTTTTTTGTGAATGTCCTCCTCGGCCATAAAAATCTGATTATAACCAGCATTGCCATCCATAAAACTTATAATTTTGTGGCCAGAGGTGACATCTGCCAGCAAATCGACTATAGGCCTGGGGTACTTATCTTTAGGGGTAGCCTTATTCAAATCTCTGAAGTCGATGCATGCCCTAAGTTTGCCATTTTTCTTAACCACTGGAACTATGTTTGAAACCCACTCTGCGTATCGATAGGGCCGAATGAAACCAGCATCGTATTGCCGAGCGATTTCGGCCTAATCACATCATACATATCGGCTTTAAACCTCCTAGGAGGGTGTTTGTACTGCCTCTATCCAGGCTTAATAGGGAGCCGATGTTCAACAATGGATCGGCTAAGACCAGGCATCTCAAAATACTCCCAAGCAAAATAATCTTTATAATCCTTCAGTAAATCAATAAGCTTGGTCCTAAAATGAGAAGACAAATTCTTGCTAATGTATGTCGGCCTAGGCCTATCCCCTGTACCTATATCAACTTCTTCTAGCTCATCGGCCGAGATGAAACCTTGCCCTAGTTTGCCATCGATGTCGTCCACGGTGTCCTTGGTGTAGACGCTCGAGCCCTCCACGACGCCCTCAAAGTAATAATTGAGGCTCTTCGTCTCCAATTGGCTGCATGTCAAAATCAGACACCTTCAGAAAATTGGCCTGCCAAACTTTGCCGGACAGGCAATCAATGCCGTCGATTTCCCATAAAGTTAAGTCAGTGTTAGCGACGTTGACTGACATGTCAGCTGGCACGATCTCTATCTTATCGCCTTGCCATTGGATTAAACTTTGATGCATTATGGAAGGGATGTCGCAATTGGCGTGGATCCAACCCCTTCCGAGCAGTAGGCTGTATGATCCCTTCTCGTCGATGATGAAAAACGTTGTGGGCATGGTTTTGCTACCGACGATCAGCTCGACATTTAAAACTCCCTTGACCTTCGATGGGTTGCCGCCGAAATCCTTGAGCACCATGTTGGTTTTTATCAAGTCATCGGCTCCCTTGCGTAGCTTCCTGAAGATGGCGTAGGGCATGAGGTTGATAGCAGCTCCTCTATCGACTAGCATTTTCGACATCGCCTTCCCATTGATGAATCCTTTAACATATAAGTGCTTCAAGTGCCGATTTTTGGTCCCCTCGGGTTTTTCAAAGTTGGTCTGCATTCCGGGATAATACTAGCTTGGCCAAGGTTTCTTCCACGGCTGCATCGGCCTCGCAGGCCTCGACCTGGCAATATGAACACCATGTTGACCGATGCAGAGGCTACTCCTTTTCCTTTTGCTGCCCTCCTGGCCTTATCAGCAGGACTCTCGTCGGCTGGGGTTGTTTGCCTCTTGACGCACCATTGTTTCCTACTTCGTTGTTGTTGTTGATGCTAGATCATCTGCTGGACTTCTTCCTCCTGTCCTTCGCTTTTCAGCCTCTGAATTCTCCTTTTCTGAGTTTTGGTGAACAGGTCCGAAGGGCACCTTGGGGGTTGGCCGATTACTCTTCTTCAACCTCTTCTTCGTCCTCCTCTTCATCCTCCTCTTGGAAGAAGTCCTGGTGAATTGGGTCGAGCCGCTCGTGGACAGAATGCTTACGCTGGTTGAGTTGAACGGCTCGGGGGACGAATCGGCTAGAGCTCTCCATTGGTGGGTCTCTGTACTCGTCCTCCCTGTACTTGCTGCAGGACGGGCAGTTCTCGAGGGTGGGTAGCCTTATTCCCAATTCCCAGCAAAAATTGGAAGAACTCACAGTGCCAATGTGGATCATAGCCATCATGGCGGCGAAAATATGCCACACCTAGCCGATCAGGCATCCTCTGGTATGGTTTTCCACGTTGGGCCTCTTCTTCCTCCTGAACCCTCAGGTTGAACCGAAGTCGGTTGTTTGCCTGTCTGGGCCGACGATCGGCCAATCGGCCATTGGTGTAGACCATGTTGATTGGCGCGGCGTTAGTTGCAGTCGGCTTGTTGGATGTCTCTTGTTGGTCTGAGTTAGCCACGGTTGTTTGTTGGGCTTTGGCTGAGCTGTGCGCCATGTTGTACTGTCGATCAGCGCGCCTCTGGCCAGCTTGGACCATGTTGACAGGGAAGGGATTGCCGTCAACCTTCATCGGCTTAGCCGATTCCTCGAACTTAATCTTCCCTGCCTCGATGGCTGACTGGATCTGCTGGTGGAAGACCTTGCAATCATTGGTGCTGTGGGAGGTGGTGTTATGCCACTTGCAATATTTCTTCTTATTGAGCTCCTCGGCCGATGGGATGACATGGTTGGCCGGAAGCTGTATTTGTTTCTCCCGCAACAATAGATCAAAGATCCTATCGGCTTTTGTGATGTCGAAGTCATATCTTTCTTCCTTAGCCGATTTTTTCAGCCACTGACACATGATTGCCTTCTTGTTCTTGGTCTACTCGGCCGCTGCCACTTCTGCATCGCTATCACTTGAGTCGGAGTCTGTCACGCAAGCGATGTGGCTAACTTTCTTGAAGGCTTTCTTGGACTCTTGAAAACGTTGTTCATGAGCCGTCACCTTCTGGGCCAAGTGGGCCAAGCTTTCGAAGTCCTGAGCCAAAAATCTTTCCCTGATGGGGGCCAAGAGACCATGAAAGGCTAAATCGGCCAGCTGCGAGTCTGATAGCACCAGGTTATAACATCGGTTCCTCATATCCCTGAAGCATTGGATGTAGTCCTGAACCGATTCCTCATGTTTCTGCCTAATGCTAGTTAAGTCCGACAGTTTCATCTCATGTGTGCCAGAGTAGAAATAGCTGTGGAACTGCTTCTCGAGATCGACCCAGCTCTGAACTGAATTATAGGGCAGGGATGAAAACCATGTGAAGGCCGATCCCGAGAGAGACAGTGGGAACAATCATACTCTGAGCGCGTCGGTAGCCGATGCTTTTTCATATTGAGCCAGAAATCGGCTGACATGTTCATAGGTCGAGGCGTTGTCTTGCCCAGAGAATTTTGAAAAATCCGGTACCTTGTACTGGTTTGGCAGGGGCACCCTCTCAAAATATTCTGGATAGGGGTACCGGTACATATTGCCGGAGTCCTTTGGCTTAAGGCCAAACTGATCACGCATGACGTCTGCGATCAGATTGGCTCAAGGCTTATTTTCTTGCACTTATGGTATCGTGTGGACCCCCGTTTTTGGAACGGGAATCTTTCGTGTTCTTAGTACCATTTCCCTGGATCGAGTAGTTGATACCCACGAAATACAGTACTGAATAATCAGATGCACATGCACGAATAGTCTTACATCGAAATTATTACAACGATAGGCCCGAAGGCAATGTTCACCACACAGGACCTCATGGTCCGGATACAACACAAAAGCATAAATTAGATACACCAGCGGAATAGAGGCAGCGGCATGTCAGTTGCCACAGGCAACGACCGGGGCTAAGACCTAGTAAGCGCCATCGGCTTCTTCGCCCTCCTGGTAGTAAGCGTAAGGATCCTCCGATTCTTCATTCCCACCATCTGAAGGTTTGTGCGTATAGCAAGGGTGAGTACCAACCGTACTCAGCAAGCCAACACGGAAGTGATGCATATGATAGGGTTATTCAAGGAATGGCTGGAGCTCTTTTGCATAAAGCCAATTTTTACAAATCTTTTCACAAGCCTAACAACTAGCCAAGTCAAGTTTTAGTGCCATAATTCATTAATTCGGCGACGGTTCTGTCTACCATCCATCGTGATTCCAAGGATGGCTTCCCGCCTCCGATTCGTCATGGTTTTCTGGGGAATCCACCCCTTCTCGCATCTCGAGAAGTTGATCCACCAGCGAATGAAATCATCATGTAAACCCATCCCAACAGTTTTAAGTTTAAAGTCTAGCCAAGCAAAAGTCTTGTCACGATGCTCGATATCCGCGAGCACGGCTATTCGAATAGATTGATTCATTCACACTGCAGTGGATGTACACTTTACCCGTACTCCGCGACTGCCCAACAAATGAGCCTACGTCCCAACACATGAGACGGTCACGGCAAAGCCTTTCAATAACCTCACTTTGGCGCACCCGCTCCATGAACTTAAGCCCTCATGCACTCTAGCCGTCATTTTTAGCGGTGAGAGGAGTTCGGTGCACCCGGGTAAGGGGACACTTCCTCAATCTTTAAGTTCAATTAATAGCGATTTAATTCCACCATCCACAACATGGGCCGCATCCTCATCCTCATCCCATAAACCACATCATAAAGAACCATCCTATGCAAGGATACGCCTCCGCTCGGCTATCTAGTCGCTAGGTCTATACCCATTCGAGAAGTACGGTTGTACGGCTCGTTTCCGGCTATCTCATGGCTCGGTCCTTAATTGACCAGGGTCGGCACTTGCCTTTTCCGGAATCCACCCAAATCATCCGGTCGCCCCAGTCTAAAACCTTTGTATAGCATTTTCAATTTTCATCAGACTTAGTTCATCATTCTCATGGCCATGTGGCGCTCATGTCTCCACAGGCCACATTTCAACTACCTTCCCTAAGGTAGTTGCCCAAGCACAAAGCTTCTTTGTAAAATCATGAGAATGCAGGGATCTAGTATAAGCAGGGCTAAGTATTTTTACCGAAGTTAGCCTCCGGTCATATCACATCGAAGGTTACAAAGAATAATTCTAAAGGTAATCAATATCAAAGCAGGGCATACCAAGCATAGGTACTCATTTGTGTATAGCATGCAATTTGTAATTGAAATCAACATCATTTCGCAACGTAGGGTCAATATGTTCAAAGAGTGTGATGACTTGCCTTGCTCGCACGCTTGTGGAGTGGTGTTTTCAACGGGGTCGATGCCGGTCTCTTCAGGTGCTACCTGTACGTGCGAAAAATCAATCGATTCCGATTAGAATCCCATATAACACCAAAAGGTCGAAAAGATCCGAAAAAGTCTCAAAAACGATTCCCAGCGCTAAGCCCAAATTCCTACTTAAGTTTGTACTACGATTGCCCCGGAAAACTCCAAGTTTAGACATCGGGTCGATGACTTAGGGTTTTCGCAAAACGACGATCGCGATTTGTTCGAGAAAACGGATTTGAAAATATCCGCGGAGGGATTGGTGCTAGAGGTTTTGAAGGTCCGAGCACAAAAGAGAAACATATTTAAATGGCGAGAAAGATCTAAACGAAATTCGGATTTAAAAACGACGCAAAACGAAATTTCGAAAAAAGCTCGGTTATGATTTTCAAATTTTCGCACCGAGAAAACATGCTAGAGAATAATTTAATTTTGCCCAAAATTTTACTCAAACCTTACCAAAATATTTTTCCTAATTTCCTAAAAATTTTTCCAAATTTTTCCTATTTTATTTTATTTTATTTTATTTTTCCTTTTTCCAGCGCCACTTCATTCATTGCGCTAGGTGCTTGACCGTGGCGCACCAAACAGAGGCGGCGGCGAGGCTAGCGCGCAAAGAAACCAAGGGCGGCGACGGGCTTACCGGCGACGGCGGACCTCGGGAGGTGCGGTGGGGCACGGAGGACCTCGGCGCACGACGACGACGGCGCTTTTGGGCTCGGGAAAGGAGAAGAGAGGATGGCGGCGGTGCGGCAAGGGCGGGGTCGCCGGCCCTTTTATAGGCGCGGCGGGGGGGCAATGGAGGGAAGGGGGCGGCGCGAGCTTGGCTCGGCGGTTGCCATGCGGCGCGCGGAGGTCGGGCCGGCGCGGCGCGCTTGCGACGTGGCGGAAAAGGCGCGGCGCGGCGCAGGGGCCGCGTACGGCGTCGTGCGCGTGGTGCGGCGAGCGGGGCGCGAGCGGGTCCGGCGGCGCGGCGCGCGAGGGCGCGAGCGGCGCGGCGCGGGCGCGGCGGGGTCCGCGCGGCGCGCGTGCGCGTGGCGCGCGCGTGGGGTAGGGGCCGGGCGCGCGCGTGGTGCGAGGCGGGGCCGGGCGCGGTACGGCGTCGAACACATGGCGCAATATGAACAGTGCTATTTTCTATTTTCCCGATTTTTGATTTTTAATTCCTATTTCAATTTTTCTCCCCTCTAAAAATTCCAAATTAAATTCCCATGTCCCAAAAATAATTTTTAATATTATATTTTCAACTTTTTCTCCACTTTTATTTTCCCACATTTATTTTTCATATTTATTTATTTAAATTCCTTTTTCCTAATTTTCATACTTTACCTATTTATTTTCCAAAAATTTCCGAGATTTCGAGTACGACTCCCAAATATTTTATTATTTATTTTGTGTCCTAATTTATATTCCCCCAACCACAATTACTATTCTATTTCTCCCAATTCATATTTTCATAAATCCACACTTCATTCTCCGATTTCTTTTAAAAATCCCTAATACGGACTTTCGTAATTTTTCTTTCCGACAACTCCAAATCATCCAAAAACACCAAAGGGAATTGATCACAACTAGATTTATGCAACCGAGCCGGCAAATAAGAAGCAACAAACCCGAGGAAGAAGCAACAAGCGAAGGTTTTCTAAAGTTTCGATTTTTATGTTTCCGATTTCAGTTTCTTCGATTTTCAGGATGATACAAACCTACCCCCTAACAATAAATCTCGTCCCCGAGATTTCTTACCTTGAGTAGGTGTGGGTATTCCGTCTTCAGGAAATCCTCGCTCTCCCAGGTAGCCTCCTCTTCAGCGTGGTTGCTCCATTGCACTTTGTACATGCGCCATGACTTGGTCCGTGTCTTCTTTTCTGGCTCGTCCAGTATCTTGATTGGATGCTCCGGGTAGGTAAGATCACTGTTGACATGGATGGTTTCCAAAGGAGCTTGCTCTTCTGGTACCCGCAGACATTTCTTCAACTGCGACACGTGGAATACTGGGTGGACATCGGAGAGGTTCTCGGGCAGCTCCAGCTAGTAGGCCACTTCACCTCTTCTAGCGTTTATTAACAATGGGCCCACGTATCTTGGTGCGAGTTTCCCTTTGACCTTGAACCTCCGAGTTCCCGTAGTGGTGAGACCTTCGATACACATAGTCACCTTCTTTAAATTCTAATTCTCTTCGACGGGTATCCGCGTAGCTCTTTTGTTGTGATTGGGCAGCTTGTAACCGGTCCCGGATCAGGCGAACCTTTTCCTCGGCCTCCTTGATTATGTCAGGCCCGAATACGGCTCGTTTACCGGTTTCTGACCACATCAATGGGGTTCGGCATCGGCGACCAAATAGGGCTTCGTTTGGTGACATCTTCAGACTGGCTTGGTAGCTATTGTTGTAGGAGAACTCGGCGTACGGTAAACATTTCTCCCAATCCTTGGTGAAATCCAACGCACAGGCTCTCAGCATATCTTCTAGCACTTGATTTGTCCTTTCAGTCTGCCCGTCGGTCTGTGGGTGGTAGGCGGTACTGAAGGCAAGGTGACTTCCGAGTGCCTCGTGAACTTTGCTCCAGAAATGAGACGTGAACTGGGTACCACGATCCGATATAATCCTTTTTGGCACACCATGGAGGCATACAATCCTACTCATGTATAGTTCTGCTAGCTTGGCACTGTTGTAGTTAGTCTTTACGGGAATAAATCTGGCGGTCTTGGTGAGCCGATCTCACTATTACCCAAATGGAATCGTAACCGATCGCAGTTTTGGGTAGTCCAACGATGAAATCCATGCCTATCTCGTCCCATTTCCATTTGGGAATCTTGAGCGGCTGCAGTGAGCCTGCCGGTCGTTGATGCTCAGCTTTCACCCTTTGGCATACATCGCACACGGCTACGTATTCGGCTACATCTCTCTTCATATTGGGCCACCAGTACTCTCCCTTCAAATCCTGGTACATTTTCGTGCTTCCTGGATGTAACGAATATGCCGATTCGTGTGCTTCTTTTAAGATCAACCCTCTCAAACCACCTTGTTCAGGTACACAGATTCTTTTCTTGTACCACAGGGTTCCCTTGTCGTCTATCGAAAATTTCTTAGCGCGTCCAGCGGCCATGCGTTCTTTGATTTCCTGGGTTTCCTCATTTCCCTTTTGGGCCTCTTCTATTTGAGTCCTCAGAAGGGGTTGGATTTCCAGTGAGTTTACTTCTCCGTGAGGAATCAGGTGCAGATTAAGTCGAGCCATTTCTTCTTGGAGCTCACTGGCCATACCTTCCATTCCCATATGGTTGCACTGGGCTTTGCGGCTTAACGCATCGGCCACTACATTTGCCTTGCCGGGATGGTAATGGATTCCTAGATCGTAATCTTTGATCAATTCCAACCATCGTCTCTGTCGTAGGTTGAGATCGGACTGAGTAAAGAAGTATTTCAAGCTCTTGTGATCAGTATATACATCGCAGTGGTTCCCGATCAGGTAGTGTCTCCAGATCTTCAATGCGTGAACAACCGCGGCTAATTCGTGTCGTGGGTGGGATAATTCTCCTCGTGGGGTCGTAATCGTCGCGAGGCATATGCTACGACCTTCCCATCCCGCATTAACACGCCTCCTAGTCCTTGCCGAGACGCATCACAGTACATCACGAAATCCTTCCGGTTGTCAGGTAAAGTTAAGATTGGGGCGGTGGTTAACTTTTCTTTTAGTTGGTCAAAGGCTTCTTGACACTTCTTGTTCCATTCAAACTTCTTTTCCTTTTTCAGAAGTTGAGTCATAGGTCGGGCTACGGTGGAAAACCCTTCGATGAACCTTCGGTAATACCCGGCCAAGCCCAAGAAACTCCGAACTTCCGTCACTGACTTGGGTGCCTTCCATTCGTGACAGCTTCGACCTTGGCGGGGTCTACCGCTACTCCCCCGGCTGAGACCACGTGGCCAAGAAAAGCGACTTCCTTGAGCCAGAACTCGCATTTGCTAAATTTTGCATACAGCTGGTGCTCTCGCAGTTTTTCCAGTACCAGTCGTAGATGATCCGCATGCTCCTCATCGTTCTTGGAGTAGATAAGTATATCATCGATAAATACCACTACGAATTTATCCAGGTATTCCATGAATACCTTGTTCATCAGATTCATAAAATATGCCGAAGCATTGGTCAATCCAAAGGACATTACTGTGAACTCGTATAAGACGTAACGTGTAGAGAACGCTGTTTTGGGAATATCTCCGGCTCTAATCTTCAATTGATGATATCCCGACCGAAGATCAATCTTTGAGAACACTTGCGCACCCTTAAGTTGATCGAATAGGTCATCGATTCGAGGTAGTGGGTACTTGTTTTTGATAGTCACCTCATTCAATGATCGGTAGTCCACACACATCCTCATACTCCCATCCTTCTTCTTGACGAAGAGTACTGGAGCTCCCCAGGGAGAAGAACTGGGGCGTACAAATCCTTTTTCTTGTAGTTCTCGGATTTGCTTCTTGAGTTCTTCTAACTCGTTGGCCGGCATTCGGTAAGGTCTCTTGGATATGGGGGCAATACCAGGCATTAGGTCGATGATAAACTCTATGTCGCGATCCGGGGGCATTCCGGGCAATTCCTCGGGGAATACGTCCGGGTATTCTTGTACTACTGGCATCCCGCTTAGAGGTAGCATGGTGAATACTCCCGCAGCTTGCTCGCATAGCTTCGGGTTTTGGTCCATAGTTATGCTCATTGGTGATCCCCATGGGGTGGATACCGTGACTTCCCTTTGACTGCAGTCCATGATTCCATTATTCTTGGTCAACCAATCCATCCCGAGTATGACATCAATGGTTTGGGGTGATAGCACCATAAGGTTTGAAAGAAACACCACATCCCTAATCCGTATGGGCACATTGATGCAAGCATGGGGTACGGTTATGTTTCCCCCAGGTGAGTGTACCAACATGGGTCTCTTAAGCTCTACTTGGTGTAGATGGTCTTGTTTGCTTACTTGGGAAGATATGAATGAATGCGAGGCTCTAGAATCAAATAAGACTTTAACTGGGGTAGAGTTGATAGAGAACATACCCATCAACACGTTCTGATCCTCCTGAGCTTCTTCAGCACGCACATGATTCACCCGGCCACATCGAAACCCGGTGGCGGCCTCATTGGGTTGCGGGGTCCCGAATGCACCGCGTCCCGCAACAGGGGGGGTTCCTCGGACGGCCGTTGCATTGGCGCCGATGCGCACAGGAGTGTTGCGTGGTTTGGGGCAGCTGTTGGAATAGTGCCCGAATTCTCCACAATTGAAGCAGTTCACATTCCTTCTTCCTGGAGCTGCTAGGGTTGGCGTCGGTGTCGAAACCGAGGTGTAGCCGGCCTGTTTACATGGTCGGGTGCGGGGAACGACCGGCCGCCGAACGTTTGGCTTCCATCCGGACGAGGTGGCTCCCTTGGGACGTTGAGGCGCTCCCTGAAATGGGCGGGCCATAGCAAGCCTCCTTTTGCGGTTATTTTCTACCATCTTTTGGTCATGTTCAAGCCGTACGACCTTGTTTATGAGGCTTTGGAAGCTGGTGTGCTCTTGTCCGATCATCGGTCCTCTCAGCTCATCGTTTAGTCCCTCGATAAATTTATCCATCTTCTCTTCTTCGTCTGCCAGGTCACTTGTGGCGTAACGGGCAAGCTGGGTAAACTTGTTCAGGTACTCTTGTACTGAGGTGTTTCCTTGGCGCAGCCTGCGGAACTCATTTTTCTTCATCCTCATAACTGCAGCTGGTACGAAATTTTCACGGAAAGCGGCCGTGAATTCTTCCCATGTCGGTTCTCCGGCATCTTCAGCTCGAGTCTCCTTGTATGTGTCCCACCAGTCACTTGCGGGACCCTCTAGCTGGCTAGTGACGAAGATAACTCTATCTGCTTCTCGAACTCGAACTAGGGTTAGCTTTTTCTCTATCACTCTCAACCAATCTTCAGCATCCATGGGTTCTTCGGCCGTGGAGAAGGTTGGTGGCTTAGCTCGCATGAACTCTCCTAAACTTGATCCTCCTCGACTCCCGTGGTTGTTGGCAATTGCTTGGAGCAGCTGGGTCTGTAAAGCCATAACCTCCGCTAGAGTGGAGGGGTTGGGCTCCGGTGGGTTCTCGTTGGTTGCTGCGGCTCTGCGGCGATGCGCCATCTGAAGAAGATAGATGAATTAAGAGACCGGACCTGTTAAGGTCATGGTTCCTAGGTGATTTCTCTTCAAGTTGTTTTTAAATGATCTCCAACCAAACAAGCATGGTAAAATAAGCTCATTAATAGGATACCACAAGGCGATACTTAGGTCCATAATATTACATCAAAGGGGTACAATGGACTGTACATGCACAGTCCCACATGCCATGATACAACAACTACATCGTCCTACTGCCTTAACTATTCAGGGGGGGAAAGGGTGTGATCCTTGCTGCCGAACCGTCCAAAGCGAGATCAAGCTGGGGTGGTCCTCTTGCCTAATCATCCAACCATCCGCAGGAGCCAGGTGCAGGAAGGGGATGATCCTCTACTGAAGCAAATCGGAGTTCCCATGGCTCAGAGGTGGTGGCCTCGGAGTCATGCCGAATCTTCCTGCTCGATGGCCGTGTACTCTTGCGAGCGGTCTTGCGGGTGAGGGGACCTCCGGTGTGAGTCAGGCGACGAGTGGGAGCTTCCTCCTCCATTGGATCGGTGTCGCTGGACTCCCATTTGACCTCCATAGGTTCCGTCTCAGACTCAGAGTCTGTGTGGATCTGGATGGGGTTCTCCTCTCCCGATCCAGGCTCGGATGGATCCAATGGAAGTGGCAGCAGTGGGGTCAATCAGGTACGGTGCCGGCTCTGTGCTCAACATAAAAGCTTGCTCCATCATGGCTTGAAAGGTGTCCAAGCATGCTGGAGTCATAAGGTAGTAGTGGTCGGGCACAGGAGCAGGAGGTGTTGGTACAACTCCGGTGGAAGTGCTTGCAGCATGGACAGGGCGGGAGCGCAGCTGCTCCTCCAGCTGGTTGACTTGTTGCTTGCTCTTCCCGAGCCGCTCCTCCAGCTTCTACCGGGGCTTCCCCACGGGCCATGTAACGGTCCGAGAGCTACTCATATTGGGCACCGTTGGCTGCATGAGTGCAGCATGTTGATCCGATCCCCACAGCCCTGGTGGCTCTCGACCGATCATTGAGGCGTTGCGCTGGTCGTTGATCTCGAGCAAAGCTTCTTCGTAGCGATCATCCGCCGTCTCCGCCCAGCGTGATAGACGTGTGACCATAGGGTTGTAGCAGCAGGGGGTGGCTTCCACGGTGCAAAATGGGTTGCCTTCCTCGCGATAGGGGTGGTGCACAAACTCTGTCACTGTAAGTTCAGCACGGTGTATCGCATTAAGGCGAAGAAATGCTTCGCGGGCCGCGTCTTGAATGGTTGCTTCTGCTAAATCTCGGTGATAGCGGGTGTGAAAGCAAAAAGGTGTTTCACTTCCCGTGCGGGCTTCCACGGAACCGCCGCCTCCCATGCTTGGATATCCTTCGAGCCATGCCTCTTGATTTGGTAAGTGGGTGGTTCTCGATATCTTAAACACCACAAGAATGATCGAAGCGTGCCACGAATCCCTCGTCTCGTGGGACGGTGATTTCCCAGGCTCCGACATGGTTCGACATCTGCTTTTGAAGGCAACTTAGGGTTAGAGGGAGAGAGCTATCAAAACCATTTGGTAAAGAAAAGGAAATACATATATAGAAAAGGTATATTTGTATTTTCGAAATAATAGTTTGGAAATGGTCCTACGTAGGGATACTTCCCTTTAGCCAACTAGTCGGGGTAGGGCGCCAATTGGTCTTATCCTACGGTCGCATGGCTCGATACGCTCACTCGTGGACCCCGTTTTGGAACGGGACTCTTTCGTGTTCTTAGTACCATTTCCCGGATCGAGTAGTTGGTACCCACGAAATACGATCGAATAATCAGTGCACATGCACAAATAGTCTTACATCGAAATTATTACAACGATAGGCCCGAAGGCAATGTTCACCACACAGGACCTCATGGTTCGGATACAACACAAAAGCGTAAATTAGATACCAAGGAATAGAGGCAGCGGCATGTCGGTTGCCACGAGCAACGACCAGGGCTAAGACCTAGTAAGCGCCATCGGCTTCTTCGCCCTCCTGGTAGTAAGCGTAAGGATCCTCCGATTCTTCATTCCCACCATCTGAAGGTTTGTGCGTATAGCAAGGGTGAGTACCAACCGTACTCAGCAAGCCAACACGGAAGTGATGCATATGATAGGGTTATTCAAGGAATGGATGGAGCTCTTTTGCATAAAACCAATTTTTACAAATCTTTTCACAAGCCTAACAACTAGCCAAGTCAAGTTTTAGTGCCATAATTCATTAATTCGGCGACGGTTCGTCTACCATCCATCGTGATTCCAAGGATGGCTTCCCGCCTCCGATTTGTCATGGTTTTCTGGGAATCCACCCTTCTCGCATCTCGAGAAGTTGATCCACCAAATGAAATCATCATGCAAACCCATCTCGCTTTTAAGTTTAAAGTCTAGCCAAGCGAAAGTCTTGTCACGATGCTCGATATCCGCGAGCACGGCTATTCGAATAGATTGATTCATTCACACTGCAGTGGATGTACACTTTACTCGTACTCCGCGATCGCCCAACAAATGAGCCTACGTCCCAACACATGAGACGGTCACGGCAAAGCCTTTCGATAACCTCACTTTGGCGCACTCCGCTCCATGAACTTAAGCCCTCATGCACTCTAGCCGTCATTTTCTAGCAGTGAGAGGAGTTAAGCGCACCCGGGTAAGGGGACACTTCCTCAATCTTTAAGTTCAATTAATAGCGATTTAATTCCACCATCCACAACATGGGCCGCAGCCTCATCCTCATCCCATAAACCACATCATAAAGAACCATCTATGCAAGGATACTGCCTCCGCTCGGCTATCTAGTCAGCTAGGTCTATACCCATTCGAGAAATACGGTTGTACTTGCTCGTTTCCCGGCTATCTCATGTCTCGGTCCTTAATTGACCGGGGTCGGCACTTGCCTTTTCCGGAATCCACCCAAATCATCCGCGCCCGCCTAAAACCTTTGTATAGCATTTTCAATTTTCATCAGACTTAGTTCATCATTCTCATGGCCATGTGGCGCTCATGTCTCCACAGGCCGCATTTCAACTACCTTCTCTAAGGTAGTTGCCCAAGCACAAAGCTTCTTTGTAAAATCATGAGAATGCAGGGATCTAGTATAAGCAGGGCTAAGCATTTTTACCGAAGTTAGCCTCCGGTCATATCACATCGAAGGTTACAAAGAATAATTCTAAAGGTAATCAATATCAAAGCAGGGCAAACCAAGCATAGGTACTCATTTGTGTATAGCATGCAATTTGTAATTGAAATCAACATCATTTCGCAACGTAGGATCAATATGTTCAAAGAGTGTGATGACTTGCCTTGCTCGCACGCTTGTGGAGTGGTGTCTTCAACGGGGTCGATGCCGGTCTCTTCAGGTGCTACCCGTACATGCTAAAAATCAATCGATTCCGATTAGAATCCCATCTAACACCAAAAGGTCGAAAAGATCCGAAAAAGTCTCAAAAACGATTCCCAGCGCTAAGCCCAAATTCCTACTTAAGTTTGTACTACGATTGCCCCGGAAAACTCCAAGTTTAGACATCGGGTCGACGACTTAAGGTTTTCGCAAAACGACGATCGCGATTTGTTCGAGAAAACGGATTTGAAAATATCCACGGAGGAATTGATGCTAGAGGTTTTGAAGGTCCGAGCACAAAAGAGAAACATATTTAAATGGCGAGAAAGATCTAAACGAAATTCGGATTTAAAAACGACGCAAAACGAAATTTCGGAAAAAGCCCGGTTATGATTTTCAAATTTTCGCACCGAGAAAACATGCCAGAGAATAATTTAATTTTTCCCAAAATTTTACTCAAACCTTACCAAAATATTTTTCCTAATTTCCTAAAATTTTTCCAAAATTTTCCTATTTTATTTTATTTTATTTTTTTCCTTTTTCCAGCGCCACTGTTCATTGCACGCTAGGTGCTCGACCGTGGCGCACCAAAACAGAGGTGGCGGTGGGGCTAGCGCGCAAAGAAACCAAGGGCGGCGGTGGGGATTACCGGCGACAGCGGACCTCGGGGAGGTGCGGTGGGGCACGGGGGACCTCGGCGCACGGCGGCGACGGCGCTTTTGGGCTCGGGAAGGGAGAAGAGAGGGCGGCGGCGGTGCGGCAAAGGGACGGGGTCGCCGGCCCTTTTATAGGCACGGCCGGGAGGGGGCAATGGAGGGAAGGGGGCGGCGCGAGCTTGGCTCGGTGGTTGACATGCGGCGCGCGGAGGCCGGGCCAGCGCGGCGCTTGCGACGTGGCGGAAAAGGCGCGCGCGCGGGCGCGGGCCGCGTGCGGCGTCGTGCGCGTGGCGCGGGAGGGCGGGGCAGCGGGTCCGGCGGCGCGCGGCGCGCGAGGCGCGAGCGAGCGCGCGCGGCGCGAGGCGCGGCGGCTCCGGCGGCGCGCGCGCGCGCGCGCGCGGCGCGCGCGCGGGGTAGGGGCGGCGCGCGCGTGGTGCGAGGCGGGGCCGGGCACGGTACGGCGTCGAACACATGGCGCAATATGAACAGTGCTATTTTCTATTTTCCCGATTTTTGATTTTTAATTCCTATTTCAATTTTTCTCCCTCTAAAAATTCCAAATTAAATTCCCATATCCCAAAAATAATTTTTAATATTATATTTTCAACTTTTTCTCCACTTTTATTTTCCCACATTTATTTTTCATATTTATTTATTTAAATTCCTTTTTCCTAATTTTCATACTTTACCTATTTATTTTCCAAAATTTCCCGATTTCGAGTACGACTCCCAAATAGTTTATTATTTATTTTGTGTCCTAATTTATATTCCCCCAACCACAATTACTATTCTATTTCTCCCAATTCTTATTTTCATAAATCCGCACTTCATTCTCCGATTTCTTTTAAAAATCCCTAATACGGACTTTCGCAATTTTTCTTTCTGACAACTCCAAATCATCCAAAAACACCGAAGGGAATTGATCACAACTAGACTTATGCAACTGAGCTGGCAAATAAGAAGCAACAAACCCGAGGAAGAAGCAACAAGCGAAGGTTTTTGAAAGTTCCGATTTTTATGTTTCCGATTTCAGTTTCTTCGATTTTCAGGATGTTACAAGAACACATCATATACCGATTCGGCGTCCCTCAAACTATAACTACGGATCAGGAATCTATTTTTATCTCAGATGAGTTTGTTCAGTTTGCCGACAGCATGAGGATCAAGTTACTCTATTCTTCACCATATTATGCTCAGGCCAATGGGCAAGCAGAGGCCTCAAACAAGAGTTTAATTAAGCCGATAAAAAAGATCGCCGAGTACCCGAAGCAATGGCACACCGATTAGCGAGAATCATTATGGGCCTATCGGATGGCTTGCCACGGATCAATCCATGTACCTCCATATAAACTGGTCTACAGACATGAAGCAGTTCTGCCATGGGAAAATATCATCGGCTCAAGAAGGATTCAACTACAAGACCAGCTGACAGCCGATGACTATTATAACTTGATGGTGGATGAATCAGAAGACCTGGTTTTGTCAAGAATGCGTGCCTTGGAAAAAGTGACCAGGAACAAAGAGCGAGTAGCCCGTCATTATAACAAGAAAGTTGTGCCTAAGTCTTTTGAAGAGGGCGAGCTCGTTTGGAAATTAATATTGCCGATCGGATCAAGGGACAACAAATTCGACAAGTGGTTGCCTAACTGGGAAGGGCCATTCAAGATCCACAGATGCGTCTCTAAAGGAGCCTACATGCTGAAAGGATTGGATGGAGAAGTGTTCGGAAGGGCTCTCAATGACAAGTATTTGAAAAAAATATTACCCCAGTGTTTGGATCAACTCATGATTCGGCTAAGGTTTTGCCGATTCATGTTAGCTGATGCGTTGAGAGGAATACACATCGCCTTTAGATCGTTTTTATGCTAAGTTTTTCCCCTAAATTTTCTACATCGGCTCAGCCTGGCCGACAGCGGCACGATATTCGGTTTGATAATTTTATTAATGCTGAGGACATCATCAACAAAATTAAGGGGGCATACATATATACTATCAGAAATCAGACTTAGCAAAATTTTGAAGGTTTTGAAGCATTCAAGACATAATCGGCAAGTACGCATATGATTGACCATAAATAATATCGGCAAGCCAATTACAAAAGAGCGGCAAGTTTAAATTACAGAAGCCTAGTTAGCTATTACATTTGGTTCAATGGGAGAGGAAGTCGGTGATGGCCAATATTGCCTTACGACGAACTTCGTCTATTTCTTCGATGGCCTTGGCATCGACTGCATCACTCCCTGGACCGGCTTCACTGCTTTGGCCAAGTCGGATAGATATAACACGGCCGCCTTGATCTTTGCTCGTTGGTCTTCAATCTCTTTCGGCAAGCCGGCCACACGCTGTTCTTTTGCCAGGATGTCGGCTTCAACCTTAGCAAGTTTAGCTGCCAGTTCTTCCCGACGCTTGCGAAGCCGATCAAGCTCGGCGATAGGCTCGGTCTTCAGGACATCAAATTTTGCCTTCTCCACATTGATTTCTTGTTGGCCTGGTTTGATGGTGGCCCCCAGTGCTTCGTTTTGCTGGCAATCGGCTATTCGTTGCTTGGCCCGCTTGTATTTGTGCCGATGCACCTCCAAAAAAGTGGCTGGAGCAATGGTGTCGACCAGCTGATCTGTCAGCCGAGCTTGGATTTCCTCGAACCGATTCCGGATAGAACCGCAATCGGCCACCAGGGTATCCAGGGAGCTCTCCAGCCGCCTAGCAATATCTGCCAACGTGGTCCTCAGGTCTTCATCAAGCAACACCATGGCTTTACCAGCATCTTCATTCGGATCCATGAATTCTGACAAGTCAAAGTCCAGAAGATCGGTTATGGTCTGCAAGACAGGAGAAAGTTAGAAGATCGACAAAACTAGTAAGCCGATTTATGAAGTTGGACAGAACTTACTTGGACAACCGGGACCGAGGTAGCCTCGTCTTCGGCATCACCACCACCTGCAGCTGATGGCATGTGTTTGCTCGATACGTGGGGGGCAGGTGTTGGAGCGCGAGCAGGCTAAAAAAAGGATACAAGTTCAGAAATTGGCTGATTGGAAAAGGAACTGCGATATTAGATCTTACCGAAGGAGGAGGGGCCCTCTTTTGCCTATTGACCAGCTTCTTTCTCTGTAATTGCGAAGGCTTAGCAAGAAAGGAATGAATGAGGACATTAAAAGATTAAGCAGTGAGAGTAGCCTACCGACATCAGACAGACGGAGCGCTTCGGGGGACTTGAAGTTTTTTGAACTGATTGCTTATCAGCCAATGGCATCCGAGCGTACTTGTCCAAAGAGCTTGATTCGGCTGCGGCATCATCTACGGCTTTTTCCATCTCCTCGCCCTTGACCTCTTTGTCCAGGAAAGCGTCTACGTCTGGATCGACTGGAGACAAGTGATCGGCTGGAGTCAGTTTCGGCTTCTTCGAAGCCTGCTTCTTTTTCTCTTCAGACGGGGTAGCAGCAACCAACAGCTTCGTCCTTTTCTGCCGATGCAATGGCTCACGAGTTTGGCCATGAAGAAGTGTTGTTACCTTCGACGCGTGAAAGCCGATGATTGATGGGGCTAGCCCACAGCCGCCGGAAAGCACGCCAGAAGCATAGAGAAATGCTACTCCTGTGTTGCTTGTGTGTGGAGGAGAGGCATCGGTTGTCTGCAAAAGGATGAGGCATGGTTAGTCAAATATACAAGTAATAGCCGATGAGAAAATGGACTAAAGAGAGAAGACGCTTACCGATGGGATCATCTCGGGATCGACGATTGTCAAATACATCAAAGCCGATTGATGAAACAAGTGCAGCTTCCACTCATTCCACCATCGGCTGAAGACAGTTGTCCTCGTCACCGCCAAGTCAATATTTTCGATCTTTGCTCGAGGGGACCGGGGATGTTGAGCACGATGCATCATGATGTCTCCTTCGATTTTGCCTCTGGCCTGGATCTTGTCTGAATAGTAAAGGCCGATCGACAGTTGGCCCATGCCAAGTTGTCTCGCAGCCATCATCGGATGATAAAATTTGTATGACTTCTGGATGTTGCGCCCTTGGTGGATGCCAACGGGGAGGATGCAATGTGTTATGGCCGATACATAAATCTCCCTCGGCTTTTCATATTCTTCAGAGTTGAGCTCGTCTAGCCGAAGATCGTCTGGGAGTTCGAATTTGTCAAAATTTTCGTAGGCAAACCATATCCTCGAGCGTCTTGGGAAGCCGCTTTACAGATTGCCGAACCAATTCTTGAAATGATCGGCTGTCAGCTTGGATCTAGGATAAGTTGCCGCTGCTTCCCCAAACGACACACATCGACGGGTGGTCACCTCTTCATCATCTTCGAACCGTGGCTCGATCAGGGGGAAATCGGCTTCTAGTGGAGCTGGCTTTTCTGTGACCTTATAGGTGTGAAGGTTTAACCATAATTGCAAGAGCCACCAGGGCCCTCCTGTATTGATAGCCTTCTTGGAAGCTAGCCTAGCCGATGCGTTGCCCAACATCTGGTACAAATAGCCGAGCAGGTATTTTCCTAAGGGGATTTGCTTCTTGCTCACCAAGGCTTCGGCTACGTGCTGCCAGTTGCTAGTCAGCCCGCAGCTTGATTCGCAGAATATGAATTTTTCCAACCACATCAGGAGGAAAGCTGCATGTTCTCTCTCAGAGATCGGACCATCTCTCATGTTCATCGATATAAAGCCGCTCCGGCCTCCTATGCTCTTGGTCTTGAAATTATGAGTGCATTTGATGTTGAGGCTGGATGGGTCGACTGTGGAGGTTATATCCAGCCCAGTAATCATTACCACATCCAAGAGAGTTGGCGTCATCGGCCTTGTCTAAATAAAAACGCTTTCAGCGTATCCGACCAGAAGTAAGTTGCAGCCAATAGGAGGGGCTCATCCTTGGGCATGTCGGCTATTGTCAAAGCTAGGCACTGGCTTATACCTAGCTCGGTCCAATGGGTTTGCTTCCTAGCCGACATCCTTAGGTACCAAGCCGACCAGGATTTGTTCGTTGACGGCCAAGACTTGAAGGCGCCAGACCAATAGGCCAGATCACGGGAGGAAAACCTAAAGAGGATCCGGTCTGTTTCGGCATTAATGAACTCACTGGGGTCTAAGTTGCCGATTGGCCCTAATAAGAACTGATTTGGACTAAGAAGGTCTGAGATGGCGATTTGGTGAGCGAGGTTCTACAAATTAAAGGATAGAAGAGCAAGATTACAGAAGGTAAAATCCCAAATCACAAGGAATAAGGGGCTACAACCGATGGAACTTACCTCAGGGTACTCTGCCTGAGCCGCGTCGGAGCGAGTACTTGAAGACGCCATCAATGGAGGGGATCGCCGCCGCGGAGGGGTTCGCCGGTGAAGTCGCGCTTCGGTTCCGACGGGGTCGCCGAGGAGGCAGAAAGGTTTTTTTGGCTAGGGCTTGAGGATGCAAAAGTGACAGCATGGCTTGGTTCGGTGCAAGGCGGGTATTATTTAAAGAATTTTTGTGGCAGCCGAAACAGACTGGAGCGGAACTTACGTGGGAATTCAAAATAGCGTCAAATCCGCGATACTATCATATCACGGACTTGGGGGCATGTGTTAACGACTAAATTTGGTAACTAAATCCCTGAGTTCAGAGCCAAGATTGAAGCGAAATCAGATCAGGAACGCAATCTGCGAAGAAACAGAGGCCGCGTCGGCTAAGGCCGAATCGGCTGGGAGACTAGTCGGCTAAGATCGAATCGGACAAGGATAGCCGATAGCTGATTCCAATTAGGAGATGAAAGTGGAGCCGGTCCCAAGAAGAAAGTTTGAAGATAGATATTGGATTCGGTTCCCAAATGTTCGTTAAAGATATCGCCATCTATGGATAAGGTCCTGTAACAACAATTATATCCGTAAATTAGGAAGTTGTATAGATATTCCTTTTGTAATATGGCATGGGACTGCGTCCTGAGATATTGTCGTACTATAAATAGTAGATAAGATAGAAACTGTGTCCTACATGGATATCGTTATGCCTGGGTATAATACGACCCGAGGGCTTTTGTAAAACAACCAACACACAATCAATCAACTTCGGCGCATCGCCACCCTTTTATTTTCGACAAGTTCTTGCTCTTGCTCGGGATGGATCGGCTTCGATCTCCGAATAAGGTAATTCCTTGTTATCAGTGGTTTGTATCGTCGAGATTAGTGCTTCCATCATCATGATACTCTACTCTCGATGTTATAAACTACGCAATCTATCATACGTGGCCTATAATTTAGAGCAATACCTAGATCTATCCCGCAATCGGCTGGTTTCTCTCTGAAGACAACAACCGATGAGGCTAGATTCAGGGGTTGAACTAGATTATATGTCATGTCTATAGTCTCCAGGGGTTCTCATTAACTTATACAGATCTGTTATTTCTTTTTATACTTGATGCTGCATCTAATCGACCTGTTAAGTCGCTTTTAGAACAATCAAGACCTGTTTGGTTTAAAGTTTATCATTAGAGACAACGGTGGAGTTTCAGCCAGCCTTGTCTATTTTAGTTATCTCTTAGTTTTAGTTGCTACTAGATATATTAAAACCACATTTTATATTAAGATCTCAATCTATTTAAATGCGCTAAACCAGTATCAATCTATCAAGTTACGTTGACAGCCGATTGATCTAGGTTTAGTGCATTTAGATTAGATTAATATCTTTTTATAAAATGTATCGGAGTATTAGCCAATTCACATTAGACCTGTAGTATCGGCTAGGTTATCAATGCAGATAATTATTATCCTAATGTACCTTTAGCCTAAGTGATTTATACTGTCTCGGTATACTACCGATCTATCCCAATCACTTAGTATAAATTTTCTTTGGAATAACAATTATATATTTATTGATGTCTTCAGCCGATCCGGTAGGATCTAATTTTAACTTAATGCCTATTGCTTGTTTCTTGTTGGTTACAGGATCAAACCAACTAGCACGCCCTAAATTCACCAAAGGCAACCAATTTGGACCTGCACTAGAGTAAAGCAAACCTCCCAGTCCAGTGCGTGGGAATCGAATTTCTCATCAACAGTAAGATCGGCTGAAACCCCAATACTATCTCTAATAGTAGTCATTGAGCCGAGTAGTTATGTATGATTCTAAGAGCGACTTAATAGATCGAACTTAAACGATGCAACATTAAGTACAAAAAAACATGAGATCTAAATAAACCAATGAAAACCTTTCAAGATGGTAGATATACTATATAATCTAAATTAACACCGAGATCTAACCCTATCGACTATCACCCGCCAAATGATGCTAGCCAATCAGGGTTAGATCATGGCATCGATCTAGATTTTATAGCATATATGATAACTTAAGCAGATTACGACAATAAGATTAGAGTATCACAATGATGGAAGCACTAATCCTGAGAGCGCAAGCCGCTTGTAACAAGGATTTATCTTACGTTGGATTGGGAACCCGATGCAGCCCAATGCAAAGCAAGAACTTGTTGAGATTGCAATTAAAGGAAAAAGGTGGTGATGCGCTGAGATTGTATTGATTGATTCGTCTTTTTAATGTACACACCCTCGGGTCGTATTTATACCCGGTTACAACGAAGTCCTTGTAGGACACGATTCTTATCCTAACTACTATTTAAAATACGACAATATCTGGGACAAGGTCCCCTGCCGTGATACACAAGGACACTATACAAAATATCCTAATTTACAGATATAATTGCCTTTTCAGGACCTTATCCGTAGATGGCAATATCTTTGAAGCACTTGAAAACAAAATCCAATGATGATCTTCATGCTTTCTATCAGAATTGGTCTCTTCTTTTTATCCCAATCAGAATCGGCTATACCAGCTGCCCTGTCCGATTCGCACTTAGCCGACTGATTCCTCAGCCGATTCGGACTCAGCTGACGCGTAGTCTGTTTTCGATAACTGCATGCTCCTTCAGCTCCGCTTCAATTGCTCCTTCCAACTCAGGAATTTGCTTACCAAATTTGGTCGTTAACACATGCCTCCCAAGTCTGCGATATTGATAATGTTGCGGATTTTGTGCGATCCTATCCTCGGAGAAAACCTAGGGCGTTTCTGTTTCGGCCGTTACAACACCTCTTTAAATAACGCCCCACAAGCACCGAAACAACTCACACTGTCACTTGCGTTTCAATCATCCTTTAGCCAAGAGACATCCAAACACCTCTGGCAACCTCCTCGGCGTTCCCGAAGCAATCTGCGGTGATCCCCTTCTTTCGGCGGCAAGATCTGCATCAATGGCGTCCTCCGCTGCCTCTGTTGGCACTCCGACAGCCTACTTCGCTGAGGTAAATCCCATCGGCTAGATCCCTTTCTTTTTCGCCTATAGCTGTAGATATTGGTTCTTGGCCTCTGAAATGCATTTCCATTCCCCTTTTTTATTGTAGCATCTCGCTCATCAAATTGTTGTGCCTAGCCTACTCAACAATGATAGATACTTCCTAGGGCCTATCGGCAACACGGATCCCACAAATATAATCAATGTCGAGACAAATAGGATGCCATATAGGATTTACATCCCTAGTTTAACACCTTGGAATGGCACCTTCAAATCTTGGCCCTCAACAGACAAATCCTGGCCTGCTTGGTACAAAAGGATGGAAGCCAGCCAGCATGGCCATTGGGAAGAAGTGGGCATAGCCCAGTGCTTGGCACTCACAATAGCCGACCAGCCCAAAGATGAATCACTCCTGTCGGCTGCAACATATTTCTGGAATAACACTTTTAATGCTTTCCTCTTCCAACAAGGACCTATGACCCCCCACTCTAGCCGATTTATTCATGATAACCAGTCTAGATGTATTATGATCGGCTAATCCCAACCAGTTTGATAGCAAGTGCCAATTCTCTTTCTAGACCAAGTTTATTGGGGGTTGGAATGAGTTTATCAACATGAACATGGGCACTGGATCTGTCAGCCCTAGAGAGCACACTGCTTTTCTGATGATGTAGCTAGAAAAAATTGTCTTTTGCGGATCCAGCTGCGGCCCCACAGCCAACTTGCAAGTTATAGTCGAAGCCCTAGTATCAAAAGCTCAGATCCCCTTGGGAAAGTTTCTTCTAGGCTATCTATACCAAACCCTCAGCCAGGCATCGGCTAAGATTGCAACCGATTCGATATAGGAACATGGGTCCCTGGTGGTTTCTGCAACTATGGCTGGTGCTTCTTACTCAGAAAATCTCTGGCAAACCCAATCTGGTCAATGTTGAATTTCCACTGGTAGAGCCGATTGAGGATGATGAAGGAGAGGAAGTGACTACACGTAGGTGTATGTCCTTTGGAGAGGTTGTTGTTGTTCACTCTGGGTCCAAGTTATCAAGTGAACTCTTAGCCGATTGGTTCACCCTATTTTATGATGGATTTGCCAAGAACAATCGGACATGGTTATTTTATGCAGATTGCCCAGAGTTTCAGTCCCCGTTGACCTAAACTTTGATGAGCTCAACTCAGAACAATATCCAAAGTCAAGAGAGATCTTCACCACAGCCATCACCCCCTGCATTCTTCCAATCGGCATTCACCAAGGCCGAAATATTATCAAGTCTTATGAATTCTACTATCCAACATCAGCTGCCAGACAACTTGGGCTTGGACAACTGCCGATTAGATTCTACTTCTCAGACAAAATCCAAACAAGGGGTGGGATCACCTCCAGACTTAAGATGGATCGGCTGATGAACATAGAGGGCCCCCTGTTAACGACCAAATTTGGTAAGCCAGATCCCCAGGTTTGAAGTTACAATCGGAGAGGGGTTGGAGTCTGTGATTCCAAGGAACAGAGTCCGCGTCGGCTGAGTTTGAATCGGTTGAGGGGTCAATCGGCTGAGATCAAGTCGGATAAGGATATTCGGCATAGCCGATTCCGATTGGGATAAATAGACGAGACCAATCCCGTTAGGAAAGCAAGGAGATCATCAGTGGATTCTGTTTCCAAGTGCTTAAGAGATATTGCCATCTGCGGATAAAGTCCTGAAAAGACGATTGTATCTTTAATTTAGGACATTTTGTATAGATAATGTCGGTTTGTTTTAGGAATATATATAATTCAATATGTAATAAGGATAGGAATCGTGTCTGTTATAGACTTATCATGTATCTGGGTATAAATATGACCCAAGACACTGTAAATAATAAGGTAGTACACAATCAATACAATCTTGACGCATCGCCACCCTTTTCCTTTAATAGTTTCGATGAGTTCTTGCTTCTAGTTGGGCTGCATCGTTTGATATCCAGCGAAAAGGTAATTCTTGTCACGGCGACTTGCGTTATCGAGGTTAGTGCTTCCATCATCATGATACTCTAATCCTATCTTCGTAATCTGCATAGTTATCATATATGTTGTATAATTTGGATCGACATTGTGGTCCAAACCCTAATCGACTAGCATTAATTGTTAGATGATAGTCGGTAGGTTTAGATTATATTGTTAATTTGGATTATATAGTATTTCTGCCATCTTGAAAGGTTTTCATTGGTTTGTTTAGATCTCATGTTTCTTTTTGTACTTAATGCTGCATCGTTTAAGTTCGATCTATTAAGTCGCTCTTAGAACCATACAAATCTATTCGGCTCAATGACTACTATTAGAGATAGTATCGGGGTTTCAGCTGATCTTACCTGTTTTAGCCATCTTACATGATTTATTTCCATTAGATGTGTTAAAGTTGTCCTTTATATTAAGATCTTAATCCAGTTAAATGTATTGAGCTTGATATCAATCTGTTAAGTTATCTTAACAGCCGATTGATTCTTGTTTAGTGTATTCAGCTCAGATTAATATCTTAGTATAAAGTTGTATCGGAGTATTAGCCGATTCACATTAGATCTACGACATCGGCTAGGCTATAAATGTATATAATCTTTATCCTAATGTGCTTTTAGACATAAGTGATTTATACTGTCTCGATATGCTACCGATCTATCCCAATCACTTAGTCTAAATACACTTTGGGATAGCGATTATATATTATGAATATCTATAGCCGATCGAGTAGGATCTAATTATAACTTAATTGCCTATTCTTGTTTCTTGTTGGTTGCAGGATCAAACCAACTAGCACCAGCCGATGATCTGCCTTTTTTAGATCCAAGCCTGGAAGAGGCCCTCAATCAAGAGGTCATGGAGGAAGAAATTTATCAAGCCATTGAGGAAGCTGCACCTGAATCCAACCACTCAAGCAAGTATGCACAAACGCCGTCGACTCATGATCAAGCTCAACAAACACTTCCTCCCCAACGTCCTGCTTGCCCTCAACCAGTACACATCTTTCCTTTCTTGAAGTCTTGACAATTTAGATTTCCTTGAAGTCTCTTTGTTCTTAACCAAAACACTTTTATTTGTAGTTCAAAAGATTGGCAAATCGGCCTCCACGCCAGCCTCACCAGTAACTTCCAAATTCACCTCTCTTTCTTTACTGTTACTTAGCCGCTCTAATCTAATATTTGTCCTTTTTGTGTAGCCTCCTCGGTCTCCGTCGGCTGCCCCCCATATATCAAGTGAACACACTTCATCGGCTAGGGGTAGCCACTACATCGAAGAAAAAGAGCAAGCAACAGCTCCCAAAGTAAGAAATTCTTTCCAAAAATTGGCTACTTAAACCTTTTCATGATTTAATTCTCTTGAACTGTATCTTGCAGGCTTTAGCCAATATGTTTTCTTTTGACATAAGGGAATATGTTGGTGAAGATGAAGACATCACCAGTCAAGCTCAAGCTCCAATAGCCGACAATCTTAAAGTAAATCTTGCAGACATCGTTCGTCGGCTAGACAACTCCGTGGATTACTTGGTCATCGATTGCGGCTCAATCAAGGCCAGGTTCGAAGAAATAGCAAGCCAACTTCCTGATGATATTGCCGACGTGGTTTCTCAAGTTGCCTATCTTGACTTGCATCAGCATAAGCTTGAGAGGGCTAGGCAAAGGATGGCCGATTGGAAGGCGAAGGCCAGCCTTGACGCAATGATCAAGAGCAATCGGCTGCGTGTCCTTGCCGAAAAGGCCAAATTAGACGAACTGGTTGTCGGGCCATCGGCTACCCAACTCAAAATTGATCGGCTAAAGCAACGAAAGGCTGAACTCACCGTCGAGATGGAGAAGTGTGATACTGAGCTAGCGGTCGAAGAACAGAAGCTAGCCGATCTCCCAAAGGCCACTGAAGAACAAAGAGCTAAGTTAGCATCTTCGATAAAGTACTTGGGAGATCTGAGCAAGTCATCGAAGCCGATTCCAGGAACCGATGCAGCCGACACCGAGACAATCGACAAGATCGAGCAAATCCGGCAACGAGCAATATTAGTCATCAACAACTTCATCGGCAACTGAGCCGACTTTTGTAATAGGCCTATCTTCTGTGTCTTTGAAAAACACTTTGTAATATTTTCCTTTTGTAATCGGCAAACTTCTGTAACATCTGCCGATTTCTGAAATCTCCATTGTCTTGAAAACTTTCAAAGTGCTCACAAATTTTGAAGTCCTCTTGATTCTGACTTTGTGTATGTATATGCCCCCCTAAATTTTTCAATGTCAGCCGATCATTGACAAAATTACGTCTCGAGGACAACACACGAAATCGACCAACATGTATACGTTGAATCATATCCGATCTTGTTAAGAATAAAATGACTAAGGGCGATATAACTTATATCGACCATCACACATCGGAAGCGCACAACCGATTATGATAATAATAAAATGACTAAGGGCAATATGAGTCATATCGGCCATCTAAAGGCGATGTAAACACATCGGCTACCATGTATCGGCTTAATACAACCGAATCATGAGTTGATTCATATACTGGGATAATACTTCTTCAAATACTTTCCGTTTAAATCCCTTCCAAACACCTCTCCATCTAATCCTTCTAGCATGTAAGCTCCCTTCGAAACGCATTTGTGTATCTTAAAGGGCCCTTCCCAATTAGGTGACCACTTGCCGAATTTATTATCCCTTGTACCAATCGGCAATATTAATTTCCAGACTAACTCACCTTCTTCAAAAGATTTAGGTACAACTTTCTTGTTATAATGACGGGCCACTCATTCTTTGTCCCTAGTCAACTTCTCCAAAGCACGCATCCTTGATAAGACCAAATCCTCCGATTCATCCACCATTAAATTATGATAATCATCGGCTATCAACTTATCTTGCAATTGAATCCTCCTTGAGCCGATGACATTTTTCCATGGTAGTACAACTTCATGCCCATATACCAATTTATAAGGAGGCACTTGGATTGATCCATGACAGGCCATCCAATAGGACCACAATGATTCGGCTAATCGGCTGTGTCATTACTTTGGATATTCAGATATCTTTCTCTTTATCAACTTGATTGAACTTTTGTTGGATGCTTCTGCCTGTCCATTAGCCTGCACATAATATGGTGAAGAATTTAAAAGCTTGATTCCCATACCTTCTGCAAACTGGACAAACTCATCTGAGACAAAGATAGATCCCTGATCGGTTGTGATGGTTTGAGAGACACCAAATCTGTAAATGATGTGTTCTTTGACAAACTCGATTGCATCCCCAAAATCAACTTTATTCAAAGGAATTGCTTCCACCCACTTTGTGAAATAATCGGTTGCCACCAATATGAACTTATGTCCTTTACTTGATGGTGGATTGATCTGGCCGATCATGTCGATTCCCCATTCTCTGAACGACCAAGACTTGATAAATGGGTTCATAGCCGATGCTGGTGCTCTTTGGATGGCTTCGAATTTTTGACAGTCTTGACAACCCTTATAAAACTTGAAGCAATCCTCCAGCATTGTCGGCCAAAAATATACAGCTCCTCCGAAGTAACCATTTCATTTTATGAGCCGATTGATGAGTGCCACAGATACCCTCATGTACTTCACCCATGAGAACTTTGGCTTGATCAGCACTTAAACATTTGAGCAGCACGCCATCCATCATCCGATAGTATAGATCATCGTCGAGCAAAACATATCTCAAAGCCTTATAGCACAATTTCCTTGAAGCCGACTGGGAAGGATTTTGCAAATAGTTGTGAACATCATACCTCCAATCGTCGGTTGTGACTGTTGCAATTTCCACCTCAATATCCCTTGTCATCGGCTTGTAGCCTGATGTACCTTGAGCCAAATCATTTGCTTCTGCATTCTGCTCTCTAGGGATATGTTTTAAAGTAACTAGCCAAAAATTATCAAACAACTCTCGGTATTTATGATAATAGATCATCGACATATCATTTTTGCATTCGTATTCTCCTGATAATTGGCTGATGACAAACAGTGAATCGCCCATAATTTCTACAGCATCGGCTTCAACTTATTTTAAAAGCTGCAAACCTTTTAGGACCGCCTCATACTCAGCTTGATTGTTTGTAGCATAAGGCGCAATTGAAAAGGCAAATTCGAAACTTGCCCCCGGGTGATATGATTACTAAGCCGATGCCGCATCCATTTGTGCAAACTGATCCATTGAGAGTCAGTGTACAGGGCATAATGTCGACTGAGCTGATTGAGTCATCTCTGTGCTCAACAATGAAATTGGCTATAACCTGCCCTTTAACTGCTTTAGGTGCTTGGTATCTCAAGTCAAACTCCGTTAATGCAAAAATCCACTTCCCAACTCTTCCTTTTAAGACTAGAGACGATAGCATATGTTTGACTACGTTGGCTTTGCAAACTATCATGCACTCGTTGGATAATAAATAATGTCTCAACTTCGTGCAAGAAAAATATAGGCACAAGCACAACTTTTCTACTGGAGAGTACCTTGCTTCTACATCCAAAAGCCTTCTGCTGAGATAAAATATTGTTTTTCCTTGCCTTCAAACTCCTGGATCAAAACTGAGCCGATAGACTTCTCGTCGGCTGATAAGTATAACTTGATAGGCACTCCCTTTTGTGGAGGGATCAAAACTAGAGGGGAGCTTAAATAATCCTTGATGTTATCCAAAGCTTTCTGTTGCTCTGCCCCCCAAGTAAATTCTTAATCGACTTTCAACCTTAATAAAGGTGTAAAGGGCTCAATCTTCTCGGATAAATTGGTAATAGAACGCCTAATGAAATTCACCTTGACGAAATCAAAGATTGCAGCTGTTTATTGTCCAATGGAAGTTGAATACTCCTGATTGCATTGATACTTCTTTGTGTCACCTCAATCCCCCTTTCATGAACAAGAAAACCTAGGAATTGCCCAGCCGATACTCCAAAGGCGCACTTAGTGGGATTCATCTTCAGACCATATTTTCTAGTTCTCTCCAAAACTTTCCTTAAATCAGTTATATGGTCTTCAACTTCCTTGTATTTGACTACCACATCATCAATATAAATTTCGACCGAGAAGTTGATTAAGTCATGAAAAATGTAGTTCATGGCCCTCTGCTAAGTAGCTCCAGCATTCTTCAGTCCAAAAGTCATGACAACCTATTCATATAAGCCGATTGCACCTGGACACCTGAAAGCAGTCTTATGGATGTCTTTCTCAGCCATGAAAATCTGATTGTATCCAGCATTGCCATCAATAAAACTTATGATTTTGTGCCCTGAGACTACATCAACAAACAAATCGGCTATTGGCACAGGGTACTCATCCTTAGGGGTAGCCTTATTTAAGTATCGAAAGTCGATGCATACCCTAACTTTGCCATTTTTCTTGATCACTGGAACTATGTTAGAAATCCACCCAGCGTATCGGCATGGCTGAATAAAACCAGCATCATATAGCCGAGTAATTTCGGCCTTAATTGCGTCATACATATCGGCTTTGAATCTCCTTGGGGACTGCTTGTATTGCCGATATCCTGGTTTAATAGGGAGTCAATGTTCAACAATCGATCGGCTAAGACCTGGCATCTCAAAATACTCCCAAGCAAAACAATCTTTATACTCCTTCAATAAATCAATAAGCTTGGTTCTAAAATGAGAAGACAAATTTTTACTAATATATGTCGGCCTAGGTCAATCTCCTGGACCTATATCAACCTCTTCAAGCTCGTCGGCCTAAATAAAACCTTGCCCAAGTTTGCCATCCAGATCATCCATGGTGTTCTTGGTGTAGACGCTCAAGCCCTCCACGACGCCTTCAAAGTAATAATTGAGGCTCCTCATCTTCAATCGGCTGTATAGTAGAATCAGACACCTTTAGAAAATCGGCCTCCCAAACTTTGCCAGATAAGCAATCAATGTCGTCGATCTCCTAGAGGGTTAAATCGGCATTGACAACGTTCACTGACCTATCGGCTGGCACGATTTCGATCTTGTCGCCTTGCCACTGGATTAAGCTTTGGTGCATCGTCGAAGGGATGCAATAATTGGCGTAGATCCAATCCCTTCCGAGCAGCAGGTTGTACGACCCCTTTCCATCGATGACAAAAAAAGTAGTGGGCACTGTTTTACAGTCGACAGTTAATTCCATATTAAGGACCCCTTTGGCCTCCGATGGGTTCCCGTCAAAATCCTTAAGAACCATATTTGTTTTGATAAGATCGTCGAATCTCTTGCTCAGCTTCCTGAAAGTAGCGTAGGGCATCAAGTTGATGACGGCTCCCCCATCCACTAGCATCTTTGACATCGGCTTGCCATTAACAAATCCTTTAACATAAAGAGGCTTGAGGTGCCGATGTTCAGTCCCCTCTGGTTTTTCAAAGATAGCCTGTTCTGGGGACAACACCAGTTTGGCCAGGGATTCCTCTACCTCGTCCGCATCAGATTGGGCAGCCTCAAATTCGGCTGGCAGCATGAAAAACATATTTACCAATGCGAAGCCACTTTGCTTTTCCTTTAGTACTGTTTTGCCTTATTGGTGGGCAACCTTCTTCTTTACTCGCCACTGTTTTCTTGGGCGCTCTTGTTCCTTCTTCTTTTTTAGCCGATAGTCGATTTCAGCTTGGACCTCTTTCAGCCGACCTTCGCTCTTTAGCCGCTGCACCTTCCACTTCTAGGTCTTTGTAAAAGTATCAGAGGGACACCATTGCGGGTTCACAACCTGTTCTTCATCATCCTCGAAGTCCTCCTAAAGGAAATCTTCATGGATAGGGTCCAACCTTTGATAAAACAGGCAGTTTCCTTTGATTGAGCCAAACCACCCTGGGTGTAAATCGACTGGAGCTCTCAGTTGGTTCATCCTCATAGCTGCTGCACGTCGGGCAGTCTTGGAGTGATGGCAGTCTCATCCCCTGATCCCAGCAAAACCTAAAGAAAACGCATCTCCAATGGGGATCGAAGCCATCACGTTGCCGATGGTAAGCATCTCCCTGTCGATCATATCTTCTTGGATGTACTTTGTGAACTCTGCCCATTTCACTCTCTTCATGTTTCTTCATGAATTTGACTAGGCTATCTATTTTTTGGAGATGATGATCGGCTGATCAGCAACTGGCATAAACCATGTTAATGGAAAAAGGATTCCCATCAACTTTCATCGACTTTTTTGGATCTTCGAATTTGATCTTCCCAGCCTCTATAGTCGATTGAATATGCTGGCGAAACACCATGCAATCGTTTGTGTCATGGGAGCCGGTGTTCTGCCATTTGCAATATTTTCTCTTCTTCAACTCCTCGACCGATGGAATGACATGATTAGCCGAAAGTTGGATTTGCTTCTCCCAAAGCAGCAGATCGAAGATCTTGTCAGCTTTAGTGATGTCAAAGTCACTATATGTATTGATAATACAGTAAAGGATAATAAATATATGTATTGATAACCTAGCCGATACTGGAAAGCTAACTATGGATCGGCTAGTACTCTGATGATTCTTATGAAAAGATATCATTCTTGAACCAGATGCTTAGCCTGGGAAATCGGCCATCGGCTGTTGATAGCAGGCCGATTTCGACTTATGATGTCCGACAAGAACAAGATCTTAATATAAGAGGCGGTCCTAACATAAATCTAGTAATAAGCATACTAAAAATATATCAGGGCTGATAAGGCTAGCTGAAATCCCGGCACTGTCTCTAAACATATAAATCTAACCGAACAAATCATTGGGAATTCTAAAAACGACTTAATAGTTCAATGTTGATGCAACATTAAGTATAAAAAGAACAACCTGACCTGTTGTAGCTGATTTATACCTCTCGAGATGGTGGATACCGCATATAAACTAGTCCAACCTTTAGATCTAGCCCTATCGGCTGCGGGTTCTTGATAGAATTGGTCGATGACAAGATAGATCTAAACATTGCTCCAGTTTATATGCGATATATGGTAAATAGCGCAGTATAAACCTCTGAATCTAATGTGTCATTATGAAAGAAGCACTAGAATCAGCAGAAAATACAACTAATAACAAACATTTACCTGGATTTGGGGATCGAAACGATGTAGCCCGTAGCCAAATCAATTGCTCGTCTGAAGAAAAGGTTTGGCGATGCGCCGAAGGTTGTTTGATTGATTGAATTGTTCTTTTTTTACAGGAGGTCTCGGTTCCTATTTATACCCAAGATAACATTATCTGTACAGACCCTGGACTCTATCTAAACTACTATTTAAAATACGACAATATCCCGGAAAGGACCCACGTCGCATTATAGTAAACAGTTTAAACAAACTCCTAATTTACAGATACAATTGTCGTTACAGGACTCTATCCATAGATGGCAATATCTTTTAACGCACAAACTGATAATCAGATCTTCTATTCATCTTCAAGCATCTGCACCAGAAACGGTTTTATCTTCTTTGAACCTAGAATCGGCTATCGGCCGCTCTTGTCCGATTCAACTTTAGTCGACTAGCTTTACAGCCAATCGCTTCTCAACCGATGCGGCCCCTATTTCTCCGTCAAACCAGCCGATCCGATTCTGCTTCATCCTTGCCAGGACTTAGGGATTCAATTACCAAATTTAGGTGTCAACACATGCCCCCCAAGTCCGTGATACGAAGTGTTGCGGATTTGTTGCCTGTTCAAACTCTCGCCCTTTTCTGACCTAAACCGTTTCGGCTACCCCAAGTGCCCTTTAAATAGCCCTTCACTTCGACCGAAACGATCACGCCTTCAAAACGCACTCAAACACTTCGCAAGCAAGCTTCCTTTTCCTCTCTCCTCCCCGGCGACTCACCGGCGCTCTGCATCACATCTCGGCGCCCCTCACGAATCAGGACCCGTCTCCATCTCCGACGACCCCAATGGCTTCCAACACCGCCGCCGCATCGAGCGTTGTCGCCGCACCGGTCGCCGCCGCCGCCGAGTTCCCTTAGGTACGCCCGTCAGTTCAACATTTCTTTCTTCAGATTTCCTTTCCAGTCATGCCTCCTAGCGTTGTTGCGTTCATCATGCCTTTAGCTGCTCTTGATTAGCAATTTCTTCTTTTCCACACTGTAGCACCAGTCACATCAAGTGGTCATCCCAAGTTTGACCCAAGAAAAGAAGTATTTTCTCAGCCCCATCGGCAACACTGACCCAGCCGATGTAATCATAGACGAAACCAACAGAATCCCCTAGAACACTAGGAAGCCATCCCTAGCCCACTGGAATGGGACTTTCAAGTCGTGGCCGACCACAGACGCAGCTTGGGTTGAATGGTACAAGAGGGTGCCATCGGCCAAGTACGCTCAGTGGGAGGAAGCCGGGATAGCCCAGTGCTTGGCCTTGTCCGTCGCTAGCATGGAGAAAGATGAGCTGCTTATGTCGGCTGCGACGTACTTTTGGAATGACAGTTTCAACGCCTTCATGTTCCAGCAAGGGCCGATGATGATCACATTAGCCGACGTATACATGACGACCAGACTGGATATCCTGGCGTCGGCTAACCCTAGAAATCTGAACCGAAAGGGGCAGCACCAATTCAAAACCAAAGCCATCGGCGGATGGAGCGGCTACGTCGCTCAAAACATGAAGGATGGATCAGTTGGCCACAAGGAACACGCCGCGTTCCTCATGATGTGGCTAGAAAAATTATTGTTCTGTGGATCGAGCTGCGGGCCGACCGCCAACTGGCAGGTTGTAGCCAAACTCCTAGCCGATGGGAACAAGCTTGCGCTGGGAAATATCTCCTCGGCTACCTGTACCAGATGTTGCATCAAGCTGCCGCGAAGATAGCCGCCAATGCCCCTGTCAACACCGGCGGCCCTTGGTGGTTCCTACAAATCTGGCTGGTGCTGGCGACCCAGAAAATAGCTGGTCGGCTCCCCCTGACTGAAGCCGCTTTCCCAAGATTGGAGCCGATCGAAGACGAAGACGGGAACGAGATCACCACCACCAGATGCATGAGCTATGGAGAAGCAGTGGCTGCTCATGCGGGCTCAAAGCAATCGGCCTGCCTGATGGCCGAATGGTTCATCGCCATGTACGATGGGCTGTCGCGTGAGAACCGCACCTGGTACTTTTACCGGGATCAAGCACTATTCGAGTTGCCGGCCAATTTCAACTGGGAAGACATCAACTCAGTCGACAACCCTAGGTGCAGGGAGTTGTTCATCGCCGCTCTGACCCCCTGCATCCTGTCGACCGGGATCCACCAGGGCCGATCAGTGGCCAAAAGTTATGAATTTTACTACCCGGCGTCAGTTGCGAGGCAGTTTGGTATTGGGCAGCTGCCCGTCAGCTTCTATTATGCCGACAAGATTGAGACGAGGGGAGTTGTGAACTAAGAACTGATAATGCATCGGCTGCTGAACATAGCCGGCCCTCCCCTCGGCAGCATCGGCGAGATGATTCTGGTGCTCAAGAAAAGCACAACCTACGACCAATGGTGGGCTGAAATCAAGCGACACATCTTCCACCAGCGGTCATCTTATTACGTCGACCTGCTCCTGCCCGAAGAAATCCCTTCGGTAAGTTTTGAACTCCAAATGATTTTTATTTTCTTATCATCAGCCAATGTAGCCGATTAACACTTGCCCTCTGGTTTGCAGGAGACCGAGACGGAACGGCCGACGGTGAGCAACTCCAGGATCCCCATCGAATACCGCCTAGGTGTTTTGGATGGGGGCGGCCTTGCTCCATCGGCGATCGTTGGAACGCATCGAAATTGGCGTCCCTACTACGTGGGCAAGTGCGTGAGCCAATCGCTCACAAGAAAAGGACTGCGCCCCCCGCACAGCCATCGGTCGTGCCTGCCCCCAAGAAGGTGAAGGAGAAGAAGCCGATCGCGCCGGCCGATAGCCTTCCCCCCTTGGACCCGAGCGTCGCGCAGTTTCTTGACGCGTCGCTAGCGAGGAGATGCCGGCGGCTGTTGGAGCGGCGGCTGAACCCGAGAGCTCGAGCCAAGAATCCGTCAATGCCCCAGCCGACGTCCCGCCAGTTCCGAGTCCCCCGCGAAAAATCGGCCGGTAAGCTCTCGTTTCATCAAATTCGGCCTTATGACGATATTACTTGCATCTGAACGAAAAATCCTTCTCGGGTCAAGAAATTTGCCGGCCGCACTCCGCGTCACGCACCATCGGTAACCATCCCTTGCAACTTGATTTATAAAACTTAGCCAACTTGACCGCTAACCCTTTCTTTCGCAGCCCCCACGATCTCCGTCGGCTGTCCCCCAGGCGTCCAGTGGGCACATTGTGACTGCCACGGGTGACGGCAATGGCGCCGATGATGAGGCCCTGTCGACTGCAGGCGGCGAACTAGCCGAGCCAGTTGCTCCGACCCTGGAGCCCAAGGTAAGCTGACTGAATTTTATGATCGGTCCTGCCAACTCAACATTTTCTAATCATCTTTTCTCTACAGAACATAGCCAATCTCCTCAATTTCGACCTGTCGGAGTTTGAGGAGTCCGGCAAGATCGGCGAGGAGGCGCTGGTGACGTCGGCCGAGGACCTGAGGGCCAGCCTAGCTGACATCAGCAATCGGCTGGAGGCTTCGCTGGACGTGCTGGTGGTCGACAGCGGCTCGATCCGCGCCCGCTTCAGGGAGATCCAAGGCGAGCTGCCGAAAGCTCTAGCCGATGCCATCGTGCTGGCCACCTTCTTGGAAGCCCACCAACTCAAATACGAGCAGGCATGGCAACGAATAGCCGACCGTCGTGAAAACTAGATGCGGTCGGCAACCCTCCAGTTGACCAAGGACGCCATCGAGAGCCAGAAGGCCGCCTTCGACCGCCTGAAAACCAAGCCGGCGGCCAAGCTTGAGCAGCTCCTCTCGCGCCAGGATCAGCTGATGGCCGATCTCGTTCAAGTCACGAACAAGATCGATGTCCACAAGGAGTACATGGCCGCCGCCGGCCGAAATCAACGCTCAACGTCAAAGTATCAAGGCGGTTGTGGTGCATCTCCGGGACCAGGTGAAAGGCATTCGGCCGGTGGGTGGGTCCGAGGCCGACGACGTCAAGGCCATCGAGGAAGTGGACCAGATCAGGCGGATGGTGTTGTCAGCTATAGCCGATTTCCTGAAGAAATAAACTTTGTAATATTTTAGCATTCTGAAATCGGCTACTACTCCATGTAGTATATTCGTCAAACTTTTATAATGGGTTTGAACTCTGATCGACTACTCGAATTTTGTAATCGGCTCTGGCTCTTGTTTAATACAGCTTATCAATTTTTTGCAACTGTGCCTGTGGATGAGATTGGCTCCGGCCACATGTACTATCTTGGTATGACTCAATTCTAAATCGCTTATGCTGAAATCGGCCCCAGCCGTCCGTGTTACGTCATGTTTGCCAATTCCGAAACCACACCATGACCGTCGACCTTAACACTTGAATTATGGTCACCGATCCCAATCACTTAAAACACCTTTATATCGAAGCTTAAGAAAAATTCAAAACTTCCTGACACCCAATTTTGTAATCGGCTTGTGTATGTATATGTCCCCCAAATTTTGTTGATAGCTTCAGTGTCGATAAAATTGTGAATCCAAGCCATTTGCACCTCATTGTCATCGCTATCGGCCAATCATTAGCCGACCGTAGGAAACTTAGGGGGAAAAATGTTGCATAAAAATGCCTAAAGGCGATGCCTTATTGAAACAAGACATTGGCTGTCATAAATCGGCTAAGCAACCAGAGCCGAATCATGAGTTGATCCATACACTTGGGTATTATTTCTTTACGTATTTTCCATTAAGAGCCCTTTCAAATACTTCTCCGTCTAACCCTTCTAGCATGTAAGCTCCTTTAGAGACGCGTTTGTGGATCTTGAAAGGCCTTTCCCAATTTGGTGACCACTTGTCGAATTTGTTATCCCTAGATCCGATCGGTAGTATCAATTTCCAAACGAGTTCGCCTTCCTCGAAAGATTTAGGCACCACTTTTTTATTATAGTGTCTGGCTACTCGTTCTTTATCCCTTGTAACTTTTTCCAAGGCCCTCATCCTGGATAAAACTAAGTCTTCTGATTCGTCCACCATCAAGTGATAATAATCGTCAGCTGTGAGTTGATCCTGTAGCTGAATGCGCCTTGAGCCGACGACGCTTTCTCATGGTAGCACCGCCTCATGCCCGTAGACCAGCTTGTACGGAGGGACTTGAATTGATCCATGGCATGCCATCCGATACGCCCACAGTGATTCGGCTAATCGGCTGCGCCATTGTTTGGGGTACTCAGAGATCTTTCTTTTAATCAATTTAATCAAACTTTTATTTGAAGCTTCGGCTTGCCTGTTGGCCTGTACGTAGTACGGCGAAGAATTAAGTAGCTTGATCCCCATGCCGTCGACAAACTAAACAAACTCATCCGATACGAAGATAGATCCCTGGTCTGTTGTTATTGTTTGTGGGACGCCAAATCGGTATATAATATGTTCTTTGACAAACTCGATTGCGTCATTAGAATCTACTTTCTTCAGAGGAACTGCCTCCACCCATTTTGTGAAATAATCTGTCGCCACTAGAATAAATTTATGCCCTTTGCTTGAGGGTGGATTGATCTGGCCGATCATGTCGATGCCCCATCCTCTGAACGGCCAAGGCTTAATAATTGGGTTCATGGCCGACGCTGGTGCTCGTTGTATGGCGCCAAATTTCTGACAATCCTGGCAACCCTTGTAATACTTGAAACAATCCTCCAACATTGTCGGCCAGAAATATCCTGCTCAACGAAGCAGCCACTTCATTTTGTGGGTCGATTGATGCGTTCCACAGATCCCTTCATGCACTTCTCCGATGGCCACTTTGGCTTGATCGGCTCCCAAACACTTGAGTAGCACACCATCAATCGTCCGATAGTACAGATCTTCATCGAGCAACACATATCTTAATGCCTTGTATCGTAATTTCCTTGTAGCTGATTTAGAGGGGTTTTTGAGATAACTGTAAACGTCAAACCTCCAATCATCGGCTGTAATGGCGGCAACTTCTATCTCAATCTCTTTCAACATCGGCCGATAGCCCGATGCCCCTTGAGCTAAATCATTGGCTTCTGTGTTCTGCTCTCTAGGGATATGTTTCAAAGTAACTAGCCGAAAACCGTCCATTAATTCCCGGCATTGCTGATAATAGACCATCAGCGCATCGTTTTTGCATTGGTACTCTCCTGATAATTGGCTGATGACCAACAGTGAATCTCCCATTATTTCGATGGCATCGGCTTCTTTTCGTATTCGGCTTGGTTGTTTGTAGCGTGGGGGTTGATAGCGAAAGCGAACTCGAAGCTTGCCCCCTTGGGTGAAATAATGACTAAGCCGGTGCCGCAGCCATTGGTGCAAACCGATCCGTCAAATGTCAAAGTCCAAGGCATAATTTCCACGAGCCGATCGAGTCATTTCGTGCTCCACAATAAAGTCGGCTATAGCTTATCCTTTGACCGCCCGGTGCCCGATACCTCAAATCAAACTCTGCTAGCGCAAAAATCCACTTCCCAATTCTTCCTTTCAACACTGGAGCCGATAGCATGTACTTAACTACATCGGCTTTGCAGATTATTGTGCACTCGTTGGATAGCAGATAATGCCTTAACTTTGTACATGAAAAATAGAGGCATAGGCATAGCTTCTCCACAGGCGAATACCTTGTTTCTGCGTCTAGTAACCGTCGGCTGAGGTAGAAGATGGCCTTTTCTTTGCCCTCAACTTCTTGGATTAAAACGGAGCCGATTGACTTGTCATCGGCTGATAGGTACAACTTAAACGGTATCCCTTTTTGTGGAGGCATTAGGACTGGAGGGAAACTCAGATAATCCTTCATGTTGTCCAAAGCCTTTTGTTGCTCTGCCCCCCATGTGAATGCTTGATCAGCTTTCAGCCGAAGCAGTGGTGTGTACGGCTCCATTTTTTCTGAGAGATCGGCTATGAACCGCCTGATGAAGTTGATTTTTCCGATCAAAGATTGGAGCTATTTCTTGTCCTTCGGAGGCTGAATTATTTTGATAGCATTTATGCTCCTTGGTATAACCTCAATTCCTCTTTCATGAACAAGAAATCCCAGGAACTGCCCAGCCGATACGCCGAACGCACACTTAAGTGGATTCATCTTCAGGCCATATTTCCTCGTCCGCTCTAACACTTGTCTCAGATCGGCTATATGGCCCTCTATCTCCCTGGACTTGACAACCACGTTATCAATGTAGATTTCTACTAATGAGCCGATCATGTCATGAAAAATGTAGTTCATGGCCCGTTGATATGTTGCCCCAGCATTCTTTAAGCCGAACGTCATTACCACTCATTCGTACAAGTCGATTGAGCCAGGACACCGAAAAGCAGTCTTGTGGATGTCTTCGTCGGCCATAAATATTTGATTATAACCTACATTGTCGTCCATAAAGCTAATAATCTTGTGGCCTGAAGCGGCATCGACGAGCAAATCGTCTATTGGCATTGGGTATTCGTCCTTAGGGGTGGCCTTGTTTGGATCTCTGAAATCGATGTATACCCTAAGTTTATCGTTTTTCTTCAACACTGGGACAATGTTTGAGACCCACTCGGCGTATCGGCAAGGCCGAATGAACCCCGCATCGTATAGCCGAGTGATTTCGGCTTTGATTGCATCGTACATATCAGCCTTAAACCTCCTGGGAGGCTGTTTGAACGGCCGATAGCCTGCCATAATCGGCAGTTGATGGACCACTATTGATCGGCTAAGGCCGAGCATCTCGAAGTACTCCCAAGCAAAACAATCTTTATATTCTTTTAACAAATCAATAAGTTGGGATCTACAATGAGGAGATAGATTTTTGCTAATATACGTCGGCCTTGGCTTGTCACCAGAGTCGATGTCAATTTCTTCTAATTCGTCGGCCGACGTGAAACCTTGCCCGAGCTTGCCATCGTCTCCGTCTGCGGTGTCTATGTCGAAGACGCTTGAGCCCTTCACCATGTCTTGTTCAAAGCAGCAGCGGGCTCGTCATCTCCAATCGGCTGTATTGTGGAATTGGACACATTTAGAAAATCGGCTTGCCAGATTTTCCCAGACAAACAATCGATGCCTTCGATTTCCCAAAGCGGTAAATCGACACTGACGATGCTAACTGACCTGTCGGCTGGTACGATCTCAATCTTGTCGTCGTCCCATTGGATCAGGCTCTGATGCATTGTGGAAGGAACGTAACAATTAGCGTGTATCCAGTCCCTTCCGAGCAGCAGGCTGTAAGACCCCTTCCCGTCGATGACAAAGAATGTTGTGGGCACGGTCTTATTGCCGATGGTCAGTTCGACGTTCAGGACGCCTTTGGTTTCTGATGGGTTGCCGCCGAAGTCTTTGAGCACCATATTGGTCTTTATCAGATCTTCGGCTCCTTTGCCTAGTTTTCTGAATGTTGCGTAGGGCATGAGGTTGACTGCAGCTCCCCCATCAACTAACATCTTGGACATCGGCTTACCGTTGACGAATCCTTTAACGTACAACGGCTTTAGGTGCCGATTTTCGGTCCCCTCGGGTTTGTCGAAAATAGCTTGGTCCGGTGAGATTGCTAGTTTCACTAAGTCGTCCTCGATGGTGTCTGCATCGGCTTTAGGAACACTGAATTCGGCTGGCAGTATGAACACCATGTTGACCGATGCAGAAACCTTGCCTTTCCCCTTGGCCGCCTTCCTGGCTTGATCAGCTGGACTCTCCTTGGCTTGCTCTTCGTCGGCTGCGACGGTTTTCTCTTTGGGGACCCATTGCCTTTTGATCTTACCCAGCCGATGGCGCTGTTCTTGGATCATTTGCCGAACTTTGCCTTCTCTCCCTTCACGCTTGAGTCGTTGAACTCTTCTTTTCTACGTCTTTGTGAAAAGATCGGATGGGCACCATTGGGGATTGGCCGATTCCTCATCGTCGGCCTGTTCGTCGTCGCGATTGTTGTCGTTGTTGTCTTCATCGATGAAGAAGTCTTGATGGATCGGGCCGAGCCGATCATGGACGGACCATCGCCTCTGATTTAGCCACACGGCTCTAAGGGACGAACCGGGTTGGGCTTACAGCCGATGAGCTCCTGTGTCCGTCGTTGCGGCGATCGTTACACGCCGGGCAGTCATGTAGTGTCGGCAGCCGCATGTCGGATTTCCAGCAATACCTAAAAAATCACAATGTCAATGCGGATCGGCACTGTTGTGGCCTACCTCGTGCCGACGGCTTTGGGTTTCCGGCTCGTGCCGACGAGGTGCTTCATTGCGAGCTGCTTCCCGCCAAGACCGGTGCTGAGGACGGTGTCGGCTGTCGTCACAGACGGGCCATCGGTCAGCTGATTTGATAACGGGGCGCACCATGTTGATTGGCATAGCGTGATGTCCAGTCGGTTCGCCTCCTGCCCTGCCCCCGATTGATGCGTTGACTAAGCCGTGCGCCATTCTGTTCCGTCGATCGACTCGCCTAGGGCCGGCTTGAATTGTGTTGACCGGGAAAGGGTTGTCGTCAACCTTCATCGACCGACTTGAATCAGCAAACTTCAATTTCCCGGCCTCAATTGCCGACTGGATTTGCTACCTGAAGACCTTGCAATCGTTAGTGGAATGGGATGTGGAGTTGTGCCACTTGCAATATTTCTTCTTCTTTAGTTCCTCGGCCGATGGGATCACATGATTTTCAGGGAGCTGGATCTGTTTCTCCTTGAGCAGTAAGTCAAAAATCCTATCGGCCTTAGTGATGTCGAAGTCATATCTTTCTTCTTTGGCCGTTTTCAGCAGCCATTGGCAGACGATGGCTTTTTTGTTCTTGGTCCATTCGGTTGCCGCCACCTCTGCGTCGTCATCATTGGAATCAGAATCTGACTCAACGACGACTTGAGTTATGCTCTTGACGGCCTTCCTGGTGTCTTGAAATCTTTGTTCGTGGGTCGTCACCTTCTGCGCCAAATGGGCTAGGCTGTCGAAGTTCTACGTAGAGAATCGCTCTCGGATCGGCATGATCAAGCCATGAAAGGCCAAATCGGCCAACTGGGCGTCCGATAGCACCAAGCTGTAGCATCGGTTCCTCATTTCTCTGAAGCATTGGATGTATTCTTGAACCGATTCGTTCTGCTTTTGCCTGATACTGGTGAGGTCCGACAACTTCATTTCATGGTTCCCGGAGTAAAAGTAGCTATGGAATTGTTTTTCGAGATCGGCTCAGCTCTGAATTGAATTGTAAGGCAATGAAGAGAACCAGGTAAAAGCCGATCCCGAAAGGGACAGAGGGAACAAACGAACTCTCAAGGCGTCCGTAGCCGATGCTTCGCCGCACTGCGCCAAGAATCGGTTGACATGCTCGTAGGTTGAAACGTTGTCTTGCCCTGAGAAACTTCGAAAAATCTGGGATCTTGTATTGGTTGGGCAACGGAATTCGCTCGAAATGCTCTGGATAGGGATGCCGATACATGTTTCCTGAGTCCTTTGGCTTGAGGTCGAATTGATCGTGCATGACATCTGCAATCAGATCGGCCCAAGTCCGGTTGTCCTGCTGTATCGGCTCATATGGGTCATATGGCGCGGGTGCTTGCCGATACAGCGGTGGTGGCGTCTGAGGCCTGTAGTGATGATCTTGGCGGCCTCGATACAGGTAGTGGAGTGGGTGATTAGCGGGAGGCGGCCGATGCGCCGGTGGTGGCGTTGGTGGTCCCGGGAACAGCTGTCGGTCACCGGCATTGTACCGTCTGTCCAGGTCAATCTGGGCAATCGGCTCTGACTGCCTATTGTCGTTGAACATGTTAGCGATCTGATCCTGGGGCAACGGTTGCTATCGGTTCAATATGGTAAACACTGGCCTTGTAGCCGATTCAGTTGGATTCGGCTGGCCGAGGACCCCTCCTGGCGGCCCTGGTTGTGTTGGTGGTGGGATCGGCCGATTCTGGGTGACCAACATCCTGTAACCAGGAAACTGGTCGTCTGTGAAGTACGTCGGCCCCCGTTGCAGCTGGTCGGCTATCTTGGCGTTGACCACGGTAGCGATCATGTTGTTGAGAGTGTTGACAAGGATACTACTCTGGTTGACTAGCGCGTGATGGACGGCCGAATCGATCCGGTCTTGCAAGGTATGCAGGGCCGAATCATCTTGTTCCTGAATCGGCTCCTTCACCTTTTGTTTGTCTTTTTATCCACTAGAGGAGGATGCCTTGAGTTCATCCATGCTGAACTTGTACTTTTGATGCACAGCCCCGGACCTGGTCTGGGTGAATGATTGTAAGTAGTTGGCCTGGAGCTCTTCCACCATCTTCTTATAATCGGCTTGCTGCTCAGCCGATAACTGCTTCATCTTTACAGGCACGATGTTCTCCTCGGAAACATTGGGGCTCTTGGAGTCGACCATCTTGTCGGCTGAGTCGATGCGTTCTAGCCGAGCCGATAGAGAAAGTCCCACCGGGCGTGCCAAGAAGCGTGTTGACGAGAAATTTCTCTCACGCGCGGCTGGAGATCTGCTTAACTCCGGTCAGAGTCCTTCTCATTTTGTGCGGTACGGGCGTGCCGATTGGTTTGATACGTTAACCAACAAGAAAAACAAAGACATGTGTTAAGTGTTAGGTTAGATCCCCACTGGATCGGCTGAGAGAATCCATGAGCATATATATGCTATCCTAAAATATATTTAAGCCAAGCGACTAGAATGGATCGGCTATACCGAGACAGCATCAGCCGCAAAACCCAAATACAATAAAGGATAATAAATATATGTATTGATAACCTAGCCGATACTGGAAAGCTAACTATGAATCGGCTAGTACTCCGATGATTCTTACGAAAAGATATCATTCTCGAATCAGATGCTTAGCCTGAGAAATCGGCCATCGGCTGTTGATAGCAGGCCGATTTTGACTTATGATGTCCGACAAGAACAAGATCTTAATATAAGAGGCGGTCCTAACATAAATCTAGTAATAAGCATACTAAAAATATATCAGGGCAGATAAGGCCGGCTGAAACCCCGGCACTATCTCTAAACATGTAAATCTAACCGAACAGATCATTGGAAATTCTAAAAACGACTTAATAGTTCAATGTTGATGCAGCATTAAGTATAGAAAGAACAACCTGATTTGTTGTAGCTGATTTATACCTCTTGAGACGGTGGATACCGCATACAAACTAGTCCAACCTTTAGATCTAGCCCTATCGGCTGCGAGTTCTTGATAGAACTGGCCGATGGCAAGATAGATCTAAATATTGCTCCAGTTTATATGTGATATATGGTAAATAGCGTAGTATAAACCCCTGAATCTATTGTGTCATTACGATGGAAGCACTAGAATCAGCAGAACATACACTAATGACAAGCATTTACCTGGATTTGGGGATCGAAACGATGCAGCCCGTAGCCAAATCAATTGCTCGTCTGAAGAAAAGGTTTGGCGATGCGCCGAAGGTTGTTTGATTGATTTAATTGTTCTTTTTTATAGGAGGTCTCGGGTCATACTTACACCCAAGATAACATTATCTGTACAGACACTGGACTCTATCTAAACTACTATTTAAAATACGACGATATCCCGGGAAGGACCCACGCCGCATTACAGTAAACAGTTTAAACAAACTCCTAATTTACAGATACAATTGCCGTTACAGGACTCTATCCATAGACGGCAATATCTTTTAACGCACAAACTGATAACCGAATCTTTTATTCATCTTCAAGCATCTGCACCAGAAACGGTTTTATCTTCTTTGGACCTAGAACCGGTTTGAGGCCCAATTGCTCTCGCATAACATCGGCTATTAAATCTGCCCAGGGCTTGTTCTGTTGTTGTGCCTCTTGGGCCTGTTGTTGTTGTATCGGCTCATATTGGTCAAATTGAAGCGGGACTTGCCGATAGTGCATTTGAGGTGAATGATGCTGATAGTATTGGTTGAAATTGCCTCCTTGAGGACCCTCGTTTTTGGAACGGGAATCATTCATGTTCATAGTACCATTTCCCTGGATCGAGTAGTTTGGTACCCACGAATACAGTACTGAATTATCATGTGCAAAGTGCACAAATAGTCTTACACCAAAAGCATTACAATAATAGGCCCGAAGGCAAAAACATTACATACAGGACCTACTGGTCCGGATACAACCAAAAGCAGAAATTAGATAAGATAGCAGACGGAAGGCAGCGGCATGTCGATTGCCACAGGCAACGACCGGGGACTAAGACCTAGAAGACGCCTTCTCCTTCTTCGCCCTCCTGGCAGTAAGCATAGGGGTCCTCCAGTTCTTCGTTTCCACCATCTGAAGGTTTGTGCGTATAGCAAGGGTGAGTACCCAACGTACTCAGCAAGCCAACACGGAATGATGCACATGATAGGGTCATACAAAGGATGGCTATGGTTTATCTGCGCAAAGCCAATTTTCACAAATCATTTCACAAACCTAACATCTAGCCAGGTCGAGTTTTAGTTCCATAGTATATTAAGTCGGCGACGGTTCTGTCTACCATCCATCGTGATTCCAAGGATGGCTTCCCGCCTCTCGGATCATCATGGTTTTTTGGGAGTCTACCCTTCTCGCAGATTCGAGAAGTTGAGTCCACCAAAGACACAAAATCATTATGCATTCCAACCCATCATTTTAAAATTTATGAGTCTAGCCACGGGAGAAACTTGTCACGCCACTCATTATCCGCGAGCACGGCTATTCGAATAGATTGATTTACTCACACTGCAGTGGATGTACACTTTACTCGTACTCCGCAACTGCTCATTGAATGAGCTTTCATCCCTTCATATGGGATGGTCATGGCAAAGCCTTTCGATAACCTCACTTTGGCAGTACCCGTTCCATGAACTTTAACCTTCTTGCACTCTAGCCGTCCTTTCCTAGCAGTGAGAGGAGTTACGCGCTCCGTAAGGGGAAACTCACCAAATTCTCATTCATTACTCAACACGTAGGCGGCGCCTTATCTCAATAACCGAACCACATCTCCACCCAAGAACCACTATGCAGGGATACTGCCTTCGCTCGGCTATCTACTCCGCTAGGTCTATACCCATTCGAGAAGTACGGTTATACTGGCTCGTTCCAGGTTATAAGTCTCATGGCTCAATCCTTAATCGACCAGGGACGGTACTTGCCTTTACCAGAATCCACCCAAATCCATCCATCCGCCTCAGTCTAAAAACATTGGTTTTGTACTTTTATTTTTCTATCAAAACTATTTTCATCATGATCAAGACAATGTGGCGCTCATGTCTCCACATGTCGTATCTCAACTACCTTCCCTAAGGTAGTTACCCAAGCATATAACTTTTGTAAAAATTTGAGTATGCAAGATTCTAGTATAAGCATGGCTAAGCATTTTACTGAAGATATCCTCCGGTTATATCACTTCGAGGTTACAAGGAATATTTCTAAGGGTAATCAATATTAAGGCATGGTATATCAAGCATAGGTATTCATTCGTGTATAGCATGCATATTTGAAGTTTAAATCAACATCATTTCGCAAAATAGGATCAACATGTTCGACGGGGTGTGATGACTTGCCTTGCTCGCACACTTGTTGGACGGGGTCTTCGATGTAGTCGTGCTCGCTTCCTCGAATGCTATTCGTATGTGCGAAAAATCAATTGAATTCGATCGAATTCAATAAAATTACCAAGAGATCGAAAAGAACTATAAAAACGACTCCAAATATTTAGCCCAAGATTTTAATTGGGTTTGGGTGTGAGTTTTGGGGTGAAAACCGAATTAAAATGCGAGTCGCGAGAAATTAGGGTTTTTGCGATACACCCATTTAATTTACTAAGGCGACAAAATTCCAAATTGAGGTTATCTAAAAAAGAATTGAACTTTAAATTTTAGAAGATCCAAATGTTTAAAATAATTTTAAATGGCGAGCTAAGGGTAAATAAACTCCTAGATGAATAAATTATGCGACGATGAAATATCCCTAGATTCCTATTTTGAAATCCAAATTCGATTTGAGAATATATATATATTTGTCTAGAAATCTTCCCAAATATTTTTCAAAAACTTTTCCTAAATTTTCTAAAAAATTTTATAGATTTTCCCTATTTTCTTTTTCTTCTTTTTTTCTTCCTTTTTCTTTCTTTTCTTTTTTTCTTTTCTACCCCCCTTCCTTGCTCCTCCTCTGTTCGACCGAGCGACGGCACGCGGGGCGGCGGCCCGGGGGCTTACCGGCGGGCGACGGCGACGGCGAGGGAGGCGGCGGAACTCCGGGCGCACGGTGGACGACGGCGGCGGCTCCGGCGCACGGCGCACGACGGCGGCGGCGGCTCCGGTGCACGGTGGACGGCACGGCGACGGCTTGCGACGGCGAGAAATCCGGCGAGTGAGAGAGAAAAAGAGAGGGAAAGAGAGCGGTGGGGTGGGGAAGAAACGGAGAGGGGCTCACCCCTTTTATAGACGGGCGGAGAGGGAGAGAGAGAGAGGAGGGCCGACACAAGGAGGCGACGCGGCGGCGGCACGCGTCGCGCGGGAAGGCGGGGGGCGGGCGAGGGCGCGAATGGGCGGCGCGGCGACGGGGGCGCGGGCGCGAGGCGGCGGCGGCACGGCGCGCGCGCGCGCGCGTGGGCGGCGCGATGTACGGGTGGGGGTCGAGCGGCGGGACGACGCGTGGCGGCGCTCGGGCGGCGCGAGCGCGTGGCGCCGCGGCCGCGCGCACGCCTGGCCGCGGCGGCGGCGAGTGCGTGCGCGTGGGCGCGGCGCGCGAGGACGGCGAGGGCGGCGGCGTGGCACGGCGCGTGGGCGCGCGCGCGACGCGCGCGGCCGGGTCCGAGCCCGGTTGAACACGTGGCGGCGCATGAACAATGTCGCTTTTCTTTTCCCGATTTAATTCCTATTTCTCCCAATTCCTTTTTGTTTTCACTAAAAAATTAAAATATGATTTGATTTAATCATAAATTAACTTTTACCCTATATTTCCAACTCTTTTGTCCTCCTTTAGAATATTATATTATTTTATTTTTTATATTTATATATATATATATTATTTTTCTTTTTTCCAAAATACGATTTTTGATTCAAAATCCACCTAGACTTTCCTATATATTTTTTGTGATTTTCATTTATTTAATATGATTTATTTCATTTACTGATTATTAATTCTTCCTCCCAAAATAAGGTTTGATCCAAAAATAAACTTTTATTTATCCCTAGCCCTTTCTATAATTTTTTTCATTTCCAAATCTTTATTTTTTTTAAATTTCTTTCTTTTGGGATTTTTAATGTATTTGGTTTCTCTCGATCTTTTAGATAGATTTTTCTCTTTTTAATTTTATGCAACCAAGCTGGCAAATAAGAAGCAATAAACACGGCGAGATGCAAAAATACCAAAAGTTTTTGTAAGTTCCGATTTTTCCCGATTTTAAATCCTCCGATTTTCAGGGTGTTACACTCCTGCATGTTGCTGAGGGTGCTGATGCGTCAAAGGAGGCTGTTGATCAGGAGCAAGCTGAGCACCACCAGGGTTTTGGGGAAAACTGGTGAATAATTGCCAATCGACACCTTAGGAAAAGTAGGTGATTGATTGGCGCTGAACATGATATCTACCTGCTCTGGGGACACTCTTGGGATTTTGTGACCCGAATGTTGGGGAGTTGTCTCATCAGGACATTGGGCTGAAATTCTGGCGGCTTTGTAGCCGACGGCTGCATATTTGGCTGGATGGGAGCCGATCCGGGGGCAATCGGCTGTCCTGAAGGAGCAGTAGGCAGTCCATCTGTCGACAAAGTTCTATACCCGAGAAATTTGCCTTCTGGGAGGAAGATTGGGCCTCTAGCTTGTTGCTCAGCTATCTTGGAGTCGACCACCATGCCGATCATATTATTTAAAGTGTTGACCAGTATCCCAGACTGGTTAATCAGTGCATGGTGGACAGCATAGTCGATCCTATCTTGTAAGGTGTGCAACTCTGGGTCCTCCTCTTGCTTGATCTCCTTCCCCTTGTCCTTGCCCTTGTCCTTGCTGGGGCTAGCTCCAGATTCATCCTGTCCGGGGAGCTTGACCTTGTATTTTTGAACAATTGTCCCAGATCTGGTCTGGGTGAAAGATTGCAGATAATGAGCTTGCAATTGTTCAATCATCTCCTGGTTATTCGGCTTGTTGCTCCGGAGTTAGCTTGTCCAATGTGATGGGGATGACATTGTCCTGATCAACCTCCGTAGACTTGATGTTGACCATTGCATCCGACTTGAGTATTACAGTCCCACTAGGCGTGCCAAGAAGCGTGTTGATGGGAAAATTTCCCACGCACTGGCCTGAAAGATTTGCTTTACTCTAGTATAGGTCCAAATTGGATTGTCTTTGGAGTTCAGGGCGTGCCAGTTGGTTTGATCCAGCAACTAACAAGAAACAAGAATAGGAAATTAAGTTATAATTAGATCCTACTCGATCGGCTATAGATATTCATAATATATAATCGCTATCCCAAAGTGTATTTAGACTAAGTGACTGGAGTAGATCGGTAGCATACCGAGACAGTATAAATCACTTATGTCTAAAAGCATATTAGGATAAAGATTATATACATTTATAGCGTAGCCGATGTCGTAGATCTAATGTGAATTGGCTAATACTCCGATACAACTTTATACTAAGATATTAATCTGAGCTAAATACACTGAACAAAGATCAATCGGTTGGTAAGATAGCTTAATAGATTGATATCAGGCTTAATATATTTAACTGGATTAAGATCTTAATATAAAGGGTAACTTTAACACATCTAATGGAAATAAATCATGTAAGATGGCTAAAATAGATAAGATCGGTTGAAACCCCGATACTATCTTTAATAATAGTAATTGAGCCGAGTAGATCTGTATAATTCTAAGAGCGACTTAATAGATCGAACTTAAACGATGCAGCATTAAGTACAAAAAGAAACATGAGATCTAAATAAACCAATGAAAACCTTTCAAGATGATAGATATACTATATAATCTAAATTAACACTGAGATCTAACCCTATCGGCTATCACCCGTCAAATGATGCTAGCCAATCAGGGTTAGATCATGGCATCGATCTAGATTATATAGCATATATGATCATATATGATAACTTAAGCAGATTACGACAATAAGATTAGAGTATCATAATGATAGAAACACTAATCTCGAGAGCGCAAGCCGCTTGTAACAAGGATTTACCTTACGTTGGATTCGGAACCCGATGCAGCCCAATACGAAGCAAGAACTTGTTGAGATTGCAATTAAAGGAAAAAGGTGGCGATGCACCGAGATTGTATTGAATAATTCATCTTTTTTATGTAGACACTCTCGGGTCGTATTTATACCCAGTTACAATGAAGTCCTTGTAGGGCATGATTCTTATCCTAACTACTATTTAAAATACGACAATATCTCGGACAAGGTCCCCTGCCGTGATACACAAGAAAACTATACAAAATATCCTAATTTATAAATATAATTGCCTTTTTAGGACTTTATCCGTAGATGACAATATCTTTGAAGCACTTGAAAATCAAATCCAATGATGATCTTCACGCTTTCCTATCGGAATTGGTCTCTTCTATTTATCCCAATCGGCGGCTATACCAGCTGCCCTGTCCAATTCGAACTTAGCCGACTGATTCCTCAGTCGATTCAGACTCAGCCGACGTGCACTCTGTTTTCGATAACCACACGCTCCTTCAACTCCGCTTCAATTGCTGCTTCCAACTCAGGGATTTGCTTATCAAATTTGGTCGTTAACAGCGGTCGCCGGCCGCCGACAGCGAGGCCAGTGTCTTTGCTAAGGAGGCTCTCATGTCACAATCTGGCGCGGGGTGTACGCGCGTTCGTCGTATAACTACGGTTGTTACAGCTCGAGATCGGTCATGGTCATGCCACCGATTTGTTATAGGTTTAGCTGCGCCACGACGTGAGTGGCGAGTGCTCGAGTAGTTGCTGGCTTGGTGTGGTCATCACCACGACACTCAAGTAAGGCAGCTGTTGACGGTCGTTAAATGTAAGCTTTAATCGTCAACTTTCGCATTAAAGCCTACAAAATATAATATCAAACTTAGTGATAGGCTTTATTATTAACCATTCCTATTAGTATTGGTAAATATGAGTATACAGGTGAATTCCAAATGAAAACACACCCGTCATGCGACAAAATGTATTTTTGACCAATCATACAAGGGCACGAGGATTAAAGGATCCATATGACAGCCAAAACCGACCTAAAATGAGGTCAAACCATCCTCAACCACCATAGGGACCCACCTGTCAGTCTCTAGAGAAAGACGATGGGGAAGTGGGGGACCCAGGGGTCGGCCGAACTAGTGGTTCGGTCGAACCACCAGGGCCACCACTCATCCCTACCTTCCACGTGGAGGTCCAGAATTGCTCCTCAATGACGGTTGTGGGTGAACCGACCTCCACAACCGTCATAACTGCCTTATAAAAGGAAAAGTTCATTCATTTTTAAAATGCACAACAAAGTAGAGTACAACTCACTTTTAGTATGTGGGATTAGAAAGAGAGTGAGGGAAAACTCCGGAAGGAGTATCTCGAATAATCAAAGTTCTCTCCGAGAATTTCCGGAGGAGTGTCGGACTTGTCGGCATTCTTCCGTCGGAGTTTCGGAGGAGCGCTGGAATTGTTGGCCTTTTTCTGCTTGTACCTCGGCGGATGCTTTTTTATAAAGTAAGTATTCAAGATTTTCTTTATGGTATTTAATTAGTTTATTTAAGTGAGATATATTCTCATCGGTGTAGGTTCGTCACTTAGTTTATAATTAAGTGTTTTACTTGCTAGGACTCTAAATAAAGAAGAAAGTTATTGCACGAGGCTAGAGTAGTAATCAATAGTTTAGGAGTAACATCTAGGTTAGTGATTACCTTTGTTTTTTGTATGCTTCACGAAAAATGAGGTAGACGACAGGTGGTGACAGCTTTGTCCAACCTTTGTATCTCTTCACGTTTGGGTATATCATAGAGCTCAAGGCGAGGCTCAGCTTGGCAGACCAGGAGAGAGCCGGTGCCGAAAGCATTCGATAGAGTTTTACCTTTAACTTAAGTCAGATAATTAAGTCCATAGGAATCCTCTCTAAGCCTATCCTATTATCAGTTATGGTCCTTGGATAGAATCCTATTTGTAGATAATATACACACATTTCCTATGATTCAATACCTTTGAAATACTCTGAGGTGAAGTGCTACAACGGTATCTGTGCGCTTATAGTTTATTTGTGATCGTATCAAATATCAACAGTGGCTGCGACGACCGCGTCGAGAAGTGCCTAGAGCATGTGGCGTGCACCCATCATCCTCTCTGCCATCGATGACCGTTCTGCTGCCTGCCTCTTGCGACGAGGATCTCTTGCTCGAGATCCACGGGGAAAGAAGAGACTCTGTGGACTCAATGGCGGAGCTCAGTTGCCTCCTCCTGCTCGAGAACTGGTGGCGCACTACTTGTGCGTGCACGCCATCAACACATACTTCACGAGGCCCCTCCGTCATCGCTCACTTTCGCTTCGGTAAGTGGAATCAAGAAAAGAGAAGAGGAATTTCACTTATATGTGGGGTCACACTACTTTTTTACTCATTTTTTAAACTGAAGTGTCACGCAGAGGTGGCCAGATGGGCCGGGCCAAGGCGTGCGGCCAGGCACTATGGCGCTGTGCACCGGCCGCCGCTCGAGATGGGCCGTGCGCACGACACGATGGACCGTCTGCCGTGCCCGGCGGCGGCCAAGCCATGGCCGACACGGCACGGCACGACCACTGTTCCATGCCGGCCCGAGCACGACACGACCCACGGGCCGGCACGGCAGGGCGCGCCGTGTGGTTAGGGTTAGGGTTTAGGCGGAGCGGCGGTAGCCGTGGCGGCGAGGGCGACGGGAGAGGCGCGTCGCGGAGGCGGAGGCGCGCGCGCGGGTGCGGCTCGGAGGGCGAGGCGGTGGTGGCCGGTGGTCGGCGGGGGCGACGGGAGAGGAGGTGCGTCGCGGAGGAGGAGGCGGCGTGCCGACACGGCTCGAAAGGCGGAGACGATGCTGCGCGCGGCCGTGCGGAGGTCGGTGACGGGCGGCGCGGCGCGAGCGGAGTCGGCGGAGCGCGGCGGTCCTCGGCGGCACCGGTGTGGAGGTCGGAGGCGGCGGCGCCGATGGGAAAGAGCGGGCGCGCGTCGGCTGCGTCGCCGCCGTGCGGTGTCGGCGTCGCGTGAGGAAGAGGAGAGGAGAGGGCGAGAGGCGGCGGGTTGGCGTCCGGTTAGGGTTAGGTTAGGTTTAGGTTTTCTTATTCTTTTCATTTTATACTCTCCCTGTGTGGCCCGTCGGTGGTTTTGGCCCGTGGGCCGATTTTCGGCACGTGGGCCTTAAACGTGCCCGGGCTGGCATGGCACGGCTCGGCCACCCGTGGGCCATGCTTGGGCGTGGGTGAGGCACGTGGGCCGGCACGGCACGGCCCGTTACAGCAACCATGCCTAACGGACCGTGCCGCACCCATACCCGTGCCGTGTCGGGCCGGGCCATCCATTTGGCCACCTCTAGTGTCACGTGAGATGAAATCATCATCAATGAATGTAAGGCCCTGTTTGGGACTGCTCCGCTCTATGTTTTTAGCTCCGCTTCATGTTTTTTAGCCAAACGAGTTTAGCTCCACACACAGCTCTAAAAAAAGATAGAGTTGTGAGAGCACCTAAAAAGATACTCTACAAACTCCAATTTTTTATGAAGCTGTTCCAAATAAGGTCTAAATTGATACTCTTTATCTCTGATATTCGGCCCGTGGGCTCAATCAATAGCACGGCTCGCGGCTCGCGGGCAAGGGGGAGCCCGGAGCCCCTCTCATTTTCGCTGACGTCATCCAAACCATACTCTCGCCCGAGAAAATAATTCGTCTCCACCATCACGGCCCCCCACCCCAAAGCTTCGCCTCCGCCCCCAAATCGTAAACCCTAGCCGGCAACCTCCCCGCCGGGCAGCCATGGGCGCCAGCAGAAGCTGCAGGGCGAGATTGACCGCGTCCTCAAGAAGGTCCAGGAGGGCGTCGACGTCTTCGACAGCATCTGGAACAAGGCACTCCCCCTCCTCCCTCCCCCTCCCCACGACGGCCCGACCCCCTTCCCCGTTCTCCCCTCCGTCGAATTCGGCTACCCTCCTGATGCTTTCGGAGAGGTTTTGGTTCGTCCCTCTGAGATCTTGTTTTTGTTTTTTTGCTGCTGCGGCGCGGGCTTGTACAGGTCTACGACACCGAGAATGCGAACCAGAAGGAGAAGTTCGAGGCCGACCTCAAGAAGGAGATCAAGAAGCTGCAGCGGTACAGGGACCAGATCAAGACGTGGATCCAGTCCAGCGAGATTAAGGACAAGAAGGTGAGCCCTCTTAACTTCTGCGTGGTAGCCGGTAGCTTCTCTTTAGCTGTAGGGGGTGCGGCTCATGATGCAATGCACTGCTTCTTGTGCTTAGAATTATGTATGTTCTGCTGTTCTGTTCAGTTAATTGTACGGACACACTGATGATTTTAGAAGAAGCTCCATTAAGTCACACCATATGGGCAGTGATCGATTTTGTTGAGTGAACACCTATATGTATGCTGATTGGTCCGTACGAACATTGATCTGAGAATGGTCCCTTTTTACCTGATTCAGTTAACAGAACCCTACATGCCTATCAGCGAGCTATGTATACATTATGTGGTCTGCAGGGAGTGCGTGAAAATATATTTGAGGTTACTGTTGGTATGAAACGATTTTTCTCTTTTCGTTTAGTGTTATTAGCTGCATTGTTGTGTAGCTTCAATCTCAGTGTGATGCTATTGCCACTAAGATGGGATGCTGGTTTTGTGGCTTGTAGGCTTTTCTTTTCCTGTTGTGACAAGGAAGCCCATTCTTAAGTAAGTTTTCAATAGATGTTTGTAAGCCTCTTGTAATGCTAAATTATTTGGCAGAACCATGAATAGTTTTTGGGGATAGGTTAATAAAGATGATGAGAACTGAGATCCACTTTTCAATACTTTCCATGGTTCACATTTGTATCCATATTTATTGTGGTGTTTCTAAATCTCAATTAAGAGTGAGTATAGAACATTCCTGATAGTTCTGAATGATGATGTAGTTGTAGCTGGCTCATCCTGGCTCACTGCTGCATTCAGACTTTTGATAACTAAATTTAAAATGTTTTCAGTTGCATTTTATGGAACTATGTAGCTGCAACATTAGTTGCAGTAGAGAGGTAAAGAGGAATATGGATGATGTATTAGGTGCTCTTAATCAGGAGATCCACTAGATGAACGACTGTGGTACAACAGAGCACTTTGGAAAGTATTTTTTGGTCTTCAGCCCAAAACATGGCTTATGATCAAGGCGTGCAACCTACTGTATTGAGAAGATATTTTGTTTTAAGGCATCCTCTTCACTTAGACTACTGTTTATTGCAGTATCTCTCAAATCAATCTGTACAGATGGCCAACGGAATTTCAGAATTTACCTGAAGGCCATGCTAAATTTCAAGGTCACACAGGCTTAGGGACAAATTCACTGAATTAATCGCATATTGATTCTCCTTGAAGCTCTTTTTGTTGCTTATTTTCCTTGTAAATTATTTTTGAAGGGATTTTGTTTGTAAACTAGATGCACTGTTATTTCAATAAGCCCACTTTTTTCATTCTAAATAAGTACTCCCTCTGTCCCAAAGTGTAGCTACCTTTAGCATTCAAAATTTGTCCCAAAATATATCTACCTTTCTACCTACTCCCTCATATCAACCAATCACAACCATCTCCTATTTAACTTCTCCACCTACTTCCTCATCTCAACCATCCCTCGTTTTATTATACCTTTCTCCTTAATACTCGTGCCCGACTCTAAAAGTTCTTATATTTTGGGACGGAGGAAGTATTTGCTTCATCTTGCTGTTGGTACCTGTTAACCTTGTTTGACCATTCTAATTATGTATACTATGAAACATATTTTACCATGAACGAATGGGAGTGTTCCAATGAAGAAATGGAGCAGGATTCTCGATTATAGTTTTTAAAAGCAGTATTCTATTCTTCCCCTCTGAATTTCTTCTTCAATCATGTTTTTTTCGTATGATATATTTTGCCGTTGCAAATGAATTTTCTGTTAGCATAACTTACTGTTCTGGGTTTAACCCATTTATAATATATGTTGACATAGGTTAGTGCCTCTTATGAGCAGGCTCTTATGGATGCTCGAAAGCAGATTGAACGTGAGATGGAACGATTTAAGGTTTGTGAGAAGGAAACTAAAACGAAGGCCTTTTCCAAGGAAGGGTTAGGTCAACAACCAAAAACTGTAAGAACTTGTGCTCCTCTGTTTGTATATACTTTCCTGGTTTTGGTTGTAACTAATTTGAATTGTTATTTAAACGCTTTGTTCGCAAGAGGTGAAGGCTGAAGGTTCTGATTATAAATTCTTGCTACATTATGCTTGTTGTAATCTTGTAACGGAGTGTTCAGGTTTTGTGCTAACTCTACCTTTTCGTGATAGGCAATTAGAATATTCAAACTTTGAAAGCAACTTAAGTTAAAACTAGCTAAATGCCATTGTGTTCCTATGATTTTAAAAACAATACTATCGTGTGATATAAGATATCCAAAATCAAACTAATGCCATCGTGAATTTGTGATGGTTATCTAACTAGAAATTGGATGGCACTTCCCTAGCAGATGCCACACAACAGCAAGTTTTTGTTTTCATTTAGCAACATGCCTACAACCATACTCCGTTTCCATCTTTCGGGATGGATCGATTCATTGGGCCAGTCAGCTGATGGCCTGTTAGCCATGACCCTGTTGGAAAGCTGCAGCCCAAACGAGTGGGCTATGGTTAGACTACTGCTCAACTGCCTGCTCATTCATCATATGTTTCCTCTTCCCCTCTGCTTCCTTCCTGTCTTACTGCTCTCCAATCTGCCAAACACCCCAGCAACAACAACTCAATCCACTACCGGTGACTGCACAGATCATTCCTTGCTGCACGGATGCTGGGTTAAGGGTAGCTTGATGAGGTACATGTCACAAAGGTTGAAGAGATATTGATGGCAGTGTTAGAGGATGGGCTCATGAGGGTGGCACAGGGTTGAAAATGCAGTGCTGGTGTCGAGGGGCAGTGGTGCTTGTGCAAGGTTTAACTGCACTGTCAAGAGCTTGCCGCTGTCCCTGAACTGTCACTACCGTCTGCCAGCAGTGGCAGCCTTCAGGTTGGGTAGTACAAGCGTGATTGAGTGGATTTCTGCTATAATTTTGGGGATCTGGTGAAGGGAGAAGGTGACATGGGCTAGGTCGCTGACACTTGGTCCCACACATCAGGTTTTTGTTGTTGGTGGTGGCAGACTCACAAACACCAGCACCACCCCCCTTCTATCTAAACGAGTAAAGATAAATTGAAATCTGAGGCTCTGAACTAATTGTTCATCATCTGCATTGGAGATACAATGATGCTACTGACGTCTTTTAGAAAGTAAATTTATCTCGAGCTATTAGTTTACTCCACAAACTAGCAGATGTAGTGACCATTTGGCTGTTGGGAAATCTATGGTTTTTTCAAAATAGCCAACTTAGATTTGAGCTTGTATTTTGTATCTGGTCTAGGTTTCCATTGCGAGCCTTGTCTACTTAGTTGTGGCCTTATTTCTTAATTTTACACAGCAGTCTTAGAATGTGAGTCTTGATTTATCAATTACTTACATATTTTTTTGTCAGTTTCAGTGTATGCTGCAGGCTTTTGCAGCTCCCCTTTAGTCTAACGGTTTATTTTTAATTTGTGCAGGATCCAAAAGAGAAGGCAAAAGCTGAAACAAGAGATTGGCTTAACAATGTGGTATGTTAGAAACATATTCTGCTCTGTCTCTGTATGTCTTCATGCCCAATATTCTGTAAATCTGTCTGAAGCAAAGAACAGGTTTTAGATACAACCTCTCAGCAGCTTTTTGACAGCTCTCATCCTTGTGATGAGTTGTTAGGACCTAAAGACAGTTGATTTTTTTTTTCCAGAAGACATGGCATCTTTAGATACAACCTCTCAGCAACTCTCATCCTTGATTATGAATAATTTCTTTGATCTGATCACTGTGAAGATATCAATTGCATGTATATTTGATTTGATAATCTTTATTGAGAAGTTGACTGTATTACCGTGTTGTTTGTGATGACTTCTGCTTGTAACATTTATACTTTTTTCCTTTGTTGTAATGTGTGTGACATATCTAATTATATTCTGTATCTTGTTTACAGGTTAGTGATTTGGAAAACCAAATCGATAACTTCGAAGCTGAGGTTGAAGGACTTTCAATTAAGAAAGGAAAGCAAAGACCTCCTCGATTGGTATGAATTATGATCAATTGAGTCACAGTGCAAGCCGATCATTTTTGCGTGTTTATGAGAAATATTTCCAATAATATCTAGAATAGAGGAAGTAACTTTGCATCATCAGGTACATTTAGAGAAATCTATCACACGGCATAAAGCTCACATAAAGAAATTGGAGTCAATATTAAGACTTTTGGATAATGATGAATTGAGTCCTGAGCAAGTTAATGATGTCAAAGATTTCCTGGATGACTATGTTGAACGTAACCAGGTGTGGCTGTATTCCTATTTATTTGTGTAAATATTTTTATCCGATTTAGTTTAATGCTATGTGCACAGAACTGTGTTCTTATTATGTCAGTATGTTATCCAAATTTAGGAAGATTTTGATGAATTTAGTGATGTGGAAGAGCTCTATAGCACATTACCTATGGAGAAGGTTGAAGCACTAGAAGACATGGTTTCACTTGCCCCTTCCAGTCTTGTCAAGGTGAGCTGTAGTAGAGGTTTTTTCTCTTCCACGTGCTTCACCAAACTTCTTAGGGCTTGCTGTGTATCTTTGAACCTTGTTTCTTGCTTAGCAGGGTGTTGCTTCTGTTTCTACTACTGCAGTTTTGAGTACGAAGAGTTCTGTAGCAACTTCACCTACTCAGGTATTGGCTATTAAAATTATTTATGATTCACTAATTGTCTTTTTTCTAACCACATGGTCAGTCTAGCTGGTAATGTACTGTTTCTTGTTTGACTTTCAAATGCCATTGTTGTTGTATGTACCTTACAATTAAAGCTAATGTTTGAATTCCTGTCGTTTTTCTTCTCCTGTGGCTGTTTCTTCAGCTGTTCTTTTATCTTTATCCTGTTACTTTCGTTCTTAATGCAATGAAAATATCTATCTCCTGCATATTCTTCAAAAAAATTCTGTTGTTTTTGCTAATCTTTAGATTTCATAAAACATATGTGCTAACAAGATCAATGAAATATGTTTTGTCCAAGCCTTTTCTAATGTCTTCTCCTGGTTATCACTTATTATTGTGCTGGTTTACTTACTCCCCTTCTCTCCAGGCTACTATATCAGCAGCTCCTTTGCTAAGTGTATCACAAGATCAAGTAGAGGAAACGGCTTCACAAGAAAGCAATCCTGAATCGGCACCACAGACACCACCTTCAAAAGTTGGAAGTCAACCTTCAGTGCCAGTCGTGCCGACTACTATCAGTACTAGTACCGCATCTGTCTCTGTTTCGGCTGAAACCATTAGTTCCCCTGTACGCCCAGTTGTTCCTACCACAACAGCTGCAGTACTTCCTGCTTCTGTCACTGCTCGAAGTGCTCCGGAGAACATGCCAGCTGTTACTTCAACTCCTGCGAACTCATCTAGTACCTTGAAGGATGATGACAACATGAGCTTTCCTCCACGTAGATCATCACCTGCAGTCACCGAAACTGGCCTTGGCAGGGGTATTACTCGTGGATTAACTAGTCAGGGATTGGGTTCAGCTCCGATAAGTATAGGTCCAGTACCAGGAAATGGATCAGTTAGTGCACTTACTGATTTGTCCAAAAGAAACATGTTGAATACTGATGAGAGGATAACCAGTGGTGGTCTTTCTCAGCAGTTGATTTCACCACTTGGTAATAAAGCTCAACCACAGCAGGTTCTGAGGACTACTGATACAATTAGCTCTGATTCTAGTAACACAAACGAAAGTACTGTTCTTGGAGGAAGAATCTTTTCTCCTCCAGTTGTTTCTGGGGTTCAATGGAGGCCTCAAAACACAGCTGGTTTGCAAAATCAAAGTGAAGCTGTAAGTACATTTCAACCCCCATACCCACCCCTTCTGAATTCTTCTTTGCTCTTGCATATGTTGGCATTGACCACGAACTTTCTAGATGCGCCAGACATGCTAATTGCTAAAACAGTATTTCATCATTTTAAGTCTTTCAACTAAATAACTGATTCAAGTCATATAGGATTATAGGGATTACTTCAGAATTTCTGCTTGCTCTCAATTGTGCTTTGCTCTTTCCTCTTGATCCAATGCTGTCATGGATTTTATTCATGTTGAGCTTTTGCTATTCCCTTGTTGGCGTCACGACATACTGGCATGATCTTTGAAATGTGTTACACTAACCTTTTTGTATTCCAGGGCCAATTTCGTGGAAGACCTGAAATTTCTTCAGATCAAAGGGAGAAGTACCTGCAAAGATTGCAGCAAGTACAACAACAAGGCAGCCTTCTTAATGTTTCTCATATAACGGGCATAAATCAGAAGCAATTTCCATCGCAGCAACCAAACCCCCTCTTACAACAGGTACTTCATGCTGTTATTATTTAGTTGAATTATATTGTGTTACTTGAAGGTCTCCTTGTGGTTGAGAAACACAACATAGTTGATCACATCAGATATATCTAGTGCAGACCCCTTGGAAGGTGCTATCACATTGATTTCTATTAAGGCATCAAATCAACTAGAAGAAAAATAAAAAAATCAAATCCTTTCCATTTATGGCATTGTAGTATTTCATTATTTTATGCCTTCTTTATGGTGGTAAATCACATTTGGGAATATCTCAGCATTTTTTATTGTTAGACACCCTAAATACAGGAGTTAACATTGTAGCCTCGTAGTACCTTTTTTTTTTTGGGTTCACTAGATATGCCAGTCCGTCCTGCTTCTGGATTTGACCAGTTTCACATTTCTGGTCATCTTATTTATGCAGTTTAACTCTCAGAGTTCCTCTATTTCCTCCCAAGCGGGTATTGGGCTTGGGCAGGTACAAGGACCAGGTATTGCTTCTTTCTGCTCATATCTGCTACAAGTATAGCCTTGTAAATCCCCAACTCTTCAGCTATCTAATGAAAAGGTTAATAGTATTTGACCACTAGCTGTTTATGGGGTGTATTGAGAATTTACCTGTCTGTATAGATGCTGGGCATACAAAAAGTGAGGAACAACAACAAAGTTTTGCAGAAGATGTTAGTGTGGAATCCGTTGCAACAGCTGGAGCAAACAAACACACGAGTGAAGATGATACAAAGATTCCATTTTCGGTATGATCCAACTTTTGCAAAGTTACTCAAGAAAATCAGCTTCTAGGAACACTATAGTTTGCCATAGAAACTTTCCATGTCACAATTTTCATCTGATAGGATTCTACAGTTAAATTTATTGTTGCAATTGGTTGGAATTCTGACTGTAGCTTCCAGGGGTTCTGGTTGGTTAGTTTGGTCAGTTCAGCTTCTGACTAATAGAAATTCTACTTTAGCTGATCGGAAATGCGAGCTAATTTTAAAACCCAAATCCAGATGGTTAACAATAATTCCAGTATCCTAGTGTACATTATTAGAAAAAAACTTGAAAATATGTTCTCCCACTTGTCCATGTTAAAGCTTGAAGGTTAATACTATAATAGCTTTGAACAAGCAAGTTAATAAATGTCATAGAATGCCGGAACGGTAGAATAGGCAGAGTTGGATGCTGAGGTATGGACATGAACTTGGATGTGCTTTTCTGATCAGAAAAAGTCCATATACCCCCCTAAACATTGGATAAGAGTCTGTCTAGAAGCCTGAACTTTGAAACCGGACATCCAACTCCCCAAACTTTGCAATACCATTCATATTACCCCCTTAGGTGGTTTTGGATGGTGATTTTGCGTAATTGGAAGCTTAAGAAAGGGTTTTTAATACATATTCAATCATTGGTCATCAATTTATACTCTGTAGCAGGCTTCGCGATTCCGCGAAAACCGCTGCAGTTTTCGCGCGTTCCGCGGGGGTGCGGTACGACATCCCCGTGGTTTCGTTTCAATAATTTCGCGCGAATTCAAAAAATTTGAAAAAATTCATTTTATCACACACACACACACACACACACATATATATATATAAAATCACAAAAAATAAATTTCGTGTGGTTTGCCGCGAAAACCGCGGTATGTGGCGCGGTTTGAACGAAAACCGCGGCACGACACGGATTTGGATTTGGTTCAAATTTAAATTATGGTTTTCACGGTTTTCGCGCTGTTTGCACGGTTTTCACGGTTTTTGTGCTGTTTTCGTGGTTTTTGGCGCGGTTTTCGTGGTACGCACGAAATCGTCCAAATTCAAATGTGTTACTGTTCATCGCTGGGCGGTTTTCGCGCGAAACCGCTGTGCCGACGAGAGGCGGCATAGCAAGCTATAACGGAAAGGTAAACCCTGCTCTATAGTGATGTACTAATATTGTATCGATATTTGTTTGTAAGTGGGAGCTAAAAAAAGGTAAGAAAGAAAGATTTAGATGGACATTTTAACATGTGTCCAATGCATATGTCACATCAATAAACTCATCTAACGTATATATAGGGTGTTTTTTTTTGGTGGTGGTGGTGGTTGGGGGGGGGGGTGGTTGTGTGTCGCCTTGTGTGATGCTGTTTGTGGATGGGTTCTGGGTGAAGGGCTCGTGAGCCCTTGGTTGTATGGGAGGTTTGTTTTCCTTCTTAATGAAATGAAGCGCGGCTCTCATGCGTTTTCTAAAAAGAAAATAGTTACTCCTGTTTCAAATTACTTGGCATTCTAGCAAATCTCACACTAACCAAGGAGCTGTGGCAAATTATATTGACACCCTCTTTAAGTGCATCCCAATTATTTTCCCAAAGCAGTCATTAACTCTAATTAGTTGATATGAGCCACTGAAAACTGTGATTGCATTGATGAAGGGTGGGGAGGGAAGTTCACCTCCATAAGTGCTTTGGAATGTGAGCATGACAAGTATTTTGGTACAAAAACTTATCCTAGAACGGCAAGTAATTTGAAATGGAGGGAGTATGGACTAACTATTGGTGAAAAGTGTAAATCTATTTTTCTAATAGAGGAAACCAATAGAGAATTTTCTAGTTTTAGGATTTCTGGCTTTTTGGGTGCCATTCAGATGTTGGAAAGAACAATGCTAACATATATGATCCATCAGATTTGCAGAATAAATATTGCATGCTATAATGGCATTTGCTTCATGGACTTCATGGTTCACTATCCTTATCTTTTTTTTTCTTGCCTGGGCTTTGTGATTCACTATCCCTGCTTCTGCAATTTTTTCTAGGTATTTGAACCATTTAGAAGAGCAATGTTTTAGATTAATGATGGAAGTATCTTAGTTCTTTCATTTTTGCTTAACTCTCATTATATTTGAACACCTACTGTTCTTGTTTTCTCAGAATCCTTCAGCATCCATAACAGAAGGCACTCAACTATCTAGAGACCCAGATCTACCAGCTGGGCAGCCTTTGCAACCTGGCATGTCATCATCTGGTGTTGGTGTTATTGGCCGGAGGAGTGTATCTGATCTTGGTGCGATTGGTGATAACCTGAGTGTAGCTTCTGCAAGTACTAGTCATGATCTGCTTTATAATCTGCAAATGCTCGAAGCAGCTTACCATAGGCTTCCACAACCAAAGGATTCAGAGCGAGTGAAAAATTATATTCCGGTAAGATAATTTCAGTAGAGTTGTTATGAACAAAATATTCTAGCGTATTGTTCTAACTTCTTTGTCTTCTGTTATTTTCAGAAGCACCCTGCAGTCACCCCTGCCAGCTTCCCGCAAATTCAGGCACCTGTAGTATCAAATCCTGCCTTTTGGGAAAGAATGGGTGGCGATTCATTATCTACGGATTTGTTGTTTTTTGCTTTCTACTATCAGCAAGTAAGTTTCCGTACTTTTTCCCCAATTGTTTTCATATCTCTGCCTTTAGAAACTTTCAATGAGTTCTAAACTGTTTGCTCTTGCTCCTGGCATTTTCTGTTGCTTTCATAGAACACATACCAGCAATTTTTAAGTGCCAGAGAACTAAAGAAGCAATCGTGGAGATTCCACAGAAAGTACAATACTTGGTTCCAACGGCATGTGGAGCCACAAGTTACAACCGATGAGTTTGAGCGGGGATCTTATGTGTACTTCGATTTCCATGTCATAGATGACGGCTCAGGATCAGGATGGTATGGTTAATAACATCATTGCACACATATTGATCTATTTTCTGGCATTGTATTGCTGTTTCTTATCGAGTTCTCTATTAGCTGGGCTCCTCAGTATGGCAATAGTAGTACTCTTCTACTGTATGTTAACTTGCTTATACGGTTACTTTGCAGGTGTCAGAGAATCAAGAACGACTTCACATTTGAGTACAACTTCCTTGAGGATGAGCTGTCAGTACAGACAAACTAGAGAGCCAGGATATTAGGGGCTAATCAAATCATTTTCACCATTGTGAATCTTGTAACTTTTAGAACGGAACTGCTGGAATCTGGAACAGTTACAGATTAACTTTGTGGTTGGATTTAAAGCTGCTCTGTGCATTCCTTTGAATTCATATTCATACTCAATGGTCAATGCATTCATTCGCCTTGGTTCGTTGCTCTCCGGTTCTCCGGATGGCTCGTTATTCCGCTGAAAATTCTAAAAAGCCCGGAGCGCCTGAGGCCCAACTGATCGGCCCATCACCAACACGCCTCCACCGCCTCTACGATTCCGCTCGTTGTCTTCGCCGCACCCCTCGCCCTGATCCTCGCGTCGTCGCGCACTTGTGCAGCCACGAGCTCGCCCTCTCTGCTTGATCCCGCATGGCGGCGCGGCGCGGCGCCGTCTTCGGCCGCCAATCCCGCGTCCTCCGCCGGATCCCACGCCCCCATTTCCATGACCCAGAACGGCAACCCATCACCCCAAAATTCCCCTTCCTTTCCCTCTTTCCCCACCGGACCACGACCTACCGAACAAGCCGCCGCCGCCGCCGCAGCAGCAGCAGCAGCAACAGCAGCAGCAGTCAATCCCTCCATCATCCACCGAAGAATGGCCAGCGAGCTGCTGGAGGATTCGCGGCCCAAGCCTCTGGCGGAGAGGTCAATCACTTCCGGCCTCATGTCCGTCACAATCGGCTGCGAGCCGGAGCCTCCTAACAGGCTGTGGCTGTCGTGCTTCCACGACGCCGGCGCCGAGGGGGATTGGGGGAGCCGATGGAGTTGTACATACTGGACTGCTACAACGAGGCGCTGAGCAGGCTTCCCGTCGCCGACATGCCGGCGCTTCTGTCCTGCGGCGGCCGCGGCGGCCACTGCATCGGTCTCCTCGACCCCGTGTGCAACATCATCATCAACGCCGTCAACCTGCCTTGCCGTCGCAGGTGCACGAACAAGCAGAGGATCCGAGCTCGCGCGGCGTAAGCCGCCGGTGGCAGCAGCAGCAAGGGGAAGGAGAAGAAGGCGCCGCCCACCGGCCCGTCCTGGCCCATCGCTTTTAGTTCCTACACGGGACTCGTTGCCTTCCTGCAGACCTACTTCCGGTACCTATCCAAGGGACAGGCCATGCGCTACCTCCACCTTGCTCGTGCCGACCTCACCGTCTCCGTCCAGCTTGGCGAGCACCAGCAGTTCGCTCCGGAGAACTGGCACGCCACAGGCGGCCCCCCCGACCTCCTCTGTGGCAGGACCCAGTTTGCCCTCAAGGTTGCCGCAGCCGTAGCAGGGCACCCCGAACCCAACGACCTGGCACGGCTTGCAAAGTCGGTCATCCCCTTCAAAGATCACAAGGCTCTTGCTGCTGCGCTGCAGAAAGGGCGGGCTCTCAGCGTCGACGACATCAACGGCATCATCGAGTCCTTTCAGTTGCAACACTATGCAGCCTCCCCTGCTGTCCAAGTCAACTTCCACCGCCGTCCTCACCTGACTGATATGGATGGAAATCAGAGGCCTGCTTGTATCACAGCAAGAAAGAGGGCAGCAACCTGCACACTTCTCCTGCGTCTTTGGTGAGAACCACATCGCGGACATAGTCGTCTCGCGCTATAATGGACCTGTCTCTAGCATCTGTGACCTGCGGACTCCGTGCGAGATGAAGCGAATGCTGTTTAACTGTCTGGGTTTGGCTTCCACCACGATTAGCAAGTACAGTTCTTCGACACACATGAGAAGGGATCTTGTTACTGCTGCATCTTCTTCGACTGCATGCCAGTGTGAGCACACCAGATATCTCAAGATGATCCTCGCAGATTCCATCCATGCTCTCTATGTCAAGGCAGTCTCCCTGCTACCCCACAAGGCTCTCCAGAAACATCTCCGGGGCATTCTTGTTGCGGGGCATTGCTATGGTCCCATGGACCCGGTGTCGAACATAATTCTCAATGCCATCTGGTATGATAGTGTAACCCTCTGCTGGAGATGGATGTTGAGATTGAGCCTTCATAGCCAATCTATGCTTAATATGGAGGCCCGCTCCCTTGACAGCCTTGTTGCCATGGTTCGCACAGCCACTGGTTTGTCGGAGCATAATGCCCTGGAATACCTTAGCTACAAGCAGTGCGACCTTTCTGTGGTGTTACAGGTGACAACAAAGGAGATATGCTATAAAGCCTATGATCGTGCAGGCCAAGCTGGAAAACACCCCAAGCATTTGGAGCTTGCATCGTTTCTTAAGTCCATGACTTGCGATGTCCTACAAGAGTTGAGGTCCCTGCTGATCAACGAAGAAACACGAAAAGGCTATATCATTTCTGATGCAGCTCTTCAGCAAGTGTACACAATATTGGAAGTGAAAAACTCATCCATTTCACCACCAGCGGATAATCCTAGACTATGTCCAACGGCCTGGAAGATGCTGAGATGTAGGGAGGATGACTTTGTGCAGAAGCAGAAGTTTCTTCGTCAAGTCTTGGAAGAATTGCCATGCGATTAGCATCCTTGGGTACTTATAATTCAGCTCTTGATTTCTTGTTCTTTTTTTTGAGCTGATTGATTGCTAGTTCCTTGTTTGTTTGTTTTTTACTTTAAGCTGATTGATTGCTTGTCTTAGTAGCTTGGACAAAGTCTATTTTTATGGGAAAGAAAATCTCTTGAAGACTTGAACTGCTCCTGCAAGAATTTATGTCATTTCAATCAAGCTTGGGTAAAGTTTATTCTTAGAAAACATGCTTGCTTTGCTTTTTTGTAGAACATGTTCCAACTTAATTACTCCCGTACGGTCTATTCTTACAGTACTTGTAGGAATATATCTCATCTCAGAGAGTCTAGTTTTTAGCTAGAATTTCATTTACTAGCTCGGATTGATCAGACAGTGAGACACATGGATGATGAATGAAAATCTTGATTAATTAGGGACTAATATGATCTATGTGATAATGGATAGAAGCATTGCCGTGTATGCCCTGCTGAAGTAAAGAAAATGCTTTCTTTTATTAGTGTGGTCGGGATATACAAGATCATATCAAGGAGCGAGACATGCTACTCTTTCATAGCCACAAACTAGTCGGCTTGATTAGGATTGGAACAAAGAATTGACTATCAATTGGCAATTTGGCATACTTCTATATATTCCTGTTCAAAATCATTTTTAAATTGCTTGCGAGAATATATCTCATCTCAATTAGTCAGTCAAAAATCATATAGATTCCTGTTAAAAAGTATTTCCTTTATGAGCACATATGTTATCTGTTGATGCTTATTTGGGTAGATTGTAAATTTTAACCTTATGCCACCCTACTTGGCTTAAATTGGACACCGTATAGGAACCAGTTCCGAAGCTAGATGTTATATGTGGTGTGAAGAAAAACAACTGTGGGCATTCAAAGTCTTACCACATCAATTTCTTGGCATATTATAATGATGCTCCTTTAGTCCGTGGGCTGCTCTTCGCTGAAGTGTGGGAGTCAAGCTTTCAGCCCAAGCGATCAGAATCTAACACATTTGTGAATGGTTGCCAAATGAAATCCAATGCGCTGATAGTCAGGAAATCTAGTCAAAAGGAATCAAAAACTTCATTTTGCTGTCCACTACCTTATTATAGCGCGGATAATCCATATCTTGGTAAGTGTGTTTCTGTCTTCTTATGTACTTAGTATGATTGTGATTATAGCATCCTAAGATCACTCCTAGACCCATGTCATTCATGTTTTAATATCTTTTATCAACATGCAGGACGTTGCTCTTCGTGTGAGCTGGTTTTAAGTAAGATCGTGCATCCACCATCTGGGAACTATACTGGGGCAGACTGCAGTGAACTTGGGAGTTATTAGACTACCTGAATTTGCGTCACAAGGTTCCTTCTGCTGCAGATAACCTAGCCGAGTCGGATTTTATCTTACTATGATTGTCTTAGGGACGCCAAGTTTGCAGAAGTTCTCAATGAGAGCCGCCTTTCGGAGGAAAATAAGACTACCGTTCGCTGGTCTTAGATAGTTGGGGAGAACTGACATCTTAAATACTTGCACTGCATACTCTGTACTTCTATGTGACTATATCGTCGCGCTTGCTAGAATTTCAGCTACTGGCTTGGATTGATCAGACAGTGAGACACATAGATGATAACTGGACCTTGATTAATTAGGGACTAATATGATCAAGGTGGTGCCGCTTGGACTGTTTCTTGAATTATTTCTCTTTATGCTATTGGGTCGTGATTTGGATTCTTTTTGTATCCTTAGATGGAAGGAATGGTGCCTCCTCCAGATGTTCGCACCCTGACTGCAGATTTAAGGAACAATCCTGTAGAAAAGTCACGCCGTTTAATGGGGCATTATTTCTAGATGCACACGCACTGCAGTGAGGCTTTTCTTCCAACTAAAAATTACCTTGCTAATCTTCCGCGCATCATGTGTACCAACTGCAATGTTCAGGTGAGTCTATAGCCAGTGAATTACACTTGTCTTTTGTTCAGTGATCCTGTCTTCCACAGTTTGATGTTAATTATTTGAGTTTTGTTTCGGCCCATCAAAATTTTTTTAAAAAATTTCAATTCATTTAAAAATAATTTTTGTTCCAAAGTTTTGCAAACCTTTAGGAGTTTTTTTTAAAAAAAGCCTATCCCAAAAAGCATTTTTTATACACATTGGTGTATTGATGTATTGTAACGATCACGTGAAGGACTGACCATATTACCTACAACCCCTTGCCACTTATAAAATATCGGGCACCACCTTGCAACCCTATAGGAGGATGACAAGGGGGGCTACATGTAAAATGACTAACCCTCATTATTTTACAGGCGGTCCTTTCGTAGCTCTTTGAAAGGATGGTAAGGGTGTTGCTTGCAAAATGACTTGTCACCCTTCGTGTGGCCGTTAGCATGTATCAACGGTTATGTGCCACGTCATAAAAACCTTTCTTTGGAAGACGTATTTTAAAAATCCCTCTAAGATGGCATTGGTGTAGATTTGCAAAATTTTTAAAAAATATTTATTAAATATTTTAATAAATAAAACTAAAAATTTAAAAAATTCTCTATCAAGTGGTACCTCTAGAGGTGCTGTTTGGTTGGGCCTAAATGAGGCCGTATCCGTTACCACTGCAAACTGATATCGTTACAACGTTTGTTTTATTCAGCCCGTAATCGAATACGCCGGGATCTGATACCGGCCCAGTGTAAAGTCAGATACCTCTCCGTCCCGAGCGATTACGATCAGGGTATCACTTCCCGCGAAAGTTTTGGGTATGACACGAATAATTTTATGCGAATTCAAAAATTTTTTAAAAAAATTATTTTATCACAAATATATATATATATTATTAAAAAATAAATTTCGCGCGGTTTACCGCGAACTGTTTGAACGAAAAGAATTTCGTTCAAATTTAAATTGCGGTTTTTATGGGTTTTTATGGTTTTCGACATGGTTTACGTGGTTTTCATGGTTTTTTTTTAGTTTAGTCTAAACCATGGTATAGCAAAACGTCGAAAGTCCATCACGATTTTCATGATATTCATGCGAAAACCACGTTACCGCGCGGAGGACGGCACGGTAGGAACGGGCCAAATCGGTAAGCCTGACTACGATTACCGATACGGGAGACAAAACGACGCGTCAATGTCTCGTGATCCTCGTCTTCCTCTGTTCCTCGGCTTCATCTAGAAAAAACTCGATGCCTCGTGTTTCATCGATCGCAACTGTCCTTGGCGAGATCGGGAGAGGGGCAGCGACACCCCCAAGAAAGCGGAGGGTCTGAGCTCCGGCCTCCGGGTTGTTGGAGGTGGCCTGGACGAGGACGGGAGGCATGTCGGCTCCAGAACCTCTCCTACGGTCGTACCACATTGGCAACTCTCTTACCTCAAATTTTGTTCTTCCATTTGTCGAATTTGTGGCTTCTACTTGAACCCGGAGCATTTTTTGAGAAATTTCAACTGACCCCAATTCATGCCTACCTAGATGGAATTTGTGGCTTGAACTTCTGTTCGAATCGTTGAGCATTTTTGAGAAATTTCAATTGTGCTGGATCTTTTTTTCCTCATGTTAAGTGCTCTGCCTTTCTTTCTTCTTCCTCGTGTCTTCTCATCTTTTTTTTCTTTTTTCTTCCAACTTTTATTTTTGTTCTTGCTAGTAGTTCCGGTGCATTAGATGAAGCACAAAGGGCAAAGAGCTGCTCTTCTCTACGCCAGTTTTTCAATTTTAGAATGCATGTTGTCCTGCGTTTACCTATGAATTTCAAAACTTAAACATTATCATAAATTGATTATATGTATTATATCATCTTAAAAAAATTCAACATTCTCTATAGTGCTCTTGAGACGTCACGTGTGACATCTTAAAAACTAGAAGGAAAAACTCAGAAATTCTAATGAAAAAAATCTAACGATAGATTTTCACTTAAATTCGTGAACTTATTATTTTCAACCATTAAATCTATCTTTAAAAAAAATTATAAGCGGACCATGTGTCACATCTCAAAAAATATAAGATGTTTCAAAAAACATATAATCATCGGTTTTTCACTTAAATCGTTTAAAAAATTAGAAAAACAAAGTCCATTCCACCTCGCCATCCCCCATCACATATGCATAACACTTCCCGTCCCTCCCCTCTCGGATCGGGTTCTTTTCTCTCCACTCTTCTCCCCCTCTCTATCTTTTGAAATAGCTATAAAATCAAAAGAGAACAATCAATAATGCTGAAACAACCACGTAATTTTTAAGCTATACATCTGACTTCTAATCTATCTGGTTCTATGTCTATTTAAACCAACAATTTAAGATCCATAATGCTTATATTTTATACTTAAAATAAGGCTCATATAAAATAAAATAGAAAATAGAAAGTGTTAATAGGGACTAAATTGAACCAATTGGTGCACATCTAATAAATTGATAAATAAGTTAGTTCTTGTCACTTAAATTGGAATAACCGTTACTTGTTTCATTGCCATTTTTAAATGCTTATGTATTAATGGTCTTCCATGATCTAGGACTCATATGGACTAGGTATTTCTTTTATAAAAGAACACTGTACATCACACATATCATAGATAATAAAGAAAATCATAAATAATTAGTTATAGGGACGAGTTTTAAATGATATAATTTAAAGCTAACAAATAGCTTGGAAAAGTATTTATGCCGTCGAAGAAAAATATGGAGAAATAGTATTTTGGAAACGTGGCAGGTGCCAATATGTTGATATTTCGTCCATATAAATTTCTCAAACGATGATATATGCATTGCGTGTTCTAGAGTACCAATAAATTGTTCAATAATCTAAATCAAACAAACATGTCCAGTCCAGGCGAATGCATGAACTGAAATAATAACAACATAATAATCTAAGGCCCTATTTGGATAATTAGCCTTTGGGCTAATTTGAGCGCTAAAAATTAATCCTTAAAAATTAGTCCTCTAACAATTAACCTTTTTGAGTAGTTTGAATACATGGGCTAATTTGAGGGTTAATTTGTGACGGCGGTGAATTACAGCGATGACGGCGTCACAGCTGGTGGCGGTAGGATATGCATGACGCTCAGGAGGAAGGAAGACAGAAGCACTGTATTCTTACTTAGAAACACGTGAAATTGATAGGATCCACGTCAAATTAGTCCAAATAAGCATATTTTAAAGAGGCTAATTTTTTGGATGGACTAATTCACTTTAGCCCTAAATTAGCCCTCGGTTTGGATCCTTGAGGGTTAATTGGGACTAAAAGATAAGAGGCTAAAAATTAAAATTAGCCCCTCGATAAGCCTTAGCTTTTCGCCGCATTACAAGTATGCTGCTGCCTCTAAAGCTGCACCCACTGCCAGCCGGCTATTGGATCAGGATCGATGCATCGCACTCGCACGTAGCTGAGGAATCTCTTGTCTCTTATGAAAACCGCCACGGCACGTAGAAGCACGGAAATGCATGTTATCGAGTGTTCGGCCCAAAAAATCAGACAAATGAATATATGTGAGAAGATTCAAAATTAAAATGATTTTTTCTTTTCAACTATTTATTTGAATTACAAACTAATTATATCGTTGGATTCATTACAATTAAATATTTATAACAAGATCTCACATGACTAAATTTTAATGATTTTTTTGCTGAAACATTTTTCTTTGACAAGTAAAACATCTAAAACATTTTCATCGAAACAATTTTTAGTAAGGGATGAAATATTTTAAATATAGTGCAACACTGTCTGATGATTTATATCAAATCGAAGCCTCCCGCGGAAGCGCCGTGGCTGGGTTGTTTTCCGTTTGCTGCTCGGCCGAGTCAGAAAAACCCCGTTTAACCATAGTACCAGCTTCGCCTGACTGCCACCAATCCCTACCATTCAGAGGGAGATATGTGTGTAACAGGTAAGGCCGGATGAGGCGAAGCGACAGTGTCATCACTCAACTAGTCATTACTTTTTCTTTTTCTTTTCTCTCTCTTTTTGACAAAACTCAGGAGACCCCGTTCAACCATAGTACCTGCTTCGCTTGACCGCCACCAACCCCTCACATTTAGAGGAAGGTGTGTGTGGGACAGGTGGGGCCGATTGAGGCGAAGCGGTAGTGTCACCACTCAACTAGTCACTACTTTTTTTTTCTCTTTTTGACAAAACTCAGGCCATTAGCAGTGCAAGCTACACAAACGGAATGGTCATGTGAAAAAGGTGCTTTCATGTTGGATAGAACTACTCAAGAAACGCATCCTAAAGTACAAGTATCCCTGGCAGTACTGACACGATTTTTTTTATTTCAACCCTTATGTTTTCTATTCCAGTCCTTTCAAATCTTATAAATCTGGAATTTTACAAAAGGGACCCTAGCAACCACAAAATAATCAGAAAGGGAGTATAAAACAGCCGCCACTCTCCACTCCCCGTCGGCCATCACTCCCTCTCCCGACGTCTCTCCTCGGAAGCGACGACGATGCCTCTCCCTTCTCCATCTCTGTCGGCGCCACCCACTCCTTGTTTCCTTCTCACCTAGATGGATCGAGCTTGGCGGGATTGTGATCAACGACCGGATCACCGGTCGGCATGGACCGAGCTCGGGGACGAGGGAGCGAGCCCTTCCGCCGCCTGCTCCTCCCTCATCGTGGTGTCGTCCCAGCGGCCACCGGCTTCGTCCCCTTCCTGCATCGTCGCTCCTCCCCTCTTCGGCTTCCGCCCTTGCCATGGCGGTGATGCAAATCAAGGTTTCTGCGCCTCGAATCCCTTCCCCACTCCTGCACCGGTGACAAACTCCGCTGCTGCGTCTCGCCTCTCCCGCCGTGACGAGCTCGACGCTACCGTTGGTGTGGAGCCGCGAATGGATGCCCTGACCACCGGATCTGGTTTGGAGTGGGGCAGCGCGACCGGAGATAGAGCTCGACGGCATTGTCACGCCCCGATTTTCGATCAGGATTAAAAATCATTTAACAATGCATTTCCTAGAAATTATTAAAAAACAAATCTATCAAGTGAATTTAATAAGAAAATAAAATTTTCCTTTAAAAATCATGGTTGGAAATATTTTTGTAATATTCTCCATGCCCTAAAATACTTGAATGAAATTTTTCGTGAAATTTTGGAGCTCCAGAAATAATTTTAATAAGACAAAAAGTATTTCAGTAATTATTTAAATAAATTATTTAATCAGTAAATAAGCATTTATATTTTTATTAAATACTTTTAATGTCCACCTATTTTTAGGATTTTTCTGAAATTAATTAAGCATCGAGAGTATTTATAAAAATATAAAGATTGTTTATCCGATTAAATAAATTAAAAACCAAATTTAAATCTCTTTCCTATCCTTGGGCGCCGCCGCCACTCATTTAAAAGTTCAGTTTCCTCCCGGCGGCCGTCCTCCTTCCTCTCTCCTCGGCCTAGCTCACCGCCCGCTTGCCTCTCGCCCTCACGCAAAAAGTCTATTTCATCTCCCACTGGCCTCCTCTCTCTCCGCCGACATGTGGGTCCCGTTTGTCAGCCTCCTCCTTCTCATCCGGGCCGCCGATAGGTGAGCCTCACCTGTCGGGGCCATCCATAACCTCCGGCCGCACCTCCCGCGCCCACGCCGCCATGGCCACCCCATGTCGCTGCTTCCCCCGGCATCTCCCGGCCACCTCGCCCACTCCGCACCATCCCCGCGTGTCTCACACCACCTTCCCCATGCCCGTCGCATGCGCGCACGGCTCGGAATAGCTAGGTCTGCAACTGCCGGCCACCCCACTCCGCCCGCGATTTCCTACGTTTTCGGCCTCCCCACCACCTCTCGCGCCCATAAAAAGCAACCCGAGCCCCGACCGAGCAATTCCCCTCAACCATTTCCGCACTTCCGAGCTCCTCGTGCTCCCGCGCCGTGGTCATCTCAAGCCGTCGCCGCCGACCGCCTCCAGCCGTCAAATACGCCACCTTCGTCGCTCACTGAGCTACGGCGTCTCCATCGCCGGCTTAGCCGCATCGCGCCGCATCCCGGCCTCCACCTCTTTTCCCCTAATCACCACCGGGTCACGCCCTCCCAGTGCTCCCGAGGCACTGCCACCTCTGACCGCCTCTGGTCGCCAAATTCACCGTCTCCGTCGCCCACCGCATCAAACCACCACAACTACCGACATTGCCTCGTCGTTCTGCATCCCGGCATCCACCCTGTTCACCCCAACGGCTGCAGGAACCGTGCCTCCACCACAATCCCAAGCCGCCGCCGAGTTCCTCCACTCCGGTTGCCCAATTCACACCGCCCACAGCTGGCCGCTCCAATCCGTCGCCACCGCCGTGTGAACTGCCCCCCATAGTCCCCCGGCCACCGGTTTCCCTAATCTTGGCCGTCGAAATCGCGCTGATCGCCATTGTCTTCCCCGCGTCCGACCTACCTCGGTGAGCACCCTTCATTCCCGATCTCCTCTTTTTTCTCTCTCGGCCGTTATTCGCAAGCTGCTGAGCCCCATCACCACGTAGCGCCGAGCCTCCCGTGCCACCGCCCCTCCTCGGCGCGTTGCGCCTTCGTTCGCGCCACTTCCTGAAGGCACGTTGATGTCGCCTAGAGGGGGGGTGAGTAGGCGATCCAGAAATTTTCTCGAGAAAGCAGCGGTTAAAACACACAGGCACCAGAACTTCCGATACATGAACCCTAGAACTTTCGGTCAGCATAAGTTGTCCGGAACTTTCGATGTTATAGTCCGGAACTTCCGATGTTCTGTGACTCAAAAGGATCTGAACTCAATTTTAAATACTTTCTACACAATTTAAGTGCAAACAATAGGAAGATATACATAGGCAATGTAGACAAACAACAGGAGGTAAAGGGATAGCACACGTGACACAAGGATTTTTACCCGAAGTTCAGATTCATAGAATCGTACTATCCGTTGAGAAACTATGTAGAGTTGGGTCTCACTTAACCCCTTGCCTTACCAAGCAAATCCCTGGAAAGAAGTCTACGGCCTTCAATTCCAACGTTTCTAGGTTCTTACCTAGAGATCAAATTGACCACAAAGATTCAAATTCGATCCTCTAGCTTGAAGCACAAACGTGAATTCCTCTACCTAGACAACCTCCAAAAGATCAGCTTGGTTTGTCGATCCATACTTCGTCGATCCAAAGGAGAGGTGATCCTTCATAAACTTTCCCGGGACAATCGACAATTCTCTAGAAGCTCATGGGAGACACCTAACCGTCTAGAAGATTGCTCCCCAAGAGTAATAGGTACTACTTCAAAGCCCTGCAAGAATCATCAAGTGCTCAAGTCACTGTTGATGATAAATTTCTCTCACGCGCTGGCCTGAGAGATCTGCTTAGCTCTAGTGCAGGTCCTTCTCGGCTGTCTGTAAAATACAGGGCGTGCCAGTTGGTTTGATCTGTTAACCAACAAGAAAAACAAAGATATATGCGTTAATGGTTAGGTTAGATCTCACTGGATCGGCTGAGGGAATCAATTTACATATATATGCTATCCCAAAGCACATTTAAACTAAGTGATTGGGATAGATCGGCTATGCCGAGACAGTATTAACCACATAATCTAAATATATAAAAGGATAATAAATATATGCTTTAATAACCTAGCCGACACCGTAAGACTAACTGTGGATCGGCAAGTACTCCGATACATCTTATGAAAAGATATTGATCTAAGCTAAATGCGCTAAGCCTAGATCAATCGACTGTCGGCTGTGGCTGACAGGCTGATTCTGGCTTAGGGCATTTAACTAGAGCAAGATCTTAACATAAGAGACGGCTTTAATGAATCTAATAGTAAACACACTAAAAGAATATTAAAACAGATAAGGTCGGCTGAAACCCCAGCACTGTCTCTAAACATATACATCTAGCCGAATATATCATAAGAGCTCTAAAAACGACTTAATAGGTCAAATTGATGCAACATTAAGTATAAAAAGAACAATCCGATCTGTTATAGCTGATGTAAACCCCTCGAGACGGTGGATACCGCATATAATCTAGGCCAACCCCTAGATCTAGCTCTATAGGCTGCCGGTTCTTGATAGAAACATGTCGATGTCAAGATAGATCCAAACATTGTTCTAGATTATATGCGATATATGATAACTAGCGCATCATAAATCATTGAATCTAGAGTATCATAGTGATGGAAGCACTAAATTCGACGAGATACACCACTAATGATAAACATTTACCTTAATCGGGGATCGAAACAATGCAGCCCGAAGCCGTATCAAGTGTTCGTCTGAAGAAAATAGGAGGCGATGCGCCGAAAGTTGATTGATTCTGTCTTGATTATACAGGGGTCTCGGGTCCTATTTATACCCAAGTACAACACAGTCCGCGCCGAACACGATTGCTAACTAATCTACTGTACACAGTATGACAATATCCCGGGACGTGGTCCCATGCCGCATTACAATAGGAGATCTAAACAAATTTCTAGTTTACAGATACACTTGCCATTATAGGACTCTATCCATAGATGGCAATATCTTTATCGCTCAATTTGGGAACCAAATCTTCTATTTATCTTTAAGCACCTTTACCGGAAACGGTTCCATCTTCTTCTGTGACCCGAAATCGGCTACCGGCTGTCCTTGTCCGATTCAACCTCAGTCGACTGGCCTCGTAGCCGATCGCATCGCAGCCGACTCGACCTCTGTTTCTTCGCTAATCTCCCGATCCGATTCCGCATCAATCTCGGCTGGGACTTAGGGATTTGGTTACCAAACTTAGCCATTAACAATCATCTAGCTCTCTCACTCTCACAAACACTCCAAACGCTCAATCTTCTCACAAATTTGGTTATATGGCTCAAGAATTGAGTTGGAATGAGCTAGAACACCATGGGAGAGGCTAGGAGACTGAATAACGAAAGTGGGATGGCCTAAAGTGAGCTGGGGACAAGATGGGATATATATAGGTACACGCTTGCGTCACTTAGCCGTTACTCACAAACTCAGCAGGAATACTGTTCGGAAGTTTCGGTCTGGAACTACCGGAAGTTCCGGCCAACACTTGGTTCTCAGGGTTTTGCTGCGAGGTGAAGGTGTCCGGAAGTTCCGGCTTTGAACCCCGGAACTTCCGATCGGCTTTCACTGCCGAGGGAAGGGGTAACTAAAAAAACAACTCCAAAAATTCTCATTCAAGGATATTCTGACTAAGAGCACTTAGATCATCTCATGGCATGAGTTTCACCCCTCTTAATAGTACAGTTTTTCCTAAAACTCAAGATTTAAGAAAAAACTATTATAAACCGTCGTCGAATATTTTCTCCTTTTTGAAATTGATGATTGAGGGTTCTCCTTTCTCAAAACCTGCACAACTAAGCATCTAGGGACTAATTTTCCTGCACATATCTCGATTAAACATATTAGTCCCTTAACCAAATTTTTATTAACCACCAAAACCCACTTAGGGGGCTAGATGCACTTTCAATCTCCCCCTTTTTGGTGGTTAATGACAACTTGGTTAAAGCTTACAACAGATTGGAGTAAAAGAAGTTTTGAGTAAAAAAGGGTTAGATAGAACTCCCCCTATGAAATAATAGTGAATTTCATATGCATTTTTGATAGAGGAGTTTAGGGAAATTCTAACCAACTCATCTTACTCAGTGGGGTGTAACAAAGGTGAAATGAAATAATTTTAAGAGCATATGACATGGCAAGCACACAAAGAAATTGAAAACAATATTTCACCACTCACAAATCCCACAAGCGATCATGCAAAATAAGCCTAATTAATATCATAAGGTCTAGCAATCATTACATCCCAGCGCACATAGAGTTCACATGTCCAAACGATAGCGAAAGGATAAAAGTCATAGGAGATAGCTGCACGGCCGGAAGTTCCGGTGGAATGGTTCGGAACTTCCGATCGGCTGACAGGAACAAGCCAACAAGGAAGCAACGCACAAAAGCGAGAATTGACCCCCCCTCTTTCTCAATCTTCTCCCCCTTTGGCATCAAGACACCAAAAAGAGATAAGAGAGAAGGGAAGTCACTCGGAGTCATAGGAGTTGGCGACAATCTCGGTGTCTCCACTCTGAATGTCATTATCGCCACCACCAGGAGAAGGGGTGGCCTCGGCAATGTCGGTGGCGCTACCGGAGTCTGCAGCTGGCGAAGCTGCAGCAGGAGAGTCATCCTCCTCCTCGTCCCCCTCGAAGTGCGAAGACACTTCAGCAAAGTCATGAGGAACAAAGGCAGAAGTTCCCTCACCGGCAGCAACATCACGAGCAGTCTCGTAGGCTATGAATGGGTCCTCGTAGACCTCATCCTCGGAGTCATTGGAGACTGTGTGACCGGCCTCCCTCAGAAGCATCTTCTGACGCCGCTCAATCTTCTTGACCTTGGAGGTGGTCTTGGTGCAGAGACAGAAGATCGAGCGCAACACCTTCTTGATGGGCGAGCTGGAACTCGAGCCCGAAGGGCGTGAAGGAGCTGAGGAAGGACCGGCACCTGATGTCGAGCCAGAAGGACGGGAAGGAGGAATCCTGGGAGCAGTCGGCATATGAGGGCGAAACGGCTTGTGAGAGGAGTCACAGGTATAGAAGAAGTCGGTCACATTGTTGATCATCTTCATGATGAAAGGAGCATACACACCCCCCCGCTTAGGATCGCAGGCGGTGTTGTATATCTCGAACCAGATGAGCTTGAAGATGCTGAAGGGCAGCTGATTACACCGCATGCGACTCACGAGATGCACATGACGTGCAGGAAGTGCCGTTGCATCCTCGGCCTTTGGCAGCAGGGTCCACCTGAAGATGGAGACAAACATAGAACTTGACACAGGGAACCAAAAACAGGAGAGGAAAGGAAATTGGGAAAATCCAGACCTGAAGATTGAGTAGAGAAGCTTGTACTGAGGTAGAAGCCCCTTTGTGGTCCCAAGACAGTCACGAGGGGCATCTGGTGTGTAGAAGAACCTGGGGCACACCATGGGGATGGAATCCTCAGTGTGGATGTTGGGGCGGTTCAGATCAACTTGATCCATCCCCAAAATTTCTGCGAACTGAGGCAAGGACACTTTGTAGGGGCGTCCCTCGGTCCTCCACTTCAAGAAGGGAACCCCATTCGATGCGGAACTGGAGAAAATAGTGGCATAGAACTGTCCAATGACCTCAGAGTTCCAGGAGTAGTCGAGGCAGAGGACATCCCTAAGGTTCTTGGCTTCACATACTTGCATCAGGTCATTGAAGTACGCGATGTTCTTTGACGAAGATAGCCCAGTCTAGCCACTTCATCTCCACAACCCGATTGTTCCGAGAGAGAAAAACGGAGTTGTACCAGTCAAGCTGGAAGAAGGTCCTGAACTGTGGATCCAGGGATTCCTGAGGAATGGCGTTAGGATCCACCGGGCGATCGCGACCACACCGGGCTATCGCTTGAGATAGTTAATCCTCGACGCGGTGTGGTGAGCGGGTCAACATCATAACCCGAGACGCAGTGGGGGAATGGGATTTTCCCAAGAACTCGGCTCGCCTGGCTGAGGACGGGTGGTAGTGGAACGCCGAGCAGGACGAGGTGGAGGATCAGCAGCTTGAGAACCTCCTGCTGCTGCAGTTCCGACATCTCGAATGGTCAAGGGCAGGTTCCAAGTAGCACGGGACAGCCTGAGAGGAGATCAATCCTTACGTCTATCCTCAAAGACCACCTTTTCTTTGCCGAGACGACCTCGAGGACCTCGAATGGGGGGACTATTGTCATCGTCATCCCCCGAGACGTTCTGATGAGCCTTCTGGTGCTTTTCACGAGCCATGGAATCATTGCAATATGGAACAAGCAAAGATAAGGGAGATGTAGTGACAAAACAAAGTGAAGGAGAAGGAGGTTGCGACAGGCTACATAGGGATCGGAAGTTCCGGTCCAAGAACACCGGAACTTCCGGTGTGCCTGGCAGTCGCGACCCCCGACCGAAAATCAAGCGCATTGCCTCAAAATGCACAGATAGGCCACCTACAAGGTACTAAATTGATTTGCAACCAAAACAAAAACTCCCTAGGTCCAAGAATTGAGAGATCGAGGCAAAAGAAGGTGAAACTAGGGAGAGGGATCAAACAAAGTACCTCGGGCAAAAGAAAGTCGAAGGCAAGCGCGGGGCGTCGATCCTCGACCAAAACCACCCGAAAAATAATCAAGAGAGAAATTTCACGGTGGAGACAAGAAATCGCCGGAAGAGGGGTGAGAGAGGAGAGAGATGGCAACGGAGGAGAAGAGAGGAAGTTAGGACTTGTCGTCGGCCACCCCTGGAACTTAACACCCTGACTACCGAAACTTCCGATCGGACATGACCGAAACTTCCGGTTAGCCCCGATTTTTAAGCAAAGAAAAATTATCGAAAGTTCCTGGCTAGGGTCCGGAACTTCCGACAAGAAGCTGAAAGAAAGAGTCTAGAGATGAATGGACATGCAAACAAATGCGATGCACGCGACCAGCACACAAGCAATCATTACATAACAATGATCACAATGCATCACAACAAGGACCAAAAACCAAGTTTTTGCAAACAAACACAAGCACACATAATTTTCGCAAACATTTTGGAAATGGTTTTTTGGGCAAGTTGGAAATGTTTGAACCTTATTTTCATATCAAAACCAGCTTCTACCCAAGAAGCGATCTCAAGATACAAAGGTTCAATTTCAATTTACACTCAATTTGATTCATGCTTGACTATTGATTAGCCAACCAATCCTCAACAAATGTTACGAGAATCCAAGATATTGAGCTCATCCTAAGCTCACAAAACCTCTTCTCATCCAAGGGCTTGGTGAGAATATCGGCTAATTGATTCTCGGTTCTCACATGGGATAGGACAATGTCACCCTTTGCCTCATGGTCTCTCAAGAAATGGTGGCGAATGTCTATGTGCTTGGTTCTTGAGTGTTGAACGGGATTGTTGGCTAGTTTTATGGCGCTCTCATTGTCACATAGGAGAGGAATCTTGGAAAAATTGTAGCCAAAGTCTTGTAGGGTTTGTTTCATCCAAAGGAGTTGAGCACAACAAGATCCGACGGCTATGTATTCGGCTTCGGGGGTGGATAGGGTAATGGAGTTTTGCTTCTTGGAGGACCAAGAAACAAGTGATCGTCCAAAGAATTGGCACGTGCCGGTAGTGCTCTTGCGATCAACCTTACATCCGGCACAATCCGAATCGGAATAGCCAACAAGCTCAAAAAGCACAACCCTTAGGATACCACAAGCCAAGGTTAGTAGTGTGCACCAAATATCGAAGGATTCTCTTAACAACAATCAAATGATATTCTTTGGGTGCTGCTTGAAAGCGAGAACACATGCACACGCCAAGCATAATATCGGGCCTAGATGCACAAAGATAAAGCAAGGATCCAATCATGGAGCGATATACCTTTTAATCCATGCTCTTGCCGTTTTCGTCGAGATCCAAATGACCATTGATAGGCATTGGCGTCTTGATGGGTTTTGCATCCTCCATCCCAAACTTTTTGAGTACATCTTTCAAATACTTTGTTTGAGAGATGAAGGTCCTTGTTTGAGTTGCTTGACTTGAAGCCCGAGGAAGAATGTGAGCTCACTCATCATTGACATCTCGAATCTCTTGGTCATTATCCTACTAAATTCTTCACTAAATGAGACATTAGTTGAGCCAAATATTATGTCATCGACATAAATTTAGCATACAAACAAATCATTTTTGAATTTTTTTAGTGAAGAGAGTAGTGTCAGCTTTGCCTATTTCAAAGCCATTCTTGAGAAGAAAATCCCGAAGGCATTCATACCATGCTCTAGGGGCTTGCTTGAGCCCGTAGAGTGCCTTGTGAAGCTTGAACACATGATTTGAATATTTGGGATCTTCAAAGCCGGGTGGTTGCTCAACAAACACCAATTCGAAGATTGGTCCGTTCAAGAAAGCACTCTTGACGTCCATTTGATATAATCTAAAATCATGGTTAGCGGCATAGGCTAAAAGAATGCAAATGGACTCCAGATGAGCAACTGGTGCAAAGGTTTCACCAAAGTCGAGGCCCTCGACTTGAGTGAACCCTTGTGCCACTAACCAGGCTTTGTTGCGAATGACTACTCCATTCTCATCTTGTTTGTTGCGGAAGATCCACTTAGTGCTGATCACGTTTTGATTAGGTCTCTCCACCAATGACCACACTTGATTACGAGTGAAGTTGTTCAACTCTTCTTGCATGGCCATCACCCAATCCGGATTACCAAGCGCATCCTCCACCTTAACTGGTTCCAAAGAAGAGACAAACGAGTAATTCTAACAAAAACTTGCAACACGAGATCGAGTGGTTACCCCCTTTTGAATGTCTCCAAGAATGTTGTCGACGGGGTGACCTCGTTGAACGGTATGGTGTATCCTTGGATGGTGCACTGAGGGGACTACAGCCTGATCAGCTAGCTCTTGAGTGCCCTCAGTGTCGAGCACATCCACTTGTGCCGGAGGCACGCCTTCATGTCTAGTATCCTGGAGGTTCTGGCCTGTTGGACCCGAAACATCCGATCGTCCTGATGTCCGAATGTTCCGACCCCTGGGGCTCGAAGCATCAGGCCGGATATTCCATGTTGAGGGCTCCGGAACATCCGAGGCAATATCATCTTGACTTGGTGAAGAGCTATTGGCTGTCGACAACGGAGGTTGATCACCATTCACTTGATCATCCTGCGTCTCACCTGGTCGTATGTCGCCAATAGCCTTCGTAGCAATTGCTTTGTTTGGATCCACATCATCTACAACATGCACCACAATTTGCTCTCCTTGGGAGCCGTTAGATTCATCAAATGTCACATCCCTAGTGATCTCAACAATACCGGAGGACTTGTTGAAAACCCGATAGGCATGCACATTTGATTCATAACCGAGTAAGAAACCCTCATCCACCTTAGGTGAAAACTTAGACAAACGAGGTCTCTTACTCAAAATAAAGCACTTGCTCCCAAAGACATGAAAATAAGAAACGTTAGGCTTTTTACCACTCAAGAGTTCATAGGATGTCTTCTTCAAAAGCTTGTGGAGGTAGAGACGGTTGATGGCATGGCATGCGGTGCTCACGACCTCCGCCCAAAAGACATCAGAGATCTTGTACTCATCAAGCATCGTCCTTGTCGCTTCAATGAGTGTGCGGTTTTTCCTCTCGACAATGCCATTTTGAGGTGAATCATATGGCACGGAGAACTCGTGTTTGATGCCTTCTTCATCAAGAAATTCCTCTACTTGTATATTCTTGAATTCTCCTCCATTATTGCTTTGCACTCGCTTGATGGAGAGATCATATTGATTTTGGGCTTGTCGAGCGAAGTGCTTGAAGACTTCTTGAGCTTCACTTTTGTCATGGAGAAAGAATACCCAAGTGAAACGGAAATAATCATCAATAATCATAAAACCGTACTTGTTACCTCCTATGCTTAGATAAGCCACGGGGCCAAATAGGTCCATGTGAAGAAGCTCGAGTGGTCTTGAGGTGGTAATGATGTTCTTGATGGGATGTGGGTTTCCAACTTGCTTCCCGGCTTGGCAAGCGCTACACATACGATCTTTCTCAAAGGTCACATTAGTAAGACCGAGAATGTGTTCCCCTTTTAAAAGAGTTGACAAATTCCTCATTCCTACATGGGCTGGCCTTCGATGCCATAGCCAACCCATGAAGGATTTAGCCATTAAGAAGGCTTCGGGGTTTACTGCATCTATGTCAAAGTCAACAAGATAGAGATCACCCTTCAATTTTCCCTAAAAGTCCACAGATGAGTCATCTATCCTAAAAACGGTCATATCCACGTTGGTGAACAAGCAATTGTAACCGATTTTGCATAATTGTGAAATGGAAAGAAGGTTATTACTCAAAGACTTGACAAGGAGGACATTGGAGATGGATTGATCATTTGAGATAGCAATTTTACCTAACCCAATTACCTTTTCTTTGCTGTCATCTCCAAAAATGATATTTTCATGATTTCCTCCCTCCTCGTCAAGACTTGCAAACATACTCCTCTTCCCCGTCATATGGTTGGTGCATCCGTTGTCCACCACCCAACTTGATCCACCGGAGAAGTATGCCTACAAAAGAAAATCACGCTAGGGTTTTAGGTACCTAAACTTGTCAAAGTTTGGATCCTCGAATGTTAGCCAGTAGCGCCCTGGGCACCCACACACAAGCACAATACTCATCATTGTGACCTCCATTGAAATGAACAACCACCTTACCATTGTGGTTCTTGCTGATCACAAATGAATCATAGTATATACCTTCGGCCGGAACTTTCGGCCCCGGGCTGGAACTTCCCGCGCCTTTAGTCCAGTAGAGGTCCGGATCTTCCGGTTGATCTAACCGGAACTTCTAGAATTTCTCTCTGTCCGAGAGATCTCCTTGCCCAGAACATCCGGTCAACTGGTCCGGAACTTTCGGAACACTGACGAGCCAGGAGACAGCTTGCCTTGCTTGCTTGTGGGGCTTCTCTTTATTTGACAAACTTCAAGCACGGCTTCCCGTTCACAATTTCCCTTCTTGAGGGCTTGCTTTCTTCAGAGAATCCAAGACCATGTCCATCTTTGTTGATATGGGTGGCTGTGGTCTTGTAGAGGACGTCTTTTGAGTGAAAATTTTTCAAACACCCATATTTTACCAAAGTGCCCAACCTCTCATTTTCCTTCTCTAGTTATGCTATAGCTTCAAGGTTAGTTGCATAGGAGTCCAAATCAAAGCTATACCACCTAGCACAACCATTGCTAGAGGAGGCATTGGGCGATTTAGCGGCTTCATTGGAGGAAGAGGTGCTATTCCAAAGGGTATCAAATTGCACTTCAAGCGTTTTGCGACTTTGGTCCAATGTCACAAGCTTTTCTTGGAGTGTGTCATTGATATCCTTTAGGCTAGCCATTGATCCATTGACCAAAGAGAGCTCTTCGGTCAATTCTCAATCCTCTCCGCTCCTTAGCCAAATCCTCCTCTATGGCAAGGTTTCTCTTCTTTTCAAGAATGAGCAAGTCCTCTTGCCTTTTGAGGGATTTCTCCTTGTAGTCCAATGTCTTCATTAGCTTAGCCACATGTTGCATTGCCGGTTTGCTAAAGCTTTTAATCACATCATTCAAATCATCCTCACTTTCCTCATCACTCTCAAGATCATCATTAATAGAGAACTTAGATGAGGGTATTACCTTGTGCCCATGGGCCATAAAGCAAGAAGGGTTGGTGTAGCCTTTGTCGTCGTCACTCAAGTTGGAGAAGAGGCGCTCCTCGGTGGGTGATGACGACTTGATGGCGATGGTGGCAACTCCTCCATCACCTTCATCCTTCTCCTCGGGATCTGCCTCATCACCGGAATACCACACCTCTCCAATGTGAGCTTGCCCAACCTTTTTCTTGACCATCTTTGGCTTGGCTTCATTGTTTTTTGGACACTCGGCGATGAAGTGACCGTATTCACCACATTAAAAGCACACTCTCTTGGATTGGCGAGCTTTTCCCTTGTCTTCATTTCTCTTGCTCTTGCCAAATCCTCCTCGGTGAAGGTATTGCTTGAACTTCCTCACCATAAGAGTCATCTCTTCATCATCGCTCTCATCTTCACATGAAGCTTGGTCACTTGAGGCCTTCAAAGCAACTTTCTTGTTCTTGATCATTGCGACATTCTTGGCCATTTTCTTGACTTTCTTTGCTTCTTCTTCTAACATCTCGTGAGCAACAATTCTTCCAAGAACGTCACTCGGTGTAAGCCTCTTGAAGTCCTTTCTTTCACGAATGAGAGTGACAAGGTAGGGTTCCTTGGTCCAAAGGCCCTAAGAAGTCTCTTGACCACCACGTGATCCATCAAGTCTTTACTTCCAAGGCCTCGAATCTTGTTAACCAAAAGCATCATCCGGTCGTACATCTCTTGAGGAGTCTCATTGTCTTCCATCACGAATCTTCCGAGCTTTCCTTCCAAGAGCTGAATCTTCGATTCTCTCACTCCGGGGGTGCCTTCATGAGCCACCTGTAATGTGTCCCAAATCTCCTTGGCCTCCTCAAGCCCATCAACCTTGTTGAATTCCTCCGGGCTCAAGGCGGAGAGAATAGCATTGGCGGCTTGAGCGTTGCGATGGATGCTTAGCTCTTGCTCCGGAGTGAGGTTGTTATCCTTCGTAGGCACATCAATACATGTGCAAACAATCCTCCAAATGCTAGGATGCAAAGAGATTAGATGTAACTTCACCTTGTGCTTCCAAGCGGCATAGTGTGAACCATCAAAGTGAGGTGCACGCCTGGAAGGCACGAAGATGAAGTTGTTAGAGGGATTATTAAGCTTGTTGTAATCAAAAGATATAGAAGCTCCCCCTGTCTCCTTGATTGGAGATTTTTCTCCACTTGTATCGTCTTCATGTTGATTATCCACTCCCGACATCTTGGATCGACTCTAAGCGGTGAAGCCTATTAAGATCTCGGGCTCTGATACCAATTGAAGGCCCGTTGATGTCGCCTAGAGGGGGTGAATAGGCGATCCTGAAATTTTCTCGAAAAAGCAGCGGTTAAAACACACAGGCACCGGAACTTCCGGTACTTGAACCCCGGAACTTTTGGTCAGCACAAGTTGTCCGGAACTTTCGATGTTATAGTCCAGAACCTCCGGTGTTCTGTGACTCAAAAGGATCTGAACTCAATTCTAAATACTTTCTACACATTTTAAGTGCAAACAACAGGAAGATACACACAAACAATGTAAACAAACAACAGGAGGTAAAGGGATAGCACACGTGACACAAGGATTTTTACCCGAAGTTTGAATTCATAGAATCCTACTCTCCGTTGAGAAACTCCATAGAGTTGGGTCTCACTTAACCCCTTGCCTCACCAAGCAAATCCCTAGGAAGAAGTCTATGACCTTCAATTCTAACATTTCTAGGTTCTTACCTAGAGATCAAATTGACCACAAAGATCCAAATTCGATCCTCTAGCTTGAACCACAAACATGAATTGCTCTACCTAGACAACCTCCAAAAGATCAGCTTGGTTTGTCACTATCCATACCTTGTTTCCTTGCGGAGGAGAGGTGATCCTTCACAAACTTTCCCGGGCCAATCCACAATTCTCCAGAAGCTCGCGGGAGACACCTAACCGTCTAGGAGATTGCTCTCCAAGATTAATAGGCACCACTTCAAAGCCCTGCAAGAATCACCAAGTGCTCAAGTCACCTAGCTCTCTCACTCTCACAAACACTCCAAACACTCAATCTTCTCACAAATTTGGTTATGTGGCACAAGAATTGAGTTGGAATGAGCTAGAACACCATGGAAGAGGCTAGGAGACTGAATAACGAAAGTGGGATGGCCTAAAGTGAGCTGAGGACAAGATGGGATATATATAGGTACACGCTTGCGTCACTTAGCCGTTACTCACAAACTCAGCAGGAATACTGTTCGGAAGTTCCAATCTGGGACTATCAGAAGTTCCGACCAACACTTGGTTCTCAGGGTTTTGCTGTGGGGTGAAGGTGTCCGGAAGTTCCGGATTTGAACCCCGGAACTTCCGATCGGCTTTCACTACCGAGGGAAGGGGTAATTTTCAAAAAACAACTCAAAAAATTCTCACTCAAGGATATTTTGACTAAGAGCACTTAGATCATTTCATGGCACGAGTTTCACCCCTCTTAATAGTATGGCTTTTCCTAAAACTCAAGATTCAAGAAAAAACTATTATAAACCGTTGTCGAATCTTTTCTCCTTTTTGAAATTGATCATTGAGGGTTCTCCTTTCTCAAAACCTTCACAACTAAGCATCTAGGGACTAATTTTCCCGCACACATCTCAATTAAACACATTAGTCCCTTAACCAAATTGTTATTAACCATCAAAAGCCACTTAGGGGCTAGATGCAATTTCACTTCCGACCAAGCACATCCGCCCGCACGCCGCTCTGCAGCGCCGCCGCCGTCGGTCTCACCGGCCGTCGCGCTGCGCTTGCTAACTTGTGCCGGCGCGCCTCCTCCGCCGCTCTCTTCGGGCCACGCGCCATCGCCACGTTGCCTCGGTCGGTCGGTCGCCGGTCGCCGTCGCCCCCATTCAACCCGAGCTGTCCGATTTGCCGTCGGGCAGATCGGGACCGTCCACGTGGCAGCCATGTCGGTGCCTCACCGGCACCACATGTGCGCCATGTGGTGAGCTGGCTCGTGGCGCCGTGGACACGGTCCACGGTGGACCGGTCCTTTTCCGCGCGCCCGCCGCCATGCGACGTCGGCCCTTGTTCGCCGACGTCGCGCCGTTTTTCCTTTGGAGAAATAAATAAAAATTGCGCAATAAATTATTTTAATTTCCATAATTCAATTAAATGGCCCAAAAATTCTAAAATTCATATCTGGTCCATACGAACTCTAAATTGGGCTATTCAAATTGCAAAATTCATCTAAAATTGAGCTCTACATGTTTGTTTACCTTCCATGTACTGTTTATTTGATTTTTGTTAGGTATTTCTTGTTTTGCGTGCCAGCGTGTAGACTTTGCCATTTCGGAAGTTTGCGTTCACGAAGAAAGAGAATCAACTGAAGAAGCAAGACAAGTCAGATTCCTCCTTGACGCATATTGATCCCACTTTACAAATGTTTTATCGTTTGCGAATGAAATTGCATTGTTTTGCTAATTACATGGGATGACGGAATACCTATCTGCGTGCTTGTGACTTATTTAGTTGTTATCCATTCATTGTTAACCTGGGTGATTAATTTGACTAGCTTGTATCACCTATGTGGTCTTGCTTGAATTATTTACTCTTAGCCATGCTTAATTACACTAGCTCACCTAATGGGGGAACTATACTACTAGTTCATAGTCACATAAAATGATGGTCATGGACCAGTAGTACCTTGGAATAAAGGTTGAATTAAAATATGACTTAATGGTGGGCTGTGGGTGCATGGTTTTGCTTGTCGCACCCATGGTAATTAAGGACCGGTTCATGAGAAACCCTGAAAGACTTACAATACTTACCACAAGCCAGCATGGGCAATGGCTGGACTTGTAGTGTAGCTTTTCCCTGGCTAACGTACCCAAGCAAGGGTGGGCGTGATGGAGTTCGGATGGACCGAGCAAGGTCTATGCGGCTTCCGGATTCACCAAGGCACCAGGGGGGCTGCCTACCCTGGACTAGGGCTAAGGGCGAAACCTCAGTGTGGTATCGCTTGGTCAGGGGGAGTTATGCGAAGGGTCTTGTCATGATCACTCGCATGGTAACGTGTCAGGCATAGCATGGTGACATACGGAGGATCGTGTCTTGTGGGTACAGTTGTACGCCTCTGATCAGAGTAGAACTATTTGAATAGTCACGCTCGTGGTTACGGGCGATCGACCAGATTCACCATGATTAGTCTCACCTTAAATAATTTGACTTAATGGAACTGGTTTAGCTCAGGTGGATTGGTTGGGCCTGTTCAACGTGGCGATAACGTTGTTCAGTGAAAGTTTAATCTTGACTTAATTAATCAACCTTTACCTTGTTTTAAACTAGAAAGGTTTTACAACCGCATTTATGCAAAATAGCCCAAGCCACTCTTGTCTCCCCTTGCACGTCTGCTTTTCTCAGTGTGGCTTGTTGAGTACGGTGGTTGTACTCAGCCTTGTTATTTCCCCTTTTCCCCAGAAGTGTAGTGCTTTTGAGTCGAAGACGGAGTAGAAGACCAAGGCTTAGACCCCAGTTGAGTTTGCCTGTGCAGTGGAGTTGAAGCTCCGCTAGGATCGCCTTTTTCGTTGCTGCTGCTTTCTTTCGAGTGCGAGGACTAGAGTTTGCCTGTGCAGTGGAGTTGAAGCTTCGCTAGGATCGCCTTTTTCGTTGCTGCTGCTTTCTTTCGAGTGCGAGGACTAAGTGCCTCCTCTGTAAGTATTTTACGCTTTATTTATGTTTGGATCTGTTTATTGATTTGTCATTTTGTGTACCCTGGCTGATTCCTGGACAAGGATTTAATACACAAAATAGTCTAGAAATTTGGCTAAATTTCTGGGCGTGACAGGCGTAGATCCGGTTGGCGGGTCGACGAGCTCCTCGGTGGCGGAACGAAGCGGGGGACTGCAGTCGCCGTTGTTGACGACCGAATTTGGTAGGCAAATCCCGAGTTTGAAGCGAGATTGAAGCGGAATCGAAGGAAACGTGCGATCCTCGAAACAGAGGTCGTCTCGGCTGAGTCCGAATCGGCTTGAGCCGGCCGTGCTCGAGTCGGACCAAGATAGCCGATAGCCGATTCCGATTAAAGATAAAAGATGAGATCAATCTTGGAAGGAAAACGTGAAGATAAGGAAAACGTGAAGATAATCGTTGGATTCGGTTTCCAAATAATTTGAAGATATTGCCATCTACGGATAATGTCCTACAACGGCAATTGTATCTTTAAATTAGGATTTTTTTTGTATAGTTTCCTTTATAGATAATGTCGGTTTTTTTAAAAATATTTGTAATCTAATCTGTAATAGGAATCATGTCCATTACAGACTCATTGAATATCCGGGTATAAATATGACCCGAGACCATGTAATCAAAAACACACAACTCAATACAATCTCAGCGCATCGCCACCCTTTCGTTTTACTTTCAATCTCGACAAGTTCTTGCCTCGTCTTTGGGCTGCATCGGGTTTCGATCTCCAAATAATGTAATATCTTATTACAAGCGGTTTGTGTTATCGGGGTTAGTGCTTTCATCATCATGATACTCTGATCTTGATGTTGCAAATTGCTTAATTTATCATATATGACATATAATCTAGATCAATGTATAAATCTATCTCGTGATCGGCTAGCATGTCTTTGAAGACGATAGCCGATGAAGCTAGATCTAGTGGTTGATTTAGGTTAGATGGCGTATCCACCATCTCGGAGGACTTTCATTAATTTATATAGATCTCATGCTTTTTTTGTACTTAATGCTGCATCAATCTGATCTATTAAGTCGCTTTTAGAATCATTTAGATTTATTCGATTTAATGACTATCTTTAGAGATAGCATCGGAGTTTCAGCCGATCTTACCTGTTTTAGCCATCTTTTATGTACTATTACTGTTAGATGTGTTAAAGCCGCCTTTTCTATTAAGATCTTAATCTATTTAAATATTCTAAGCTTGGTATCAATCTGTTAAGTCACATTAACAACCGATTGATGTTGGTTTAGTGTATTTAGCTCAGGTTAATATATTCATATAAAACATATCAGAGTATTAACCGATTTACATTAGATTTACGACATCGACTAAGCTATAAATATATATAATTATTATTCTGGTGTGTTTTTAGATATAAGTGATTTATACTGTCTCGGTATACTACTGATCTATCCCAATCACTTAGTCTAAATGCGCTTTGGAATGGTAATTATGTATTATGGATATCTATAGCCGATCGAGTAGGATCAAATTATAATTTAACCGCCTATTCTTTGTTTCTTGTTGGTTACAGGATCAAACCAACTGGCACGCTCTGCGAATCACCAAAGGCGAACTAACTTGGACCTGCACTAGAGCTAAGCAAATCTCTCAGGCCAGTGCGTGGGAAAATTTTCTCATCAATAGCCGTCGAGCTCCTCCGGTCCATGGCGGGACGCAAGCTCCTATTTCTCTCTTTTCTGCTTCCTCTCTCGGCTTTCTAACAGTTCTGATAAAGCCACCCGTTCTCCATTTGGTTGTGAGAGGCTTGCTAGAGACTCGATGTATGTATACGTGGAAGGGAATCTCCTAGGTGGTAGGTTGGGGTTCAATGCCACCTAGAGCAGGCCAAATGGGCCGCCCGGCACAGCACGGCCCGGGCACGCCCGTAGCACGGCCCGTTAGGCACATCTCCTGTAGCGGGTAGTGCCATGCCACCCCACAGCCCAAGCACGGCCCAAGGGGAGGTCGTGCCATGCCGTGCCAGCAAGGGCCTGACAAGGCCCACGTGCCAATTTCGGCCCGACTGGCACTATTCCTCGTCCGAAAATTTTAAAAAAAACTATTTTCCATCCGAAAATTCAAAAAAGCTATTCCTCGTCCGAAAATTAAAAAAATATATTCCCCACCCAAAAATTCAAAAAAAGAATTATTCCTCATCCGAAAAATATGAATTGTCCGAATAAAAAAATAAAATAATCAGACTTAGTAAAATATTTCAACTGGTGGTGCTAGAGTCGATCCGGTGGCATCATAATCATCAGTCGACAGGTAATTAGGGTCGAAATCACCTAACATGAACGACTCATAGTTCAGATCCATTCTGAAATGTTGAAACAACATAAACAAATTTCAGAATATTTATTCACGTAACATAAAAATATAATACATACATATGAATATATCACGTACATACTTTCTTACCACCTTGTCTTCGTACCTCTGCTTTGCACTATTTTCAACTCCAAAACTATTTTGATTTTAGACAAAATTTGCTCAAATTTTGTCTAAATAAAAAAATCGAGCCATTAGAGAGCACAAAATGAGATGTTTGGGTGAGGAGGAATGCGGGGTGGGCACCCTATTTATAGGATGAAATTTCACATTTTTTTGGATTTTTTTGAATTTTTTTGAGCTGTAACGACTAATGTCGAAAACTACCCGTTACTAGTCGTTAAAGCGCCACATGTCGGCTCTGATTGGACGTTGTGCTAGCTGTTGGACACCAATGGTCGGCCGACCCCATGCCCCCGCCACGCGTTGTCACCTGAATGGACCGCCCCTCCCCGTCATGTCGTGCCGTACCGGGTCGACACACTACAGTGTTCGTGCCGTGCCGATTTGCAATTTTGGAATGAAATTCCTAAAATTTTGGATTTGCCGGTGGGGTTCGGTAGCAATGGGGTACCGGTTAAATATTTGAGTGCAAAAAGTTTGGAAAAACTTACCCATCATATCCACAATCCAACCCATCCCCACCACACAGACACGAGTCAGACTTGGCCGCAAGAAGCAGGGCGATGACGGCGCAACCCTAGGCGGCGCGACGGCTGCGACAATTGAAGGCAGCGGCGGCGGCGGCCCCTGAAGGCGACGGCTATGGCTTCAGAAGGTTTCCTTCTCCCCTCGCCCTCACTACTCCCCCCACCCCTACTCTCCTCAGGGGCAGTATTTAGGGTTTTGCCTGGGCGGCGGTCGGTGCCGTTCTCCAGCTTGTTTTGGATGGGCGGCGATCGGCGCCGTCATGCTTTGTTGCACCGTCATGCTGCTGCATCGATTTGCTATGCTTACATAGATTGAGGCTTTTTCCAGCATTAGGACTAGCTCATCAGGGGTAACTAGTTTTGACCAATGATGTGTGCCTTTAGGAATTTGTAAAAAGCATAGGGAAAATGTTTTACAAGGCTCAAATTAATAATTGCATCGCATTAAGTTTGTGTCCTGAGTGTGTGATCAAACAGTTTGCAAGCGATTATGCTGGTCAACACAATTAATTGATGAAGCAAAGGGTAAATAAACGTTCTACACAGTACCATTATTTCCTGTCTATGCTCCTTGAAGACCATATATTGTGAACAGAATTGCATATTTCTTTACACGCAGGGGACCATGATGGTGGGCATGGAGGAAGAATCTTCCTCCGTCGGCAAGGGGAGAAGCATAGGTCCTCGATCTTGGGCGGCAGAGGCATCTATTGGAGTTGATGGTGGAGGTGGAGGCAGTGGTGGCAGGGAGAGGGAAAGGGAAGCAACAGCAGCTATTGGAGTTGATGGTGGAGGCAGTGCTGGCAGGGGGAAGGGAAGGGGAGCAGCAGCAATTGGAGCTCAAGAACACAATCTCGCCGATGCACGAGGGAGAAGACCTCAATTGGGTGGTAAATATTTTTTTCTTGGATAGATCAAACTCATTTCAGTTTTCCTAGTATTGTGATTTGATAGTGGTAAAATTGTTCTATTCGAATCTAGAAAAAACATATATAGGTCTAGCAAGTTAATTTCATGTAGCTGAAGTTAATTTCTTTTTTTGAAATAACAGCAAATGCTATTCGTGCTAAAATTGAATATATATATATATATATGGAATCATGAAGAGAGCACCCCGAAAAATGGTTCTATATATGGGTACTGTGGGTTTGTTTCAAGGTGGAGGTGCTACCCGCTTTAGAAAGCATTTGGGAGGTCTTTTTGGGGATGTAAGAGCTTGCTTGAGTGTGCCGCCACATGTTCGGGATGCCATGAGTGTATATGTGAGTCGTACACTAGAAAGAGATTGCTGAAGAGATTGATAGATCTGAAGAGGAGCATCTTTCGCCCACCAATGTGGTACTTGATGATGTCCGCATTGACATGTCAGGCGAGAGAATACTTGATGAGCCCATCAATACTTGGGTATCAAAGACAAAGAGGAAGGCGAAGGAGAAGGGGAAGAAGAAAGCATTGCAAGTGGAAGAGGAAGAGTTTGCAAGTGATGATGACACATAATCAGGGGACAACAATTCTCCTAGTGATGACGACCACAAGGAAACCTACAGGTGCATCTTTATATTTAGTTATAAAAATATTTGCTGATTTATATATGTGCATGCTAATATGTTTATTTGCTTGCAGGTCGACTGGCAAACTAGGCATCCAGTGAAGAGAGTTAAGAATGTCTATGCCTTGGTTTATAACCGTAAGTATTCAGATCACACTCCTTGACTTATAATGCTTGTAGTTGTATCATATATGAAGTGTTGATGTGTGCTATATTGCTAGATCCGAAAAAGCAAAAGTAACTCACAAGAAGATGGTTGTTGTTAAGAAAATGGACTATTTAGGAAGGTGACTGTTGCTGAAAATGTATTTTTGAAAAGATGAAAGTATGTATATCTGTTCAATTGTGTTATTTTGGGGTGTTAGATTATCTAAATTGGACCTATGATGGCCCGATGGGTTGTGTTAGATGAAATGCACTTTCAAAACTATTTGGACTATGTGCTGGACTGTAAAAGCTATTTGGACTGTGTTGGACTACTGAAATCTGGCTATGTGATGGACTGCAAATCTATTTTGATTGTGGACCACCGAAATCTGTTTGGACTGTGATGTACTACTATTATATGTAATGGACTACTGTTATATGTGAGTTATGCTATTTTTTGGAGTATGTGATGGACAGTATGTGAATTAAAACTACTTTTGGCATGATTTTGACCCTTATATGGGAATTACATGCATATTATGCTATTTTGAACTGTTGAAATTGTCTGAAAATGTGCTGGAACTATTTTTCTCAAGAAATTTCAAAAATTTCGGATGAAATATTCAAATTTGAATTTAAAAACTTTCATTTGAAATATCAAAAAAATTTCGAAATATTCAAAATCCAGAAATTTTGGCCCCCGGTAGAAAAGTGCTTGGCGAAATTGTAAACCCTGGCCATGCCGTGCCAGCCCACGGGCTGCGGCGCTGACGCCGGTGCAGGCATGGCCGAACGGGCCATGCTGGCACAGCCCACGAACCACCGTGTCGTGCCATGTCGGGCTGCGCTACAGCGCATGCGTGCCTGGACTGACCTGGCTAGACACGGCCCATCTGGCCAGATATAATGCCACCTAGGAGCACTATGGAATGCGTGAGGCAGCACCGGGGCCGTATTCTCGGTTCTGCTTTTGTGTGTGCACAACGTATCCCCGGTTTGGCCGTATGTAGAGGCCATAGAGGCAGCAGCGGGGCTGTAGGATTGGCAGAGATTTTGCACAGGTGAGGACGCGTGCAAAATGGTGATCCGATCCGTTCCATTTTGCAACCCAAAGCGGCATCCCACGCATGGGAAATAGGGTTGGGCAATCGGTTTTAACCACAGGTTTTGGTTCATTTTTTCTACGCAAAGTTTGGTTTGGCACGAATGAAGAACCGATCGGTTCTCATAAATACTGGAAACCGCATAATTTGGTTCGGTTTTTTCGGTTTGGTTTTTGGTTTTTACCAAAAAAACTTATGAAAGGAAAACTGGTCACACGACGACGCTACAAAGATAGTGAGTCGGTGTGGAGTGGGATGACGGCGGCGACGGCCGATGGAGGAGGCCGGCGCCACATGGAAGGGACGCCGGCAGGGGCGCAAGAATGCAGCCGCAGCGCGGCCGCGCAGAGGCGAGGCGTCGGGCCGAGCAGCGGAGGGCTAGGGCGGCGCGACGCGGAGAAAGGCGGGGTGCGTGGAGGGCGAGGCGGGGCCGGCGTCGACGCGGAGAGGGCCGACGACAGAGGGCAGGGACGACGTCGGCGCCATGCCCGCCCAAGAACCGCTACGCCATCGCGGTTTTGGAGGTCGCCATGTCTCGCACGAGTCGAGGAGAGGAGAGGAGAGCGTCGGGCCACCGGCTAGGTTTGGTTTGTTCGGAGCTTCGGTTTCCAGACATCAAAAACCAAAGCCGACCCGAATTATTTGATTTATGTAACACCACAAACCGAACCCGAGACTGAAAAAAAAATATAGACTTTGGTTCGATTCAGTGCGATTCATTTTTTTTATTTTCGGTTTAAAAATGTCCGGTCCTACTGGGAAAGGTATCCTTACCACCATGCATCTCTCTCTCCACGCGCGCTTGCCTGGCGCTGCATATTGGTAAAAAAGCAACCGAGATTTTTACGTAGTGGAGTAAAAACGCAAGTAAAGAGAGAGCAAAAATCGTCCTACCAATGGGGTAAAATGTTTTTACATGCAGGTTACTGCTTAGAAAAATTCAGACCAACCGAGGTTCAGTCAACTGCTCGCAACTTAACAGATCGACACGTACGTACAAAAACTACAGTTCAGCTAGCTTAGCTCCACACACACCTACCTACCCTGTACGGACGTGCATGGTTAACCCGTTTTGGAGTCGATAGTCCAGACGCCGCGCGCGAACGAGCGAGACGTTAGATCAAAGCCAAACGCGGTGCATCTAGTTTTGCTTTTTACATTTGGGGGGTCTGAATTTGAACCGGGTGATCGATCGGATGTATGCAGTTCTGCGCTAGCTGCAACGCATATGCATATGCATGCGTATGAGCTGAGCCGACCGCTTGGACGTATCCATATGCTTGGCCCTCGCGCTCGCAGTCGCTTTCGCCCTCCTCTCCGGCCTGGCCGGGCAGGCCGGCCGCTGCAGGACTGGCAGTCTGCACAAGCAAATTAGATCCTTGTTTGTTTCTGTTTATTTCAGGACTATTTTAAACCTATGTCATATCAAATATTTAAATTTTATTTTAAAATATTAAATATAAATTATTTATAAAATTTATTCATAATTAGTGGCTAATTCGTGAAACAAATCTAATGAGTCTAATTACGTTATGATTTGACGATGTGATGTTACAGTTTGCTAATCGTAAATTAATTAGGTTTAAAAGATTAGTATGGTGAATTAGTCATCGATTCTGTAATTATTTTTATAATTAGTTCATGTTTATTTTTTGAATTGATGCCTAAACATTTAATGGGATACGAACTAAAATTTAATTCTGAATTCAAACACAAACTTAAGCTAGCTAGAAAGAGAACAACAAAGGAAGCCCTCGCTGGCTGCGGTTACACTGCACAGTGTGCGGTGCATGGCAGCCCAGTGGGTCCAACATCACAGCGTCACTTATGTGATAGCCTGATAGGTTGAAGCCATCACGTGACATGTACGGGGTTGCCCTCTCGTTGGCCCCTGCACAGTGCACACTTAGACGCATGCCTCCTCTGCTCCTCTAGTTAAGAGATAGTAGTACAGTTTCTTTCGTGGTTGTGAAGCCAAGAAAAGTCTCTCTTCTCTCCAACATTCCGCCCCGGTGTGCCCCCTTGCCCACTCTGCCAGACCTAGCGGAGGAGCCAAATTCATGTAGATGTATAGTACTAGTCCACTCCACTGCTGCCAGTACACTTTTACGCTATGTATTGATATATTGTTAGTATAAATGATAAATTAATTTAATTTTTTACTTAAATAAATAGATGGTAGTATAAAATTTATAATGGTAAATTTATCTTTCTTTGTTATTCCGTGAGGTCATTTTTATTAAAAAAGAAAGTAGTTAATCTAGATAAAAACAAATTTTGGTACCATCTCCGGGGTTGTATGAATGTGTTAACTGGCTTGCACGATTTAAAATGTATAAGGCCTTTCAAACACATATGTTATATATGGTACAACTTTTATTATTTGACCGAAAATTGGTCACTTATAACCAAAGTGTGTAGATTTTTTTAATAATGATTAGAATTGATCAGGAATCGTGCCAATGCGATGTGTGTCATCGTCTCTCACAGGCGCACAAATGAGATCCAACGATGGCGTCGGCAGCCCGACGCGCATGAGTGTGTCCCAATTGAACTAGATTAACTCTCAACAACGAAATCACTCGAAAGCCCTTTTTAATTTAGGGCCGTCTGTGTCACGAGGGTGATAAAATTTGTAAACGCACTATATCACTGACCGTCCGATAAGCCATCAGTTGGAGTCGCCCTCTCCCCCCGAGCGTCACGATCCCACCAGTAGGGTGAAAATGGATCGTATATTTTTTGGTTTTCGTCCGTAAATTCGGATTCAGATTGTGTCGATCGGATAATTTTTGGATAATATCGGATACGAAAATGAAATCGGATAATTATTTTCGGAAACAGAAATGAATACGGTAGAGAAGTTATCCGACGAATTTAAGAATCGATCGGAAAATATTCGCACAAATTATCGAATATCTGGCGGCCAAGGCCCAATTCTAGCCTATAATCAATTCACAAGCCCATGAATCTTTGAGAATGACTAACCCTAAAAGAAAAACCATCCCAACCATCTATCCCACTGTCTGGCCGTAGCCTCCCTGTCGCCTGACTCCCGGTCCCTGGCCGCAGCCGCCAGCCGGCGGTGCCCATCGCCCCCAGCCGCCCACCGTCCCATCGTTGTCGCACCGCCCACCGCCCCGCTGCCATCCCACCGTCGTCCCATCGCCCCCAGCCTCCAGTCGCCCATCGCCCCCAACCGCCAGTCGCCCATCGCCGCCTCAGCCTCCTCGTCGCCCAACTCCCGGTCCCTAGCCGCAGCCGCCAGTCGGTGGCGCTCATCGTCCCCAGCCGCCCACCGTCCTCGCCGTCGTCCTGTCGCCCACCGCCCCACCGCCATCCCGCCGTCCGTCCCATCGCCCCCAGCCCCCAGCCGCCAGCCGCCCATCGCCACCTCCCGTCCCTCCCAGTCCCAGTCCCAGTTCTGTAAGTTCCCTTTCTGCTAAGTCGTACACTGAGCGCAATGGTTGGAAGTGTCAAGGATGGAGTACTTGTGAACATTCCAAATGAAACTTGAAAAGAATGATTTGGTTAAGGAAGTGCAGGCCTTACATAATACTATATAAGAACAAATCCCAAGGAGAACATGAGTACATTTTAAACAACTTCTATACAATGATTCATGGAACATGTTAATTGAACAGCTTGGGTGCTAAAGCTGCAATCATGTTTGGGATTGGAATATATACATGCTACCAGTAGTTAAGCATATTGCAGTGGCACTTCTGATTGTTCTGTGAAAGGTGATGCCATCATGAATCCTAGCCTTTTCTCTGAAATTCACTTCTGATTGTTATGTGAAAGGTGATGCCATCATGAATCCTAGCCTTTTCTCTGAAATTCTGAAACAAGGAACATTCAAGAAGCTGTAGTAAAGCAACTTTTATCGAGATAATATTTTCTTAAGTAACTCCTAGGTCAGTATACTCATTAAATTATCTAAGCAGAAAATTCTTCTCATGATTGCACATCTGAGAGCTGTGCTGGGTCATATTCGATGTCTACCTATAGAATTTATTTCTTACATGGCAATAGACTTTATGATGGATACTTATTTAACAAAGTGTCCAATAATTCTGCAGGGGATCTCTCAAATAACAATCTCTTGAGAGAGGTTCCGTCTACTGGCTCCTTTTTCTCTGCCACCTCGTTTCAATCCTCCAACACCAATTGTGTCATAAGGTGATTCTCTATAGTTTTAATTCTGTTGGATTTTGGTGATACTGCCTTGGATATGCATATGCATAAATGATGCAGAGAGGGGGATTTCACATTATCTTGTGGAATTAATTCTGTTCCTGTAGGTGTACTCCACTTTTCTTTAAATATGAATAGAATTATCAATTGTGTATATATTGTCTACTTCCTTAAATAACTACTATGTTGCTGATGTTGAGGGTATGTTCAATGTTAGGTGATGCTAGTAGGTCATGGATTCATCATATGCTAGTAGCAGCAGCGCAAGTGCAGCAGCTTTGCAAACATCACAACCAACTCCAACAGAGAGAGGATCTGATGAGAATAGACATGTGCTAGTTTCAATCGCCCCGGCACCAGTAGCAAGAGTTGAAGTGGATTTGACAAAGGATGTCGCTGCTGTAGATGTTCCTCCTGCAAAAAAAGCTAAGAAATGTAGTTCTAAGGTTTGGCAGCACTTTGACAAGTTTAAGAAAAAGACAACACAACATGATGGAACAGAGATTGTAGAGTTGTGGGCTAAGTGTAAGAAGTGTACTATAAATCTCGCCGTGAGACCAGCAGAGACACATCTGTATTTTGGAATCACTTATCCCACAAACACCAAATTAAAAGTGGCCAACAGCTTCTAAAGCTCCAAAAGAATGAGAGTGACAGTGAAAATACAACAATTGAGACTTACAGGTATGATGAAGCTATTAGCTTGAAGAAATTTTATTTGGCAATCATTATGCATGAGTATCCCTTCAATAGTGGAGCATGAGTATTTTTTGGATTTTATTAAATCCATGCGCCCTACTTTTCCAATCAAAAGTCGCATAACTATTAGGAAAGATATATTGAATATGTTTGTGGAGGAAAATAAGAAATTGTATGAGTAATTCAAAACTCTTTCATGCCGTTTTAGTACAACCATGGACATATGGACCTCAAATCAAAATAAAGGTTATATGTGCATCACTGTGCATTGAATAGATGATAATTGGTGCATGCAATAAAGAATCATCAAGTTTATGCATGTAGAGTGCCATCATTTAGGGAAAAACTTGTGCAAGGTGTAAAATATAAGTGTGTTTGATTCTTCATTGGTGATGAACAATTGGCATCTATGATTATTGGTTTTATTATTTGGAGATTATTGACAAAATGAATTTTGAGATATTTGGTTTTCGGACGTGAACAGTAATCTGCTGGTTGCATGGTCCGGTCTGACCGGGCTTGTACTGCCGGTCTGACCAGAGATGACCTGGCGGTCAGACCGGTCGACACAATCTGATTGCAGGCCGATTTGGTTTTGGTTTCGGTTTTAGGTTGTTTCCTTGTTTGTTTATGGAAGATTCGTGTTTCTATGCGCATGTATGATTGTTTATGCTGACAATGAGTCAAGTTGGATATAGCTTGTGCTCGGATGTGGTTTCTTTGTTTAATTATGTGCAGGTAATCTTTATGCCTCGGGAAAGTGTCGTCGATGATCGAGTTGGAGTCAACTTGGAGATAAGATGACATCCTAGTTAGGGATCTCGCGGGATACTTAAGGGTAGAGATTGGTGCACGTGATTGGTAAAGTTTCCATATGGCATACGATGGAGATATTGTGTGCGTATGAAATATGATGTTTCAAGATTGGAAAGACCGAGATTGCGACGATTGATTTATGTCAAGTTTGTACTTGTATGGGAAGGTTTCCTAGGGGATTAGGACTTTCTATATGAGTTGGATTCGTGGCTTTTGGCTGCGTGTCTTGTGTATAAATAGTGAGGGGAGGCGTCGCCTCTTTGTATCGAGTTTTAGAGAGTTTAGAGTTGAGATAAATTTAGGGTTTCGAGTTTTGCTCGAAATTTTGTGAGGAGTGTTGTTGCTGCGCTTTGTAAACACAAGAGAGATTCAATAAAGTTCAATCTACTTTGAGAGATCTTTGTGTTGTGTTTTCATCGGGTGCGGCGGTCTAATCGGCGGTTAGACCGGCGGCCTCCAACCGGTCAAACCGCGTGGATCATTGCGATCAGACTGGCGCTCATCGACTCTGCACGACGATCGGCTAAGTCCAGGAGATTGGCTACACGGGTGGTCAGACGGTGCTATACCGACGGTCAGACCGGCAGGTTCAGGCGGTCAGACCAGTTCAACACTTTCGGTTAGACCGCACGCCATCGAGTTGTGAGGGTAAGTCTGATTTCCACTGAGATTTGTTTTTAGGTGTACCAACCATTCACCCCCCTCTGGTTGGCTTAGTTTGGGAGTTCGATCCTACAAGTGGTATCAGAGCCTCGTTTTCTTCTTTGGATTTCTATCGATCTAAAGTTTTTTTTCCGCCATGTCTGATAAATTTTCTACTAAGCCGCATGTTTTTGATGGAACCGATTTTGCTTATTGGTGTAGCAAGATGCAATCTTACATCATGGCTCAAGACTATGATGTGTGGCAAAAGGTTGCTATTCCTTATGAGATCCCTGAGGTTATTAATACTGAGGCTTTGAAAACTGAATTTAATAACAATTGCAAAGCTCGTAATATTTTATTGAATGGGATTTCTCCTTCGGATTTTGATCGTGTTTCGCATCTTCAAACTGCAAACGAGATTTGGATTGCTTTGAGAAATTTTCATCAAGGAACTATGAATATAAAAGAACTTCGTCGAGATCTTTTCAAAAAGGAATACATAAAATTTGAGATGAAACCTACTGAAACTTTGGATGACTATCTTGGTAGGTTTAATAAAATTTTGAGTAATCTTAGATCCGTTGATTGTTCTTATGACACAAATTATCCACAATCGAGATTTCGTCACTTTTTGAATGGTCTTGACATGTCTATTTGGGAGATGAAAGTTACTTCAATTCAAGAATCTGTAAATATGGCAACTTTGACTTTGGATTCTCTTTATACTAAACTCAAAACTCATGAGATGAATACTCTTTCTCGGAAAATTGATTCCAAGTCAAGTGCTTTGGTTTCTTCTTCTTCAACTTCTTCCGATGTTGCTTCTTCATCAACTCCTAGTGCTCTTGCTTTAATTAATGCCATGTCCGATGAGCAACTCGAGCAATTCGAGGAGGAGGATTTGGCTTTGGTCGCTAACAAACTTCGAGCTATGATCAAAGTCAGGTTCAGGAAAAGAGGAGGACCAGCTCGGTGTTTTGAATGCGGACAAATTCTATCTGGGTTATCATCGACCGCCTCACTAAAGTAGCTCATTTTATCCCAGTGCTTACCACATATACGGGCAGAAGGTTAACAGAATTGTACCTTGCAAGGATTGTGTGTCTTCATGGGGTACCCAAGAAGATAGTATCTGATCGTGGTAGTCAGTTCACCTCCAAATTTTGGCAAAAACTACAAGAGGAACTTGGCACCCGGTTGAATTTTAGCACGGCCTATCACCCACAAACCGATGGTCAGACGGAACGTGTAAACCAGGTTTTAGAAGATATGCTGCGAGCTTGTGCTCTGGAATTCGGAGGAGCTTGGGATAAGAGCCTGCCCTATGCAGAGTTCTCCTATAACAACAGTTATCAGGCCAGTTTACAGATGGCCCCTTTCGAAGCACTTTATGGACGAAAGTGTCGTACCGGCGAACGTCAGTTGTTCGGGACTAAAGTGTTAAGTGATGCCGAAGAGAAAGTCAGAATCATAAGAGAAAGGCTGAAAGTTGCACAGTCTCGTCAAAAGAGTTATGCAGACAACCGCCGCAGAGAGCTAGCTTTCAAAGTCGGAGACTATGTATATCTTCGCGTCACCCCACTTCGGGGAGTGCACCGATTCCAAACCAAGGACAAGTTGGCACCACGCTATGTGGGACCCTATCGGATTCAAGAGCGACGAGGTGAAGTGGCATACCAACTTGAACTGCCACCCACCATGGTGGGAATCCATGACGTTTTTCACGTCTCCCAACTAAAGAAGTGTCCGAGAGTTCCGAAGAACAGCCAGCCCCGATCGATCGAAATCCAGAAGACCCGACGTACGTAGAGAAACCAAGCACGGATCCTCGAAACCATGAATGGAGGACCCGGAACAAGGTTATCGTGTTCGCCGAGTTCAATGGACTCATCACTCCGAAGAAGAAGCAACTCGGGAGAGGGAAGATGAGCTAAAGGCCGCTCATCCCTATCTATTCGCTACACTCCGAATCTCGAGGATGAGATTCCGTTTAAGGGGGTAGGTTTGTAAACCCCGAGGTGTTTTTCCCGTTAAAAATCAAAAAGAAAATCATAAAAGAAAATTGTTGGAATTAACTGGAGAGAACAAATACTTTTAAAAGCCAAATGCTAAATGGAAATGGCATGGTAGGATTTTTCTTAAATTCTAATGTCAAAATACATTAACAGGATTTTTAGTGAAATTTTCGAGCACTAAAAATAATTTTTAACCAATTAAAATCAAAACCGGATTAAATAAATCCCGAAAAATCGGCTTTCTCTCCGTCCTTTCCCGCCCAAAATCGGTCGTGGACTGGCAGCCTGAGCCGACGGCCCATCCTCCCCGCGCACCGATTGGCCCAAATCAGCCGACACCCAGCCGATCCCGCTCGCGCCCGCTCTCTCTCTCTCGCTCGCGGGCCGGCCAAGGTCGCGCCCGTTATCCTCGCGCCGCGAACAAGTCCTTTTCGCCTCCCCCATTACCCCGGGACGCCTACAGGTGGGGCCCGCCTGTCAGGCCGTTGTCCCCGACCCCGGCCGCCCCGGCGCCATTTCCGCCGCCCCTCTCCGCTCGTTTTTCGCGTGTCCGCCTCCCCCGCGCTCCGGTATCCCTCCGCCGTAACTCCCCCGGTTTCGCCGGCCTTAAAACCCCCCCGGCCACCGCTCTCGCATGCTCTAATGGCCGGATTTAATCACCGGCCATTACTTTCCCCAAATCCCGTCGGCGAGCAATTGCGCTCTTATCTGGTCGTCGCCGACCTCCCCTTTCCCTTTAAAAGCACCCCCACACCCTCGCCGTCCTCCCCACACCTTCACCCAAGCCAATCTCGCACTCGTTTGACCCCGCACCGTGCGCCCTTGCCTCGGAGCTCGCCGCCGGACTTCGGCCGTGTTTTCCCGCCGCCCCGAGTCGTTCCAGTCTTCGTCGCCGCCTCCCTCTCCGTCGATTGCGTCCGTCCTTCCTCGGCCGCCCTTCCCCGCAAGCTCCCACCGTCTCCCCACCGCTGTCACCGCTGCCTCCTCGAACTCCGGTGACCTCGCGTAAGTCGCTTTTCCCCTCGGTCCGAACCCGCAACGCCGGATGCGAGTGCGCGTGGTTCCACCTGCGCGTAATCCGTGGCACCCCGCCGCCCCGCGTCGCCGCCCGTATGGCATCGGCCGGCCTCCGGCCACCGGCCGCCGCCGTCGCCGATCGACCACGCCCGCGCCCCTCCTATCGGCCGTCCGATCGGCTTCGTCTGTCCCCGCCCGCCCACGTGGCAAGCCACGTGGTCGCCACCTCGGCACCACGTGTGCGCCACGTGGTGCACCGTTCGGTACGACCGTGAACCCAGTCCACTGTGGACCAGCGTTCCCACGGGCCGCTGACGTCAGCCCTGGCTGCTGACGCCTTCCTCGGGCTTTATTGCGCAATAAGTCAATTAAGGATTTTTCTGTTTTAGTAAAAAAACCCAGAAAACTTCTAAAAATCATATCTTTTCAATCCGACCTCCGTTTTAGCCCATTCAAATTTCATAAAATTCATATAAATGCCAAGAATCCATTAAAAATGGTTTTGTTGCCTGTTTCAGTACCTTTTTAGCCTGTTTTGTTGAAGTGCTTGTTTGCCGTGTAGATCCCGGTAGTTCCGCCGTCCCGGTTTACTTTGAAATCGTCGCTGAAGTCCCCCAAGCCGAAGAGCAAGGCAAGTCATACTATATTATCGATCATATTGCTCCCATTTTGCTAAAACACCTGTTTTATTCTATGAAATTGCATGTATTTTTATAATGCCATTTCATGGGAAATAGTACACCTTATGTTTAGTTTATGCCTTAGGTTTGACACCCCAAACCCTTTGATTAAACTTGGGAAAATAATATGATTAGATTCAGGACTAGGTTGTGCTTAGCCTGGCTTAGATTCACTACCTCACTAAATGGGTCATTCTCACTTAATACGTCTCTCCTGGACTTCTGTTCGGAGGATTAATGGTTAGAAATTCAGGTGAACCGGACTAATAACTAAAATATGACAAATGGTGGGCTGTGGGCGCCATGGTTTTGGTTAGCGGCTCCCATGGCAATTAAGGACCGGTTCACGAGACCCCTCGGGAGAATGACCGTGCAAACCACAAGCCGAAATGGGTAAGGTAGGTCCCGTAGTGTAGCCTCTCCTAGCTGACGGACCCATCAACAAGGGTGAGCGGGATGGAGTTTCAGTCAGCCCCGGTATAAGGGTTGCTGAGCTACCAGATTCACCGAGGCACTCGGGGGGAGGGGCTGCCCATTCCCAGGGTTTGGGAGTGGGGCCGAAACCTTGGTGGGGTTCGCTTGGTTAGTGGGGGGTTATACGAAAGGTCCTATCACAGTTCCCTTTCCGGGGTACCACGGTGGTATTTCGGCGCACGAGAGACCGTGTCATGGGGCTATGTCTTGTGAGTACAGTTGTACACCTCTGATCAGAGTAATACTATTCAAATAGCCGTCCCCGCGGTGATGGGGCGATCGACCGAGCTTTCTGTGATTAGTCCCACACTTTTACACCCTGATTAAATGGAACATGACTAGTATAGGTGGATGGGTTGAGCCTGTCGTAACGTGGGGTTAACGTTGGACAGTGTTGGTTTTCAAAATGCTTTAATTACTTAAATTACTATTGTTTTGATTGTGTTCAAAATTCTTATTGTTTGGAAAACCCCCGCTGTTGGCGCAAAAACAAACCTTAGCCAAACCCCTGCCTTCCCTGCATTCATTCCTCTTCCCTTCCAGTGTGACTTGCTGAGTACATGGAAGTACTCATCCCTGCCTCTTCACCAGAACCTGAGCCAGAAGCTGAAGAAGAAGACGAAGTGGAGTAGGCCTGTCCTACACTCTGGAATTTGCCTGTGGAGTGGCCAAAGCCCCGTGACCAGCGTCAAGATTAGGCTTAGGCCCTTTTTCTTTTTCCACTGCTCTTTTGTAATCTTTTGTAATGTTTCTAAGACGTGGAACTGTATTATCAACAATTGTCGTATGTGTACCCTGGCTGGTCCTGGACAGGGATGTTAATACGCATATAGCTTCGGAAATTCGGGTCTGAATTTCTAGATGTGACAGGAAGCGCTCAAAGGAGATGATAAAGAAGGTGCTGAGCCAAGTCTATGCCGCTTTTGAACCACTAAGCGACATAGATTTCGACAGCGAGGAAGAGAAGGGCAAGAACATCTTCGGCATTTGCCTCATGACGCGTGGAGATGAAGATTCTGAAGATGAAGACAATGAGGTAAGCTCACTTGAGGAATCAATTCTTGTTTTAAGTGCTAAAAATAAAAAATGTGAAAAGATGTTTAAAAAAAGAATTTGTGATTGAGTCTTTGAATACTGAAATTGCTAGATTAAAATCTCTTATTCCTAATGACGATGAATGCAAAAATTGTGAGGTTTTAATGCATAAAATTCAGAAATTAGAGATACCAATGATTCTCAAGTGTTGGCTACTAAACCTTGTTTAACTTGTAATGCTAATGAATTGAAATTAAAAGATGCTTTAGCTCGTGTTAAGCACATGGAAGACATAGTTAAACAAGATGAGGTAGTTTCTTGCTCTAAATGTCGCAAAAATAAAGATGTCATGATTGGTTGTGAAAATTGTGCAAATCTTTAAAAAGAAGTTTCTTATTTGAAAAGTTATTTGCAAAAATTTTCTGATGGTAAGAAACAACTTAACATGATTTTGGATCAATCTAAAGTGTGTTGCGACAATAGAGGAATAAGTTTTGATGCTCGTGACTATCTCACCAAAAATCCCCCAAATGTTTTGAGAATGACTGAAAATAGTGAGATTTTGACAAAACCTAATGATGTGAAAACAATTTTTAAATCATTGAAAATATGTCATCTCTTTCGTTTATTTAAAAGAAACTAAAACTAATATTTCAAAACCATCAACCACTAAGGAAAAGTTTTCTTGCTCGTTTTGTGGTAAAGATGGTCATCTTGTTGGTTTTTGTTTCAGATTAGCACGAAAATAGAAAAATGAAAGAGTGGTTAATTTTACAAAATCAAAGTGGCAAAAATCGGCTTGCCCTCGGAAGGCCTGGCCGACCGAGCTTGGTCCACCTGGTCCGATCGGTCATTGCACCCGGCCGACCGTTCGCACGCCCCTGCCGACCGGCGATGGCACGCGGTCGACCGGCAGTACCCGGCCGGGCGACCGAGTAGGCCTGTCCTACGCTCTGTAATTTGCCTCTGGAGTGGCCGAAGCCCCGTGGCTAGCGTCAAGCTTAGGCTTAGGCCCTTTTCCTTTTTCCGCTGCTCTTTTGTAATCTTTTGTAATGTTTCTAAGACGTGAAACTGTATTATCAACAATTGTCGTATGTGTACCCTGGCTGGTCCTGGACAGGGATGTTAATACACATATAGCTTTGGAAATTCGGGTCTGAATTTCTGGGCGTGACAAGTTGGTATCAGAGCCAATTTCCAGACCGTAGGAAAAGCCAAACGGAAAAACCTTAGGAGCCCTCTGAATCTTTTCATATGCATAAGCCTTGGCTTTTGAAGTCGTATCGGGAAAATGGGTCTTGTTCCCTCGGGATTGGGAAAAATTTTAAGTCTCTCTCAAAACATTTTGAAAACTCGGTCAAGTCTAAGTGATAGGATTTTAGAGTTAAAATTTGGAAAATCATTTGATCTCTTATTCGACCGCCAAGTTGGGATTTTCTAAGGGATCAAAGTCCTAAGTTGAGATAGGAGGGAATGGTCTCCAATTTTATATTATAACTAAGCATCTATTTTGCAACATCATCTAGGGGATGTCCTTAGAAGTTTTACTTAGCCTCATAAAAATGTTTCTCAAAAACCCTCTTTTTCTCGTTTATTTTACTTGAGTCCTTTATCGTTTATATAACTTGGGTTTGAGCATGCATTGATCCCCTACCTTGTCTTCTCTAGATGGCAGGCTGTCCAATCACCCACAATGGTCAGGGATTGAAGGGTTTCATCGCGGGGCTGGCGAGATTGGCCTTGGCAGTGGGCTATCCGGATGCATCTGAGTACACAGTCGTCTCACCGTTCGGCAGTGAGTTGCCTCACCAAGTCCGCCTGGAGGTGCACGGGTTCGTCGGCACCAACATCCCGAACATGGTGGTCACTGCGTCGGGAGGAACAGATGAGCATGCCTGCCAAGAAGCTGCTTATCTGATGCTGGCTCGGATGAGGGAGATGCATGACTACCATCTCCGCCACTCTGCCTACCGGTACCATCCTCGGCATGGAACTTCGTCAGCAGTCAACACCTTCCAATCTGCTGAAGGGGAGAACGACACCACCTTCTCTCACATGAGGATGGTAATTGAAGGGCTGTATAAGATGCATGCAGATCTCCACATGGCGGCAAAGGCTCTGAATGACCATAAGATCTTAAGGATCAAGAGTTTGAAGGATGAGGTGGATCGTCTCAAGAGAGAGATCGCCAGTCTGAAGGGACTTCCACCTCCCAATATCCTTCGGATCAGGATCACGCTGCGGAAGAACACCAAGGCTCCGATGCGGATGTAGCTGGCGCCCAGGGTTCCACATCCTGCACCGCCATCTTCCCCAGTCCCCGTCCTAGAGCCAGATCCTACTCTTGCTCTGGTCCCTGCCCCAAGCGGAGGAGGAGGATGGATCTCGGTGTCTAGTAGCAGCAAGGGCAGTAGCAGCGACAGCTCCAAGAGCCCCGGACGGAAAGGAGAGTTAGCAAGCTCTCGAAGCCGCTTGAAGGAAAAGGAAGACGGGAACTCCCTTGGGAGTGGTTTAGACTCCTCCGACCGCGGAAGCCGCTCCGACCCTTAGAGCGTCGGCACCCTTAGTTTACCGTTTTTCTAGTTTTCCTGTGTGCTTAGTTGCTGTGTGTTAGGAGTGCTGTGCGTGGGTAGTGGTCAACCTGTATCAAGTGTGGGTATGGGTTGTCCAATTAAGGATGTTGAGTGTGTTTTAAGTGTTTTAATTAAAGAACAGATCAAAACAAGTAATAAAGATCGACTTCTCTATCCAATCTGTTTTACTCCTTCTCCTCGCCTTCGTTGTTCCGTTTCTTCAGATGGTAAACACCAGGAATGTTACCGTCAACACCAGCACTGAGTTAGCCGAGAACAACACCCGTGCTAATGCCAACAACCCACCGCCTCCACCTGAGAACATCACTTTGGCACAAGTCCTTGCCAACCAGCCCAGATGATGGCTGCAATGATGCAGCAGATGCAACAGCGGCATCAGCAGATGCAATTGCAAATGATGCAACAGTTTCAGCAGCAGAACCAGAATCAGCATGACCATTTCGCACCACCACCTCCCCCACAAAACAAACTGTCAGAATTTCTTCGAGTCCGACCCCCTACTTTCTCCAGCACCACCAACCTCATGGAGGCTAATGACTGGATCATCGCCATAGAAAAGAAGTTGGACCTTCTCTAGTGCACGAACCAGGAGAGGGTGTCTTTCGCCACCCACCAACTCCAAGGCCCCGCCTCAGCCTGGTGGGACAACTTCTTGGTTACCCATCGGGCGGACACACCTGCAGTTACTTGGGCAGAGTTTTGTCACCCATTCCGGAAGGCACACATCCCCGGAGGGATAGTAGCCCAGAAAAAGAGGGAGTTCAGATCCCTAGAGCAAGGCACTCGGACTGTCACCGAGTATCTGCACGAGTTCAATCGCTTAGCGTGATATGCTCCAGAGGACATACGCACTGACGCCGAGCGTCATGAGAAGTTCTTGGCCGGGCTGAACGATGAGTTAACAGACAAACTCATCTCTTGTGAATACACCGACTTCGAGAAATTAGTCGACAAAGCCATCTGTCAAGAAGACCAACGCAATAAAATGCTTCGAAAATGGAAGGCTACTCAGTTTAGGCCACACCCTCAGCAAGGGAATCCCCAGCGGTCGCGTTTCACTCCGGGTGGTCAAAGTGGACCTACCACCATGATTGTCCGTCAACATCGCCCATACCATCCTGGGAATTTCCAACCCAGGGAAAGCCGTCCCAGGCAACCGCAGTGGATTCCGGTCCCGTGTCCGCCAACGGCGCCGCTGCCACCGCAGTCCAAGCCAATGCCACCAAAGAAGGACTCGGGATTCAAACCGGGTAATTGTTTCAACTGTGGAGAACCTGGACATTTCGCAGACAAGTGTCCAAGACCAAAACGCGCGCCCAAGTTCATCCAAGCAAGAGTGAATCATGCTTCGGCAGAGGAGGCACAGGACGCACCGGATGTCATATTGGGTATGTTCCCTGTGAACTCCTTAAATGCATCACTCCTGTTTGATTCGGGTGCAACCCACTCTTTTATATCAAAAACATTCATGGGAACACATGGGTTATTGGTGTTAAAACTTAAGATACCCATGCAGGTTCAAACTCCCAGTAACCATTGGAACACCGCCCACTTTTGCCCTTCAGTGGCAATAGAAATCCAAGGATCCCCCTTTCTAGCCAATCTTATCCTTCTAGAATCAAAAGACTTGGATGTCATCCTTGGGATGGACTGGTTGACCCGTCATAAAGGGATGATCGATTGTGCAAGCCGCACGATCTCCTTGACCAATGACGAAGGGAAGAAAGTGATTTACCGCTCCCCTAAACCTTTAAGGGTAGTGGCAAGTCTGAATCGGATCTCGGCTAAGGAGAAACCCGAAGAGAAAGGAAAGGACCAGGCAAAGTTAGAAAATATTCCTGTGGTTTGTGAGTACCCGGAAGTCTTCCCGAAAGACCTAACCACAATGCCACCTGAAAGAGAAATAGAGTTTCGGATTGACCTAGTCCCTGGCACTGCTTCGATCCACAAGAGACCCTATAGAATGGGAGCCAATGAGTTGGCAGAGGTCAAGAAACAATTAGATGAACAGTTACAGAAAGGCTATATCCATCCGAGCACATCGCTTTGGGGTGCTCCAGTAATATTTGTGAAGAAAAATGATAAGACCAAAAGGATGTGCGTCGACTATCGCGCACTCAATGAGCTCACTATCAAGAACAAGTACCCTCTCCCTAGGATTGACGACCTGTTCGATCAATTAAAGCGAGCAAAGGTGTTCTCAAAGATAGACCTGCGGTCAGGCTATCACCAGCTAAGAATTTGAGAGGAGGATATTCCCAAGACCGCCTTCATCACTCGGTACGATCTATACGAGTGCAAGGTCATGTCCTTCGGACTTACAAATGCCCCAGCCTTTTTCATGAATTTGATGAACAAAGTGTTCATGGAATTCCTAAACAAGTTCGTCATAGTGTTCATTGATGACATCTTGATCTACTCACAGTCGGAAGAGAAACATGAGCATCATCTCTGGTTGGTACTCGAAAAGTTAAGAGACCACCAGCTCTATGCTAAGTTTAGCAAATATGCTTTCTGGTTGAAGGAAGTGCAATTCCTCGGCCATATCGTGAATGCCCAAGGAGTCACAGTGGACCCTTCCAATGTGGAAGCAGTAACCAAATGGACTCCACATAAAACCATCACCCAGGTCAGAAGTTTTCTAGGACTTGCGGGTTATTACCGTTGGTTCATCAAAAACTTCTCAAAGATTGCCAAGCCATTGACGTAGTTGTTAAAGAAGGATGAAAAGTTTATATGGACTGCCGAGCGCAACCAGAGTTTTGAAACACTCAAGAGAAAACTGGTGTCCGCACCCGTATTGATCTTGCCTGATCAAACCAAGGATTTCTAGGTCTATTATGACGCATCTCACCAAGGGTTAGGCTGTGTGTTGATGCAAGATGGAAAAGTGGTCGCTTATGCTTCCCGCCAGTTGAGACCTCATGAGTCTAACTACCCAACACATGACTTGGAACTAGCAGCAGTCGTCCATGCTCTAAAAATATGGCGACATTACCTCGTCGGTAATCGATGTGAAATATATACGGATCATAAGAGCCTGAAATACATCTTCACCCAACCGGATTTGAACCTCCGTCAGCGATGATGGTTGGAGTTGATCAAGGATTGTGATCTAAGTATACACTATCACCCTGGCAAAGCTAACGTGGTAGCTGATGCCTTGAGCCGAAAGAGTTACTGCAACTCTATTCACATAGAAGGGAGATGTGTTACTACAAGACCTACAACACCTAAACCTGGAAATTGTTGAACCCGGATTTATGGACGCTCTTGAAGCCCAACCACACTCTTAGATCAAATTCGCATAGCTCAAGCCTCGGATCCTGACATAACTGAGCTTAAGAAAAATATGAGAGTGGGAAAAGCTCATGATTTCACGGAAGATGAACAGGGAACCATATGGATGGGCAACAGGATATGTGTGCCAGAAGATAAGGAATTGAAGAAGTTAATCCTTACTGAAGCACATCAGAAGTTAATCCATCCGAGAAGTACCAAAATGTACCAGGACCTTAAGGAGAAATTTTGGTGGGTTAGCATGAGAAGAGAAATAGCAGAGTTCGTGGTATTATGTGATGTATGCCAATGAGTAAAGGCAGAACACCAGAGGCCTGCTGGATTATTACAGCCACTTCGAATCCCGGAATGGAAGTGGGAGGAAATCGGGATGAATTTCATCACCGGTTTACCCTGACATCATCGGACACGATTCTATCCGGGTTATCATCGACCGCCTCACTAAAGTAGCTCATTTTATCCCAAGTGCTTATCACCTATACGGGCAGAAGGTTAACAGAATTGTACCTTGCAAGGATTGTGTGTCTTCATGGGGTACCCAAGAAGATAGTATCTGATCGTGGTAGTCAGTTCACCTCCAAATTTTGGCAAAAACTACAAGAGGAACTTGGCACCCGGTTTAATTTTAGCACGGCCTATCACCCACAAACCGATGGTCAGACGGAACGTGTAAACCAGGTTTTAGAAGATATGCTGCGAGCTTGTGCTCGGAATTCGGAGGAGCTTGGGATAAGAGCCGCCCTATGCGAGAGTTCTCCTATAACAACGCTTATCGGCCGCTTCGATGGCCCCTTTCGAAGCACTTTATGGACGAAAGTGTCGTACCGGCGAACGTCAGTTGTTCGGGACTGAAGTGTTAAGTGATGTCGAAGAGAAATTCAGAATCATAAGAGAAAGGCTGAAAGTTGCACAGTCTCGTCAAAAGAGTTATGCAGACAACCGCCGCAGAGAGCTAGCTTTCAAAGTCGGAGACTATGTATATCTTCGCGTCACCCCACTTCGGGGAGTGCACCGATTCCAAACCAAGGACAAGTTGGCACCACGCTATGTGGGACCCTATCGGATTCAAGAGCGACGAGGTGAAGTGGCATACCAACTTGAACTGCCACCCACCATGGTGGGAATCCATGACGTTTTTCACGTCTCCCAACTAAAGAAGTGTCTAAGAGTTCCGGAAGAACAGGCCAGTCCAGATCAGATCGAAATCCAGGAAGACCTGACGTACGTAGAGAAACCAGCACGGATCCTCAAAACCAGTGAATGGAGGACCCGGAACAAGGTTATCAAGTTCTGTCGAGTTCAATGGACTCATCACTCCGAAGAAGAAGCAACCTGGGAGAGGGAAGATGAGCTAAAGGCCGCTCATCCCTATCTATTCGCCAGTACCTCCGAATCTCGAGGATGAGATTCCGTTTAAGGGGGGTAGGTTTGTAAACCCTGAGGTGTTTTTCCCTGTTAAAAATCAAAAAGAAAATCATAAAAGAAAATTGTTGGAATTAACTGGAGAGAACAAATAATTTTAAAAGCCAAATGCTAAATGGAAATGGCATGGTAGGATTTTTCTTAAATTCTACATGTCAAAATACATTAACAGGATTTTTAGTGGAATTTTCAAAGCACTAAAAATAATTTTTAGCCAATTAAAATAAAAACTGGATTAAATAAATCCTAGGAAAAATCGGCTTTCTCTCTCCGTCCTTTCCCGCCCAAAATCGGCCGTGGGCCGTCGGCCCGAGCCGACGGCCCATCCCCTCCCCGCGTGCGCCAGCCGATCGGCCCAGCCGATCAAGCCGACGACCCAGCCGATCCCGCCCGCGCGCCGCTCTCTCTCCTCTCTCGCGGGCCGGCCGAAGGCCACGACCCGTTTATCCCTCGCGCCGTGAACAAGTCCTTTTTGCCTCCCCCTTTACCCCGGGACGTCGACAGGTGGGGCCCACCTATCAGGCCGTCGTCCCCGATCCCGGCCGCCCCGGCACCATTTCCGCCACCCCTCTCCGCTCATTTTTCGCGCCCCTCGGCCTTAACTCCCCCGGTTCTACCGGCCTTGAAACCCCCGGCCGCCGCTCTCGCACGCTCTAATGGCTGGATTTAATCACCGGCCATTACTTTCCCCAAATCCCGCCGGCGAGCAATTGCGCTCTTATCCGGTCGCCGCCGACCTCCCCTTTCCCTTTAAAAGCACCCCCACACCCTCGCCATCCTCCCCACACCTTCACCCAAGCCAATCTCGCACTCGTTTGACCCCCGCACCGTGCGCCCTTGCCTCGGAGCTCGCCGCCGGACTTCGGCCGTGTTTTCCCGCCGCCCCGAGTCGTTCCGGTCTTCGTCGCCGCCTCCCTCTCCATCGACGGCATCCGTCCTCCCTCGGCCGCCCTTCCCCGCGAGCTCCCACCGTCTCCCCACCGCCGTCACCGTCGTCTCCCTTCACCTGCGCGTAATCCGCGACACCCCGCCACCCGCGCCGCCCGTATGGCATCGGCCGTCCTCCGGCCGCGCCGATGGCCGACCGCGCCCGCGTTCCCTTCTCTCGGTCGTCCGATCGGCTTCGTTTGATCGGCGCCGTCCGTCCCCGCCCGCCCACGTGGCAAGCCACGTGGTCGCCACCTCGGCACCACATGTGCGTCACGTGGTGCACCGCCCGGTCCGGCCGTGGACCCGATCCACCGTGGACCGACGCTCCCGTGGGCCGCTAACGTCAACCCTCGGCCGGTGATGTCAGCCCTAGCCGCTGACGCCTTCCCCGGGCTTTATTGCGTAATAAATCAATTAAGGATTTTTCTGTTTTAGTAAAAACCCAGAAAACTTCTAAAAATCGTATCTTTTCAATCCGACCTCCGTTTTAGCCCATTCAAATTTCATTAAATTCATAAAAATGCCAAGAATCCATTAAAAATGGTTTTGTTCCCTGTTTCAGTGCTTTTTAGCCTGTTTTGTTGAAGTGCTTTTTTGCCGTGTAGATCCCGGTAGTTCCGCCGTCCCGGTTTACTTTGAAGTCGTCGCTGAAGTCCCCCAAGCCGAAGAGCAAGGCAAGTCATACTATATTATTGATCATATTGCTCCCATTTTGCTAAAACACCTATTTTATTCTGTGAAATTGCATGTATTTTTATAATGTCATTTCATGGGAAATAGTACACCTTATGTTTAGTTTATGCCTTAGGTTTGACACCCCAAACCCTTTGATTAAACTTGGGAAAATAATATGATTAGATTCAGGACTAGGTTGTGCTTAGCCTGGCTTAGATTCACTAGCTCACTAAATGGGTCATTCTCACTTAATACGTCTCTCCTGGACTTCTGTTCGGAGGATTAATGGTTAGAAATTCAGGTGAACCGGACTAATAACTAAAATATGACAAATGGTGGGCTGTGGGCACCATGGTTTTGGTTAGCGGCGCCCCTTCCTTCCCTGCATTCATTCCTCTTCCCTTCCGGTGTGACTTGCTGTGTACATGGAAGTACTCATCCCTGCCTCTTCACCAGAACTTGAGCCAGAAGCTGAAGAAGAAGACAAAGTGGAGTAGGCCTGTCCTACACTCTAGAATTTGACTATGGAGTGGCCAAAGCCCCGTGGCCAGCGTCAAGCTTAGGCTTAGGCCCTTTTCCTTTTTCCACTGCTCTTTTGTAGTCTTTTGTAATGTTTCTAAGACGTGGAACTGTATTATCAACAATTGTCGTATGTGTACCCTGGCTGGTCCTGGACAGGGATGTTAATACACATATAGCTTCGGAAATTCGGGTCTGAATTTCTAGACGTGACAGGAAGCGCTCAAAGGAGATGATAAAGAAGGTGCTGAGCCAAGTCTATGCCGCTTTTGAACCACTAAGCGACATAGATTCCGACAGCAAGGATGAGAAGGGCAAGAACATCTCCGGCATTTGCCTCATGACGCGTGGAGATGAAGATTCTGAAGATGAAGACAATGAGGTAAGCTCACTTGAGGAAGCAATTCTTGTTTTAAGTGCTAAAAATAAATATGAAAAGATGTCTAAAAAACAAGAATTTGTGATTGAGTCTTTGAATGCTGAAATTGCTAGATTAAAATCTCTTATTCCTAATGATGATGAATGCAAAAATTGTGAGGTTTTAATGCTTGAAATTCAGAAATTAGAGATACCAATGATTCTCAAGTTTTGGCTACTAAACCTTGTTTTAACTTGTGATGCTAATGAATTGAAATTAAAAGATGCTTTAGCTCGTGTTAAGCACATGGAAGACATAGTTAAACAAGATGAGGTAGTTTCTTGCTCTAAATGTCGCAAAAATAAAGATGTCATGATTGGTTGTTAAAATTTTGCAAATCTTGAAAAAGAAGTTTCTTATTTGAAAAGTTATTTGCAAAAATTTTCTGATGGTAAGAAACAACTTAACATGATTTTGGATCAATCTAAAGTGTGTTGCGACAATGGAGGAATATGTTTTGATGCTCGTGACTATCTCACCAAAAATCCCCCAAATGTTTTGAGAATGACTGAAAATGGTGAGATTTTGACAAAACCTAATGATGTGAAAATAGTTTTTAAATCTGCTGAAAATATGTCATCTCTTTCTGTTTATTTAAAAGAAACTAAAACTAATATTTCAAAACCATCAACCACTAAGGAAAAGTTTTCTTGCTCATTTTGTGGTAAAGATGGTCATCTTGTTGGTTTTTGTTTCAGATTAGCACGAAAATAGAAAAAGGAAAGAGAGGTTAATTTTGCAAAATCAAAGTGGCAAAAATATGGCTTTCCCTTGGGAAGGCCGGTCAGACCGCAGTTGGTCCACCGGTCAGACCGATCGTGGCACCCGGTCAGACCATCGGCATTGCCTCGGTCAGACCAGCGATGGCACGCGGTCAGACCGGCAAGTACCCCAACGGTCAGACCGGCCCCAAAGGAATTTTTTTGAAAATTCTAAAACTGTTTTTACACGTGGATATATGCCTATTGGATCTGTTGGTCGTGTGTCTCAGTACTGGATTCCTAAATTTCTTTCCACTACTGAGGCTTCGACATCTTCTTTTGCATAGGCGTTGGTGGGGAGGAAGGAGAACATGTGGATCGTGGACTCCGGTTGTTCGCGACACTTTACCGGAGATAAAAAATGGTTCCTCAAGATGGCATCCAAGACTGAATCGATCATCTTTGGAGATGCTTCTACAAGTGCCGTTCTCGCTACCGGATCTGTCAAGGTAAGTGACAAAATTGAATTGAAAGAGGTAGCTTTAGTCGAGGACTTAAAGTATAATTTACTTTCAGTTTCACAAATTGTTGATGAGAATTTTGAAGTTCACTTTAAGAAAACTGGAAGTAAAATATTTGACTCTTGTGGTCATTCTGTGTTGAACATTTCTCGTTATGGGAGAGTTTTTAAAGCTGATTTTGGAAACCCTATTTCTCCCGTTGTTACATGTTTGGTTGCGAAATTCAACAAAGATTTAATGTTTTGGCATCGCAGACTTGGACATGTTGGTTTTGATCATTTGACTAGATTAAGTGGTTTGGATCTTGTTCGTGGGTTGCCTAAACTTAAGAAAGATCTTGATTTGGTTTGCGCACCATGTCATCATGGAAAAATGGTTGCTTCTTCACATACTCCAATTCTTTCTATGATGACGGATGCACCGGGACAACTTTTACATATGGACACTATTGGTCCAGCTAGAGTGCATCCGTCGGAGGAAAATGGTATGTGTTGGTTGTTGTTGACGATTTTTCTCTATATTCTTGGGTTTTCTTCATGGCAACTAAGGATGAGGCCTTTGGACACTTTTGAAGTTTGGTTCTTCGCTTGAATTGTGAAATTCCCGGTTCTTTGAAAACAATAAGAACTGATAATGGTGGTGAATTTAAAAATGCCTCTTTTGAACATTTTTGCAACGAAAAAGGTATTGAACATCAATTTTCTTCTCCTCGTGTTCCTCAACAAAATGATGTTGTTGAAAGAAAAATCGCTCTTTGGTTGAGATGGCTAGAACAATGCTAGATGAATATCACACTCCTAGAAAATTTTGGGCCAAAGCTATTAACACTGCTTGTTATGTTTCTAATCATATTTTCTTGCGATCTAAACTTGGTAAAACGCCTTATGAGCTTCAATTTGGTCATAAGCCCTAAGTTTCACATTTGTGTGTTTTTGCTTGCAAGTGCTTTGTCTTGAAATCAGGAAATTTGGATAAATTTGAATCACGTTCTGCCGATGGTTTATTTCTTGGATATCCTGCACACTCCCGTGGCTAAAGTGTACTTGTTTTAGAAACTAACAAAATTGTCAAGACTTGCGAAGTCACTTTTGATGAGACTAGTCCAGGTACTAGACCAGAACTTGCAGGTACCTTGCCACAAGCTGTTAACGGCTAAATTTGGTAACCAAATTCCCAAGTCCTAATTGAAGTTAAAGCAGAATCGGATCAGCTGGTTTGACGGAGAAACAGAGGCCGGGTTGGCTGAGATGCGATAGGCTGCGAAGCCAGTCAGCCAAGGTTGAATCGGACAAGAACAGCCGACAGCGATTCCAAGTTCGGAGAAGTTGGAGCCTTTTCTGATGCAGATGTTTGGAGATAAAATAGAAGATTCGGTTTCCAAATTGTGCATTAAGAGATATTGCCATCTAGGGATAAAGTCCTATAACGGCGAATGTATGTAAATTAGAGATTTGTTTGGGGATAACCCTTTTGTAAAGGCAGCAAATGATTGCTTCCCGCGCTTTTTTTGTATAGATACATTAGTTAGTTGTAACCGTGTGTAGCGCGATCTTCACTGTACTTGAGTATAAATAGGACCCGAGACCCCTGTAAATTGAAACAATCAATACAACCTTCGACGCATCGCCTCCTTTTTCTTTAGACGAACAACTGATCCGGCTTCGGGCTGCATCGTTTCGATTCCCAAGTTCAGGTAAATGTTTGTCATTAGTGGTGTATCTCATCGAATTTAGTGCTTTCATCACTATGACACTCTAAACTCGATGATTTATGTTGCGCTAGTTATCATATATTGCATATAATCTAGAACAATGTTTAGATCTGTCTCGTCATCGGCTCGTTTCTGTCAATAATTGACAGCCGATAGAGCTAGATCTAAAGGTTGGCCTAAATTATAAGCGATATCTACCGTCTCGAGGTATTTACATCAGCTATAGTAGATCAAACTGTTCTTTTTATACTAATGCTGCATCAGTGTTGAACTATTAAGTTGTTTTTAGAGCTCTCATGATCTATTCGGCTAGATGTATATGTTTAGAGACAGTGTCGGGGTTTCAGCCGACCTTATCTGTTTTAATGTTCTTTTGATATTTGCTATCAAGTTTATTAAAACCGCCTCTTATATTAAGATCTTGCTCTAGTTAAATGCTCTAAGCCGAATCGCTTGTCGCTTCACGACAATGCGATCTAGGTTTAGCGCATTTAGTTTAGATCAATATCTTTTCATAAGATAAATCAGAGTATTAGCCGATTCACAGTTGGACTCACGACATCGGCTAGATTGTCAAAACATATATTTATTATCCCATTGTATATTTGGATTAAGTGGCTAATACTTGTTGGCACCTTTTTTGGCAAAAGGCACGAACACGATCGAATCACCTAAAGCCTTGCGGTGGTTTTTGGTACGAGTCGCCAACCACTTCAATCTAGCAAAAACTAGAACAAAGTGGGTTTTGTAGATCAAATCGGCTAGCGGAACCGATTTAGATAGATAGATTGATAACTACTCGTCTCGTGAGCAAACGGAAAGTTTTCAAGACAAACTTACAAAGAAGTGTCGCACTCTCGCAGCGGCGGCGGACGGTTTTCGGCGCAAACCGACAAAGATGGACTAAACTAGGGCAAAGTAGAAAATAGGGCTGAAAATAAAGAAAACGATTCAAATAGATTGATTGTGTGTTGTGTGTTTCGAACTTACAATTGAACCGGCCTTGGCCCTTATATAGGGGTTGGCCTTGCCTTCTACAAGTCCTCCTCCACGTCCAATTCGGGATAAACACCTTAGGAAACCTGAAATACATCGTATGGAGAAAGGAAACCCGAATATCGACGAAGTCGTCTAGGTTTCGGACTCTGCCGATCAGACCGGCCATATGCCTTCGGTCTGACCGGCCCCACAACCCGGTCTGACCGGCCTATACACGGCGATCAGACCGGCCTCTCCGAAGAAACCGACAAATTTCCAAATATTGGCAGTCTTTCCTATTTTGATCCCTAGGTGCCAATTTTGGGTATAAACAATACTGTCTCGGCACAGCTGATCTATTCTAGTCACTTGGTTTAAATGCACTTCGAGATAGCATATATATGTAAATTGACTCTTGCAGCCGATCCAGTGGGATCTAACTTAACACTTAATGCGTATATCTGTATTTTTCTTGTTGGTTAACAGATCAAACCAATTGACACGCCTTGTACAACATAGGTAGCCGAGAAGGACCTACACTAGAGTTAAGCAGATCTCCTAGGCCAGTGCGTGAGAGAAATTTCTCATCAACATGCTTCTTGGCACGCCCAGTGGGACTCTCTGTCAACTCGGCTAGGACGCATCGACGTAGCTGACAAGATGGTCGACTCCAAGAGCCCCAGTGTTTCTCAAGACATCATGCCTGTAAAGATGGAGCAATTATCGGCTGAATAGCAAGCCAAAAGATGGTGGAAGAGCTCCAGGCCAACTACCTACAGTCTTTCACCCAGACGAGATCCGAGGTTGTACATCAAAAGTACAAGTTCAGCATGGACGAGCTCAAGGCATCCTCCTCCAGTTGATCAAAGGGCAAACAGAAGGCGGAGGAGCTGATTCAGGAACAAGACGATTCGGCCCTACATACTTTGCAAGACCGAATTGATTCGGCCGTCCACCACGCGCTGGTAAACCAAAGTAGCATCCTTGTTAACACCCTTAACAACATGATTGCTACTGTGGTCAACGCCAAGATAGCCGACCAACTACAGCGGGGGCCGACTTACTTCACAGACGGCCAGTTTCCTGGTTACAGGACATTGGCCACCCAGAATCGGTCGATTCCATCGCCAGCACAAGCAGGGCCGCCAGGAGGGGTCCTCAACCAGCCGAATCCGTCTGGATCAGCTGCGAGACCAGTGATCACCATGCTGAACCGACAACAACCGCTGCCCCAGGATCAGATCGCCAACATGTTCAACGATAATCGGCAGTTAGAACCGGTAGCCCAGATTGGCCTGGACAGACAGTAAAACGCCGGTGGCCGACAGCTGTTCCCGGGTCCACCAACGCCGCCACCGGCAAATCGGCCGCCTCCCACTGATCATCCACTCTACTACCAGTATCAAGGAGGCCGTCAAGATCATCACTACAGGCCCCAGATGCCACCACCACTGTATCGGCAAGCACCCGCGCCATATGATCAATATGAGCCGATACAGCAGGACAACCGGACTTGGATCGATCTGATTGCGGACGTCATGTGCGATCAATTCGGCCTCAAACCGAAAGACTCAGGGAACATGTATCGGTATCCTTATCCAGAGCATTTTGAGCGAATTCCATTGCCCAACCGGTACAAAGTCTCAGACTTCTCGAAGTTCTCAGGGCAAGACAATGTGTCAACCTACGAGCATGTCAGCCAATTCTTGGCGCAGTGCGACGAAGCATCGGCTACAGACGCCTTGAGAGTCCGGTTGTTCCCTTTGTCTCTTTCGGGATTGGCTTTCACCTGGTTCTCTTCATTGCCTTACAACTCAATTCAGAGCTGGGCCGATCTCAAAAAACAATTTCATAGCTACTTCTACTCCGGCAACCATGAAATGAAGTTGTCAGACCTGACCAGTATCAAGCAGAAGCACAACGAGTTGGTTCAAGAATACATTCAACGCTTTAGAGAGATGAGGAATCGATGCTATAGCCTGGTGCTGTCGGACGCCCAGCTAGCCGATTTGCCCTTCCACGGCCTGATCACGCCGATCCGTGAACGCTTCTCCGCTCCAGACTTCGACAGCCTAGCGCATCTGGCACAGAAGGTGACGGCCCATGAACAAAGATTTCAGGACACCAGGAAGGCCGTGAAAAACATAACTCAAGTCATCGTGGAGTCAGACTCTGATTCCAACGACGATGACGCAGAGGTGGCGGCAGCCGAATGGGCCAAGAACAAAAAGGCCATCGTCTGCCAGTGGCTGCTGAAGACGGCCAAAGAGGAAAATTATGACTTTGACATCACCAAGGACGATAGGATTTTTGACTTATTGCTCAAGGAGAAACAGATCCAGCTTTCTGAGAACCACGTGATCCCATTGGCTGAAGAACTAAAGAAGAAAAAGTACTGCAAGTGGCACAACTCTACATCTCATGCCACCAACGACTGCAAAGTCTTCAGGCAGCAGATCTAGTCGGCAATCAGGCCGGGAAACTCAAGTTTGCCGATTCTGCTCGTCCGATGAAGGTAGATGGCAACCCCTTCCCAATCAACATGGTTCAAACCGTCCCTAGGCAAGCTGATCGGTAGCGTAGAATGACGTACAGCTTAGCCGAAACATTGAAAGGGGTCAATGCAGAAGATGAGCCGACTGGAAGCCAAGTCACGCCAATCAACTGGTGCGCCTCGTTGCCTGATCGGCTGATCGACGGCCGATCAATGAACAGCCGATGCCGCCCCCAACAGCAACCTTGGCGGGAAGAGGCTCTGTTTGAAGGGTTTTATCGGCAAGAGCCAGAAACGCGAAGCCGTCGATACGACGGGAATCACAGTGGTGTCGATCCCCATTGGCATTGTGAATTTTTCGGGCACTGCTGGGAAACCGGGATGAGACTGCCGACGCTAGAAAATTGCCCGGCTTGCAGCGAGTACCCCGAGGACGAACACAAAAGCCGGCCGATCACCAGTCCAACTCGGTTTGTCCCAAGGCCCGTTCAGCTCAACCGGCACCGGCAGTCTGTTCACAATCGGCTAGGGCCGATCCATCAAGACTTCTTCGACAAAAACAAGAACGACAACTACTACGATGAAGAAGAGGCCGATGATGAAGAATCGGCCAACCCCCAATGGTGCCCCTCTGACCTCTTCACCAAAACACAGAAACGAAGAATTCAAAGGCTAAAGCGTGAAGGAAGGGAAGAAGAAGTTCGGTAGATGATCGAAGAACACCGTCGTCGGCTGGGTAAAATCAAAAGGCGATTGATCCCCAAAGAGAAAATCACCACAGCCGACGAGGAGCAAGCAAGGAGAGTTCAGCGGATCAAGCTAGGATGGCAGCCAAGGGAAAGGCAAAGTTTCTGCATTGGTCAACATGGTATTCATATTGCCAGCCGAATTCGGTGCTCCTGAAGCCGATGCAGACAATATTGAAGACGCCTTGGTCAAGCTAGCACTGTCCCTGGATCAAGCGATTTTCAATAAGCTAGAGGGGACTGAAAACCACTATATGTGAAAGGTTTCGTCAATGGCAAGCCGATGTCGAAAATGCTAGTAGATGGAGGAGCCGCAGTAAACCTGATGCCCTATGCAACATTCAGAAAATTGGAAAAGGGAACCGAAGACCTGATCAAAACTAACATGGTATTAAAGGACTTCGGCGGCAACCCATCGAAACCGGGTGTATTGAATGTCGAGCCGACCGTCGGCAACAAGACCGTGCCCATAACCTTTTTGTCATCGACGGGAAGGGGTCTTACAGCCTGCTGCTCAGGAGGAATTGGATACATGCCAACTGTTGCGTCCCTTCCACTATGCATCAGTGTCTACTTCAATGGGACGGCGACAAAATAGAAATTGTACTAGCCGACAGGTCAGTAAGCGTCGCCAATGCCGATTTGCCACTTTGGAAAATCGATGGCATTGATTGTTTGTCTGGGAAAATTTGGCAAGCCGATTTTCTAAAAGTGTCCGATTCTGCCATACAGCCAATTGGAGACGACGGGCCGCAGCTGTTGCTCTGAACAAGACGTCGTGGAGGGCTCGAACGTCTACGGCACGGACACCGCGAACGAAGACGATGGCAAACTAGGCAGGGTTTTACGTCGGCCGACGAATTAGAAGAAATAGACATAGGCTCTGGAGACAGGCCTAGGCCGACGTATATTAGCAGAAATTTATCTTCTCATTGTAGATCCCAGCTGATTGACTTGTTAAAAGAATATAAAGATTGTTTTGCTTGGGAGTACTTCAAGATGCCTGGCCTTAGCCGATCCATAGTTGTTCATCAGCTACCAATCAAGGCGGGCTATCAGCCATTCAAACAACCTCCTAGGAGGTTCAAAGCCGATATGTATGATGCGATCAAAGCCGAAATAACTCGGCTATACGATGCTGGATTCATTCGGCCATGCCGATACGCCGAGTGGGTCTCAAACATTGTCCCAGTATTAAAAAAGAATGGCAAACTCAAGGTATGCATCGATTTCAGAGACTTGAATAAGGCTACCCCAAAGATGAATACCCAATGCTTATAGCCGATTTGCTCGTAGACGCTGCATCAGGCCATAAAATCATCAGCTTTATGGATGGCAACGCAGGATACAATTAAATCTTCATGGCCGAAGAGGACATTCACAAAACTGCCTTTCGATGTCCTGGGGCAATCGGCTTGTATGAATGGGTCGTTATGATGTTTGGGCTAAAAAATGTTGGGGCAACATATCAGCGGGCCATGAACTACATCTTCCACGACATGATCGGCTCTCTGGTGGAGATCTACATCGACGATGTCATTGTCAAGTCCAGGGAGATAGAGGACCATATAGTCGATCTGAGGCAGGTTTTGGAGCGGACAAGAAAATATGGCCTGAAGATGAATCCGTTGAAGTGTGCGTTCGGCGTATCGGCCGGGTAATTTCTAGGGTTTATTGTTCACGAAAGACGAATTGAGGTTACACCAAGAAGCATTAATGCTATCAAAACGATACAACCTTCGAAGGACAAGAAGCAGCTTCAATCTTTGATCGGCAAAATCAACTTCATCAGGCGGTTCATAGCCAATCTTTCAGAAAAGATGGAGCCGTTCACACCGCTGCTTCGGCTCAAAGCCGATCAAGCATTCACATAGGGGGCAGAGCAGCAGAAGGCTTTAGACAATATCAAGAATTATTTAAGGTCGCCTCTAGTTCTAATTTCTCCACAAAAGGGGATACCATTCAAGCTGTACCTATCAGTCGATGATAAGTCAATCGGCTTGGTTTTAATCCAAGAGGTTGAGGGCAAGGAAAAGGCTATCTTCTATCTCAGCCGACGGCTACTAGACGCAGAAACAAGGTATTCACCAGTGGAGAAGCTATGCCTATGCCTATATTTTTCACGTACCAAGTTAAGGCATTATCTACTATCCAACGAATGCACAATAATCTATAAAGCCAATATAGTTAAGTACATGCTATCGGCTCCAGTATTGAAAGGAAGAATTAGGAAGTAGATTTTTGCTCTAACAGAGTTTGATTTGAGGTATCAGGCATCCAGGGCAGTCAAAGGACAAGCTATAGCCGATTTTATCGTGGAGCACAGGAATGACTCAATCGGTTCAGTAGAAATCATGCCTTGGACATTGACATTTGATGGCTCGGTTTGCACCAATGGCTGCGGCATCGGCTTGGTTATTATTTCACCTAGGGGGGCAAGTTTTGAATTTGCTTTCGCTATTAACCCCCATGCTATAAACAACCAAGCCGAATACGAAGCCGTACTTAAAGGATTGCATCTACTCAAGGAAGTTGAAGCCGACGCCATCAAAATAATGAGAGATTCACAATTGGTCATCGGCCAGTTGTTAGGAGAGTACAAATGCAAAAATGATGCGCTGATGATCTACTATCAACAATGCCGGGAATTGATAGAAGGTTTTCGGCTAGTCACGTTGAAGTATATCCCCAGAGAACACAATATTGAGGCCAATGATTTAGCTCAAGGGGCATCCGGCTATAGGCCGATGATAAAAGATATTGAAATCGAAGTTGCTGCCATTACAGCCGACGATTGGAGGTTTGAAGTCTACAACTATCTCAAGAACCCCTCTCAATCGGCTCAAGGAAACTGCGATACAAGGCATTAAGATATGTTTTGCTCGATGAAGATCTATATTATCGGACGATTGATGGTGTACTGCTTTAGTGTTTGGGAACCGATCAAGCCAAAGTGGCTATCGGAGAGGTGCATGAAGGGATTTGCGGCACGCATCAATCGGCTCATAAGATGAAGTGGCTACTTCGGTGAGCAGGATATTTCTAGCCGACAATGTTGGAGGAATGTTTCAAGTATTACAAGGGTTGCGAGGATTGTCAGAAATTCAGCGCCATACAACGAGCACCAGCATCGGCTATGAATCCAATCATCAAGCCTTGGCCGTTCAGAGGATGGGGCATTGACATGATCGGCCAGATCAATCCACCCTCAAGCAAAGGGCATAAGTTTATTCTGACGGCAACAGACTATTTTACAAAATGGGTGGAAGCAGTTCCCTTAAATAAAGTTGACTCTAAAGATGCAATCGAGTTATTAAAGAACATATTATCTACCGATCTGGCGTCCCACAAACAATTACAACGGACTAGGGATCTATATTCATATCAGACGAATTTGTTCAGTTTGCCGACGGCATGGGGATCAAGCTACTTAATTCTTCACCGTACTACGCACAGGCCAACGGGCAAGCCAAAGCTTCAAATAAAAGTTTGATTAAATTCATTAAAAGAAAGATCTCTGAGTATCCCAAGCAATGGCACAACCGATTAGCCGAATCACTGTGGGCATATCGGATGGCATGCCATGGATCAATTCAAGTCCCTCCATACAAGCTAGTCTACGGGCATGAGGCAGTGCTACCATGGGAAAGCGTCATTGGCTCAAGGCATATTCAACTACAGGATCAACTCACAGCCAACGATTATTATCACTTGATGGTGGACGAATCAGAAGACTTAGTTTTATCCAGGATGAGGGCCTTGGAAAAAGTTACAAGGGATAAAGAACGAGTAGCCAGACATTACAATAAAAAAGTTGTGCCTAAATCTTTTGAAGAGGACGAACTCGTTTGGAAATTGATACTGCCAATTGGATCCAGAGACAATAAATTCGACAAGTGGTCACCAAATTGGGAACAGCCTTTCAAGATCCACAGATGCATCTCTAAAGGAGATTATATGCTAGAAGGTTTAGATGGAAAAGTGTTTGGAAGGGCTCTTAATGGAAAATACTTGAAATAATACTACCCAAGCGTATGGATCAACTCATGATTCGGCTATTTGCTTAGCCGATTCGTGCTAGCCGATGTCCTGTTTCAATCAAGCATCGCCTTTAGGCCATTTTTGTGACACGTTTTTCCTTAATTTTTGACAATCGGCTACGGATTGCCGATCGCGATGGCACAATTGAGTTCATAATTTTATCGACATCGAAGACATCAACAAAATTAGGGGGCATATACACAGACGAGATTCGAGCCGATTACTGAAAGGTGGACGTCAAAAAAATTTTGGGCTTTGTAATCGGCATTATTAAAGGAATCAAATGTTTTTCGAGCATCGTTGTCGTTGGTCATCATAATCGGCAGTCAATAAGAGTTTTTGAAGCATTTTTGAGATCGGCCTGGCATCAGGTTGAGTACAAGATCTAAGCCGGTTATGAGAAGACAAGACGTGCAGACTTAAGAATTTTGTGAGTAATTGGGATCGGCGGCTGTGGTATAACCGTTGAGACCGATGATCGCGACATGATTTCAGAATCGACAGAGATAATCTAACACGTAAGGCCAAAGCCGATTTTGGTACAAACGACATTTTGGAGTCAACGGTTAAATTAAAGACAATATATAAGGCCGAAGCCGATTTCATTCACAAGTATGATTTCAAAAGTTAAGTCATCTCGAGCATTTGTAGGCCGAAGCCGATTACAGAAGTTTTCAGCTGTCTATTACACAGAGCTAAAGCCGATTACAAGATAATTTAGTTTGTCTGTCTATTACATCGGATATTGAGCCAAGAACGTGTCTATAGCCAATATTGCCACAGCCTTGATTGCATTTACTTTGTTGATTACAACTTGGTCTTCAGCATCGGAGCCGGGGAGCACTTTAGCCGATTTGTGGAGTTCCTTCAGGTACTTGATCATGGCTGTCAACTTGCCCTTTTGGTCTTCGGTGGTTTTGGGCAAGTCGGCCATTGCTTTCTCCTCGGCGGCGATCTTGGCACGACAATCCTCTAGCTGCTTTATCGGATCGGCATCTTTCTCCTTCGATTGGCGATCCAAACCTAGAAAGTGCTCGGGCGGCTTCTAGCTCGTTCAATTTTGCCTTCTCAGCCTCCACAGTCTTAATCATGTCTCGGATCTTGGCGGTTATGTCGGCTTGGGCCAGCCTTTCAACCATACGCTGCATGGCGCATCCAAGCCTTGACCGGTGTATATCAATGCATACTGTGGCCGAGATTTTGGCGGCTAAATCGTCCGGGAGCTGGCTCTCGATTTCAAAGAATCGGCTTCTGGCTGATTCACATTCCTCTACGAGCCTGTCGATGTTGATGTCCAGGCGACACCGAATATCTTGAAGCCTTTCCTTGACCTCGTCGGCTGGGGCCTTGTTCGGACTAGTTGCTTCTCCCTCCTCTTCACCAAGGAATTCCTTAATGTCGAAAGAGAGCAACTCAGCCAGAGACTGCACAAAGGGAACAGTGAGGTTAGATCAAGTGGTCGATTGCCCTCAAGAAAGAGGGCAAGAGTGAACTTACCTTCGCCGTAAGCATTGGGTCGGCTTCTGCTTCAGCTTCGGCCGGCTCTGGGATGCCTTCAGCTCCTTGGTCACCCACGACTGATGCTGTACGCTCGCTTGACGCTTGGGGGACGGCCGATGGAGGCTGCAAAGGAAGAGGATAGGTATTAGCAGTCAAGTTGGCTGAAGTTCGTAGATGGAAACGCAAGCCGAAGGAGGTGGTTACTGGTGAGGCGTGACGTGAAATACAGCCAGCCAATTTCTTAACCTGGAAAAGACACATTCGGCTGAGTACAAAGTAATATCATATTAAAGTCAAGCTCGATAAGGTGAAGACTTACCAGTCGTTTCTTCGTGGGAGGAGTTGGAGCCGACGGATTATCGGCTGGAGGGCTGACAGATTGATGGCTCGAACTGCCAGATTCGGCCACTGCCCTGACGGTCGCTGACATTTCCTCATCGGCCACAGCTTCCTCAAGGTATTGCTCGACGCTCGGATCCACTGAAGGGAGGTTGTCGACAGGCGCGATCGGCTGTTTCTTCTTCTTTGGGGCAGGCGCGACCGATGGCTTTGCGGGGGGTGCAGCTCTTTTCTTTTGGGCTATCGGCTCGCGCGTTTGCCATGTAGTAAGGACACTAACTTCAGCGCGTCCCAGCCGATCACCGACGGAGCGAGGCCACCTCCATCCGGCAGGACGCCTAGGCGATACTCGATAGGAATCCCAGAGTTGCTCACCGTCGGCCGTTCTGTTTCAGTTTCCTGCGAACGAAAGAAGACAAGTGTCAGTCGACTACAACAGCCGATGATGCAAGAAGAAGAATGATTTGAAGTTCAAAACTCACCGAAGGGATTTCTTCGGGTAGCAGCGAGTCGACATAGTGAGAAGACCGTTGATGGAAGATGTGTTGTTTGATCTCGGTCCACCAACGGCCGTAGTCCGCGCTCTTCTTGTACGCCAGCACTATTTCGCCGATACTGCCGAGAGGGGGCCGTCTATGTTCAGCAGCCGGTGCATGCTAAGGGCTCGGTCCACGAACCCGCTGGTCTCGATCTTATCGGCATAATAACAGCCGATGGGCAGTTGCCCAAACCCAAGCTGCCTGGCAGCCAACACGGGGTAGTAAAACTCGTAGCTCTTGGCCACCGATCGGCCTTGATAAATCCCCGTCGGCAGAATGCAAGGGGTGAGAGCGGCAGTGAACAGCTCTCTGCACTTGGGGTTGTCGGCTAAGTTGATCTCCTCCAAGTTGAAGTCGATCAGCAGCTCGAACAACGCTCGGTCCCGGTAGAAGTACCAAGTGCGGTTGTCGTGGGAGAGCCCATCGTACAAAGAGATGAACCACTCAGCCAGTAGATCAGCCGATTGCCTCGAACCCGCGTGCATGGCTGCCGCTTCTCCATAACTCATGCATCTGGTGGTGGCGATCTCGTTGCCATCGTCATCTTCGATCGGCTCCAAGCGGGGAAAACGGGCTTCGGTCAGGGGTAGCCGACCGGCTATCTTCTGGGTCATCAACACGAGCCAGATTTGAAGGAACCACCAGGGGTCGCCAGTGTTGACAGAAGCGTTGGCGGCTATCTTCGTGACAGCCTGATGGAGAGTCTGGTACAGATAGCCGAGAAGATATTTACCTAGAGCAAGCTTCCTTCCTTCGGCTAGGGATTCGGCTACAACCTGCCAGTTGACAGTCGGCCCACAGGTTGAGCCGCAAAACACGAACTTTTCCAGCCACATCATAAGGAATGTGACGTGTTCCCTATGGCCGATTGATCCATCCTTCATGTTCTAGGCGATGTAGCCACTCCATCCACCAATGGCCTTTGTTTTGAACTGATGTTGGCCCTTTCTGCTCAGGTCTCCAGGATTAGCCGATGTCAAAATGTCCTGCCCGGTTGTCATAACTACATCGACTAAGGTTATAGTCACGGGGCCTTGCTAAAACATAAAGGTATTGAAAGTGTCATTCCAAAAGTAAGTTGCGGCCGACATGAGGGGCTCATCTTTTTCCATACTGGCCGTGGACAGTGCTAAGCACTGGGCTATCCCTGATTCCCCCTCTGGGCTTGTTTAGCCGATTGCACTCTCTTGTACCATTCGATCCAGGAATTATCCGTGGTCGGCCATGACTTAAAAGTGCTCGCCAAGTGGTTTAAGGATGGTTTTCTCATATTGTAAGGCATCCTATCGGTTTCGGCTATTATGATGTCAGCTGGATCAGCATTGCCGATAGGGCCGAGGAAATATCTTTTTTCTTGAGTGAGACTGGGAATTGCTATATGATGAGACAGGTGCTACAGTCAAAAAAAGGGGGAGGAAATTACAAATCAAGAACCCTAGAATGCAAATTAAGAAAAGGGAAGTAGAGAAAGAGGGATTTTGAGCCGATTGGGACGTACCTCGGGGAACTCAGCGGCAGCGGCGGCCGATGCGACGGCGGTGGAGGAAGCCATCAAGATCACCGGAGAGGATTCAAGCTTTTGGCCGCTGGAATCGCCGAGATTCACCAAGCGCATCGGTGAGTTGCCGGAGAGGAGAGAGAAAAAGGATTTGGTTGCGGAGCGCTCGAGATGTGCGGAGTGAAGACATGGCCGTTTCAGTGGAGGGGAAGGACTATTTAAAGGATATTTTGGGCAGCTGAAACGGTTTAGGTCAGAAAAGAGTGGGAATTCGAAAGGGCGACAAATCTGTAACATTTCATATCACGGACTTGGGGGGATGTGTTAACGGCTAAATTTGGTGACCAAATTCCTAAGTCCTATTTGAAGTTGAAGGAATCGGATCGGCGGTTTGACGGAGAAACAGAGGCCGGTCGGCGAGATGCGATCGGCTGCGAAGCCGATCGGCTAAGGTTGAATCGAGACAAGAACAGTGATAGCCGATTCCAAGTTCAGAGAAGTTGAAGCCATTTCTGAAGCAGATATTTGGAGATAAAATAGAAGATTCAGTTTTCAAAATGCGCATTAAGAGATATTGCCATCTAGGGATAAAGTCCCATAATGACGAATGTATGTAAATTAGAAATTTGTTTAGGGATAACCCTTTTGTAAAGGCAGCAAAGGAATGCTTCCCGCGCTTTTGTCGTATAGATACAGTAGTTAGTTGTAACCGTGTGTAGCGTGATCTTCGCTGTACTTGGGTATAAATAGGACCCGAGACCCCTGTAAATTGACACAATCAATACAACCTTCGGCGCATCGCCTCCTTTTTCTTCAGACGAACAACTGATCCGGCTTCAGGCTGCATCGTTTCGATCCCCAAGTTCAGGTAAATGTTTGTCATTAGTGGTGTATCTTGTCGAATTTAGTGCTTCCATCACTATGACACTCTAAACTCGATGATTTATGTTGCGTTAGTTATCATATATTGCATATAATCTAGAACAATGTTTAGATCTGTCTCGTCATCGGCTCATTTCTGTCAAGAATTGGCAGCCGATAGAGCTAGATCTAAAGGTTGGCCTAAATTATACGCGATATCCACCGTCTCGAGGTATTTACATCAGCTACAGTAGATCAGACTGTTCTTTTTATACTTAATCCTGCATCAGTGTTGAACTATTAAGTCGTTTTTAGAGCTTTCATGATCTATTCGGCTAGATGTACATGTTTAGAGATAGTGCCGGGGTTTCAGCCGGCCTTATCTATTTTATGTTCTTTTGATATTTGCTATCAAGTTTATTAAAACCACCTCTTATATTAAGATCTTGCTCTAGTTAAATGCCCTAAGCCAGAATTAGTTTGTCAGCTTCAGCCGACAGCCGACTGATCTAGGTTTAGCGCATTTAGTTCAGATTAATATCTTTTCATAAGGTAAATCGAAGTATTAGCCGATTCACAGTTGGACTCGCGACATCGGCTAGATTGTCAAAACATATATTTATTATCCCATTGTATATTTGGATTAAGTGGGTAATATTGTCTCGGCACAGCCGATCTATTCTAGTCACTTGGTTTAAATGCACTTCGGGATAGCATATATATGTAAATTGACTCTTGCAGCCGATCCAGTGGGATCTAACTTAACACTTAATGCGTATATCTGTATTTTTCTTGTTGGTTAACAGATCAAACCAACTGGCACGCCTTGTACAGCATAGGTAGCCGAGAAGGACCTGCACTGGAGTTAAGCGGATCTCCCAGGCCAGCGCATGAGAGAAATTTCTCATCAACACAGGCTCAGGGGGAGGATGGTCGTATCTTCGAAGACGAAAGTGACGACGACGACGATGAGGTCGACCACCGGCCGACGGGCCGAGGGCCATCGGTCGACCGGAGCAGCCGCCCGTCCGACCGGCTGCGAGACACGGTCGACCGGCGAGGGCCAACCACTTCGATTCAATTGACTCTAGTCAAGGGGATTCGTCGGGGACTACGACCAGTGAAGGTACAGAACATGGATCAACTTCAGAAGTCACAGCACCCTTGCACATTCAACGAAAACATCCGCTGGAACAAATAATAGGTAATTTACATGAGCGGACTACAAGATCTAAGGTAACAGTGCATGATTTTGCAAATTATGCTTTTGTAGCTTCTTTTGAACGCAAAGATGTTAGTCATGCATTAACTAATGAATCGTGGATTAGCGCCATGCATGAAGAACTTAAAAATTTTGAAAGAAATAAAGTTTGGTCTTTAGTTGAACCACCTTCAGGACATAATGTTATTGGAACCAAGTGGGTTTTCAAAAATAAACAAAATGAGGATGGTTTAATTGTTAGAAATAAGGCTAGGCTTGTTGCTCAGGGTTTTACTCAGGTGGAGGGTTTGGATTTTGATGAAACTTTTGCTCCTGTTGCTAAGATTGAAGCAACTAGACTTTTGTTAGCTTTTGCTGCTTCAAAAGGTTTTAAATTGTATCAAATGGATGTTAAAAGTGCTTTTCTGAATGGCTTTATACAGGAGGAAGTTTTATGTTAAACAACCACCGGGTTTTGAAAATCCTGATTTTTCCAATCATGTGTTTAAATTGTCAAAAACTTTGTATGGTTTGAAACAAGCACCTAGAGTATGGTATGATAAACTTAAGAACTTTTTAGTTGAAAAAGGTTTTCAAATGGGTAAGATTGACAAAACGCTTTTTGTCCTTAAGCATGGTGAAAATCAACTTTTTGTTCAGATTTATATGAATGATATCATCTTTGGTTGTTCAACTCACGGTTTGGTTGTAGAATTTGCTGAGACTATGCGTAGGGAGTTTGAGATGAGTATGATGGGTGAATTGTCATACTTTTTGGGATTGCAAATTAAGCAAACACCTCAAGGTACGTTTATTCATCAAACAAAGTACACCAAAGATCTTTTATGTAGGTTCAAGATGGAGAGCTGCAAGCCAATCTCTACACCCATTGGTTCTATTGCTGTTCTTAATCCCGATGAAGATGGTGAGGCCGTGGATCAAAAGGAGTATAGAAGCATGATTGGATCTTTGTTGTATCTAACTGCTTCTAGGCCAAATATATAGTTTGCTGTGTGTTTGTGTGCACGCTTTTAAGCTTCTCCTTGTGCTTCACATCGTCAAGCGGTCAAGCGAATAATGAGGTATTTGAATCATACACTTGAGTTTGGAATTTGGTATTCTACTTTTTCTTCTATTTCTTAAGTGGATATTCCGATGCTGATTTTGCTGGTTGTAGAATTGATAGAAAAAGTACTAGTGGAACATGTCATTTTCTTGGTACATCATTAATTGCATGGTCCTCTCTAGAAAACAATCTAGTGTAGCTCAATTAACTGCTGAATCTGAATATGTTGCTGCTGCTAGTTGTTGTTCACAGATTCTTTGGCTTATTTCTACTTTGAAAGATTATGGACTTGCTTTTGAGAATGTACCTCTTTATTGTGATAATACAAGTGTCATTAACATTGCTAGGAATCCTGTTCAACACTCACGCACAAAGCACATTGATATTCGCTTTCACTTTTTGAGGGATCATGTTGAGAAGGGAGATGTTGAATTGAAGTTTTTGGACACAAACTTGCAACTTGCTGACATTTTCACTAAACCATTGGATTCTTCTCGCTTTGCTTTTCTTCGAGGAGAGTTAGGAATTATTCATCCTTTTGGCATGTTTTGAGGGGGAGTTTTGTGCTCTTGTTTTTATCAAGTAATTCTTGAATAATATAAATTGAGAAAAGAGAGCTTTATCCATACATATTGTATTTTCATGTTCATGCTAGCAATACTATGAAGATTTATTTGTCACTAGCATAGCTTATATGTGTTCTAGTATCTTTATGTGATCTAGATTTTATTTTTAAGTGAAATGATGCATGACACTTAATATCATACTTAAGTTAATGAAATATGCAATGTTAATACTAGTGCATGTGTTGACTTATAAATGCTTATATATGCACTATGTTGAAATTATTATTCCTCAAATTGCTTTAAAATTGCTCATTGTGTAAGAGAATAAAATATTATCTTTGAGAGAAAAAATGAATACCGAATCCTTGGAAACAGTCTTGACGACAAGGACATATTCGAAGTGAGCAAAAATAATGGGTACCGAATCCTTGGAAACAGTCTTGACGACAAGGATGTACCCGGAATAATTGAGAGAAAAAATATGAGGAAAGAAAAATTTGGCTCATCAATATGACAAAAATTCTCTTGATTATTGTGTGCAGAAAGGTCAATTTGAGAAAGAGTATTGGTTGCAATAGGTATATATATTTGGATTTATCTTTCAACCTATGTGCTTGTAAAGATGTTGCATTATAAATCGTTTGAATATATGAAATTTGATTGCATTATTGATCTTAATTATAAAGTCTTTGATTCATGACTATACTCTAGTGCATATTTGCTATATAATTGATGAGTTCATCTTCTTCTTATTGCAACACATGACATGACTTGCTCTATGTATGGTGCTAAGCTCTTCAATAGTCATGAACATAATTCTTATGCTTGATGAAATCATTGTCAAAAGGGGAAGAACAAATGAGAGAAAAACAAGTTAAAAAAGTACAAGTTTTCAAGTTCAAAGGATTTTCTTTCTTTTAAAAAAGGGGAGAAATTTTCTTTGATTTTTTTGAGCACTCAAATGCTTTTTACCATTTTTGTTTTTAATTTTTCCAAACACCAAAACAACACTTTTTATTTGGTTTGCCAATGTGTTCATCAAAGGGGAGATTGTAAAATCAAAGTGTGTTTGATTCTTCATTGGTGATGAACAATTGGCATCCGTGATTATTGGTTTTGTTATTTGGAGATTATTGGCAAAATGAATTTTGAGATATTTTGTTTTCAGACGTGAACAGTAATCTGCTGGTTGCATGGTCTGGTCTGACCGGGCTTGTACGGCCGGTCTGACCGGAGGTGACCTGGCGGTCAGACCGGGCAAGCACTGCTGGTCAGACCGGTCGACACAGTTCGACTGCAGCCGATTTGGTTTCGGTTTCAGTTTGGGTTGTTTCCTTGATTGTTTATGGAAGATCCGTTTTTCTATGCGCATGTATGATTGTTTATGCCGACAATGAGTCAAGTTGGATATAGCTTGTGCTCGATATGGTTTCTTTGTTTAATTATGTGCGGTAATCTTTACGCCTTCGGAAAGTGTCACCGGTGATCGAGTTGGAGTCAACTTGTAGATAAGATGACGTCCTAGTTGGAGATTGTTAGAGATATGCCCTAGAGGCAACATGGAGATGTTGGATATCATGGTCAATATTTATGTATTTATGAATAAAGTGTTATTCAGTTCCATGAAATAGACATCTTGTATTGATCAATAAGTACGTGACTTATTTATGAGACTCTATATGTATGAATCTATTTCTAAATGATCCCTGATCATATATCATATTATTGGAACTAATATGATTCTAAGATCAGCATGTTTATTGATTGATGATCATGTCTCATAGATCATAGGTATGGAGATACCAAATCAAAAACATGGACATATGTGTTAGAGAACACATTGTTGGATAGACCCACCGTGAGACACTACAGGAATTAATGTGCCATTAGTTGGTCTCAGGTAGTGTTGGTACAAAGTCTTTAGACCTGAGATCACCATGGATTCCAACATGTGTAGTAGCCTACTTTGGGACTACCAAACGCTATTTCGTAACTGGGTAGTTATAAAAGTAGTCTTTGGGTTTGCTATGAAACATGGAGTGGGATGTGAGTGATCAAGATGGAATTTGCCCCTCCTTTGGAGAGATATCTCTAGGCCCCTCGAGGTAATGGATTATGAAAATGCATGGCCATGCTAAGTTGATTGAGGAGTCAATCAACAGACAGATAATCCAATACGGTTTGAGTGAATGGTTAAGCTATTGAAGGGATGGCACACATCTTGCCTATAGCTTAATTGGTATCATGAGGTAAAGGGATTTGTGTACACATTACAGGTTCAGAGCCGGTATTATATTCTTATATACTATGGTGTCAACATATGCTGCTAGGCGCCGCTATTGACAGGTCGGCTGAGTTGGACTCGAGCCGACGATCGGCTAAGTTAGACTATAGCCGAAACCAAGTATACCTGAACCTACAGGGTCGCACGCTTAAAGGGATAAGAACAAGCATTCGAGTTAGACTCGAATACGGCTCGAGCGGATAGGGATCCGATTGGATAGAGTCCTATGGTCTTACGACGTATGGGCGGCCAACTCTATGAGATTAGGATGAGATCCGATTCAAAATAGAGTCCTGATCGGCCACTAGTCCCAGTAGGCCAACTCTATATAAAGGGGCGAGGGGTGGAGAGCTGCGATACATCAGTTGAATTGCATTGCGCCGAGATCAATCTCCACAGAAACCCTCCCACCTTCGAGCCAAACCCTAGCCTTGCATCGCGTGCTAGCACACGGGTGTTCGGCGTTCTGTCCCCGGACATGTGGATACCGGTAGAGGCGCTGCTACGTTGCGCGCTGTTGATCGGCTTCGGATCGGCTGCAATCGGAGTGAGGTGACAGCGGCAGATCGGCGATGAGAGCGCGGTCGGACGACTTGGATCGACTGCGACATCGGCGAATCGGCTGATTGGTGGATCGGCTGTCCCCAGGAATCGGTTGTCGGCTTGCGGGAATCGGCTGTCATCGGCCAGCACAGTTCCAGTTCGGATAGCCCTGATTGGCTGTTTCCGCTGCATACTCCAATCGGTAACGATCTATTAGCCCTTACTTACGGCGATCGGCTAAGTCCAGGAGATCGGCTACACGGGCAGTCAGACCGGCGCTATACCGGCGGTCAGACCGATTCAACACTTTTGGTTAGACCGCACGCCATCGAGTTGTGAGGGTAAGTCTGATTGTCGCTGAGATGGTTGGCTTAGTTTGGGAGTTCGATCCTACAAGTGGTATCAAAGCCTCGTTTTCTTCTTTGGATTTCTATCGATCTAAAGTTTTTTTTCCGCCATGTCTGATAAATTTTCCACTAAACCGCATGTTTTCGATGGAAACGATTTTGCTTATTGGTGTAGCAAGATGCAATCTTACATCATGGCTCAAGACTATGATGTGTGGCAAAAGGTTGCTATTCCTTATGAGATCCCTGAGGTTATTAATACTGAGGCTTTGAAAACTGAATTTAATAACAATTGCAAAGCTCGTAATATTTTATTGAATGGGGTTTCTCGTTCGGATTTTGATCGTGTTTCGCATCTTCAAAATGCAAACAAGATTTGGATTGCTTTGAGAAATTTTCATCAAGGAACTACGAATATAAAGAACTTGGTCGAGATCTTTTCAAAAAGGAATACATAAAATTTGAGATGAAACCTGCTGATGCTTTGGATGACTATCTTGGTAGGGTTAATAAAATTTTGAGTAATCTTGGATCTGTTGATTGTTCTTATGACACAAATTATCCACAATCTGATATTTCTCATCACTTTTTGAATGGTCTTGACATGTCTATTTGAGAGATGAAAGTTACTTCAATTCAAGAATCTGTAAATATGGCAACTTTGACTTTGGATTCTCTTTATACTAAACTCAAAACTCATGAGATGAATACTCTTTCTCGGAAAATTGATTCCAAGTCAAGTGCTTTGGTTTCTTCTTCTTCAGCTTCTTCTGATGTTGCTTCTTCATCAACTCCTAGTGCTCTTGCTTTAATTATGCCATGTCCGATGAGCAACTCGAGCAATTCAAGGAGGAGGATTTGGCTTTGGCTGCTAACAAACTTTCTCGAGCTATGAACAAAGTCAAGTTCAGGAAAAGAGGAGGACCAGCTCGGTGTTTTGAATGCGGTGCTTTGGATCACATTCGCTTCAACTGCCCCAAACTTGGGAGAAGCAAGAAGGAGGACAAGAGCGGGGAGAAGGTGAAGGACGACAAGCCCAAGGGGAAGTGCTCAAAGGAGATGATAAAGAAGGTGCTGAGCCAAGTCTATATCGCTTTTGAACCACTAAGCGAGATAGATTCCGACAGCGAGGAAGAGAAGGGCAAAAACTTCTCCGGCATTTGCCTCATGACGCGTGGAGATGAAGATTCTGAAGATGAAGACAATGAGGTAAGCTCACTTGAGGAAGCAATTCTTGTTTTAAGTGCTAAAAATAAAAAATGTGAAAAGATGTTTAAAAAACAAGAATTTGTGATTGAGTCTTTGAATGCTGAAATTGCTAGATTAAAATCTCTTATTCCTAATGATGATGAATGCAAAAATTGTGAGGTTTTAATGCTTGAAATTCAAAAATTAGAGATACCAATGATTCTCAAGTTTTGGCTACTCAACCTTGTTTAACTTGTAATGCTAATGAATTCAAATTAAAAGATGCTTTAGCTCGTGTTAAGCACATGGAAAACATAGTTAAACAAGATGAGGTAGTTTCTTGCTCTAAATGTTGCAAAAATAAAGATGTCATGATTGGTTGTGAAAATTGTGCAAATCTTGAAAAAGAAGTTTTTTATTTGAAAAGTTCTTTGCAAAAATTTTCTGATGGTAAGAAACAACTTAACATGATTTTAGATCAATCTAAAGTGTGTTGCGACAATAGAGGAAAAGGTTTTGATGCTCGTGACTATCTCACCAAAAATCCCCCAAATGTTTTGAGAATGACTGAAAATGGTGAGATTTTGACAAAACCTAATGATGTGAAAACAGTTTTTAAATCTGCTGAAAAAATATGCTATCTCTTTCTGTTTATTTAGAAGAAACTAAAACTAATATTTCAAAACCATCAACCACTAAGGAAAAGTTTTCTTGCTCGTTTTGTGGTAAAGATGGTCATCTTGTTGGTTTTTGTTTTAGATTAGCACAAAAACAGAAAAAGGAAAGAGAGGTTAATTTTGCAAAATCAAAGTGGCAAAAATCTAGTTTTTCCCTCGGGAAGGCCGGTCAGACCGCAGTTGGTCCACCGGTCAGATCGGTCGTGGCACCCGGTCAGACCGTCGACACTACCTCGGTCAGACCGGCGATGCACGCGGTCGACCGACAAGTACCCCAGCGGTCGACCGCCCCGAAGGAATTTTTCGAAAATTCTAAAACTGTTTTTACACGTGGATATATGCCTATTGGATCTGTTGATCGTGTGTCTCAGTACTGGATTCCTAAATTTCTTTTGACTAACCCCACTACTGAGGCTTCGACATCTTCTTTTGCATAGGCATTGGTGGCGAGGAAGGAGAACGTGTGGATCGTGGACTCCGGTTGTTCGCGGCACATTACCGGAGATAAAAGTTGGTTCTCCTCCCTCAAGATGGCATCCAAGACTGAATCGATCATCTTTGGAGATGCTTCTACAAGTGTCATTCTCGCTACCGGATCTATCAAGGTAAGTGACAAATTTGAATTGAAAGAGGTAGCTTTAGTCAAGGACTTAAAATATAATTTACTTTCAGTTTCACAAATTGTTGATGAGAATTTTGAAGTTCACTTTAAGAAAACTGGAAGTAAAATATTTGACTCTTGTGGTCATTCTGTGTTGAACATTTATCGTTATGGGAGAGTTTTTAAAGATGATTTTGGAAACCCTATTTCTCCCGTTGTTACATGTTTGGTTGCGAAATTCAACAAAGATTTAATGTTTTGGCATCGCAGACTTGGATATGTTGGTTTTGATCATTTGACTAGATTAAGTGGTTTGGATCTTGTTCGTGGGTTGCCTAAACTTAAGAAAGATCTTGATTTGGTTTGCGCACCATGTCGTCATGGAAAAATGGTTGCTTCTTCACATACTTTAATTCTTTCTGTGATGACAGATGCACCGGGACAGCTTTTACATCTGGACACTGTTGGTCCAGCTAGAGTGTAATCCGTCGGAGGAAAATGGTATGTGTTGGTTGTTGTTGATGATTTTTCTCGATATTCTTGGGTTTTCTTCATGGCAACTAAGGATGAGACCTTTGGACACTTTCGGAGTTTGGTTCTTCGCTTGAATTGTGAAATTCCCGGTTCTTTGAAAACAATTAGAAGTGATAATGGTGGTGAATTTAAAAATGCCTCTTTTGAACATTTTTGCAATGAAAAAGGCATTGAACATCAATTTTCTTCTCCTCGTGTTCCTCAACAAAATGGTGTTGTTGAAAGAAAAAATCGCTCTTTGGTTGAGATGGCTAGAACAATGCTAGATGAATATCACACTCCTAGAAAATTTTGGGCCAAAGCTATTAACACTGCTTGCTATGTTTCTAATCGTATTTTCTTGCGATCTAAACTTGGTAAAAACGCCTTATGAGCTTTGATTTGGTCGTCAGCCCAAAGTTTCACAGTAGCGTGTTTTTGGTTGCAAGTGCTTTGTCTTGAAATCAGGAAATTTGGATAAATTTGAATCACGTTCTACCGATGGTTTATTTCTTGGATATCCCACACACTCCCATGGCTATCGTGTACTTGTTTTAGAAACTAACAAAACTGTCGAGACTTGCGAAGTCACTTTTGATGAGGCTAGTCCAGGTACTAGACCAGAACTTGTAGGTACCTTGCCACAGGCTCAGAGGGAGGATGGTCGTATCTTCGAAGACGAAAGCGACGACGACGACGACGAGGTCGACCTGCCCGGTCAGATCGGCCGAGTGCCGTCGGTCAGACCGGAGCAGGTTGCCCGGTCAGACCGGTAGGGGCTGACCACTTCAGATTCAATTGACTCCAGTCAAGGGGATTCGTCGGGGACTACGACCAGTGAAGGTACAAAACATGGATCAACTTCAGAAGTCACAACACCCTTGCACATTCAACGAAAACATCCGCCGGAACAAATAATAGGTAATTTACATGAGCGGACTACAAGATCTAAGGTAACTGGGCATGATTTTGCAAATTCTGCTTTTATAGCTTCTTTTGAACCCAAAGATGTTACTCATGCATTAACTTATGAATCATGGATTAACATGAAGAACTTGAAAATTTTGAAAAAAATAAAGTTTGGTCTTTAGTTGAACCACCTTCAGGACATAATGTTATTGGAACCAAGTGAAGGGTTACGCGGAAACTACGCTAGCCGAAAACAAAAATTTCTACCGCGCAAACCAGGAACACTTGCAAGTAAGGGCTGATAGATCGTTACCGATTGGAGTAGAGTGCAGCGGAATAGCCAATTAGGGCAATCCGATCCGGAACAGTGTAGCCGATTCCGGAGACGCCGATTCGCCAATCAGCCGATTCGAGTCGTCCGGCCGCGTTCTCACGCCTCGCTCCGATGCGCCCGACCGCGGCCGATCAAGAGCGCGCAACGTAGCAGCGCCTCTACCGGTATCCACACATCCGAGGACGAACGCCGTACACCCGTGTGCTAGCACGCGATGCAAGGCTAGGGTTTGGCTCGAAAGTGGGGAGGGTTTCCGTGGAGATTGATCTCGGCAACTTCTGTTGCACGCGATGCAATTGACGTCTATTCAGCTCTCCACCCCTCCCTCCTTTATATAGAGTTGGACGACCGGGACTAGTGGCCGATTAGGACTCTATTTTGAATCGGATCTCATCCGTATCTCATAGAGTTGGCCGCCCATACGTCGTAAGCCCATAGGACTCTATCCGATCGGATCCCTATCCGATCGAGCCGTATCCGAGTCCAACTCGAATATCTATTCTATCCCTTAAGCGTGCGACCCAGTAGGTTCAGGTATACTCGGTTTCGGCTATAGTCTAACTTAGCCGATCGTCGGCTCGAGTCCAACTCGGCCGACTGTCAACACGGCGCCTAGCAGCACATATTGACACCATAGTATACAAGAATATAATATCGGCTCGAACCGTAATGTGTACACAAATCCCTTTGCCTCACGATACCGTTAAGCTATAGGCAAGATGTGTGCCATCCCTTCAATAGCTTAACCATTCACTCGAACCGTATTGGATTATCCGTCCGTTGATTGACTCCTCAATCAACTTAGCATGGCCATGCATTTCCATAATCCATTACCTCGAGGGCCCAGAGATATCTCTCTAAAGGAGGGGCAAATTCCATCTTGATCACTCACATCCCACTCCATGTTTCATAGCAAACTCGAAAACTACCTTTATAACTACCTAGTTACGGAATAGTGTTTGGTAGTCCCAAAGTAGGCTACTACACATGTTGGAATCCATGGTGATCTCGGGTCTAAGGACTTTGTACCAACACTACCTGAGACCAACTAATGGCACATTAATTCCTGTAGTGTCTCATGGTGGGTCTATCCAACAATGTGTTCTCCAACACATATGTCCATGTTTATTGATTTGGTATCTCCATACCCATGATCTATGAGACATGATCCTCAATCAATAAACATGTCGATCTTAGAATCATATTTGTTCCAGCAATATGACATATGATCAGGGATCGTTTAGAAATAGATTCATACATATCGAGTCTCATAAATAAGTCACGTACTTATTGATCAATACAAGATGTCTATTTCATGGAACTGAATAACACTTTATTCATTTATACATAAACATTGACGTGATATCCAACATCTCCATGTTGCCTCTAGGGCATATCACTAACACCAAGTGGGTTTTCAAAAATAAACAAAATGAGGATGATTTAATTGTTAGAAATAAGGCTAGGCTTGTTGCTCAGGGTTTTACTCAGGTGGAGGGTTTGGATTTTGATGGTTTAGATAACAACAGTGGTCTATCTTTGGATGTTCTAACTAGATGAAACTCCACTTATCTTATGTTAAAGCAAGCTATTTATTACAGACCAATTTTTTATAGGCTTTTTCTTAAGCATAAAAGCAAGTATATTCATTATGCACCAACTGCTGATAATTGGACTATGGTAAAATCATTGTGTTCATGTTTGGAGAGATTCTATGATGCTACTTTGATCTTTTTCGGCAGTTCATACCCAACAGCAAATCTTTTTTTACTAAGTTATGTCAAATTAAGCTTGCAATATCTGAATGGTGCTGCAGCCTTGATCCAATTATACTATCTATGGGCTACAAAATGCAAGTTATGTATGATAAGTATTGGGAAAAGTCCAATATGGCTCTTTCTGTAACTTGCTTTCTTGATCCTAGGTTTAAGGCATAGGTAGTACAATTTTATATGGAAAGGATACTAGGTGACAAAGCTGGAGAACAACTTAAGACTTCATGGATGTTATGAACCAACTATTTCAAGCCTATATATCTAGTTGACAAAATTGAAAGAATGTAACAGCTACAAATGTGCAAAAGGATTCTGTAGTGAGCAAGGATAAGAATGGGGAGAGTGATGATGAGCTTGATGCAGAAGTTTTGAACTATTTGCGTGGGAGAACTGCCCCTGGAAAAAGGCACTTAAACTGAGTTAGAAGTGTACATGGATCAACCACTAGTAGAATGGGACACAAAAGACTTGTCTTCATTTAATATTTTGCATTGGTGGTCACTAAAGCAACTGGAGCTTCCTTCTACCTCGACTTGTTCATGATGTGCTATCTATTCAAGTATTAACTGTAGCTTTAGAATTAGCTTTTAGTGTTGGGGGACGTGTTATTGATCCGTTCTTTAGTTGTCTAGATCCTGAAATTGTGCAAGCTTTGATTTGCATGAAACAATGGACTGTAGCATCAAGAAAAGGTAAATTCAAGTTGTTTATATGATTGTGTTCTACATTTCAGCAAGCAAATATTCTAATTTTGAGTAATTATGTGATTTTGAACATTTAGGTGGAAATGTGGTTGGGTCTATTATTAATGAGATTGACATGGATAGCTTTGAGTGAACTTTTACTATTTTGTTGACTACGGTTTATGACTCTATTACTCACTCATAAAATTATTTAATTTACTTTCATACTTACAATAATATGTGATCAATTTATTATTTACAGTCTGGGAATAAAAATCATGAAGGCGATGGTGATGTTGTTAGTGATATGCCCTAGAGGCAACATGGAGATGTTAGATATCATGGTCAATGTTTATGTATAAATAAATAGTGTTATTCAGTTCCATAAAATAGACATCTTGTATTGATCAATAAGTATGTGACTTATTTATGAGACTCTGTATGTATGAATCTATTTCTAAATGATCCCTGATCACATGTCATATTGTTGGAACAAATATGATTCTAAGATCAACACGTTATTGATTGATGATCATGTCTCATAGATCATGTTATGGAGATACCAAATCAATATACGTGGACATATGTTAGAGAACACATTGTTCGATAGACCCACCATGAGACACTACAGGAATTAATGTGTCATTAGTTGGTCTCAGGTAGTGTTGGTGCAAAGTCCTTAGACCTGAGATCATCATGGATTCCAATATATGTAGTAGCCTACTTTGGGACTACCAAACGCTATTCCGTAAATGGGTAGTTATAAAAGTAGTCTTCGGGTTTGCTATGAAACATGTAGTGGGATGTGAATGATCAAGATGGAACTTGCCCCTCCTTTGGGACATATATCTCTAGGCCCCTCGAGGTAATGGATTATGGAAGTGCATGGCCATGCCGAGTTGATTGAGGAGTCGATCAACAGATAGATAATCCAATACGGTTTGAGTGAATGGTTAAGCTATTGAAGGGATGGCACACATCTTGCCTATAGCTTAATTGATATTGTGAGACAAAGGGATTTGTGTACACATTATAGGATCAGAGCCGATATTATATTCTTGTATACTATGGTGTCAATATGTGTTGCTAGGCGCCACTATTGACAGTCGGCTCAGTTGGACTCGAGCCAAAACTGAGTATACCTGAACCTACAGGGTCGCACGCTTAAGGGGATAAGAATAGGCATTTGAGTTTGACTCGAATATGGCTCAGTTTGGATAAGTTTCGATTTAATATAGAGTCCTATGGGCTTACGAAGTCTGGCCCACCAACTCTATGAGATTCAGATAAGATCCGATTCAAAATAGTCCCGATGGGCCTCTAGGCCCAGCCAGCAACTCTATATAAAGGGGCAAGGGGTGGAGAGTTGCGGCATGGCATTGAACCGAATCAATCTGATCTACATGGAAACCCTCCCCACTTCCGAGCCAAACCCTAGCCTTGCATCTTGTGCTAGCACACGGGTGCTGGGTGTTCTGTCCCTGGACATGTGGATACCGGTAGAGGCATTGCTACGTTGCGGTGTTGTTCGGCGGCTACGAATCGGCTGTGGAATCAGCGCATCGGCTACGATCGGACAGATCGGCTGCGGTCGGGCGAGACGCGTGAGCGTGGTCAGGCGACTTGGCGAATCAGCAAATCGGCTGTCATCGGATCGGCTGCTGTGGAATTGACGGATCGGCTGTAGGCAAATCGGTTGCTATCAGGCGACTTAGGAATCAGCTGTGGTCAGGAATCGGCTGTGGTCGACTAGTACTGTTCCAGATCGGATAGCTCCTGATTGGCTATTTCCGCTGCACTCTACTCCAATCGGTAACGATCTATCGACCCTTACTTGCAAGGTTCCTGGTTTACGCGGTATATTTTTTGTTATTAGCTATCGTAGCCTCCGCGTAACCCTTCAGTGCTATCAAAGCTAATCTTGCTTAGTTCGGGTTTTAGATTGGATCTGGAACAAGTTTTGCACACGGGTTGATTAGATCAATCAGTTTTAGGGATCTGTTGAGGAGAGTAGATGGTAATTGCGTTCCTTGATAGTGTAGCGGAATGGCGTAATGTGATTACGTCGAAGCAATATCCATAGAACTCGGTTTGAGTCGGATTTGAGATGGCATTCCTTGATAGTGTATCGGAACGGTATAATGTGATTATACCGAAGTTGTCTCGTAGTCCGACCTTGATTGTCGCCTCGCGCCTATGCAAACCATCTCCCTTGATAGTGTGCGTACCCTCTTATATGTTGTCTCGATACTGTATCTCTGCAATAGGTAGAAAACGTTCTACGCCTAACTTGTTTTTGCAGAGAATGCTTTGAGATGGTATGGCCCAATTGTATGTATAAGATGCATGTGATGCGTGTAATATTCTTTCATATGTGCAATCCCTGTAATATTCCTTCTTACGTGCAATGCTTGTAATATTCTTTCACGACCTACGAGTCGATGTAATCTTCAATTATAGCTTCTATAGTATTAGCTTAGTTTGAAGAAATCAAGCATTCAGCACTTGGAAGAACGGTGATGAAGATGGAGATCCTCTACACCGGCATGGAGATGGAGATCACCATGTGAAGGGGGGCCATACTATTTCATTAATTGCTATTCTACCTGCTTTTATATATTGATATGTTTGTTTGATAGGATAGTATCCCTCATAAAATTAAGTGATAATGATGCCCTTCCAAATGTTGCACCCGTCACCGTTATGCTCATCGATGGTGGGTCTGCCAAAGCAGTGCGCCATTCTCTATCAAAACACGAGGGGGTATATGTCGGACATATACAGCAGGAGCATTTGGTTTACTTAACAAGGCTATCAAAACAGTTTTGGGCCTCGGGGCATAGGTTGGAGCTGGGGCATGGAGATGTCACACCAACAACAAGAGTCACATAGATATGTGATTAGCAAAGTGTTGCTTACCCATGTTACTAATTTTTAGCAGTGATTGCAAAGCTCACTAGAAATTAACTAACATATGGATCTTGACCCAATACATAACCTAGAGGAAAGGTGTAAAATACGTAATGTGAGTCTTATGTTAAATTGTTTAACAATAGACATAGCATAAACATTGTGCTAAACTTTGTTTTTTCTTTTGTAGAATAATGGCAGCTAATACTACACCCAGTACCTTTAGTTTGCAATATATTCTCGAGAAAGAAAAATTGAATGGAACAAACTTTATGGATTGGTATCGCAACTTGAGAATTGTTCTCAAGCAAGAGCGTAAGGAGTACGTTCTTGAAGTACCCTATCCTGATGATTTGCCTAATAATGCTATTGCTACTGCACGAAGGGCTTATGAGAAGCACACAAATGATTCCCTAGACATAAGTTGTCTCATGCTTGCTGCAATGTCCTCTGAGCTTCAGAAGCAATACGAGAGCAGCGATGCTCATACTATTATTCAGGGACTGCGTGACATGTTTGAGAACCAAGCTAGGGCCGAGAGGTTCAACACCTCAAAGTCCCTGTTTGCGTGCAGGCTTGTTGAGGGAGTCCTGTCAGTCCGCATGTGATAAAGATGATTGACTATATCGAGAGTCTGGAAAAACTAGGTTTTCCCCTTAGCCAAGAGTTGGCTACTGATGTGATTCTCCAGTCGCTTCCTCCGAACTTTGAACCATTCATATTAAATTATCACATGAACAGTATGGATAAGACCTTGGCCGAATTGCATGGGATGCTAAAGACGGCTGAGGAGAGTATCTAGAAAAATGGTCATCATGTGATGATGATGCAGAAAGCTAAGCGCAAACCACCTGTCAAGAAACTTTGCACTAAGAGAAAACTAACTCCCGATGAGATCGTGAGTGCCTCCAATGCAAAGAAGGGAAAGAAGGGGTCGGCGGCATCAGATGTCGTTTGCTTCTATTGCAAGGAGACAGGTCACTGGAAAAGGAACTACAAAAAGTACATGGAGGATCTCAAAAAGAAGCAAAGTATGACTTCTGCTTCAGGTATTAATGTTATAGACATTAATCTTGCTACTTCACCTACTGACTCTTGGGTATTTGATACCGGATCAGTAGCTCATATTTGCAAATCGTTGCAGGGAATGAGAAGAAGTAGAAGCTTGAGAAGGGGCGAAGTGAACCTGCGCGTTGGCAATGGAGCAAGTGTTGCTACAATTGCTGTCGGGACTACATCACATCATTTACCTTCAGGATTAGTTTTGGAATTAAATAATTGTTATTGTGTTCCAACTCTATGTCAAAACGTTATTTTCGCTTCATGTTTGCAAGCGGAAGGATTTGATTTTAGATCAATGGATAATGAGTGTTCAATATATCTCAGAGATATGTTCTATTTTCATACTCCATTGGTGAATGGATTATACGTTTTGAATCTTGAAGCGTCTCCCATCTATAACATTAATACAGAGAGGCAATTCCCAAATGATACAAACCCCACGTTTATCTGGCATTGTCGCTTAGGCCATATAAATCAGAAATGCATGAAGAAACTCCATAAGGATGGATTGCTTCACTCTTTTGATTTTGAATCATTTGAGACATGTGAGTCTTGTTTACTTGGTAAGATGACAAAGGCACCTTTCACGGGTCACAGTGAGAGAGCAAGTGACTTGTTGGCACTCGTACATACTGATGTATGTGGACCAATGAGCTCAACGGCCAGAGGTGGTTATCAGTACTACATTACCTTTGCCGATGACTTTAGTAGATATGGTTATATCTACTTAATGAGGCATAAGTCTGAATCCTTTGAAAGGTTCAAAGAATTCCAGAATAAAGTACAAAATCATTTAGGGAAAACAATCAAGTGTGTACGATCAGATCGTGGAGGGGGATACTTGAGACAAGAGTTTGGTAATCATCTAAAAGATTGTGGAATTGTTCCACAGTTGACTCCGCCAGGAACTCCACAATGGAATGGAGTGTCCCAACGGAGAAATCGTACTTTGTTGGACATGGTGCGGTCCATGATGAGCCAAAGTGATCTTCCGTTATCCTTCTGGGGATATGCTCTTGAAACAGCTGCGTTCACACTAAATAGTTCCAAGTCAGTTGAAAAGACACCATATGAGATATAGACAGGACGACCCCCTAGTTTGTCTTTTCTTAAAATTTGGGGATGTGAGGCTTATGTAAAATGTTTATAGTCCGACAAGCTCACACCCAAATCTAACAAATGCTTCTTTGTGGGATATCCTAAGAAAACTAAGGGATATTACTTTTATAATTGGGAACAAAACAAAGTGTTTGTTGCCCGACACGGTGTCTTCTTGGAGAAAGAGTTTCTTTCAAGAAGGGTTAGTGGGAGCAGGGTGCATCTTGAAGAAGTTCAAGAAATACCAGAAAATGTTTCAGCTACCACGGAACCACAACAGGAGGAACAAGATGTTGCGCCACCTATTGTACATACACCAGCCCCACGGAGGTCTGAAAGGATCACGTCGTGCGCTTGATAGGTACACAGGTATAGAACAACGTGATATATTGTTGGACAACGATGAACCTAAGACCTATGAGAAAGCGATGGTGGGACCCGATTCCAACAAGTGGCTTGGAGCCATAAAATTCGAAATAGAATCCATGTATGATAATCAAGTTTGGAACTTGGTTGATCCACCTGATGGTGTCAAAACCATTGGGTGTAAATGAGTTTTTAACAAAAAGGCCGACATGGATGGAAATGTTCACATCTATAAGGCGCGATTGGTGGCAAAAGGTTTTAAACAGATTCAAGGTGTTGATTATGATGAAACTGTTAGTGATATGCCCTAGAGGCAACATGGAGATGTTGGATATCACGTCAATGTCCATGTATAAATGAATAAAGTGTTATTCGGTTCCATGAAATAGACATCTTGTATTGATCAATAAGTACGTGACTTATTTATGAGACTCTTTATGTATGAATCTATTTCTAAACGATCCCGATCATATGTCATATTGTTGGAACAAATATTATTCTAAGATCGGCATGTTTATTGATTGATGATCATGTCTCATAGATCATGGGTATGGAGATACCAAATCAATAAACATGGACACATGTGTTGGAGAACACATTGTTGGATAGACCCACCATGAGACACTACGGAATTAATGTGCCATTAGTTGGTCTCGGGTAGTGTTGGTACAAAGTCCTTAGACCGAGATCACCATGGATTCCAACATGTGTAGTAGCCTACTTTGGGACTATCAAACGCTATTCCGTAATCGGGTAGTTATAAAGGTAGTTTTCGGGTTTGCTATGAAACATGGAGTGGGATGTGAGTGATCAAGATGGAATTTGCCCCTCCTTTGGAGAGATATCTCTGGGCCCCTCGAGGTAATGGATTATGGAAATGCATGGCCATGCTAAGTTGATTGAGGAGTCAATCAATAGACGATAATCCAATACGGTTCGAGTGAATGGTTAAGCTATTGAAGGGATGGCACACATCTTGCCTATAGCTTAACTGGTATCATGAGGCAAAGAGATTTGTGTACACATTACAGGTTCGAGCCGATATTATTCTTGTATACTATGGTGTCAATATGTGCTTGCTAGGCGCCGCGTTGACGGGTCGGCGAGTTGGACTTGAGCCGACAATCGGCTAAGTTAGACTATAGCCGAAACCGAGTATACCTGAACCTACGTGGTCGCACGCTTAAGAGGATAGAATAGATATTCCAGTTGGACTCGGATACGGCTCGATCGGATAGGGATCCGATCGGATAGAGTCCTATGGGCTTACGACGTGTGGGCGGCCAACTCTATGAGATACGGATGAGATCCAATTCAGAATAGAGTCCGATTGGCCACTAGTCCCAGTCGGCCAACTCTATATAAAGGGGCAAGGGGTGGAGAGTTTCGTATCGCGTTGAACCGAATCCGCAACAAAAGTCGCCGAGATCAATCTCCACGGAAACCCTCCCCACTTTCGAGCCAAACCCTAGCCTTGCATCGCGTGCTAGCACACGGGTGTACGGCGTTTGTCCCCGGACGTGTGGATACCGGTAGAGGCGCTGCTACGTTGCACGCCGTTGATCGATCGCCCGGATCGGCTGCGGTCGGGCGCATCGGAGCAAGGCGCAAGAACGTGACCGGACGACTCCGCGAATCGGCGATTGGCGAATCGGCTGTCCCCGGGAATCGACCGTCGGCTTGCGGGAATCGGCTACATAGTTCCGGATCGGATAGCCCCGATTGGCTATTTCCGCGCATACTCCAATCGGTAACGATCTATCGGCCCTTACTTGCAAGTGTTCCCGGTTTGCGCGGTAGAAAAATTTTTGTTTTCGGCTAGCGTAGCTTTCGCGTAACCCTTCGGTGGTATCGAGCTAATCTTGCTTAGTTCGGGTTTTAGATTGGATCTCGAAACAAGTTTTGTGCACGGGTTGATTAGATCAATCGGTCTTACGGGTTTTGTGGAGGATAGTTCATGGTAATTGCGTTCCTTGATAGTGTATCGGAACGGCGTAATGTGATTACGTCGAAGCAATATCCATAGAACTCGGTTTGAGTCGGCTTCGAGATAGCATTCCTTGATAGTGTAACGGAACGGTATAATGTGATTACGCCGAAGCTATCTCGTAGTCCGATCTTATTAGCTGCCTCGCGCCTGCGCAAACCATCTCCCTTGATAGTGTATCGGGACGGCATAATATGATTATGCCGCCGTGTGCGTACCCCCTTATAGGTCGTCTTGATGCCGTTTCTCTGCGATAGGTAGAAAACGTTTCTACGCCTAACTTGTTTTTGCAGAGAATGCTTTGAGATGGTATGGCCCTATTGTATGTATGAGATGCATGTGATGCATGTAATATTCTTTCATATGTGCAATCCTGTAATATTCTTTCTTACGTGCAATGCTTGTAATATTCTTTCACGACCTGCGAGTCGATGTAATCTTCAATTAGAGCTTCTATAGTAGTAGCTTAGTTTGAAGAAATCAAGCATCATGCACATTGGAAGATGGTGCCGAAGATGGAGATCCTCGGCACCGACATGGAGATGGAGATCACCATGTGAAGGGGGCCATACTATTTCATTATATGCTATTCTTCTTGCTTTCATATATGATATGTTTGTTTGATAGGATAGCATCCCGCGCAAAATTAAGTAGTAATGATGTCCTTCCAATGTTGCACCCGTCACCGTTATGCTCGTCAATGGTGGGTCTGCAAAGCGAGTGCCATTCTCTATCATAACACGAGGGGTATATGTCGGACATATACGGCGGAGCATTTGGTTTACTTAACAAGGCTATCAAAACAGTTTTGGGCCTTGGGGCATAGGTTGGCGTCGGGGCATGGAGATGCCACACCAACAACAAGAGTCACATAGAGATGTGATTAGCAAGTAGTTGCTTACCGATGTTACTAATTTTCTAGCAGTGATGCCGAGCTCACTAGAAAATTAATTAACATGTGGATCTTGACCCAATACGTAACCTACGGGAAGGTGAAAAATACATAATCGGAGTCTAATGTTAAATTGTTTAACAATAGACATAGCATAAACATTGTGCTAAACTTTGCTTTTTCATTGTAGAATAAATGGCGGCTAATACTACACCCAGTACCTTTAATTTGCGATCTATTCTTGAAAAGAAAAATTAAATGGAACAAACTTTATGTATTGGTATCGCAACTTGAGAATTGTTCTCAAGCAAGAGCATAAAGAGTATGTTCTTGAAGTACCCTATCCCGAGGATTTGCCAAATAATGCCACCGCAAGCGCACGGAGGGCTTATGAGAAGCACACTAATGATGCCCTAGATATAAGTTGTCTCATGCTTGCTACAATGTCCCCGAGCTTGAAGCAATATGAGAGCACGATGCTCACACTATTATTCGGGACTGCGTGGCATGTTTGAGAACCAAGCTCGGGCCGAGAGGTTCAACACCTCAAAGTCCTTGTTTGCGTGCGAGCTTGTTGAGGGGAATCGTCAGTCGCATGTGATAAAGATGATTGGCTATATCGAGAGTCCGGAAAAACTAGGCTTTTCCCTTAGCCAAGAGTTGGCTACGATGTGATTCTCCGGTCGCTCCCTCCGAGCTTCGAGCCATTCATATTGAATTATCACATGAACAAGTATGGATAAAACCTTGGCTAAATTACATGGGATGCTAAAGACAGTGAGGAGAGTATCCAGAAAATGGTCATCATGTGATGATGATGCGAAGGCAAAGCGCAAACCACTGTCCAAGAAACTTTGCACCAAGAGGAAGTTAACTCCCGATGAGATCGCGAGTGCCTCTAATGCAAAGAAGGGCAAAAGGGTCGGCGGCATCGGATGTTGTTTGCTTCTACGCAAGGAGACAGTCACTTGAAAAGGAACTACAAGAAGTACATGGAGGATCTCAAAAAGAAGCAAAGTACGACTTACGCTTCGGTATTAATGTTATAGACATTAATCTTGCTACTTCACCTACGACTCTTGGGTATTTGATACCGGATCGGTAGCTCATATTTGCAAGTCGTTGCGGGAATGAGAAGAAGTAGAGGATTGAGAAGGGGCAAGGTGAACTGCGCGTCGGCAATGGAGCAAGCGTTGCTACGATTCTTTGTCGGCACGATACCACTTCATCTGTCTTCGGGATTAGTTTTGAAATTAAATAATTGTTATTGTGTTCCAACACTATGTCAAAACGTTATTTCCGCTTCATGTTTGCAAGCGGAAGGATATGATTTTAGATCAATGGACAATGGTTGTTCAATATATCTCGAGATATATTCTATTTTTATGCTCCATTGGTGAATGGATTATACGTTTTGAATCTTGAAGCGTCTCTCATCTATAACATTAATACGAAAGGCAACTCTCTAATGATACAAACCCCACGTTTATCGGCATTGTCGCTTAGGCCATATAAATAAGAAACGCCCGGAGAAGCTCCATAAGGATGGACGCTTCACTCTTTTGATTTTGAATCATTTGAGACATGTGAGTCTTGTTTACTTGGTAAGATGACAAAGGCACCTTTCACGGAACATAGTGAGAGAGCAAGTGACTTATTGGCACTCGTACATACGATGTATGTGGACCAATGAGCTCAACGGTCGAGGTGGTTTATCGGTACTTCATTACCTTTACCGATGACTTTAGTAGATATGGTTATATCTACTTAATGAGGCATAAGTCCGAATCCTTTGAAAAGTTCAAAGAATTCCAGAATGAAGTACGAATCATTTAGGGAAAACAATCAAGTTTCTACGATCGGATCGTGGAGGAGAATACTTGAGCCAAGAGTTTGGTAATCATCGAAAGATTGTGGAATTGTTCCACGCTTGACTCCGCTAAGAACTCCACAATGGAATGGGATGTCCGAACGGAGAAATCGCACCTTGTTGGACATGGTGCGGTCGATGATGAGCCAAAGTGATCTTCCGTTATCCTTCGGGGATATGCTCTTGAAACATGTGCTCAAACTAAATCGAGTTCCATCTAAGTCGGTTGAAAAGACACCATATGAGATATGGACAGGGCAACCCCTAGTTTGTCTTTTCTCAAAATTTGGGGATGCGAAGCTTATGTAAAACGTTTACGATCGATAAGCTCACACCCAAATCGACAAGTGCTTCTTTGTAGGATATCCTAAGGAAACTAAGGGATATTACTTTTATAATCGGGAACAAGGCAAAGTGTTTGTCGCCCGACACGGTGTCTTCTTGGAGAAAGAGTTTCTTTCAAGAAGGGTTAGTGGGAGCAGGGTTCATCTTGAAGAAGTTCAAGAAACACCGAAAACGTTTCGCGACCACGGAACCACAACGGGAGGAGCAAAGTTTTACGCCACCGGTTGTAGATACACCACCCCACGAAGGTCGAAAGATCACGTCGTGCACCTAACAGTACACGTGTGGAACAACGTGATATATTGTTGTTGGACAACGATGAACCTAAGACCTATGAGGAAGCGATGGTGGGACCCGATTCCAACAAGTGGCTTGGAGCCATGAAATCCGAAATAGAATCCATGTACGACAATCAAGTTTGGAACTTGGTTGATCGACTGACGGTGTCAAAACCATTGAGTGTAAATGGGTTTTTAAGAAAAGGCCGATATAGATGGAAATGTTCACATCTATAAGGTGATTGGTGGCGAAAGGTTTTAAACAGATTCAAGGAGTTGATTATGATGAAACCTTATCGCCCGTCGCAATGCTTAAATCTATTCGGATTATCCTAGCTATTGCTGCATATTTCGATTATGAGATATGGCGAGATGGATGTCAAAACGGCTTTTCTAAATGGAAACCTAAGCGAGGATGTATACATGATACAACCTCGGGGTTTTGTCGATCCAGAATCGCTCGGAAAGATATGCAAGCTACGAAATCCATTTATGGATTGAAGCAAGCATCTCGGAGTTGGAATATTCGTTTTGATGAAGTAATCAAAGGGTTTGGTTTCATCAAAAATGAAGAAGAGGCTGTGTTTACAAAAAGGTCAGTGGAAGCGCAATTGTATTTCTAATCTTATATGTGGATGACATATTGTTGATTGGAAATGATATCCCTATGCTAGAATCCGTCAAGTCTTCATTGAAAAATAGTTTTTCCATGAAAGACTTAGGGGAGGCAGCATACATATTAGGCATTCGGATCTATAGAGATAGATCCAAGAGGCTAATTGGATTAAGCCAAAGTACATACATTGACAAGGTGTTGAAAAGGTTCAACATGCATGATTCCAAGAAAGGTTTCTTGCCCATGTCACATGGCATTAATCTTAGCAAGAATCGGTGTCCTCGGACACATGATGAGCGGAATAAGATGGGTATGGTTCCATATGCTTTGACAATTGGATCCATCATGTATGCCATGCTTTGTACACGCCCGCATGTCTCGTACGCTTTGAGTGCTACGAGCAGATACCTCGAGATCCAGTGAAGGTCACTGGATCGGCCGTAAAGAATATCCTTAAGTACTTGAGAAGAACTAAGGATATGTTCCTAGTCTATGGAGGTGAAGAAGAGCTCGTTGTAAGTGGTTACACCGATGCTAGCTTCCAAACAGACAAGGATGAGTATAGATCGCAATCTGGGTTCGTGTTTTGCCTGAACGGAGGCGCAGTCAGCTGGAAGAGTTCCAAGCAGGATACTGTTGCTGATTCTACAACGGAGGCCGAGTACATTGCGCTTGAAGCCGCAAAGGAGGCTGTTTGGATCAAGAAATTCGTTTCGAGCTTGGTGTGATGACTAGTGCGACGGTCCAATGTCTCTCTATTGTGACAATAGTGGAGCCATTGCGCAAGCCAAGGAGCCGAGGTCACATCGAAGTCCAAACACATACTTTGGTGATATCATCTCATCCGCGAGATAGTGGACAGAGGTGATGTCAAGATATGCAAAGTGCACACGGATCTCAACATAGCCGATCCGCTAACAAAACCTCTCCCTCGCCGAAGCATGAGGCGCACACAAGAGCAATGGGTATTAGATACTTACATGATTGACTCTAGTGCAAGTGGGAGATTGTTAGTGATATGCCCTAGAGGCAACATGGAGATGTTGGATATCACGTCAATGTCTATGTATAAATGAATAAAGTGTTATTCGGTTCCATGAAATAGACATCTTGTATTGATCAATAAGTACGTGACTTATTTATGAGACTCTTTATGTATGAATCTATTTCTAAACGATCCCGATCATATGTCATATTGTTGGAACAAATATGATTCTAAGATCGGCATGTTTATTGATTGATGATCATGTCTCATAGATCATGGGTATGGAGATACCAAATCAATAAACATGGACACATGTGTTGGAGAACACATTGTTGGATAGACCCACCATGAGACACTACAGGAATTAATGTGCCATTAGTTGGTCTCGGGTGTTGGTACAAAGTCCTTAGACCTGAGATCACCATGGATTCTAACATGTGTAGTAGCCTACTTTGGGACTATCAAACGCTATTCGTAATCGGGTAGTTATAAAGGTAGTTTTCGGGTTTGCTACGAAACATGGAGTGGGATGTGAGTGATCAAGATGGAATTTGCCCCTCCTTTGGAGAGATATCTCTAGGCCTCTCGAGGTAATGGATTATGGAAGTGCATGGCCATGCTAACTTGATTGAGGAGTCAATCAATAGACGAGATAATCCAATACGGTTCGAGTGAATGGTTAAGCTATTGAAGGGATGGCACACATCTTGCCTATAGCTTAACGGTATCGTGAGGCAAAGAGATTTGTGTACACATTACAGGTTCGAGCCGATATTATTCTTGTATACTATGGTGTCAATATGTGCGCTAGGCGCCGCGTTGACGGTCGGCCGAGTTGGACTTGAGCCGACGATCGGCTAAGTTAGACTATAGCCGAAACCGAGTATACCGAACCTACTGGGTCGCACGCTTAAGGGGATAGAATAGATATTCGAGTTGGACTCGGATACGGCTCGATCGGATAGGGATCCGATCGGATAGAGTCCTATGGGCTTACGACGTGTGGGCGGCCAACTCTATGAGATACGGATGAGATCCGATTCAAAATAGAGTCCTGATTGGCCACTAGTCCCGCGGCCAACTCTATATAAAGGGGCGAGGGTGGAGAGTTTCGTATCGCGTTGAACCGAATCCGCAACAAAAGTCGCCGAGATCAATCTCCACGGAAACCCTCCCCACTTTCGAGCCAAACCCTAGCCTTGCATCGCGTGCTAGCACACGGGTGTACGGCGTTTTGTCCCCGGACGTGTGGATACCGGTAGAGGCGCTGCTACGTTGTGCGCTGTTGATCGGCTTCGGATCGGCTGCGGTCGGGCGCATCGGAGCAAGGCGCAAGAACGTGACCGGACGACTCCGCGAATCGGCGATTGGCGAATCGGCTGTCCACAGGAATCGGCCGTCGGCTTGCGAGAATCGGCTACACGGTTCCGGATCGGATAGCCCCGATTGGCTATTTCCGCTGCATACTCCAATCGGTAACGATCTATCGGCCCTTACTTGCAAGTGTTCCTGATTTGCGCAGTAGAAAAATTTTTGTTTACAACTAGCGTAGCTTCCGCGTAACCCTTCAGAAACCTTCTTGCCCGTCGCAATGCTTAAGTCTATCCAGATTATTCTAGCGATTCCTGCATATTTCGATTATGAGATATGGTAGATGGAATTTCAAAACGGCTTTCCTAAATGGAAACCTAAGCGAGGATGTATACATGATACAACCTGAGGGTTTTGTTGATCCACAATCGCCTGGAAAGATATGCAACCTACAAAAATCCATTTATGGATTAAAGCAAGCATCTCAGAGTTGGAATATTCGTTTTGATGAAGTAATCAAAGGGTTTGGTTTCATCAAAAATGTAGAGGATGCTTGTGTTTACAAAAAGGTCAGTGGGAGCGCAATTGTATTTCTAATCTTATATGTGGATGACATATTACTGATTGAAAATGATATCCCTATGCTAGAATCCGTCAAGTCTTCATTGAAAAAAAGTTTTTCCATGAAAGACTTAGGGGAGGCAGCATACATATTGGGCATTAGGATCTATAGGGATAGATCCAAGAGGCTAATTGGATTAAACCAAAGTAAATATATTGACAAGGTGTTGAAAAGGTTCAACATGCATGATTCCAAGAAAGGTTTCTTGCCCATGTCACATGGCATTAATCTTAGCAAGAATCAGTGTCCTCGGACACATATGAGCGGAATAAGATGGGTATGGTTTCATATGCTTCGGCAATTGGATCCATCATGTATGTCATGCTTTATACACGTCCAGATGTCTCGTACGCTTTGAGTGCCACGAGCAGATACCAGTCAGATCCAGGTGAAGGTCATTGAACTGCCGTAAAGAATATCCTTAAGTACTTGAGAAGAACTAAAAATATGTTCCTAGTCTATGGAGGAGAAGAAGAGCTCGTTGTAAGTGGTTACACCGATGCTAGCTTTCAAACAGACAAATATGACTATAGATCGCAATCTGGGCTTGTGTTTTGCCTAAACGGAGGCGCAGTCAGCTGGAAGAGTTCCAAGTAGGATACTGTTGCTGATTCTACAACAGAGGCCGAGTACATCGCTGCTTCAAAAGCTGCAAAGGAGGTTATTTGGATCAAGAAATTTGTTTCTGAGCTGGGATGACAAGTGCAACTGGTTCAATGTCTCTCTATTGTGATAATAGTGGAGCCATTGCGCAAGCTAAGGAGCTGAGGTCACATCAGAAGTCAAAACACATACTTCGGCGATATCATCTCATCCGCGAGATTGTGGACAGAGGTGATGTCAAGATATGCAAAGTGCACACGGATCTCAACATTGCCGATCCATTGACAAAACCTCTCCCTCAGCCGAAGCATGAGGCGCACACAAGAGCAATGGGTATTAGATACTTACATGATTGACTCTAGTGCAAGTGGGAGACTATTAGTGATATGCCCTAGAGGCAACATGGAGATATTCAATGTTTATGTATAAATGAATAAAGTGTTATTCGGTTTCATGGAATAGACATCTTATATTGATCAATAAGTATGCGACTTATTTATGAGACTCTGTATGTATGAATCTATTTCTAAATGATCCCTGATCACATGTCATATTGTTGGAACAAATATGATTCTAAGATCAGCATGTTATTGATTGATGATCATGTCTCATAGATCATGATATGAAGATACCAAATCAATATACGTGGACATATGTTAGAGAACATATTGTTGGATAGACCCACCATGAGACACTACAGGAATTAATGTGTCATTAGTTGGTCTCAGGTAGTGTTGGTGCAAAGTCCTTAGACCTGAGATCATCATGGATTCCAACATATGTAGTAGCCTACTTTGGGACTACCAAACGCTATTCCGTAACTGGGTAGTTATAAAAGTAGTCTTCGGGTTTGCTATGAAACATGTAGTGGGATGTGAATGATCAAGATGGAACTTGCCCCTCCTTTGGGAGATATATCTCTGAGCCTCTTGAGGTAATGGATTATGGAAGTGCATGGTCATGCCGAGTTGATTGAGGAGTCGATCAATAGACAGATAATCTAATATGGTTCGAGTGAATGGTTAAGCTATTGAAGGGATGGCACACATCTTGCCTATATCTTAATTGGTATCGTGAGGCAAAGGGATTTATGTATATATTATAGGTTCAGAACCGATATTATATTCTTGTATACTATGGTGTCAATATGTGCTGCTAGGCGCCGCTATTGACGGTCGGCTGAGTTGGACTCGAGCCGAAACCGAGTATACCTGAACCTACAGGGTCGCACGCTTAAGGGGATAAGAATAGGCATTCGAGTTTGACTCGAATATGGCTCAATTCGGATAAGTTTTGATTTAATATAGAGTCCTATGGGGTTACGAAGTCTGGCCGACCAACTCTATGAGATTCGGATAAGATCCGATTCAAAATAGAGTCCCGATGGGCCTCTAGGTCCAGTCGGCAACTCTATATAAAGGGGCGAGGGTTGGAGAGTTGCGGCATGGCATTGAACCGAATCAATCTGATCTCCACGGAAACCCTCCCCACTTCCGAGCCAAACCCTAGCCTTGCATCTTGTGTTAGCACACGGGTGCTAGGCGTTTTGTCCTCGGACGTGTGGATACCGGTAGAGGCATTGCTACGTTGCGGTGTTGTTCGGCGTTGCGAATCGGCTGTGGAATCGGCGCATCGGCTGCGATCGGACAGATCGGCTGCGGTCGGGCGCGACGCGTGAGCGTGGTCGGGCGACTTGGCGAATCAGCAAATCGGCTGTCGTCGGATCGGCTATGGAATCGGTGGATCGGCTGTAGGCGAATCGGTTGCTGTCAGGCAACTCAGGAATCGGTTGTGGTCAGGAATCGGCTGTGATCAACTAGTACTGTTCCGGATCGGTTAGCTCCTGATTGGATATTTTCGCTGCACTCTACTCCAATCGGTAACGATCTATCGACCCTTACTTGCAAGGTTCCTGGTTTGCACGGTAGATTTTTTTGTTATTAGCTATCGTAGCCTCCGCGTAACCCTTTAGATGTCGACTGTTTTGACTATGAGGATGACACATCGGCGATGGATATTTAAAGGAAATGTCGCTGAATGTGATGTGATGGTCAATGTGAATGAACTAGATGTGGTCCATGTGAATGAATTCATATGGTCCATGTGAATGAACTAGATGTGATCCATGTGAATGAATTCACATGGTCCATGTGAATGAACTAGATGTGGTCCATGTGAATGAACTAGATGTGGCCCATGTGTTATGAACTTTTTATGTTAGTATTGAATATGTTATGAAAAACACATGAGGTCCATGTGTTATGAACTATTTTATGTGATGACGTGAATGAATTTTTTTATATGTTTGAGATCTATAATGATATGAAAGATTATGATATTGTTCTATATTTTATAAAATTAGTCATTGATATGGATGTATAAAAATTGTTGCATGTATTGTTTATCTAAAAAATTTAAAATGTTGATATATTTTGAAAAAATATTAAGCTATCTATCTTCATCGGTTTGTAAAGTTTGTTTGTAAAGTTTAGTTTGAGAGATTTTTATATTCCAATCAATTTTCATTATCGTATTCATTTCAATTCGTATTTGTTTTGTATTTGTTTTCGATATTCGATTTTATTTTCGTATCTGAGGTTTTCGATTCCAAATTTAATTTAAAAAAATATAAAAACATATTTTCCGACCGTTTTCAATCTGTTTTCATCCCTACCCACCAGTGAGCGCACGGGTGCGTTTTTGTTCTGTCCCAGCGATCTGCCTCTTGGGTCGGATTTGCCTCCCAAGACCCGTTTTGTTTTGGGCCAGTTTTCGGCCCCTTTTTTGACCTGGGCTAGCATTTGGCCCGTGATAGGGCACAGGAAAAAAGTCAAAAGCCACAGCTGAGTAGCCACATGGCCATAGCCCAGAAAAATCAAGCCACGGTGACTAAAAAAGAGAAAAGTAGGAGCTTCTTGCTAGCCAAGAAAGAAAGAAGAGAAAAAAAGAGATAGGCAGATCGGGAGCTCCTCCGCTCGAAGGGAGGAAAAAGGGAAGGGAATGGAAGATGATGGATACACATAAAGATATGAAATGCTTACCTCTGCCAAATTCTGGAATTATTTCAGTCCCAAATTTGCTGCTTTGTTAGATCCTTCAAGCACAGGATTATGGCTGCTTTTTTAAAGCTAATTCGTATTGTTGATGCAAAAGTAGTGGAACCATGGGATTTCTGCAAACTAGAAGTTCCTATAAAATTCTACAACATCATTTGGATCAGCTAAAATCCTCAGGGCTCTCTAGGGGTTACTATAGATTGACATTAGGATGACAAACAACAGAAAAAATTTCGAGTGACTTCTGGTTTCAGATGAGGTACTTACAGATTGCATCACATCTTATATAAACTTATTGCATGGAATTAGTTTCCTGTTTCAAAATGTCTATTTTATAGCATAATTTATGTATCTGTCCAAAATTCAGTGCAAATTCTGAAACGTCTGAGACGATTGGAGGTTAGCCAAATTCAGTGCTAATGGAACAAAAAACTTATCTGCATATTTATGACAATTGGATGTATGCAGATTAGCCGTGCAGATTTAAATATTGGTTCTAAACATGTACATACAAATTAGTTTCATGCTGGTGACCACCAAATAAACTTACATATATCTAAACTTGAAGGATCTATCAAGAGAGGAGTGTGAAATTTCACTCAAATGACAAAAAATTGTACATGTTCTTGTTTTTATTGGCTTTGCATACATCTCTCACAGAAACTAATTCTCCACTGCACACGTGCTGAAAAAATGATCAGTAGCCTTGAACAAGGACAGCTTTTTCCAAGGCCAAATTCAGAACAAAAAATATTCCAGATGTCATTTTTCACACTAGGTTGTCACGTAATCTCTGACAATTCAACGTGGCTAACAGAACATAAATAAGGCTGTGTTCTTTCTCTAACTTTTTCAACTTGTACTCTTGTTTTTCACGCGTACGCTTTCTAAACTGAGCGTACTAAACTGCTAAACAATGTGTTTTTGAAAAAAATTATATAGAAGTTATTAAAAATCATATTAATCTATTTTTTAAATTTTTTATACTGATACTTAATTAATCACGCGCTAATAGGTAACATCGTTTTCCATGCAGAGAGGTGGAGTTACCTCCCGAACGCAGCCTAACTTGATTATATAACACATAACTCAACAGTATATATCATAGTTTTAAAACCTGAAAACTAACTTGGTATTTATATTAAAAAAACAATTATTTACTAGTAGAACACAAAACTCTTACAAGGGTTGACAGAACTTGATCAAAAAACATTGCAAGTTATCTCAAAGAGCAAACAAAACAAAGTACTCTCAATAGCCATAAATGTGGATCTGATCAGCATGGATTATGTAAGACATATTTATGCATGATTATACAAAACTATACAAAACCAAGTACTCTTCAGTACTTTTCCAACAGATGACAAAACTAAGTAATCTTCAATGTTGTCCCACAGATGACAAAATTAAACAAAACTAAGTAATCTCCAATGTTGTCTCATAGATGACAAAACTTACATAACTAAATAAAATGTAAGTACTCTTCAGTGTTGTCCCACAGATTGCAAAACTATTTTGTTACAAAAGTAGGTATTAAAAACAATTATTTATTAGTAGAACACAAAACTGTTACAAGGGTTGACAGAACTTACTTGCTCAAAATAAAAAAAAACAGTCTCTACTAACTTGATCGTTGTGAATTATCTAATAACTTGCTAAATTAGTTATAATATTTACCTAATGCCTAGTTCCTCATGCTGCAGTTATCTAACTAATGGCATAAAAAACTAATCTTTTACTTTGAAAACAAAACTAACACATTTTAGATGCTTAGGTCCTCATGATGCAGTTATCTACCTAATGTTAGACAAAACTAATTTATTAATTTAATTACAAAACAAACATATGTTAGATACTTAGTTCCTGATGATGAAATTATCTAAATAATGGCTGACAAAACTAATTCATCTTCTCCGCCTTCTGCTCATCCTCAGCAAATCACCTATAACAAAGATTGTCACCAATAACCAGATTATCCACTGCTTGCATAAGGCACAAAGATTTCAAAACAAAACTAACATAATTAAACTATGGTAAACAATTTCATAGCACTATTACCTCATGCAACATATTCCTAGCCAAATGCATAAAACTCTCTGATTGTACAATTTCAGGCTCTTCATTTCATGACAGGGTTGATAAAATCAATTAAAAAAGAACATGCACCGACTCAATAGAGATCCCAGTAGATTTCAAAACTATTTTATTTCAATTTCATTTACATATTTAGCAATGCCTACTAATTTAGGTTCTTGCTTACAAACTACTTACTACAACTATTTATTATGACAATCTAATTCTGAAATCCCCCCAAATATATGTATGTTTTTTATGCAAAGACAAGCATGGTGAGAACAACAATTTGTATCTTCCAACAATGTGTATCTTCCTCACCAAGAGGGGTAGATATTAAAAAATTACTACTCACAGTAGAGGACATAACTAAGAAAAAAATAACATAACAGGGAGATTGCGGGAGAGGGAGAACTAAAGTAAGGCATTCTGCTAAGTATTTTTAATTGCTAACAAAAGTAAAAATACTATGTATCATAGTGAAGTACTGAAATATTAATAGTTTCCTCTGAAATATTCAGAACATAATCTTGCAATGCTTTACATTTTCCAGAAAGGAGCATGGTTTTTGACACTAGCAAAAAATGCATGATCAAAGGAGTTGGTGGTACTCCAGGTATTTGAAAAACTAAAAAGCTTGCTTATCACTACCTAATCTTCTACAACATTAGGTAACTAAAGCTTACAGAAAAATCATGCTTAGTTAACTTCAGATTGAATTGGCAAACAAAACTAATAATACCCCACACAAATGAATCACACCTTGCTCACAAAACCTCCCCCTCAACCACCTGCAAAATTCAGCTCCCAAAAAATTGATTTTACACATTTAACAGTAGGAGATAAAAAAACATTTATACATTCAACAGTAGTAACAGATCTAAAGCATTTATACATCCAACAACAACAGATTAGAGAAAAACCCCATAAAAATTGCGATTACATCCACCTTATATATCCGATCAAATCAGCACGCACAAGCATAACAAAAAAAAAATTGCTCACCATAGAATGAGCCAGACAGATCTTGACGCCTGAGTTTTTTGGACCCAAATCAACAGCAGCAACATCAGCCACGCGATTCGTCGTCGCCTTGCCTGATGAATTCCGCATTGGCATGGATTCCTCACCGGGCGCAGCCGAGTACGGCGCGGCTGCCTCACCCCCTACCTTGGCGACCCCGGAGCTTGTCTCCATGACGGCATCGGAGGCCGCCGCACCGCGCTCACTGGCAGAGTCCGGGTGCGGCGAAGGCATCCCGCTCTCCGTTCATCGCCGGATTTGCCTCCTCCCCTTGACATCATTGGAGCCAGTGTGAGCGGTGAAAAGCGAGGGGCAAAATACTGTGTGAGAAAATGTGTGTGTATGAGAAAAATCGGGAATGGGCTGTTGGATAGGGTTCGGTCGGAAGCAGGTGCAAAGAAAACGGAACCTAAAGAGCAACTCCGACGGACTTCTTAAATCTAACTCTTCAATGTCTATTTGATCAACTTTTTATTTGATTTGGCTAGTCAAACATAATGTTTACTCTAACAGTCTCTTTATCTATCTTTTTCATTCTGAGTGTATGACAGTGAGACACATATGTCAGCCTCTACAACCTTCCTCTCTTTCTCTCTCTTTTCCCGGATGATAGACCACGATGTCGAAGGGCAAGGGCGAGGGCAAGGGTGGTCGGGCTGTCGGGCGGCCAAGGCGGCTCCCGGGCGAGGTTGAGGACGGCCAGGCGGCGCGTGGCGGCGGCGGCGAGCGAGGCTGCGCGGCGCGCGGCGAGGCGGCGGAGGGCGGCCAAAGCGGCGACGGCGGCCGAGGGCTGGCCGCGGTGCGGCGACGGGCGAGAGGGCAAGGGTGGCCGGGCGGCTAGGCAGCGCAGGCGAGGCCAAGGGCGGTCGGACGGCGACGGGCGGCCAAACGACGGCGACGCGGCGGCTAGACGACGGCGCGGGGGCCGGGCGACAACAGGCAGTACAGGGGCAGAGAGAAGGAGGAGTTGAGAGAGGATGGCGTGGGGCCCACCATTGGCCAGCCAAATAGAATGGCCAAATGTGGCCAGAGGGGGTGAGTTTGGCCAGCCAGATGGAGAGGCTGTTGGAGCGTCTTTTTTTGGTTAGAATAGCCAAAATTTGGCTTGGAGAGTCTATTAGAGATGCTGTTGGAATTGCTCTAACCCGACAAAACGCTGCGAGCCTGATAATGTAGAACAAATTTTGACGTCCATCCAATGGTTAGGATTTTGAGTCAATAGTACACTTCCTTTCATCTGTGATGGACTATCACAACGGAATCATCTCAAACGGGTCTAAAAAGAGACCGAAAAAGATATACTCACACAGATTTATTAGATGTGCATAAAACTTGAGCTCGTCACGGATAATAACTATCGGTGAAGGGCTCAAATAAAGACCCGAAAAAGATAATCAAAGTTGTCTTTGTCGGTCACCAATAGAAGCCTCTCACCGATATTTACCATCGATGACGAACTTGAAATTACCGCCTGATTGAGATATACATCATGGCCCATCACCGATGAGTGCCTTTAATGACGGGCTTGCACTAAGGCCCGACAAAAATAACTTTCACAGTCTATAAAATACCCCCCATCACCCAGTGTATTGGTTATCTCATTGCTGGGAGAAGGGGTGAATTTTTATCTCTTTTTCCAAGAAAATTTAAAAATAGTAAGTCCATGCCCTTGTAGCTCCATGACCTTCGCACCCTCCAGCTTATTTCCTTCTCACCTGTCATCTTTTGTCGCTCTTGTGATAGGCGTCTTCTTCCATGTCACCCCAAATACTCAGGATATCTCCATCAAAGATGGTGTAAAGCTCGTCTGCATTGAAAGGTAAAAAATAATAAACTTTCAACTTTCTACCACATATTTGCTTGAGTACATGATGCTCCTTTGCTCCTCGGTACAAAGACTTGTACTACCTTGCAAGAAGATGCTCTGAACACTAGTACAAAAATGGCGAGTGAAAAAGGGCTCATCGTCTCCCAGCGGGTAATCAAGATTCCATCGACCGCGACTCGCTCGAGTGTGGCATTTGCTTCCTGCCTTTTATAGATGGAGTTTACATGATAATACTAGACATTGCATCATATCATTTTGAAGAAGACGAGACCGAGGTTAGCAAAGAAGGCGTCGGGGCCCCTTCATGGACCAGCAGCGAGATGCGGTGCAGATGCCGATGAGACGACCAAGGTGACCTACTCCGTCGACCGCGACTCGCTCGAGTGTGACATTTGCTTCCTATCTTTTGAAGCTCAAGTTCACATGGTACTCTTATACATTGCAACACATCATTTTGAAGAAGACATCGGGGCCTCTTCACGGACCAACAGCGGGATGCGGTGCGGTTGCCGACGAGACAACCAATGTGACCTACTCCATCGACCGCGACTCGCTCGAGTATGGCATTACCATCGTCTAAGGATTACCATGTAAACTCGAGCTTAAAAAGGCAGCACGATGATATAACTGCTAATTCAAAAGGCAGGAATATGGTATAACTGTTGATTAATCCTTTGAGGGGTAACCAACGGTATGGTTAAACACTTAAAGGCTTCCTCTTTTCTCATCACTGTTTTGATATTAATATGATGGACTTATAAATTATTTGCTATTATGTTTTAGTGAGGAGAAATAAAAGGTGACCATAAAAGCAAGCCTCCAAAACAGATCTGTATAGCCTTCAGCAGATTTTGTCTCAAAGACAGAGGGAGTTGTCGTGAGACACTATTCACATTCTTGTCCATAGATCATGTTTTTTGCAATGGAACATATTCCTCCCATGACTAAACTGACTTATAATTATAATTATGGTAAAAGAGGTGACCCCCTGAACTGACTTATGAGGGGAGCATCTCTTGTACCATAATCATAAGTTAGTTCAGTCATGGGAGGATTATGTTCCATTGTAAAAAACATGATCTGCGGATAAAAACTTGAATAGTGTCCTGCGACAACTCACTCTGTCTTCCAGACAAAATCTGCTGAAGGCTGTACAGATCTGTTTTGGAGGCTTGCTTTTATGGTCACCTTGTATTCCTTCTCACTAAAACACAATAGCAAATAATTTATAAATCCATCTTAATATCAAAACAGTGATGACAAAAGAGGAAGACTTTAAGTGTTTAACCATACCATTGGTTACCCCTCAAAGAATTAATCAACAGTTATACCATATTCCTACCTTTTGAATTAGCAGTTATATCATCGTCTTGCCTTTTCAAGCTTGAGTTTACATGGTAATCCTTAGACGATGGTAATGCCACACTTGAGTGAGTTGCGGTCGATGGAGTAGGTCACATTGGTCGTCTCGTCAGCAACCGCACCGCATCCCGCTGCTGGTCCGTGAAGAGGCCCCGACGTCTTCTTCAAAATGATGTGTTGCAATGTATAGGAGTACCATGTGAACTTGAGCTTCAAAAGGCAGGAAGCAAATGCAACACTCGAGCGAGTCGCAGTCGACGGAGTAGGTCACCTTGGTCGTCTCATCGGCATCCGCACCGCATCCCGCTGCTGGTCTGTGAAGGGGCCTCGACGACTTCTACGTCGACCTCGGTCTCGTCTTCTTCAAAATGATCTGATGCAATGTCTAGGATTACCATGTAAACTCCATCTTCAAAAGGCGGGAAGCAAATGCCACACTCGAGCGAGTCGCGGTTGATGGAATCTTGATTACCCGCTGGGAGAGGATGAACCCTTTTTCACTTGCCATTTCTGTACTACTGTTCAGAGCATCTTCTTGCAAGGTAGTACAAGTCTTTATACCGATGAGCAATGGAGCATCATGTACTCAAGCAAATATGTGGTAGAAAGCTGAAAGTTTATTATTTTTTACCTGTCAATGCAGACGAGCTTTACACCCTCTTCGACGAAGATATTCTAAGCATTTGGGGTGACATGGAAGAACACGTCTATCACAAGAGCGACAAAAGATGGCAGACGAGAAGGTAAATAGAAGCTGAAGGGTGCGAAGGCCATGGAGCTACAAGTGTAATGACTCCCGAGCGGACGTAGATCATGGGAGAAGCCTCTTCTCCCATCATGCACATCCAATATCTATTTTCATGATTTACTGTACATTTCTCCAGTATTGTAGGAGTCGTAGTGCTCTGTTTGTACCCTATACATCTGTCATTGCTCATGAAAAACTCTATGCTTGTAGTATCCATCATTGCTAAAGGAAAGTTCACTAAAATAGTATTTTTAAGTCTTTGCGTATCTTAGACTAAATATTTAGAAATACTATAAAAATTTATAGTAAATAGTATTTTACAAAAAATAAATTACTATTTTCTGAAAAATTCTATCGGTGACGGGCTGGAACTCAAGCTAATCAGGCTTAAGAAATAAGCCTGTCACCGATGATATCATCGGTGACGGGCTAGTGCTTAAGTCCAATAGAGATGATGAACTCATCCGATCGGGCTTAATTTTTAAGCCCGTCACCGATAAGAGCATTGGTGACAGTCAATAATTATAACCCGATATAGATAATCTTATCCGATCGGGCTTAATCTTTGCTCCCGTCACCGATGAGTACATCCATGACGGGCTTTAGGTTTAGCCCGTCACTAATGTTATTTTTCCATTGGCCTTTGCACGTTGTTCCAGGTCTCATCTGTGACGGGCATTATATTAAGCCCGATTGAGATGATTCATCTCAATCGGGTTTATTCTAAAGCCCATCACGGATGTGCTTCGAAATCCTTTTACCAGAGCCTGCTAATTAGATATACACATTATCGCGAAAAATTTCTAAGTACACCCTCGGAACCCTAGCGCCGTCGCCGCTGTCCCTCGCGTCCTTCATCGTCGCCACCGAGCGCCGCCGTCCGTCCTCGACCCCGGCACCATCGTCCTCCCTCGCCGCCACCAAGCGGTGCCGGTCATCCCCAAGCCCGGCGCTATCGTCCCCCCTCGCAGCCACCGAGCGCCGCCAGCCGTCCCCGAGCCCGGCGCCGTCGTCCTCCCTCGCCATCACTGAGTCCTGTCGGACGTCCATGAGCTCGGCGCCGTCATCCTCCTCGCCGTCATCAAGCCCCGTCGGACGTCCACGAGCCCGGCGCCGCGTCCTCCTCGTCGCCACCGAGCACCGTCGGCCATCCCGAGCCCGGCGCCGTCGCCTCCTCCTCGCCGTCACCAAGTCTGCCGGACGTCCATGAGCCGGCGCCGTCGTCCTCCCTCGCCGTCATCGAACCCCGTCGGACGTCCACGAGCCGGCACCGTCGTCCTCCTTGCCGCCACCGAGCACCGTCGCCCGTCCCCAAGCCGGCGCCGTCGTCCTCTCTCGCCATCACCGAGTCCTGCCGAACGTCCATGAGCCGGGCGCCATCGTCCTCCCTCGCCGTCATCGAGCCGCATCGGACGTCCACGAGCCCGGCACCGTCATCCTGCCTCGCCGCCACCGAGCACCGTCGGTCGTCCCCGAGCCCGGCGCCGTCGTCCTCCCTCGCCGCCACCTAGCCTGGCGCCGTCATCCTCCCTCACCGCCACCACCGAGCACCGCCGCTAGGTTAGTCCATATCCTCGGATCAGTGCTGAAATGTCGTTTAGTTGATTGATCTTGATGTTTGCCAAGAGTTAGGCACTCTCGCTAGATTTAGGCACTATATGGTTAGGTGTAATGTCTTTGGACTTTGATGTTTTATACTCTTAGATTTAGGCGCGCACATGTATGGACGGAGATCGTGAGGGCTGATGGTTTTTTTCAGAACAGATTGAGTTTTGTGTAATTTAGTTGGTTTAGGCATCATTTAGACTAAATGCACCTGAAAGATACTTCTGAAGAATGTCACCATTATGGATGTGCACAATTGAATCGAGTATTTGCCGGGTTTCGTATATATTTTTCTCTGTTATATTATTTTGTGTTAAGGATGTCCAGAAATCATAATGTTAATGATGACTCCTATTGTTAATTTCCCCATTTTGTGATCTTGTAAGATATTTAGAAGATGTCTCAGCATGACGAATCAATGTCGGCAACAACTAGTGGGTCTACAAGGACACGGACCCTTAGAAGCCCTAATAAAATCTCAAAGAATGGTACACCATAACAGAGTGGACCTCCTAGGAGTGTTGTCCGCTCCCCCGAATGTGCCCACGAAGTTCAAGATGATCTGTGGGATAATAGGGAGACAGACCTTCAGTATTTTGCATGATCACATCAAGGAGGTGCCGGGCGTAGAGAAGGAAATTGCTTGGTTGAAGTTCAAGGAGAGCTTCGAATATCCTGTGGCTGACGAGGACAGGCTACAACAAACGACCTTCCAGACGATGAGACATGCTTGGAAGAGCTTTAAGTCTAAGCTAGTCACCGACCACGTCCTTAAGCCTAGCACCTCGGATGCATTCGAGAAATACCCTTTCATCATGCAAGCCGTGTGGGAGGAGTTCTACACGAAGAAATCAACTGCCGAATCCCGAGCTAGAAGCGAGGCTTATAGAGCATTCCAGGCTCGGTACGTGCACCCGCACCGGCTTGGCAGTGGAGGATATGCGGAGAAGCAGGAACAATGACAGAAAGAGGAGGAGACGCAGAGGCATCAAACGCGTTGCCTCCATTTGTCGATATCCCGCACCCACGTGCAAGGAGCTGGGCAAGGGCAAGGGCTGTGAAGAACAACGATGGGACATTCATTATGCCAAATCCCCAAGATCAACAAGTTTACGAAAATATTGTAAGTGTCTCACCTTAATACGTTTAGTTTCTTTACACATATCGTACACTCGATTTATATCGAACTCACTTATAATGCAGAAAGAATTGGTTGTTGTGAGACAGTCCTCCCAAGAGGCCTGGACCGATAGACGTGAGGATGACATCCTCACGCAAGCGTTGGGCACCAACGAACACCATGGATGGACAAGGGGCGTTGGCTCTAATGTCCCCTTGAAATATGGACTTCCAAAATACGCCTGGCAGTATAAGAAGCGGACCTTTACGAAGAAGATAGAAAGAGATGCACGCCTGGCTAAGAGGATCCGAGAGCAGTTTAGAGCCGAACTAAGCTCAGAAATTGAAGAGAAGCTAGACCATGTTGCGGAACGGATTAGGCAGTAGATCTGAGCCGAGCAGCAGACCATCACGCGCACTGCCGCTCCGCAACAAGAAAGTCCAATGCAAAGGTGAAGCAGTTGTGAATCAACTGAGACGACGGAAAATCCACCACTGGCCCTAGCCGTTGTCGACCATATAACGGTAAAACTCTAGGCCAAAATGTGTAACACTATTAACAAATCTATTTTCTACAAATTATTTAAAAATTATGTTTGAATCTATCGTGGAAACCGACTAGCTGCGTGCTAAGAGTTAAGGTGATGCCCTCTTTCATGGTTTCAGTGGCCAAGGGACTAGCATTCAAGCTGAACGCCGATACAAGAGTGCACGGGGCTCAACTTATGGTCGGACATGCAAAAGTGCAAGTGGACACAATGAACGTTGATTAGGTCCATCTGTCGCTGCAGCATCCACCGACCAATGAGATCCTAACCTTAGGAGCTGCACGAGGAAACTTTTTCCAATGGCCGAAAGAGCTCATTGACATCAAATTAACTCCGATGTCAGCCCCTCCATCTCCCTTAGGTGTTCCACAAGATGACTCGATCGAGCTGCAGTATGACACCGACTTTGGCGGGTCTAGCCCTGAATGGCCTGCTCGCTCTGAACCATCATCTCTGGAGAAGGGCAAGAAAATGGCATCGGAGCCATCTCTGAAAGTTCCATTTGAAGTACGGGAACACTTCATGCGCATGTTAAGGCCACCAGCACCGAAGAAACAAATTTTGGACTACCGACGCATGGTCAAGAAAACAAAATTGCAAGAATTTTTTAGGGAAAAGTTCATGAAAGACATTGTACAGAAGTATGAGCAATAACTTCTAGAAAGTTAAGGGGTGAAGAGTTACACTGATGTGCACAATTTTGCGAAGGCCCCTCAGGCAGCTAAGTTCAAGTTCGGTGCTCCTTTGACCACCCCGGAATATCGCAACATAGTTAGAAATTGCATTCAGATGAGAAGGATAGAAGAGTGGTACCTACAAATGGCAAAAGAGGGTAAAGAGACGTTCACCGTCTTTTATAGGAACGAGGACTTCCATCACGAGGATGGTATAATTTGGGTGCCATTTGAGGAAATATTTCAGCTATACAATATGAGGGACCTAGACGTATCGCTATTTCAACTATGGGTATTGTAAGCATACTCGAGCCTCTCGCTATTATTTCTAAGTTGATATCCTCACAGAGTGTCTAACTTGTTTTCTTATGCAGAATGGGGACGCTTGAATGTAGAGCAACCTATAACAAAGTAGGATTCCTCGATCCAGCATTTGTCAATTCCAATTATATTGATGACGGCCCAAGGTCCCAAAAATGGGTGCTGGACTACCTCTACAACTCCTTTGTCAAGCTTAAGGACATGAATACGATCCTTTTGCCCTACAACTTTGAGTAAGTGTGACATTTGTTGTTGTACATACAATTTTATGCTTGAAGGTGTTAACTACTCTCTTCTTTTGTATGAAGCCATCATTGGATCCTTCTTGCCATCAATTTAAATGAATCCAAGATTCTCGTCATGAATGGATTGAGGAAACCGCAAAAATCTTTCCAATCCGTTATTGACATCCTAAATAAGACACTTGTGAAATTTAATAAGAAGTGCCATTGACACGCTCCATGTGATGATATATTCCAGGTTTGCTGCCACCGTTGGTGCCATCGTCAGGATCAAGGCACGAGCACATGTGGTTTCTACGTGATGAAATTTATGTGGTTTTTCCGGAGGACTGCAACTAGCACATTTTGGATTTTGAGCTTTGCCAATTTTGTTAAGACGTAAATACACATTTCTAAACACATATTACGTTTTTCATATATTCAATCCTTTCATTTGCAGAAATTAGATCTCCTGACAAGTCAGTTGCTACCACATGTTTGCTTCGCCCTCGCTGAACAACTCTGTGGATTTATTTTCTGACATGTCATCTCGTCGGGTGATGCATATCACGTTTTGAGAGCTTCAGATGGGCTAATGGCTTTTCTTGAGGCTGGCTGCCCCAGTGACACTTTAGACGGTCTATCGATGATAAAGACTAAGTAGTAGAGCCGATCCAATAAGCAATAAAATTATAATTTTGTCAAATTAGTTTATGTGATGTGAATGTGTATGCGAAAAGATGTGTGAATGTCAGATGTATGTCAATTTTTGTGAATATCAGATGTACGTTAATGTATGTGAAAGAGGATGCAAAGGGGAAAGAGAATATATCTCTATTTCTATAATTTTTGCAGCGGGCATGGTTAGAAAATAATATATTTTTTCTGGGAAAAACTCATCGGTGATGGGCTTTAACTGAAGCCCGATGGAGATGATAGTCATCCGTGATGGGCGTAAATTAAAATCTGATTGAATTGTTAGTCTCCCGTACGAGCTTAATTTAAAGCCCGATTGAGTATTTAGTTATCCGTGACGGGATCTAATTGTGGCCCGTTTGAGATTGTATCATCGGTGTCAAGCCCTTGTTTGACTGGTCTTCTGAGTCAAAGCTATCGGTGACGGGCGTAAGTTTAGGTCCGACAAAAATAATTAAAATCGGTGATGGACTTTTGCCCGATAGAAATGACTTATCACATCGGTGACCTTTTCGCCATGACGAGTGTCATACCGACACAGATGAGGGTTGCCGCTCGATTAAGATGAGGATGACTGTAGTGAGTGCAATTACCACATAAAACACACTAGTGATGTATAGCAAAAACCTTTTAATTTTCTACAAAATTTCTATTTTACTCGTATATATATCACCAGTAAGTTAGTATATTATGCCGTAAAAGTTTCCTTTAATTTACCACAAGCATGCACGTATCTTTTTTCGTGATTCATTTTTTCACTCCCGTTCTAAGTCAACTTCAAATTACTTTAAATTGCGGATAGGATAGGATTGTGTTAACGACTTAATTTGGTAACCAAATTCCTAAGTCCCTACCGAGATAGAAACAGAATCAGATCGGAAGAACAAAGGTCAAGTCGGCTGCGATACAATCGGCTACAAGGCCAATCGGCTAAGGTTGAATCGGACAAGGATAGCCGATAGCCGATGCTGAGCCAGAGAAGAAGATAAGACCGTTTCCGATGAAGGTGCTTAAAGATAAATAGAAGATTCGGTTCCTAAATTGCCGTTAAAAGGTATTGCCATCTATGGATAGGGTCCTGTAACGGCAATTGTATCTGTAAATTAGGAATTTGTTCAGATTTTCTATTGTAATGCAGCATGGGACCATATCCCGGGATATTGTCGTATTTTAAATAGTAGATTAGATAGAAACCGTGGTTCGTACAGATAATGCTATTCTTGGGTATAAATAGGACCCGAGACTCCTGTAAACATCATTACACACAATCAATACAACTTTCGACGCATCGCCTCCTATTTTCTTCAGACGAACACTTGATCCGGCTTTGGGCTGCATCGTTTCGATCCCCGATTAAGGTAAATGTTCATCATTAGTGGTGTATCTCGTTGAATTTACTGTTTCCATCGCTATGATACTCTAGATTCAATGATTTATGCTGCGGTAGTTATCATATATCACATATAATCTAGAACGATGTTTAGATCTATCTTCACATCGGCCTGTTTCATTCAAGAATCAGTAGCCGATAGAGCTAGATCTAAGGGTTGACCTAGATTATATGCGATATATCCACCGTCTCGAGGGGTTTTACATTAGTTATAGTAGATCTAATTGTTCTTTTTATACTTAATGCTGCATCAGTTTGACCTATTAAGTCGTCTATAGAGCTTTTATGATCTATTCGGCTAGATGTATATGTTTAGAGACAGTGTCGGGGTTTCAGCTGGCCTTATCTGTTTTAATATTCTTTTGGTATATTTACTATCAGATTTATTAAAGCCGCCTCTTATATTAAGATCTTGCTCTAGTTAAATGCCCTAAGCCGAATCACTCACCAAAAATGCAAGGGCGATCTAGGTTTAGCGCATTTAGCTTAGATCAATATCTTTTCATAAGATGAGTCGGAGTACTAGCCGATTCACAGTTAGCCTTACGGTATTGGCTAGGCTGTTAAGGCATATATTTATTATCCCATTGTATATTTGGATTAAGTGGTTAATACTGTCTGGGCGTAGCAAATCTATTCCTGTCACTTTGTTTAAATGCACTCCAGAATAGCATATATATGTAAATTGACTCTCACAGCCGACCCAGTAGGATCTCACTTAACCCTTAACGTATATGTCTTTATTTTTCTTGTTGGTTAACGATCAAACCAACGCACGCCCGTACTGCACGGGTAGCCAAGAAGGACCGCACTAGAGCTAAGCAGATCTCCCAGGCCAGCGCGTGAGAGAAATTTCTCATCAACACACTTCTTGACACGCCCAGTGGGACTATCTCTGTCAACTCGGTTAGGACACATCGACGCAGCTGACAAGATGGTCGACATCAAGAGCCCCAGCATTTCTCAGGAAAACATCGTGCCTGTGAAGATGGAACAACTGTCGACCGAACAACAAGCCGACTACAGAAGGATGGTAGAAGAGCCCCAAGCCAACTACCTACGGTCGTTCACTGTAACACCCTGAGGTGTTTTTCCCTTTTAAAAAATCCAAAAGAAAATCGTAAAAAAATCGTTGGAATTAACTGGAGAGAATTAATAATTTTAAAATCCAAATGATAAATGGAAATGGCATGGTAGGATTTTTCCTAAATTCTACATGTCAAAATACACTAATAGGATTTTTAGTGGAATTTTCAGAGCCCAAGAAATAATTTTCAACCAATTAAAATATAAATCGGAATTAATAAATCTCGGGTTTTCTCTCTCTCCCGTACGTTCCCGCCCTTTTGGCCGTGGCCGCCGCCCGAGCCGACGGCCCATTCCCTCCCGCGTGCGCCTAGCCGATCCGGCCCACCACCGGCCGTCCCTCCCCTGCCCGACGCGCGCCTCCTCTCTCTCGCGGCCGGCCGAAGGCTACGCCCGCCAAACCCTCGCGCCCGTAGATAAGTCTAGTTCGTCTCCCCCTTCTTGCGGGGACACTAGCAGGTGGGGCCCACCTATCAGCCCCGTCCCCTACCTCCGGCTGCCCCGCCGCCATTGACGCCGCCTCTGCCCGCGCGGATCTCGGCCGCCCGTCCCTCGCGCGTGCCCTAAATGCACCGCCTTAACTTCCCCGACTCTCCCGCCGCCTTCAATCGCCCCGGCCGCCGCTCCCGCACTCCTTAATGGCCGGATTTAACCACCGGTCATTATTTCCCCAAAATCACGCCGGCGAGCAATTGCACCCTTATCCGGTCGCCGCCGACCTCCCCATTGCCTATTTAAGCACCCCCTCGCCCTCCCCGAGCTCCCCACACCTCCACTCAAGCCTCCCTCTCTCTCCATCGTTCCCGCACCGTGCGCCTCTGCTTCGGACTTCGTCGCCGAGGTTCGGCCGTGTTTTCCCGCTGCTCCGAGACGCTCCGAGCTCCGCCGACTCCTCCCTCCTCATCGCCGGTGCTCACGCCACTTCGGCCACCCCTCCCCGAGTGGTTCCACCGTCTCCCTCACCGTCCGAGCCGTCGTCCCCCTTCACCTCCGGCGACCCGCGGTGAGCGCCCCTCCCTATTTCCCCTCTCGGCCGAGTGTGCGCCGCCGTTTTCGAGTGCGCACGGCTCCGCCCACGCGTTGAGCCGCGGTATTCCGCCGCCCGCACCGCCGCCCGAATGGCGCCGGCCGATCTTCGGCCGCCGTGCGCCATCGCCGGCCGATCGCACCGCCCGTGCCCCTCTCCCGGCCGTCCGATCTGCCTCGGCAGATCGGGGCCGTCCATCCCCGCTGGCCTGCGTGGCACATCGCGTGGCCGCCGCGTCGGCGCCACTGTGCGCCACGTGGTGCACCGCTCTCCCTCTTGGCCCGTGGACCCGGTCCACCGTGGACCCGTTCTCCCGCGGCCGATGACGCCATCGCCGACGTCAGCCCTAGCGCCGACGCAATCCCGGAATTTATTGCGCAATAAATTATTAAGGATTTTTCTGTTTTTAGTAAAAACAGAGATAATCTTCTAAAAATCATATCTTTTCAACTCGACCTCCGTTTTAGCCCATTCAGATTTCATTAAATTCATAAAAATGCCAAGAATCCATTAAAAATGGTTTTGTTCCCTGTTTTAGTAGCTTTTAGCCTGTTTTGTTGAAGTGCTTGTTTACCTTGTAGATCCCGGTAGTCCCTCCGTCCCGGTTTACTTTGAAGTTGTCGCGGAAGTCCCCCAAGCCGAAGAGCAAGGCAAGTCATGTTATATTATTGATCAGATTGCTCCCATTTTGCTAAAACACCTGTTTTACTCTATGAAATTGCATGTACTTTACATTGTCATTTCATGGGAAATAATACACCTTATGCTTAGTTTATGCCTTAGGTTTGACACCCCAAACCCTTTAATCAAACTGGGAAAATAATGTGATTAGATTTCGGGACTAGGTTATGCTTAGCTCGGCTTAGTTTCACTAGCTCACTAAATGGGTCATTTTCTCACTTAATGTATCTCTCCTGGACTTCGGTTCGGAGGATTATCAATTAGTTCTAGGTGAACCGGACTAATAACTAAAATATGACAAATGGTGAGCTGTGGGCGCTATGGTTTTGGTTAGCGGCGCCCATAGCGATTAAGGACCGATTCACGGGACCCCTCGGGAGAATGACCGTGCAAACCACAAGCCGAAATGGGTAAGGTAGGTCCCGTAGTGTAGCCTCTCCTAGCTGACGAACCCATCGGCAAGGGTGAGCGGGATGGAGTCTCAGTCGGCCCCGGTATAAGGGTTGCCGGGTGGCGAATTCACCGAGGCACTCGGGGCTGCCCACTCCCGTGGTCCGAGAGTGGGGCAAAACCTTGGTGGGGTTCGCTTGGTTAGAGGGGGTTATACGAAAGGTCCTATCACGTTCCTTTCCGGGGTACCGCGGTGGTATTCGCGCACGGAAACCGTGTTGTGGGTGTGTCTTGTGGGTACAGTTGTACACCTCTGATCAGAGTAAATCTATTCGAATAGCCGTACCCGCGGTGATGAGGCGATCGACCGAGCTCTCCGTGATTAGTCTCACACTTTTACACCCTAAGTTTTGGAACATGACTAGTATAGGTGGATGGTTTGGGCCTGTCGCAACGTGGAGATAACGTTGGACAGTGTTGGAGTCAAAATGTTTTAATTACCCAATTTACTGTTGTTTTGACTGTGTTCAAAATTCATATTGTTTGGAAAAAACCCTTGCCGTTTGCGCAAAAGCAAACCTTAGCCAGACCTTTGTCTCCCCTGCATTCATTCTTCTCCTCTTCCGGCGTGACTTGTTGAGTACGTGGAAGTACTCATCCTTGCTTCTTCCCCAGAACCTGAGCTAGAGGTCGAAGACGAAGATGAAGTGGAGTAGGCTTTGTCCTATACTCTGGAAGCTGCCTGTGGAGTGGTCGAAGCCGCGTGGCCAGCGTCGAGCTTAGGCTTAGGCCCTTTTTTTCCGCTGCTCTTTTGTAATCTTTTTGTATTGTTTCTAAGACGTGGAACTGTAATATCAACAATTGTCGTATGTGTACCCTGGCTGGTCCTGGACATGGATTTTAATACACATATAGCTTTGGAAATTCGGGTCTGAATTTCTAGGCGTGACAAGTTGGTATCCGAGCCAATATCCAGACCGTAGGAAAAGCCAAACGGAAAAAAAACCTTAGGAGCCCTCTGAATCTTTTCATATGCATAAGCCCTGGCTTTTGAAAATGGTTTCGGGAAAATGGGTCTTGATTCCTCGGGATTGGGAAAATTTTAAGTTTCTCTCAAAGCATTTTGAAAACTCGGTCAAGTCTAAGAGATAAGGTTCTGGAGTTGAAATTTGGAAAAAAAATCTTTTGACCTCTTATTCAGCCGCCATGTTGGGATTTTCTAAGGGATCTAAGTCCTAAGTCGAGATAGGAGGGAATGGTCGCCAATTTTATATTATAACTAAGCATCTATTTTTCAGCATCATCTAGGGGATGTCCTTAGGAGGTTTTAATTAGCCTCATAAAAATATTTCTCAAAAACCCTCTTTTTCTCGTTTACTTTACTTGAGTCCTTTATCGTTTGTCTAACTTGGGTTTGAGCATGCATTGATCCCCTACCTTGTCTTCTCTAGATGGCAGGCCGTCCGTCACCCACAACGATCGTCCGAAAGGTTTCATCGCGGAGCCGGCAAGAATGGCCTTGGCAGTGGGCTATCCGGATGCCCCTGAGTACACTGTCGTCTCACCGTTCGGCAGTGAGTTGCCTCACCAAGTCCGCCTGGAGGTGCACGGGTTTGTCGGCACCAATATCCCAAACATGGTGGTCACGGCGTCAAGAGGAACAGATAAGCATGCCTGCCAAGAGGCGGCTTATCTAAAGCTGGCTCGGATGAGGGAGATGCATGACTACCATCTCTGCCACTCTGCCTACCTGTACCATCCTCGACGGGGAACTTCGTCAGCAATCAACACCTTCCATTCTGCTGAAGGGGAGAACGACACCACCTTCTCCCACATGAGGACGGTGATTGAAGGGCTGGATAAGATGCATGCAGAGCTTCACATGGCGACAAAGGCCCTGAATGACCAGAAGATATTAAAGATCAAGAGTTTGAGGGATGAGGTGGATCGACTCAAGAGAGAGATCGCCAGTCTGAAGGGGCTTCCACCTCCCAACATCCTTCGGATAAGGATCACGCCGCGGAAGAACACTGTGGAGATTGTGGCAATCGGGTATCTACATGGCAAGCTTATCCGACTGAAGGTAGGGATAGATTGCGCCTGCCATATTTGTAAGCCGAACTTGACTTGGGTGTTACGGTTGCCGATAGAGATAAGGCAATCGACCTATAGTCACGGTTTGGTAAGATTGAGGAAACCAACTTAGAGTAAGATAGGGTTTCCGACTTGTAAACCCTTCCTCCCAAGACTATATAAGGGGGGTAAGGGGCGTCCCTTGAGGGATATCCAACACTAGATCTCGAGATACAACTTCATAAGCAAGAGCTTTAGATCACGAGATCAATAAAGACACTCGGCGGATCGAATCCACCGAAACAGAGTAGGGTATTACCTCACGAGAGGGCCTGAACTGTCTAAATCTTCTTCTTCTTCTAACCCATCGTGCTTGGCGATCTCGATTGCGACCCCGAAAAATATATTGCCGAAACCAAGTTTCGACGGTTGGCGCGCCGGTAGGGGACGCGCGCCGAGACTTCTTCAACAACCTCGCCGACAAGCGTGATGGGATCTCCTTCAAGACTCGGCGACTTTGCCGCAAACTTCTCCGATGACTCCTCCTTCAACTCGGATTCGAACCGTCGAAGGGAAAGACCTACTCGGCGCCATTCGGACTTCCCAATAGCGCCGAGATCTTCGACAACGTCTTGAAGACCAAGATGCAATCCACCTTCTCCGACGACGGACTTCACTCGCACCATTCGGATTGCGGATACCGCCGAAATCTGCGCCAATCTTCTCGCCTCCCGACGGAAGCAATCTACTCGGCGAAGGCCACTCGGTGCCGTTTGGGTTACCAAACGTCGCCAAGATCTACAATCAACTGCTCTCCCGAGTTGGCGGCGATCCACTCGGAGGAGCCTAATCCCCAAGCTTCGACTCGGACGGAGCGATTCAGTCCGGATTTCCCGGATCAAGGGAGGTCGCCGTCATCCTCCCGTCCTTCGGCTCCCGCTCATCTTCGAGCTCAATGGATACCTCGGCTCCGCCGGCTTCGACAATCTCTACGGCATCCCTTCCGACGAAGCCGACAACTCCGACGCCATATGGATCGCGAGCCGAAGTGCTTGACGTCCTCATGGCCGAGCCGGATGAGTCCGACTCGCCATGGCCGGGAGGCTTGCCGAAGAGGAGCGAGCTAGAGTGGAGCTTGAGCGCAAGACAGCCGAGGAGGACAAACAACGCAAAGACGAGGCGACAAAAGGAAGCGGGATCTACGTGCGGCGGACGATCCGCCGGAGGCTATCCTCCAAACACGGGTTCGCAACACCAACGTCTTCCGATGCCACGCGAAACGCCGCCGCACTCACGCTCTTGGACACCGTCATGGAGACGGCCCGGCCAACGTGACTCCTATACTTGATAAGATCAAGACCATCGTCGCCGCCACGGCTAACGGCCCTCCCACCACTTCGACGCGAAGGCCGACCGAATCCGTGGCCGAAACACCAGATAAAAGCCGGCTTCCCCCTCTAAAGTCAGGAGACTACAGGAGGCCCGAGCCGGCTCGGTCGACAACAAGGCCAAGAGGTCCACCTCACGAGTCCACGCTGAGGCACCAAGAGCAGACGGCCGACTCCCGCGACAAACGACATGGACGTCCACCCGTCCACCACCGAGTCCGCCGCAATAGTTCCAGCTACCCAACCAGCCAACAGAAGACCCCGCCGAGTGATCTGCGGGAAGTCCTCGACCGCCGCTACCAAGAGCGCGACCGACGCACTCGGGAAGATCGGAGGGGATCACCCGATAGCGGCGATGATGGAGTACCGGCCTTCACTCGGGAGCTCCGCCGAGTGCATTGGCCGAGTGGCTTCAAGCCTACAGGGATTGAAAGGTACGATGGCAAGACCGACCCCGAATCTTGGTTAACGCTATATACTCTTGCCATCCGAGCCCAGTGGCGACAACAAAGCCATGGCCAACTACCGCCCGTGGCCCTCGCAAACTCAGCCGAAATTGGCTCACAAGCTGCCAAGAGGCTCAATCGGCTCGTGGAGCGAGCCGAGGGACCACTTCATCGCCAACTTTCAAGGCACCTTCGAGAGGCCCGGCACACACTTCGACCTCTACAACGTCATCCAGAAGCCGGACGAGCCCCTGAAGGATTATATTCGTCGTTTCTCCGAGAAGCGCAACAAGATTCCGAACATTACCGATGACATCATCATCGCCGCCTTCCAAAAGGGAGTCCGTGATGAGCTGCTTATCGGCAAGTTCGGGCGTAAGCCACCGAGGACGGTGAAACAAATGTTCGAGACGGCGAACTCATACGCCAAATCAAACGATGCCATCAAGGCCTCCCGTCAAGACCGGCCCGACGAAGGGAGGACAAGCAAGGGAGGAAGCCGAAATCCTAAGAAGGATAGCGGCAATAACGGCAACCAAGGCCGAAAGATCGCAAGCGCCGATCAAGACCTAGTGGCCGCCACCTCAATACTCAACGCCGTCCCGAGTCGCCGCCTACGACGCCATCATGAACGCCCGGTGCACCCACCATCCGAATCACAAGCACGCGGCGAAGGATCGCTTTATCAAGCAAGCATTAAGACACGCGGCGCAGCTCAACAAAAAGCCGGCGACGAGGCCGGCCCGTCCGGCGCCAAGAAGAACAACCCGGCCGACAATGCCGAACCTTTTCAAGACCCAGTAGGAGAGCTCAACCATATCTTCGGGGTCCGCTAGCCTATGAGTCCAAGAGGAAACGGAAGCTAACCGACCGGGGAGGTCAACGCGGCTCAACCCGAAGTCCCTCGTATCTGCGATGGTCGGAAGTGGCCATCACCTTTGACCGCTCGGATCATCCGACCGAGTGGTTCATCCGGGCGCTATCCACTCGTCCCGGACCCCGTGGTCCGCAATATCGAGCTTAAGCGCGTCCTCATCGATGGGGCGGCGCCCTCAACATCCTGTTTGCCAAGACCATGGACGAAATGCAGATCCCGAGGCCGAATTGAAAGCAAGCTCAGCCCCTTCCACGGAGTTATACCAGTGGCTGTCTTCAACACCACTCGGACACATCTCCCTCCCGGTCACCTTCGGAGCCCGAGAGAACTTCCGAACGGAGAACGTCACCTTCGAGGTGGCCGACTTCGAAACAGCATATCACGTCATCATCGGAAGGCCTGCGCTTGCCAAGTTCATGGCGATCCCTCACTACACCTACCTTTGCATGAAGATGCCGGGTCCCAACGGCGTCATCACTCTTCGCATGATGTGAAGCAAGCCTTCACTGCGATAAGGAGAGCGCGACATGGCCCAATCTCGCGAGAGATTACGTGGCCAACAAGAAGTCCGATTGGCTGCATCAACTTCGGCGAGAGGGCGAAGTCCCGCGAAGAAGATAGCCAAATCGGGATCCGGCGACGCCAAGACCAAGAAGATCTCCCTTGATCCGTCTGATCCTTCGAAAACTGCTGTAATCGGCGCCGACCTAGATCCCAAATAGGAAAGCGCACTCGTCACCTTCCTCCAAAATAATAAAGATGTTTTTGCTTGGAAACCATCGATATGCCCGGAATTCCTAGGGAGGTGATCGAGCACTCTTTGAACGTCAAAGATGACGCCAAACCAATAAAACAACGATTACGCGAGTTCGCACAGGATCGAAAAGACGCGATCAAAGAAGAACTTGCAAAGCTCTTGGCTGCCGGCTTCATTAAAGAAGTCCTTCATCCCGACCGGTTAGCCAACCCAGTCCGTCCGCAAGAAGACGGGGCAATGGCGCATGTGCGTCGATTACACCGACCTCAACAAAGCCTGCCCCAAAGATCCATTCGGGCTACCTCGTATCGACCAAGTTGTCGACTCAACAGCCGGCTGCGAACTCCTGAGCTTCTTGGATTGTTACTCGGGCTATCATCAGATCAGCTTGAAAGAATCCGACTGCTTGAAGACATCTTTCATCACGCCGTTCGGGGCCTACTGCTACATCACCATGCCTTTCGGCCTAAAGAACGCCGGAGCTACATACCAACGCATGATCCAAAGATGCTTCCAGACGCAGATCGGCAAAAACGTTGAAGCTTACGTCGACGATGTTGTCATCAAGACCAAGCAGAAAGAAGACCTGATCGCCGACTTAGAAGAAACCTTTGCAAATATCTGGGCCTTCAGAATGAAGTTGAACCGGAGAAGTGCACTTTCGGCGTTCCATCGGGCAAACTGCTCGGCTTCATGGTGTCACATCGCGGCATTGAAGCAAATCCAGAGAAGATCAACGCCATCCCGAACATGAAGCCCTCGAGTAACCGAAGGACGTCCAAAAGCTCACCGGCTGCATGGCGGCACTAAGCCGTTTCATATCCCGACTCGGCGAACGAGGCATGCCCTTCTTCAAACGCTAAAGAAGACAGACGACTTCCGGTGGACCGCGGAAGCCGACAAGGCCTTTGAAGATTTCAAAGAATTTCTTACCACACCACCTGTCCTGGCTTCGCCTCAACCCCAGAACCCCATTGCGTACGTCTCGACCACCCACCAAGTGGTTAGTACGGTCCTTGTGGTTGAACGAGAAGAAGAAGGACGGGCCCGAAGATTCAAAGGCCAATTTACTTTGTCGGGAAGTATTGGCAGGAGCCAAAATCCGATACCCCTGTGTACAAAAATTGCTTTATGGTGTTCTAATAACCGCGAGGAAATTGGCACACTACTTTCAGTCACTCGGTCACCGTCATCACCTCTTTTCCACTCGGCGACGTCATCCACAACCGCGAAGCAACCGGCGCATCGCCAAGTGGGCCCTAGAGCCGATGCCGGGACTTAACTTTTAAGCCCGGGACGTCCATTAAGTCACAGGCCTTAGCGGACTTCTGGCCGAGTGGATCGAACGGCAAGAGCACGTACCTCGAGAAGACCTCCAACACTGGACCATGCACTTCGACGGATCCAAGAGGATCACCGGCGGGAGCGGGAGTTGTGCTGATCTCCCGACCGGGAAAGGCTAAGATATGCCCTTCACCTCCACTTCTCCGCCTCACACAACGTCGCCGAATACGAAGCTCTTCTACATGGATCTGCGCCTCGCAGTCTCACTCGGATTCGTCGGCTTATTGTGAAAGGCGACTCCCACTGGTCGTCAATCAAGTGATGAAGGATTGGTCCTGCTTAAACGACACTATGGAGGCCTACCGACAAGAGGTCCGCAAGCTTGAGGACAAGTTTGATGGGCTAGAACTCTCACATGTCCTGAGACATAACAACGAAGCTGCCGATGAGCTAGCACAGTTCGGATCTAAGCACGAAGCTGCTCCAACGGATGTCTTTGTCGAACATCTTTACGAGCCAACCGTCATGGCAAAGACAGCCCCCAACGAGCAAACCACCAACGAAGTCGCCATGACCGACAACGACTGGAGGACGCCGCTCATCAAATTCTTAACTCAGCAAGAGCTGCCGGATGACCGGGATGAAGCGAACGCGTCCGGCGTCGTTGCCAAGCGTACGTCATGGTCGACTCCGATCTATACCGAGAAGCCCCTCCGGAATTCTAATGAGGTGCATCACACCGAAGAAGGGAAACAATTACTCCAAGATATCCACTCGGGCATATGCGGAAGCCACGCGGCACGCACTCTGGTCGGCAAAGCTTACAGCAAGGATTCTTCGGCTCTCCGCGGTCTCCGACGCGGACAAAGTCGTAAGAACTGCGAAGGCTGCCAGTTTTTGTCCGACAAAGCCATGTCCCGGCCCAGGAGCTTCAAACAATCCCACTTTCCTGGCCATTCGCGGTATGGGGGCTGGACATGGTTGGCCCTTTCAAAAAAGCTCCAGGAGGTTTCACACATCTCTTCGTTGCAATCGACAAGTTCTCCAAGTGGATTGAAGCCAAGCCGGTTGCCACAATCACTCGACAAAGCGCGAGACTTTTTCCTCAACATCGTGCACCGCTTCGGCATCCCAAACGAGAATCATAGCGATAATGGGACTCAATTCACGGGAGGCATCTTCAAGGAATTCTGCGAAGACTTCGGGATCAAGATCTGCTATGCATCAGTAGCCCACCCTAAAAGCAACGGGCAAGTCGAGCGAGCAAACGGCATGGTCCTTCAAGGCATCAAGGCTCACGTTTTCGACCGGCTAAGCCCTTACGCCGGCAAGTGGGTCCAAGAACTTCCCTCGGTTCTATGGTCGCGTGAACCACACCCGGTCGGGCCACCGGCCAAACTCCTTTCTTTTTGGTCTATGGTGCGAAGCCATGTTGCCAAACGAGATGGAGTATGAGTCCCTCCGGGTCCGCAGCTTCAACGATGAACGCTACGACATCGACCGAGTGGATGACCTCACCTGATTGGAAGAGGCCCGCGAGGCAGCCCTCATCCAGTCGGCCAAATACCTTCAAGGGCTCAGAAGATACCACAGTTGCAACGTGAAAGCACGAGCTTTCATCGTTGGCGACCTGGTCCTACGCAAGATCCAGACCACCAAAGACCGACATAAGTTATCTCCCTTATGGGAAGGACCGTATATAATCTCTGAAGTGACTCGGCCCGGTGCATACCGGCTAAAGCGCGAAGACGGGTCTATGGTGGAGAACTCCTGGAACATCGAGCATCTTCGATGATTTTATGCCTAATTTGGCTAAGGCCTCATGTTTTCCTTGACTGCTAATCTCAAGCAAGATGACTTCTTGAGCTAGCAGTCGGGGGCTGTACACATGTCAATAAAGCTCAAGTTTTCCTCATCAAACTTTTGTGCATAATTTGGTTTATCATTGTTTAATGTCCTTCGACTCGAGCTCAGTGTCTAAGGACTGAGAGTTTTCCGATGACCTAATCGAGCCTAGGCTTGATGACAGCCAGACGAAAACTACTTAAGAAATTTCACGCAAAAGCTCGAATCAAGGCATTGACATAAATAAACTAAAAACAGTCACGAAGTTCCACGTCAAAGTGTTATAATTACATGACATTTACAAAGCAAAGTCAGAATGCAGATCAGAGTTTGAAATTGTTCACTACATCCAAAGATATCTTCTTCGCCGCTTCTTGCGCCTTGCTCAGCATATCTAAGGCCTGCTCATCCGTTGTTCCCTCAGCGAAGCCCTCCCCGACTGAATGGATATCCACTCGGGGGTAGAGGGACTTGGTCTATGCAAGAGCCAGACCAGCCCTCATGTTGGCCGCTTCGGTGATGTTCTTCAGGTACCGTTCGGGAGCCAGCCGAAGCTTGTCGAAGATCTCGATTGGCTCCAGCGAGCTGGCCCCAACTCCTTGATCAAACAAGGATGCCAAGATCGGCGCGGCGGCGTTAGTGACCTCTTCCCGTATTTCGTCGCTGGACTTGATCCGCCCAAGTAAGACGTCGTATTGGGCTCGGGTCTTCATCTTATAAGCTGCAAGGAGTCCCAGATCATTCAAAGCACTCGGATATAAAGCAGCATACAAAATTCAACTTCAAGGAAGATTACCTTCAAATTCGGCCTCCATCTCGGCCTTGTCAAGGCTGACCGCTTCCAGCTGGACTTGAAGCGAGTGAACCTCCGAAGAATTTTCTACAACGAAAGAAGATTATTAATAGCCAAGATCAACATAAGAATCATAATGAAGCTGGGAGAGGCGGGCTTACTTCCGATTGATCCGCGGAGGTCGAGGTTCGCTTCCCGAAGCTCCGAGATCTCCCTCCTTAAAGCGGCCTCCCTTGATGCGGCCTCCTCCCGAGTGGCCTTCAGCTATCGCTGAACGTCCTCCAAGGAGTTTAAGTGGGGGACTAGCTTCTCCAAGACTTCGGATTTTGCCATTGAGCGGCAATATTCTTTACGCATGCGAAAGCGGAGAATGATCGATTGAAGGATAACAAAAATATAATCAAAAAGAAAGATGAAGGCTTACGTTGAGCAGTCGGGTCGCCTCATTCAGGCTCTCGACGAGGGCATCCCTTTCATCCTTTTCACTGCCGCCGAGGATGATGCCCCGCCTCTCGCCTTCCGAGTCCCGCCACTCGATTCGATCGGGGAACCCAGTCTCGAAGACGCAACACTGGGATCTCTTCTACCGTGGCTGGCAAACAAGAAAGATAAATGAAGACATGAAGGATTCAAAATTGAAAAAACGAAGGAATGCTTCGAAGCAAGTCTCACCGGTTTCGGTGGCTGCCTGCCTAGGAGGGGCAGCTGGGCTCTTCTTCTTCTTTGGGCCCTGCGCCGAGTGACCCCCAGTCGGGGGCGTCTGGGCCGCAGCTTTGGGTTCCCTAGCAGCCGACTGGTTTCCAGTCGGGGGCTCCTTCCTGGGGGCGCTCTCCTTTTGAGGTGAAGGATGTTTCTCCGGAACGCTCGCACTCGGTTGCGGGCTCCGGGGTTTTGGCTCTGATGGCCTTGGCACTTCGGGAGCAGCAGCCGGAGTTGGTCCTTCATCCCCTCCGACAGGATCTATATCCTGGGGCCTCCTGCGAAAGTGAATGCAGGCAAAGATAAAGAAAAGTTTCCGGCAAAGGAGTTCGAACTTCGGTTCGGAGCTTACAGACGACCGGCGGATCTTTGGTGCCGTCCGCGGCGATCGCCTTAGAGGCGGGCTCGGCCGGAGGAGCCGGGACGTCGTCATCCGAATCCTCGATGATCAACCTCCTTTTGCTTGCGCGCTTGTTCGAGTCCTCACTCGGCGCTGCCCGCTTCCCGACTGGATCAGCTTGGATTTTGATCCCGCCAGCCGGCTTCTTGGCGGGGCGACGCGGCGCGTCATCATGAGCCACCTTATATGGCTTGGAGGTGATAGAGGCGTTTTCCTACAGAAGAGAGAAAGTGTGACATTAAGAGACAAGACGTCAAGATTGAAAGATACTATGAAGCAACCAATCGGCTTACCGAGGAGGAGGTCGGTGGATGCTTGAATGGAAGTACTGGCAGAATGAGGGCCCGCTCGACGGCAATCCCGGATGAGAAAAGCTTGTACATCCGGATCTTCGGGATCTCGTATGTAAGTGGATCCGGTCCTCCCGATTGGGTCTGCTCCGCCTTCATACTCGTAGGCCGGCTTCGACCGCTCCTTGATCGGCGCCAGTCGGCACCTAATGAAGTGCCGAGTGATTTGTTCCCCGCGAAGGTTCCTTTTCTTCATCGCCAGGATCTTCGCAAGCAGATCGTTGGCCTCGTCCCAATCTTGGGCTACCGGGACGGTGCTCCAGGACGGCTTGGGGACAGGGGGAAGACCGATGAAGGCAGGAAGGCTGGGTTCAAGATTGCTGATGTAGAACCAGTTTGCGTGCCAGCCTTTGTTGGAAGATTTCAAAGGGAGAGAGAAGTAGTCTTTGCGGAGAGATCCGCGAAGGCGAAAGCTGCCCCACCAACGACGCAAGGTTGATCCTTGTTCGGATGGGGTTTCAGGTAGAACATACGACGGAAGAGATTGAAATGAGGAAGAATGTCGAGAAAAGCTTCACACACATGAATAAAGAGTGCTATGTGAAGTATCGAGTTGGGGTTCAGATGGTAGATGTGAAGACCATAGTAGTCCAAGAGCCCTCGAAAGAACTCGGAGGTGGGAAGGCTGAACCCGCAATAGAAAAAGGAGGTAAAGACAACGAGCTCACCGGTGTTTGGGGTTGGGAAGTCCTCCCCCGCCGCCGGGCGCCATCCCACAAGTTCCTTCGGCGGAAGCACGCCGTGCTTTACCATCTCCTTGAGGGTGTATTCTCTCACGTCCGAGGTGGCCCATTGGTCGAACGGAATCCTCTTCTCCTCCGCCATGAGAGCGAGGTTGTTGGGGAGTGGATCTGGCTGAGAAAGGTTAGATCTTGGGCGATGGATGTGGGAGTTTTGGCTGTGAAAGCTAGTTGTCGCGGCAAGCGAGCTCCTTGACGGATGGACTGAGGAGCGCGCAAGCCTAGGGTTCTCCGCGGTGAGCTGTTGAACAGTACCGTGAGAAGGGGAATCGTTTGGAAGGCGAAGAGGCGGGGACGACCTCGCGTCTTTATAAGAAAGATTTGAGGGTTGCGCTAGGTTTTCTGTTGAGTGGGCTGAGCCCATAAGAAAATCTACGGCCCAATTAAGGTGTGGTCTGATACGTGTCCTTAGGGACTTAAGCGGATGAGCTTAAGCAGATTTGCCCTGGCAATATGCACGTGTCCGAGTGCCCGATACCTTTAAAGATCCTTCCATACCGCGGTTTGTCTGACTTCATGAGAAGCTGGCACGATGCAATTTGGAAGGTGACCAACAGCTGAGTTTTTATAGCTACCTTGGCGAACAAGGGCTGTTTGGTTTTTTGGCATTTGGTCGGGTAATCTTACCGATGTTGTCTATTTTCCACTTTGGTGAAGATCTTTATAAGATTGAGACCAGTATTATGGCAAAAGCTATTTTGGTCATATTTTTTCATGTGATTGAAAAATCTTGTTTTCCCATGAGGGATGAATGAAATATTTATTCCGAGATTACTCGGGCAAATCCACTCGGATGAGCAAGAGTTTACCGAGTGATTTTTACCCATGAGGGTTGATTGAATTATTTGCTCTGAGATGACTTGGGCAAAATCACTCGGATAAGTATGAACTTGCCGAGTAATGAGATTTCTATAATTGCTTTAGCATGAGCTAGGCATTTACATGAGAATGATTTTTTATGGTTCTTGACTATATGCTTAGCCTATTTTTGACTAATCACATAGTCGGGGGCTACACCTATAATTAGGTGCATCAGGAGATGCGCCTAGATATTTGTTTTTAAGAAATTTTTCAGCCCTTCACGCTTTGGAGCCACTCGGAAAGATTCAGGCGAGATGGTGGAATCACTCGGCGCCAAAAGCACTCGGTCAAAGAGATTTTCGGTTAAGTGCTACTTTGGTCCAGCGAGCTGTCTCGTCGACGAAAAGGACTCGGGGCTACTTGTGAAGATTGTGGCAATCGGGTATCTACATGGCAAGCTTATCCGACTGAAGGTAGGGATAGATTGCGCCTGCCATATTTGTAAGCCGAACTTGACTTGGGTGTTACGGTTGCCGATAGAGATAAGGCAATCGGCCTATAGTCACGGTTTGGTAAGATTGAGGAAACCAACTTAGAGTAAGATAGGGTTTCCGACTTGTAAACCCTTCCTCCCAAGACTATATAAGGGGGGTAAGGGGCGTCCCTTGAGGGATATCCAACACTAGATCTGAGATACAACTTCATAAGCAAGAGCTTTAGATCACGAGATCAATAAAGACACTCGGCGGATCGAATCCACCGAAACAGGAGTAGGGTATTACCTCACGAGAGGGCCTGAACCTGTCTAAATCTTCTTCTTCTTCTAACCCATCGTGCTTGGCGATCTCGACTGCGACCCCAGAAAATATATTGCCGAAACCAAGTTTCGACAAACACCAAGGCTCCGGTGCAGATGCAGCTGGCGCCCAGGGTTCCACCTCCTGCACCACCACCTTCCCCAGTCCCCGTCCCAGTACCAGATCCTGCTCTTGCTCTGGTCCCTGCCCCAAGCGGAGGAGGAGGATGGATCTCGGTGTCCGGTAGCAGCAAGGGCAGTAGCAGCGGCAGCTCCAAGAGCCCCGGACGGAAAAACGAGTTAGCCAGCTCTCGAAGCCGCTCGAAGGAAAAGGAAGACGGGAACTCCCTTGGAAGTGGCTTCGACTCCTCCGACCGTGGAAGCCGTTCCGACCCTTAGAGCGTTGCCACCCTTAGTTTACCGTTTTCCTAGTTTTTCTGTTTGCTTAGTTGTTGTGTGTTAGGAGTGCTGTGTGTGGGTAGTGGTCAACCTGTATCAAGTGTGGATATGGGTTGCCCAATTAAGGTTGTTGGGTGTGTTTTAAATGTTTTAAGTCAAGAACAGATCAAAACAAGTAATGAGAGATCAACTTCTCTGTTCAATCTGCTTTACTCCTTCTTCCCGCCTTGTTTGTTCCGCTTCTTCAGATGGTGAACACTAGGAATGGTAGCAACAGCAATGAGTCAGCTGAGAACAACACCCGTGCTAATACCAACAACCCACCTCCTAGCCAACCAGACCCAGATGATGGCTGCAATGATGCAGCAAATGCAACAGCAGCATCAACAGATGCAGTTGCAAATGATGCAACAGTTTCAACAGCAGAACTAGCATCAGCACGAGCATTTCACACCACCACCTCTCCCACAAAACAAACTGTCAGAATTTCTTCGAGTCCGACCCCCAACTTTCTCCAGCACCACCAACCCCATGGAGGCTAATGACTGGATCATTGCCATAGAAAAGAAGTTGGACCTTCTCCAGTGCATAGACCAAGAAAGAGTGTCTTTCGCCACTCACCAACTCCAAGGTCCCACCTCGGCTTGGTGGGACAATTTCTTGGTCACCCGTCGGGCGACGCACCCGCGATTACTTGGGCGAGTTTTGCCACCAATTCCGGAAGGCTCACATCCCGGAGGGATAGTAGCCTGTAAAAGAGGGAGTTCGAGATCCTTGGAGCAAGGCACCCAAACGTCACCGAGTATCACACGAATTTAACGCTTAGCGCGATATGCTCCGAGAGGACGTACGTACGACGCCGAGCGTCAAGAGAAGTTCTTGGCGGGGCCGGACGATGAGTTGACGGACAAACTCATCTCTCGGTGAGTATGCCGACTTCGAGAAGTTGGTCGACAAAGCCATCCGTCAAGAAGACCAACGCAATAAAATGCTCGAAAACGGAAGGCTACCCGGTTTAGGCCGCATCCTCGCAAGGGAATTCCCCGGCCATGCTTCACTCCGGGTGGTCGAATGGACCTACCACTATGATCGTTCGTCGGCATCGCCCGTACCATCCCGGAATTTCCAACCCAGCGAAGCCGTCCCGGACACGCCGCATGGAATCCGGCCCCACGTCCGCCAACAGCAAGCAGCCGCCACCGCATCAAGCCAATGCCACCAAAGAAGGACTCGGGATTCAAACCGGTAATGTTTCAATCGTGGAGAACCTGGACATTTCGCAGACAAGTGTCCAAGACCAAAACGCGCGCCCAGGTTTATCCAAGCAAGAGTGAATCATGCTTCAGCAGAGAAGGCACAGGACGCACCGGATGTCATACTGGGTATGTTCCCTGTGAACTCCTTTAATGCATCAGTCCTGTTTGATTCGGGTGCAACCCATTCTTTCATATCAAAAGCATTTGTGGGGAAACATGGGTTGCCGATGTTAAAACTTAAGATACCCATGCGGGTCCAAACACCCGGGAACCCTTTGAACACCGCCCACTTTTGCCCTTCAGTGGCAATAGAAATCCAAGGATTCCCCTTTCTAGCCAACCTTATCCTTTTAGAATCAAAAGGCCTGGATGTCATCCTTGGGATGGACTGGTTAACCCGTCATAAAGGTCTGATCGATTGCGCAAGCCACACGATCTCTTTAACCAATAACGAGGGAAAGAAAGTAATTTACCGCTCCCCTAAACCACTGAGGGTAGTGGCAAGCCTGAATCGGATTTCGGCTAAGGAGAAGCCCGAAGAGAAAGGAAAGGACCAGGCGAAGTTAGAAGATATTCCTATGGTTTGTGAGTACCCGGAAGTCTTCCCGGAAGACCTAACCACAATGCCACCTGAAAGAGAAATAGAGTTTCGGATTGACCTAGTCCCTCGCACTGCTCCGATCCACAAGAGACCCTATAGAATGGGAGCCAATGAGTTGGCAGAGGTCAAGAAGCAAGTAAATGAACAGTTACAGAAAGGTTATATCCGCCCGAGCACATCGCCCTGGGGTGCACCAGTCATTTTCGTGGAGAAAAAGGATAAGACCAAAAGGATGTGCGTCGACTATCGCGCACTCAACGAGGTCACTATTAAGAATAAATACCCTCTCCCTAGGATTGACGACCTGTTTGATCAATTAAAGGGAGCAAAGGTGTTCTCCAAGATAGACCTGCAGTCAGGCTATCATCAGCTAAGAATCCGAGAAGAAGATATTCCCAAGACTACCTTCGTCACTCTGCAGGCTCACGAGTGCACGGTCATGTCCTTCGGACTTACAAATGCCCCAACCTTTTTCATGAATTTGATGAACAAAGTGTTCATGGAATTCCTAGACAAGTTCGTCGTGGTGTTCATCGACGACATCTTGATCTATTCGCAATGGAAGAGGAACATGAGCACCATCTCCTGTTGGTACTTGAAAAGTTAAGAGACCACTAGCTCTATGCTAAGTTTAGCAAATGTGCTTTCTGGTTGAAGGAAGTGCAATTCCTCGGCCATATCGTGAATGCCCAAGGAGTCGCAGTGGACCCTTCCAATGTAGAAGCTGTGACCAAATGGACTCCACCTAAAACCGTCACCCAAGTCAGAAGTTTTCTAGGACTTGCGGGTTATTATCGTCGGTTCATCGAAAACTTCTCCGCACTTGCCAAGCCTCGACGCAGCTTGTTAAAGAAGTATGAAAAGTTTATATGGATCGCCGAGCGCAACCGAGTTTTGAAACACTCAAGAGAAAACGGTGTCCGCACCCGTGCTGATCTTGCCAGATCAAACCAAGGATTTCCAAGTCTATTGCGATGCATCTCACCAGGGGTTAGGCTGTGTGTTGATGCAAGATGGAGAGGTGGTCGCGTATGCTTCTCGCCAATTGAGACCTCATGAGTCTAATTACCCAACACATGACTTGGAGCTAGCAGCAGTCGTCCATGCTTTGAAAATATGGCGACATTACCTCGTCGGCAATGGCTGTGAAGTATATACGGATCACAAGAGCCTAAAATACATCTTCACCCAACCGGATTTGAACCTCCGTCAGCGACGATGGTTGGAGTTGATCAAGGATTATGATCTCAGTATACACTACCATCTTGGCAAAGCTAACGTGGTAGCTGATGCCCTGAGCCGAAAGAGTTATTGCAACTCTATTCGCATAGAAGGGAGATGTGACCAGTTACTACAAGATCTAGAGCGCCTAAACCTGGAAATTGTTGAACCCGGATTTGTGGCCGCTCTTGAGGCCCAACCCACACTCATAGATCAAATTCGCATAGCTCAAGCCTCGGATCCGGACATAGCCGAACTTAAGAAGAATATGAGAGTGGGAAAAGCTCGTGACTTCACGGAAGACGAGCATGGAACCATATGAATGGGTAACAGGATATGTGTGCCAGAAGACAAGGAATTGAGAAAGTTAATCCTTACTGAAGCACAGAGTCAATACTCTATCCATCCGGGAAGTACCAAAATGTACCAGATCTTAAGGAGAAGTTCGGTGGGTTAGCATGAAAAGAGAAATAGCGAGTTCGTGGCACTATGCGACGTATGCCGCCGAGTAAAGGCGTAACACCGAGGCCTCCTGGATTATTACACCACTTCAAATTCCGAATGGAAGTGGGAGGAAATCGGGATGGATTTCATCACCGGTTTACCCGACATCATCAGACACGATTCTATCGGGTTATAATCGACCGCCTCACTAAAGTGGCTCATTTTATCCCAAGTGCTTACCACCTATACGGGCAGAAGGTTAGCAGAATTGTACCTTGCAAGGATTGTGTGTCTTCATGGTGTACCTAAGAAGATAGTATCTGATCGTGGTAGCCAGTTCACCTCTAAGTTTTGGCAAAAACTACAAGAGGAACTTGGCACCCGGTTGAATTTTAGCACGGCCTATCACCCGCAAACCGATGGTCAGACGAAACGTGTAAGCCAGGTTTTGGAAGATATGCTGCGAGCTTGTGTTCTGAATTTCGGAGGAGCTTGGGATAAGAGTCTGCCCTATGCAAAGTTCTCTTATAATAACAGTTATCAGGCTAGTTTACAAATGGCACCTATTGAAGCACTTTATGGACGAAAGTGTCGAACCCCGCTTTTCTGGGATCAGACCAACGAACGTCAGTTGTTCGGGACCGAAGTATTAAGTGATGCCAAAGAGAAAGTCAGAATCATAAGAGAAAGGCTGAAAGTGGTACAGTCTCGTCAGAAGAGTTATGCAGACAACCGCCGCAGAGAGCTAGTTTTTAAAGTTGGAGACTATGTATATCTTCGTGTCACCCGCTTCGGGGAGTGCACCGATTCCAAACCAAAGGCAAGTTGGCACCATGTTATGTGGGACCATATCGGATTCAAGAGCGACGAGGTGAAGTGGCATACCAACTCGAACTGCCACCCACCATGGCAGGAATCCACGACGTTTTCCACGTCTCCCAACTCGAGAAGTGTCTGAGAGTTCCTGAAGAACAAGCTAGTCCAGACCAGATTGAAATCCAGGAGGATCTGACCTATGTGGAGAAACCAGCGCGGATACTCGAAACCAGTGAACGGAGGACCCGGAACAAGGTCATCAGGTTCTGCCGAGTTCAATGGACTCATCACTCCGAAGAAGAAGCAACCTGGGAGAGGGAAGATGAGCTAAAGGTCGCACATCCCTATCTATTTGCCAGTACCTCCCAATCTCGGGGTTGAGATTCCGTTTAAGGGGGGTAGGTTTGTAACACCCTGAGGTGTTTTCCCCTTTTAAAAAAATCCAAAAGAAAATCGTAAAAGAAAATCGTTGGAATTAACTGGAGAGAATTAATAATTTTAAAATCCAAATGATAAATGGAAATGGCATGGTAGGATTTTTCCTAAATTCTACATGTCAAAATACACTAACAAGATTTTTAGTGGAATTTTCAGAGCCCAAGAAATAATTTTCAACCAATTAAAATCAAAATCGGAATTAATAAATCCCGGGTTTTCTCTCTCCTCCCGTACGTTTCCCGCCCTTTTGGCCGTGGGCCGCCGCCCGAGCCGACGGCCCATTCCCTCCCGCGTGCGCCCAGCCGACGGCCGTCCCTCCCGCCCGACGCGCGCCTCCTCTCTCTCTCGGGCTGTCGAAGGCTACGCCCGCCAAACCCGCGCCCGCGGATAAGTCCAGTTCGTCTCCCTTCTTGCCGGGACACCGGCAGGTGGGGCCACCGTCGCCCCGTCCCCTACCTCCGGCTGCCCGCCGCCATTCACGCCGCCTCGCCCGCGGATCTCGCCGCCGTCCCTCCCGCGTGCCCTAAAGGCACCGCCTTAACTTCCCGACTCTCCCGCCGCCTTCAATCGCCCGCCGCCGCTCCCACACTCCTTAATGGCCGGATTTAACCACCGGTCATTATTTCCCCAAAATCACGCCGGTGAGCAATTGCGCCCTTATCCGGTCGCCGCCGACCTTCCCATTCCCTATTTAAGCACCCCCTCGCCCTCCCGAGCTCCCCACACCTCCACTCAAGCCTCCTCTCTCTCCGTCATTCCCGCACCGTGCGTCCCTGCTTCGGACTTCGTTGCCGAGGTTCGGCCGTGTTTTCCCACTGCTCCGAGACGCTCCGACCTCCGCCGACTCCTCCCTCCTCGTCGCCGGTGCCCGCGCCACTTCGGCCACCCCTTCCCGAGTGGTTCCGCCGTCTGCCTCACCGTCCGAGCCGTCGTCCCCCTTCACCTCCGGCGACCCGCGGTGAGCGCCCCTCCCTATTTCCCCTCTCAGCCGAGTGCGCGCCGCCGTTCCCGAGTGCGCACGGCTCCGCCCACGCGTGAGCCGCGGTATTCCACGGCCCGCACCGCCGCCCGAATGGCGCCGGCCGGTCTCCGGCCACCGTGCGCCATCGCCGGCCGATCGCACCGCCCGTGCCCCTCTCCTGGCCGTCCGATCTGCCTCGGCAGATCGGGGCCGTTCATCCCCGCTGGCCCACGTGGCACACCGCGTGGCCGCCGCGTCGACGCCACGTGTGCGCCACGTGGTGCACCGCTCTCCCTCTCGGCCCGTGGACCCGATCCACCGTGGACCGGTGCTCCCGCGGCCGATGACGCCATCGCTGACGTCAACCCTAGCGCTCACACAATCCAGAGATTTATTGCGCAATAAATTATTAAGGATTTCATGTTTTAGTAAAAACAGAGATAATCTTCTAAAAATCATATCTTTTCAACCCGACCTCCGTTTTAGCCCATTCAAATTTCATTAAATTCATAAAAATGCCAAGATCCATTAAAAATGGTTTTGTTCCCTGTTTTAGTAGCTACAGATGCCTTGAGAGTTCTATTGTTCCCCTTGTCTCTTTCGGGATCGGCCTTCACATGGTTCTCTTCATTGCCTTACATCTCAATTCAGAGCTGGGTCGATCTCGAAAAACAATTCCATAGCTACTTCTACACCGACAACCATGAAATGAAGTTGTCGGACCTCACCAGTATCAGGCAGAAGCACAACGAATCGGTTCAGGACTACATTCAATGCTTCAGAGAGATGAGGAACCGATGCTACAGCCTGGTGTTGTCAGACGCCGAGCTAGCCGATTTGGCCTTCCACGGCCTGATCGCACCGATCCACGAGCGCTTCTCCGCTCAGGACTTCAACAGCTTGGCGCATCTTGCGCAGAAGGTGACGGCCCATGAGCAGAGGTTTCAAGACACCAGGAAGGCCGTCAAGAACATAACTCAAGTCATTGTTGAATCCGACTCTGATTCCAGCGACGATGACGCAGAGGTGGCGGTAGCAGAATGGGCCAAGAATAAAAAGGCCATCGTCTGTCAATGGCTGCTAAAAACAGCTAAAGAGGAGAAATACGATTTTGACATCACCAAGGCCGATAGGATCTTTGATTTATTACTCAAGGAGAAGCAGATCCAGCTTCCCGAGAACCATGTGATCCCATCGGCTGATGAACTAAACAAGAAAAAGTACTGCAAGTGGCACAACTCTACATCCCACGCCACTAACGATTGTAAAGATTTCAGGCAACAGATCCAGTCGGCAATAGAGGCCGGGAAACTCAAGTTTGCTGATTCTACTCGGCCGATGAAGGTGGACGGCAACCCCTTCCCGGCCAATATGGTTCAAGCCGGCCCGGCAAGCCGATCGACGCCGAATGACGTACATGCCTTAGCCGAGACATTAAAAGGGGTCAAAGCGGAGGGCAAGCCGACCGGAGATCAAGCCGCGCCAATTAACATGGTGCGTCCCGTTGCCCGATCGGCGATCAACGGCCAATCAACACGAACACGACGCCGCTTCCGACAATAATCTTCGCGGGAAAAAGAGGCTCGGTTTGAAAGGTTTCGTCGGCACAGGAATCACAGCGGTGCCGACCCTCATTGGCATTGTGAATTTTTCAAGCACTGCTGGGAAACCGGGATGAGGCTGCTGACGCTAGATAATTGCCCAGCCTGCAGCGATTACCGCGAGGACGAACACAGAAGCCAGCCAATCACCAGCCCAACTCAGTTCGTCCCAAGGGCCATATAGCTCAACCGGCACCGGCAGTCCGTTCACGATCGGCTAGGGCCGATCCATTAAGACTTCTTTGACGAAGACGAGAACGATGATTACTACGACGAAGGAGAAGCCGATGATGATGAATCGGCCAACCCCCAATGGTGCCCCTCTAACCTCTTCACCAAAACGCAGAAACGAAGAATTCAAAGGCTAAAGCGTGAAGGAGGGAAGAAGAAGTTTGGAAGATGATCCATGAGCAACGCCGTCGGCTAGGCAAAAGCAAAAAGCAATGGAAGCCCAAAAAGAAAACTACGCCAGCCGACGAGGAACAAGCCAGGGAGAGCTCAGCCGATCAAGCCAGGAGGGCAGCCAAAGGGAAAGGAAAATTTTCTGCATCGGTCAATATGGTATTCATATTGCCAGCCGAATTCAGCTCCCCTGAGGCCGATGCAGACAATATCGAGGACGCCTTGACCAAGCTAGCACTACCCCCGGATCAAGCAATTTTTGACAAGCCAGAGGGGATCGCAAATCGGCATCTCGAGCCGTTGTACGTAAAAGGCTTCGTCAACGACAAGCCGATGTCAAAGATGCTAGTAGATGGGGGAGTAGTAGTAAACCTGATGCCCTATGCAACGTTCAGAAAATTGGGAAAGGGAGCCGAAGACCTGATCAAGACTAACATGGTAGTAAAGGACTTCGGCGGCAACCCATCAGAAACCAAGGGCGTGTTGAATGTCGAGCTGACCGTCGGCAACAAGACCGTGCCCACAACCTTTTTTGTCATCGACGGGAAGGGGTCTTACAGCCTGCTGCTCGGGAGGGACTGGATACATGCCAACTGTTATGTCCCTTCCACTATGCACCAGTGCCTACTTCAATGGGACGACAACAAGATAGAGATTGTACCAGTCGACAGGTTAGTAAGCATCGCCAATGCCGATTTGCCACTCTGGGAAATCGATGGCATTGATTGTTTATCTGGGAAAATCTGGCAAGCCGATTTCCTAAAGTGTCCGACTTTGCCATACAGCCGATTGGAGACGACGAGACTATTAGGATTTGACCCTTATAGCACCACTAGTTTTCGCAACACCACACATTTGGTTGCAATATTTGTTTCTATGGCAACCAACATCATATTTGGTAGCAATATATGGGAATTATGGCGACCAAAATGTTGTGTTGCGTTAGTCATAAGCTCCATTGCAAGAAGTAGGAACTAATGCCACAGTTGAACAGGTGGTTGCGAGTGCAGGTGCCTATTGCCACAGCTAGTGTTGAGTTGTGATAATATTATTGTTGCGTTGTGATAGCTAGGTGTTGTTGCCACCAGTGTAAAGGTGGTTGCAAGTAGTTGTGCATATGGCAATGAAGTAAGTTCGTTGTGTTAATTTTGACCCGCGTTGCGATAAATCAGATCTATATTGCATCCAAGAAATGATTAGTTGCAAGTAGTTGTGAATATAGCCACAATAAAATTTTGTTGCCTTAATTTAGACTTACGTTGCAAAAGGTCTTATTATATTGCAACCAAAAGTCATCCGTTGCATCCATTGAGGCTCTATTGCCACCAACTTTATATATGGATATATTAGAGTATGTGCCGGTTCAAGAAGAGTGGTATTGCCATTAAAATTTGTCCATGGTTATTACTTATATTGCATGTGAGCCAAAAGCGAAGGATTTAGACCATATTACCATCCTAAAGTTAAAATCTAGTAAATAGAAAAACAGGAAAAAAATTACAACACACACAGAAGCTGGTGGCCCGGTTGTCAACCGGAAGATTAAATTAGTAAACAAATCAACACGTCGATACTCTACTACTCTGTAGGGCTGATTTAACTTAACTTCTAGGCATTCGAAGTGACTCTTATACTACATAAATCAACAAAGCTAATCTTCTACGAAAACTTGTCATAGTAATCAACAAGATGACATGAACACAAATAGAGTAGCATTTCTCCATTTTTTTAATTAGAGTCTATAAGGTAATACAACATATGCGGATGACCTATATGCCTAATATAAACAACAAAACAAGCTATGACTGGCTGGTCTTATTGCTCTAGTGGCTACTGCTTTGGAACGAAAGGTTCGATTGTAGGAGCCTAAACATAGTTCTAGTAGCTGCTACTTTGGAAAGAAATGTGAATGCAAATGCACGATCAATAGTGGTGGCATGTTAGCTAAAATGAAAATCACAATGACAATTAGGAAAAGGTAACATGGCATGAGATAAATACAGAAGAATAACATGGCAAACTAGACTTAGCTTATTACTCCAAGTATTAAATTAGAAACCAAGCCTTAAATCAAATAAAGAATTGTACAGCTCCTGAACCAAGTCTTCAGCTAGAAAAATCACAATAATACATATAGAATAGAATCATATTTATGTAAAAAAACTCATCATCCTATCCTTGGCCTAAAGAGTTGACAGGTGCAACATGTCCATCGTTAATGTAGGTGTCATCATTATCATCGTCTTCATCAACTAAGTCTTCATCATTTGGTTGTGGCATAGGTATAGCTTTTTCAGTGATACTAGCATCTCCAGTCACTCCTTGGAGGTCATTCCTTGTCCAATTTGTCAACTCTTCATGTTGGCTAGATATGGTCATAGTCTCTACACCGACATCGAGTGAGTCAATATCAATCTATCCTTGTTGTTCAGCCTCTTCAAATTCTGGCATGGAGAACAAAGTCCTAGGCTTCATTGTAACAACACTGCTCCAGTTGGATTTATTTGTGCATTTGACAAAAAAACCTGCTCAACTTGAGTCGCTAGAACATAAGGTTCATTTACATAACGACGACGAGTTGTATCTATATCTATAATCCCATATTGATCCTTGTTGTAACCTCTACTTTTATTCTTAGTAGCAGCAGGAACGTCGTACCAATCACACTCAAACAATATGACTTCTTTTTCACTAGGAAAATCTAGTGTGATTATTTTTTAAGGACACTGTACCAATCCATATTGCATGTACTATCATCACCCTTTACTAAAACTCTAGTATTTTGTGTACTGAAGCTGACCTCTATAGAAGCTGTTCGAAAAAGAAAATCATGGATGATGCATCTGCTAAAAACACGAGCCATGTAATGAGGACCCTGAGAAAGGGCATATAGCTCCTCACTAATCTTCTTTTCTGCATAAACTTCCTTCATCTGCACCCAATTCAAATAAATAAATAAATAAGACAATTGCTATAATTTTTTTTACATGTATATGACAACATTACTCACCTTACGTTCAAACCACCCAACAAAATGCTCCCTATGTCGCTTATCGACATTGTGTGCGCTAGTTCTTCTCATTAGCTCCTTATGATCACTATATATAATAATCCAATAGATTACGTTAGTGCAACGTAGTTATGAGTACTATTCTACTCTTACTCATCTACTAATAAAAAATACAAGAATGCAAAAAAAGTGGTAGTACGTAATAGCTTACTTAATCCATCGAATTGCCTCATCACAGTTTGATAATATATAATGACACATCCGTAGCATGTCAGATCTAGAAATATGCTCAATTTTGCAGCCTTTCTTACTATAGTCGTTGCTCCCAAATATGCTAAGCCCAGCCGGTGGTTCATTTGCTGCGCTCCTCTCATGACGCGTTGGGCGATCCAGCTTCGTGTCAATGTCTTCTAGGAAGCGAGAGCAGAATGTCATGCACTCCTCTGAGATATATCCCTCCGCTATCGAACCTTCTGGATGTGTCTTGTTCCTAACATGTCCTTTCAGCGTACGTAGATACCTCTCGATCGGATACATCCACCGATAACACACTGGTCCTCCAATTTTAGTCTCCTCAGCTAAATGAACCGGCAAGTGCATCATAATATCAAAAAATGCTGTGGGAATATCATCTCAAGCCGACATAAAGTCTCTGCAATTGAAGAGCTTAGTTTTTCAATTTCACTTTGCACCAGCTCCTTTGAACATAGAGCATTGAAAAACCTACTAAGCTCAATCAATGGCCTAGCAACATCTTCAGGCAATATGTGGCATGCAACTAAGGGTAGCAGTTTTTGCAAAATAACATGATAGTCATGTGATTTTAGTCCAGAAACCTTACATCCATTGACATCCACGCATCTCTTTATATTAGACGCATAACCATCAGGCATCCTCACTCCTTCTAAGAATGTACATAGCATTTTATTCTCGTCCTTGCCTAAGGAGTACAGTGATGGTGGCAAAGTATACCGACCATTCTCTAGCACTGGATGCTGATCCTGCCTTATCCCAAGATGCTGCATGTCAAGCCACGCCTTGTCACTATCCTTACACTTACCATCAATGCCAAGCAATGTCCCTATTATGCTCTCACAAATATTTTTCTCAATGTGCCTAACATCCAAATTATGCCTTATAAGCAAATGTTTCCAAGAAGGCAACTCAAAAATATGCTCTTCTTCCTCCGTTGTGCCACCTACTCTCTTCTTCACGCTGTTTCCTCTTCTTTGTGGCTGTTCCAAATTTTGGTTGCTCGAACTTTCATAATGTTGTATAACCTGTGCACCAGTCAGTGGTACAGGTGCCTCCCTCATCTCAGTCTTGTTGTTGAAGCAGTTTTTGTTCCTACGCCACTTATGGTTCTGAGGTACAAACCGACGATGACCCAAGTAGCAATGCTTCGACCCAAACTTCAACCATAAGTATTATGTATCTTTGTGGCAGTATGGGCATGCAAACTTGCCTTTAGTACTCCAACCAGATAGCATGGCATAGGCAGGGAAATCATTTATGGTCCACAGTAGAAGCGCACGAAGAGGAAAGTTCTTCTTCTGCTTCGCATCCCATGTTTCAACACCTTTCCACAATTCCTTCAACTCATCGATCAGGGGCTGCAAATAGACATCAATATTCATTCCCGGAGATTTCGGACCTGGTATCAACATAGACATCATCCAATACGGTTGTTTCAAGCACAACCAAGGAGGCAAGTTGTAAGGGATTAGAATGACAGCCATGTAGTGTATGCAACATTCAACATCCCGAATGGATTGAAGCCATCAACTGCAAGACCGAGCCTTACATTGCGAGGGTCCAATGCAAAATCCTTATACTTGTCATCCACATGCTTCCATGCGAACGAGTCTACAGGGTGACACATTTTCCCATCACACACCAGTTCTTCCTTATGCCAACGCATCAGTGAAGATGTCGATGCTCTCATATACAATCTTTGCAAACGAGGAATAAGTGGAAAATAACGAAGAATCTTATGTGGAAAAGTTTATGTCCACCACTAGTGACAACAGGATCATCCTTTTCGCACTCGCTTTCTTTCCATCTTGACTCACCACATGTTGGACAGCTTATCCATTTTAGCATAATCATCCCTACGGAATAACACACAATCATTCACACACGCATGAATCTTCTGGTAGTCAAGGCCAAGCTCTCGAACAACCTTACGCACTTTGTCCAAGGAAGTTGGGAGACAATGGCCTTCAGGGAGCACAAGCAAGAACAAGCGAAGTATGCGTTCCAAGCAACCGTTGCTAAGACCATCCATGCACTTAATCTAATATAGCATGACAATGAAAGAAACCTTTGTAACCTCCTTGCAACCTGGATACAGTTCCTTCTTTGCCTCTTCTAGTAACCAATAAAGTTTCTTTGCACTCTCATTTGGGTCTTTGTCATCATTTCCTATGACTTCTCCATGTATAAACACCACCGATCGGTGAAGAAACCAGTTCATGGGAGCCATCCACATGACCTCTCTGACCTTCATCATCTTTGTCCTTCTCAACTAATAAAGGCCGACCATTACCTTCTTCTCGGATGAAACTCTCATCAAACCCTCTCATTGCTAAATGAGTTCAAACCTCTTTTTGAGTTCGATAAGACATGCAACGGCATCGAGTACATGGACATGGAGCTGTTTCTTCTTGAGATGTGCCTCCAAATACACTCGAACATAGTTCTTGAATCCCGTTTGCCATTCGAAGTAAATCGGACATGCGCATCCACCTCCTATCTTCATCGACATTCTTCACACTATCAAAGATCAAGAACAACACAATCTGCCCAAAGTACTACTCCCGCAATGACCACAAAGCCATAGAATAAATAGATGTTCTCAAGCATTCAACAAACTGATGTTTAAGAAATCAACAGTATGGAATGCACAGAGAGCGAGCGAGCGCAATCACTACTACAAATTTTGGTTGCTCGAACTTTCATAATGTTGTATAACCCGTGCACCGCCAGGTGGTACAGTGCCTCCTCATCTCGCTTGTTGTTGAAGCGCTTTTTGTTCCTACGCCACTTATGGTTCGAGGTACAAACCGACGATGACCCAAGTAGCAATGCTTCGACCCAAACTTCAACCATAAGTATTATGTATCTTTGTGGCGTATAAGCATGCAAACTTGCCTTTAGTACTCCAACCGATAGCATGGCATAGGCAGGGAAATCATTTATGGTCCACGGTAGAAGCGCACGAAGAGGAAAGTTCTTCTTCTGCTTCGCATCCCATGTTTCAACACCTTTCCACAATTCCTTCAACTCATCGATCAGGGGCTGCAAATAGACATCAATATTCATTCCCGGAGATTTCGGACCTGGTATCAACATAGACATCATCCAATACGGTTGTTTCAAGCACAACCAAGGAGGCAAGTTGTAAGGGATTAGAATGACAGGCCATGTAGTGTATGCAACATTCAACATCCCGAATGGATTGAAGCCATCAACTGCAAGACCGAGCCTTACATTGCGAGGGTCCAATGCAAAATCCTTATACTTGTCATCCACATGCTTCCATGCGAACGAGTCTACAGGGTGACACATTTTCCCATCACACACCAGTTCTTCCTTATGCCAACGCATCAGTGAAGATGTCGATGCTCTCATATACAATCTTTGCAAACGAGGAATAAGTGGAAAATAACGAAGAATCTTATGTGGAAAAGTTTATGTCCACCACTAGTGACAACAGGATCATCCTTTTCAGTACCCCCAGTTTCTTTCCATCTTGACTCACCACATGTTGGACAGTTATCCATTTTAGCATAATCATCCCTACGGAATAACACACAATCATTCACACACGCATGAATCTTCTGGTAGTCAAGGCCAAGCTCTCGAACAACCTTACGCACTTTGTCCAAGGAAGTTGGGAGACAATGGCCTTCAGGGAGCACAAGCAAGAACAAGCGAAGTATGCGTTCCAAGCAACCGTTGCTAAGACCATCCATGCACTTAATCTAATATAGCATGACAATGAAAGAAACCTTTGTAACCTCCTTGCAACCTGGATACAGTTCCTTCTTTGCCTCTTCTAGTAACCAATAAAGTTTCTTTGCACTCTCATTTGGGTCTTTGTCATCATTTCCTATGACTTCTCCATGTATAACACCACTGATCAGTGAAGAAACCAGTTCATGGGAGCCATCCACATGACCTCTCGGACCTTCATCATCTTTGTCCTTCTCAACTAATAAAGGCTGACCATTACCTTCTTCTCGGATGAAACTCTCATCAAACCCTCTCATTGCTAAATGAGTTCAAACCTCTTTTTGAGTTCGATAAGACATGCAACGGCATCGAGTACATGGACATGGAGCTGTTTCTTCTTGAGATGTGCCTCCAAATACACTCGAACATAGTTCTTGAATCCCGTTTGCCATTCGAAGTAACTGACATGCGCATCCACCTCCTATCTTCATCCGACATTCTTCACACTATCAAAGATCAAGAACAACACAATCGCCCAAAGTACTACTCCCGCAATGACCACAAAGCCATAGAATAAATAGATGTTCTCAAGCATTCAACAAACTGCAGTTTAAGAAATCAACAGTATGGAATGCACAGAGAGCAGTAGCAGCAGCAATCACTACTACAAAAAGCCTAATAGGTGTCGGTTCGAAACCCCTAATAGGTGTCGGTTTTGGACCCAACACCTATTGGTCGGCACCAATGACTTGGTCATTGATGTCGGGTCTTCAACCGGCACCTATTCGAAAAATAGGTGTCGGTTATTAAAGAGAATCGGCACCTATTAGGTCTAATAGGTGCTGGTTTTTAATAAGAACCGGCACCTACAATGTCGAATAGGTGCCGGCAAAATATAGGAACCGGCACCTATTCGGGCAAATAGGTGCCAGTTCTTAAATAGAACCGGTACCTATTGCCCTAAAATCATAAAAAAATATTTAGCATTAATATATTTTTCCCTAAATAACATGCAGTGCACGACTGCCCTATTGATATCCCTGGTTGCCCTGACTGCCTTATTTTACATGCTCTACCCTAGTTTTGTTTGCTTCACCATGTGATGCCACATTCAATTCCCAGGCCAGTACAGAGAGACATCTTCAAATATGCATAAAAGATCATTGCACCAAGTCACCAAATAACAGTAGAGTAATACCTCCAATGCCTCTAAGTCATCATCATCAGATACAGTAGGGTGTCAGAGCTCCTCATGCTGGAAAAGGCTGCATGGAAAGAAACACAGTTCACAAATTAAAATGTAAAACATGCGAGAAACTGGAAATGTCTGGTACTAAGAATACATAACACTTCAATTGTGACATTGTCCCATATATAGGATCCATGAATCAAACATTTCTCCCAATATTGCAGCCTTGTCCTATAACTGAATTGGATACCCTGCAGTTTTCTCCAACTCTTGTCCCATTGCCAACACACAGCACAAATGTAGTTTGTATATTCCTCTAGCAACAATATTTGATAGAATCAGGCCAAATTCACGCCATTCAGTAGATAGTGTAGATTAATGCATATATAATAAAGAAGAGCAATCAGATAGGCGAATTTCAATCGGATAGGCCAAATTTCAATCAGATAGGCCATCCAGTACCTGCCAGAGATGATTAGCTGCCATTGTTCGTATTGAGCCGACAGCAGACTCAAACAACCTTTTTAGGAAATTCTGAAGAATGCTGCAAAAATAGAGAAGGCCATCTGGACATATGAGCATTGCTCTTGTAAAAGGCAAGGATAAACAAAATGTTTGAGTAAAACAAAAGAGCCTGCAATAAAAGATGGTATATAAATATTGCCAGCAGTTAGGTTTAAAGAAAATCTACGGTCTTCCTTTTCCTTTTGTGCTTGTTAGACACGTTTAGTTAGAGTGGTAAGTTTTTCCTTTTTTTATCCCTTCCCGTTCTCCTCATGTAACCCCCTGTTGTTCCGTTTTCTTTAAGTAATGGAAAATCTGTCCTGTGGGGATCTTCCCACAGCTTGCGTCAAAAAAAAATATTGCTAGCAGATAGTTGAAAGTTACCTTTAGCTCCTTAAGCATGGCATCAATTTTACTCAGGCAGCATATCCTGTCAAGTAAGGAACATAAAAACAATAAGGAGTCTCAGGACAGTATTAGACTATTAAGGAGTTTGTACTCAAGACAACAAAGGAAACGGGTCTGAGGAAAAAATAGAGAAAGTAAAGCATATGTGAATGGAGGTGTATCAAATAGATTGACATGTCCCATGTTGTAACCAAAACTTAAAGGTGCTTACAGATTTTGCATCTCCGATTGAAATATTCCATTACAATTTAGAGGGCCAGTATGGACAAATAGTCCAATCCATTTAGAATCTGGTAAAAATCACACAAAAACAGCACAGTGCAGATTCGTATAAAACAGCAACAAAAAGAGTTGATTTATCAGTAAAAAATAATAAATCTAAAAGAAATTCTGAATGAACATGGATCTAAAAGTTGATTTTAGCACTCTGAATGAACATGAATAATTCTAAAAGAAATTATCCAAGCAACTATGAATTTGATTTAGCTCTGTGCATGATTCAAGATTCAAGTGCAGCAGCTAAAAGGTTTCTTCCCCATGACAGAAAATAATGAATCTTACAGCCAGTTTATACTAATTCGATTCACACATCAATTTTTTTAAAAAAAACTTCATAGCTCTTTCCACACATTATATTTGTCTCTTTTTGAAAATTAATGGAACTGATCAACCCGAAGAGCTCTACTAAAACAGAGAGAAGAAGATGCAACCCGTAGTGAAGTCTTAGCCCGACAAGAAAGAATGCAGCACAAACAAGAGGTTGAAGAGTTAAAAGAAAAGCTTGCAGATGAAGTTTCAGCAAGGGAATAAGATAAGGAAGAAAGTATGAAACAAATTGAAGAAATTAGGAAAGAATTCCGCTCAACACTACAACAACAAATATAATTGGCATTGCAGCAGGTACTAACTTTGGAACATGATTCTTCTTTTTCTGGCTCCTCTACTTTAGCTAATGTTCCTTGTCTTTTGGGCTGCACAGGCTATGACAGGAACCATCAACACCACACAGGTTCTTAATGGCCCAAGTGTCGACAACAACTTCATCACACCACCATGCATAGAGGATACAACTATAGAGGTAATAAAAATGCTGCAAAGTTACTTACAAAAGGTGTAACATGTTTACATATAAAATGCAACTTGTTTACATGAAAGCGTTCATTTTGACGAATAATGGACCAGCAAGCGTGTTGACCATAGAAAAGGTAGTTGGTGAAGGTACTATCATGGCAACAAAGATTGCTGCAATCAGGCCTCTTTTCCAGAAAAACAATGGTGCTAATGTAATTTCTACCCAACAATTATTGAGGACTCGTAATCAAATGAAGCAACATAAGGTATGAATACCAATGTGGTTTGTCTTTGAAATGGTGGTTATTATGCTATGTATGATGTGTTAGTAAAGTTCATCAAATTGGTGGGGATCTTATCATCCAAACGGTATATGATATTTTTGCAAGGTGTTCCTTAATTTACTTGATATCTTTGCCATGCCACTATGATCATTAAATTTGCACATACTTATTTTTCCATGCACTTAATCACACGGGTTCTTATATTAAATTAATAATAAATTCTATTGGGCTTCATAAAAATAATAAATTCTATTGTGTTCATGAATTGCAGAAAAGCGCGGATACCCAAAATATTTAGAGAAAGGTTTATGCCTATATGATAGTGATGGATAGCTAGAAGAATGAAGTGTTGATGGGCCATGGAGCATGGAGCAATCAATAAGTGAAATCATATTGAGTTCTATTTTATTATGTAATACTCAAAACATAGTTGCAAACTTGTATACGGAGATGATGTTTTTATTCTATTGTAGTCATCTTTATTCTAGTAGTACTCTAGTCATTGTGTTATTACTTTTGTTGAGACATATATTTAAAGTTAATAAAGGTTTGAGTTCTTATATGTGATGATGTAATCTATACTCGTAGCATAACTATTTTGTTTCAAGAATTAAATTTCTAGCTATGAAACAAAAAATATGCTGGTTAAAATGCCCTCATTGCAACAAACTACCATGCAACCCCTATATGTAGTTGCAATATACATTATTGCCACAAACTTTATGCATTCCTAAAGGACCTGTCTACCACCAACAATGACTCATTGCATTTTTCATCTATTATCACCAACAATGATTTGTTGCATTTCCCTTCTATTACCACCAACAATGATTTATTGTATTTTCCATCTATTACCACCAACAATACTTCATTGTATTTTCTATCTATTACCACCAACAATGAATCCATTGCACTTCCTATATATTTCCACTAACAAATCACCATGGCAATTTCGACTCTAGCCACCAAATTTGTTACATTGCAAAATCTCTATAATGCAATGGAGCACGATGCATGGCAATATGGCCATATTCCCACATAACTACAGAGTTGCAATAACATTATTTTGCCACAAGTTCATCCATGACAACACTGTCATATTGCAGCCACGTGTTTCATCGCAACAGTAACTAACACAACCATTCTGTTGGTTGCAATAGTTATTTTTGTGCATTGCAAAACTACTTTATTGACTCTCCACATTCAAGAGGATGCAAGAACCTATTGCACCGTTCCAAATGCAACCACCTCTCAACGACCTTACATAGATGCAATTGATCCGTATTGCAACCAAAATAGCCATATTGCAACCATATATAGGCGTTACGACAGGGCTGGATCCTAGTAGTCGCTGCTGCTGCTTTGAGCAAGACGTCGTGGAGGGCTCGAACGTCTACGACATGGACACCGCAGACGAAGACGATGACAAGCTTGGGCAAGGTTTTATGTCGGCCGACGAATTAGAAGAAATAGACATAGGCTCTGGAGACAGGCCTAGGCCAACGTATATCAGCAAAAAGTTGTCCTCTTATTGTAGATCCCAGCTTATCAATTTGTTAAAAAAATATAAAGATTGTTTTGCTTGGGAGTACTTCGAGATGCCTGGTCTTAGCCAATCTATAGTTGTTCATCAACTGCCAATCAAGGCAGGCTATCGGCCGTTCAAACAACCTCCCAGGAGGTTCAAAGCCGATATGTATGATGCGATCAAAGCTGAAATAACTCGGCTATATGATGCTGGATTCATTCGGTCTTGCCGATACGCCGAGTGGGTCTCAAACATTGTCCTAGTATTGAAAAAAATGACAAACTTAGGGTATGCATCGATTTCAGAGACATAAATAAGGCTACCCCCAAAGATAAATACCCGATGCCTATAGCCGATTTGCTCGTAGACGCTGCATCACGCCACAAAATCATCAGTTTTATGGATGGCAATGCAGGTTACAATCAAATCTTCATGGCCGAAGAAGACATTCACAAAGCGCTTCGATGTCCGGGGCAATCGGCTTATATGAATGGGTCGTTATGACGTTTGGGCTGAAAAATGCCGGGCAACATATCAACGGGCCATGAATTATATCTTCCACGACATGATCGGCTCCCTGGTAGAGATCTATATTGATGATGTTGTTGTCAAATCCAGGCAGGTGGAGAACCACATAGCCGATCTGAAGCAGGTTTTGGAGCGGACAAGAAAATATGGCCTGAAAATGAATCCGTTGAAGTGCTCGTTCGGTGTATCGGGCGGGCAATTTCTGGGGTTTCTCGTTCACAAAAGAGGAATTGAGGTCACACCAAGGAGCATCAACGCTATCAAGACGATACAGCCTTCGAAGGACAAGAAGCAGCTTCAATCATTAATCGGCAAAATCAACTTCATCAGGCGGTTCATAGCCAATCTTTTAGCAAAGATGGAACCGTTCACACCACTGCTTCGGCTTAAAGCCGATCAAGCATTCACACGCAGGGCAGAGCAGCAGAAGGCCTTGGACAATATCAAGAATTACTTAGGCTCGCCTCCAGTTTTAATGTCTCCACAAAAAGGAATATCGTTCAAGTTGTACCTGTCAGCCGACGACAAGTCAATCGGCTCAGTCCTAATCCAAGAGATTGAGAGCAAAGAAAAAGTTCTCTTCTATCTCAGCCGACGGCTGTTGGACGCAGAAACAAGATATTTACCAGTGGAGAAGCTATGTTTGTGCTTATATTTTTCATGTACGAAGTTAAGGCATTACCTGCTATCCAGTGAGTGCACAATAATATGTAAAGCCGATGTAGTCAAATACATGCTATCGGCTCCGGTTTTAAAAGGGCGGATTGGAAAGTGGATTTTTTCCTTGACAGAATTTGATCTGAGGTATCAAGCACCCAGGGCAGTTAAAGGACAAGCTATAGCCGATTTTATCGTGGAGCACAGAGATGACTCAATCGGTTCAATCGAAATTATGCCTTGGACGTTGACATTTGACGGCTCGGTGTGCACCAACGGCTGCGGCATCGGGTTGGTCATTATTTCCCCTAGGGGCAAGCTTTGAATTTGCTTTTTCTATCAACCCTCATGCTACAAACAATCAAGCCAAGTACGAGGCCGTGCTTAAAGGGTTACATCTGCTCAAAGAAGTTGAAGCCGATGCCATCGAAATAATGGGAGATTCATTGTTGGTCATTAGCTAGTTGTCAGGAGAATACGAATGCAAAAACGATGCGCTGATGGTCTACTATCAACAATGCCGAGAATTGATAGATGGTTTTCGGTTAGTTACTCTAAAACATATCCCCAGGGAGCAAAATACAGAAGCCAATGATTTAGCTCAAGGGGCATTGGGCTACAGGCCGATGACAAGAAATATTAAAGTGGAAGTTGTTGTCATCACGGCCGATGACTGGAGGTTTGAAGTCTACAACTATCTACAGAATCCTTCTCAATCGGTCTCAAGAAAATTGCGATACAAGGCGTTAAGATATGTTTTGCTCGACGAAGATATTTATTATCGGACGATCGATGGAGTGCTGATAAAATGCCTTGGAGCCGATCACGCCAAAGTGGCTATCGGAGAAGTCCACGAAGGGATTTGCGGCACGCACCAATCGGCTCATAAGATGAAGTGGCTACTTCGGAGAGCGGGGTATTTCTGGCCGACGATGCTGGAGGACTGTTTCAAATATTATAAAGGTTGCCAGGATTGTCAGAAATTCGGGGCAGTGCAAAGAGCACCAGCATCGGCTATGAACCCAATCATAAAGCCTTAGCCGTTCAGAGGATGGGCATCGACATGATCGGCCAGATCAATCCGCCCTCAAGCAAAGGGCATAAATTCATTCTGGTAGCGACAGACTATTTCACAAAGTGGGTGGAGGCGATTCCTTTGAAGAAAGTCGACTCCAAAGATGCAATTGAGTTTGTTAAAGAGCATATCATCTACCGATTTAGCGTCCCACAAACAATTACAACAGACCAGGGATCTATCTTCATATCGGACGAGTTTGTCCAGTTTGCCGACGGCATGGGGATCAAGTTACTTAATTCTTCACCGTACTATGCACAGGCCAACGGGCAAGCAGAGGCTTCAAACAAAAGTTTGATCAAACTGATTAAGAGGAAGATTTCTGTGTACCCAAAGCAATGGCACAGCCAATTAGCCGAATCACTTTGGGCATATCGGATGGCATGCCACTAATCTATCCAAGTCCCTCCGTACATGTTGGTCTATGGACACGAGGCAGAACTGCCATGGGAAAATATCATCGGCTCAAGATGGATTCAGCTGCAAGATCAACTCACAGCCGATGATTATTATCAACTCACAGCAAGATCAACTCACAGGTCATTTTTACGAAAAGTTTTTCCCTAGTTTCTGCAATCGGCCAGTGTTAGCTGACCGTGACAACAACGATGCGCGATTTTGCTAAGTTCCAAATTTTGTCAACGTTGAAGACATCAACAAAATTAGGGGGCATATACATACACAAAACCTAAGTCGATTACAGAAAGAAACCTAAGCCGATTACAAAAGGGTGGTACAGAAAGGTGGACATCAATTTTTTTCAGAATCATAACATCGAACAAGATTTTTTTTAAGTTTCAGGATTGGTGATCATGACGGTGAACGCAAGTATAAGCCGATCACATGATAGTTACAGAAGGCCGAAGCCGATTACAAAAGTTTAAATCTCTAAACTATTACAATCAGCTCATTGCTTTAAAAAGTCAGCTATGGCCGACAACGCCTTGTGCCTAATTTGATCCACTTCCTCAATGGCCTTAGCGTCGTTGGCATCGGACCCAGTCACCGGCCTCACCGCCTTGGTCAGATCCTTCAGATGAGACACGACCGCCTTGATGCTTGATCGTTTGTCTTCGATCTCTTTAGGCAGGACGGCCATGTATTCTTCTTGCACTTGGATCTCCGTAGTGATTTGGACGAAATCGGCTATTATTTGATCCCTTCGCGTCCGAAGCTGTTCAAGTCTGGCGGCCGGTTTGTTTTCAAGGCGTCGAAGTCGGCTTTCTTGGCCTTGATATCTCCCTGACTTGATTTGATTGTTGCCATCAGTGACTGATTCTCTCAACGATTGGCAAGGCGCTGCTGGGCTCGCTCATACTTTACCTGGTGCGCCTCTAGAAAGGTGGCCGGGACGATTGCGTCGACCACGGCGTCTGGCAGCTAGCTCTGAATCTCCTTGAACCGAGCACGGATTGGGCCGCAGTCGGCTACCAGCGCGTCTAGAGGGATCTCTAGTCGATTGTCGATATCGGCTAGAGCCGCTTTGAGGTCTGCGTTTGAGCGGCACCAGTGCCCTCTCACCTCCTTCGTCAGGATCTTCAAACTCCGACAAGTCGAAGCCCAAGAGATCAGCTATATTCTGCAGAAAGAAAGCAATAGTTTAGAGAAGTAACGAGCTTATCAAGTCGGCTAATGAGGTTAAGCGAGGATTACTATGGGCATCGGAGCCGGAGTGGGTTCCATGTCAGCTTGGGCACTACCTGCAGCCGAAGTGACTTCTTCATCAACATGGCCACTGCCTGCAGCCGACTGGGTACGCTCACTTGATTCCTGGGAGGCAGGCGTTGGCGCACGTGGTGGCTGTAGAGAGAGTTAGTTGGGAATCGACTAAACAATACATGAAGCGTGAACATGGGGACTTACTGATCGCAGGGGAGCAGATTTCTTCATAGTCACGCGTTTGGTTCTCTGCCGATTCAAAGATGCAGAGAAGGTGTGAGTAAATACAGATGAGTGGTTTAAAGGGGAAAGAAGTGTGAAGTCACTTACCATTATCGGCCGAGCAGGATGCCTCGGAGGGCTTGGAGTTTTCTGGATGCTGCTTTCGTCGGCTGATGGAGTTGTAATGTATTTTTCCAAGCTGGAATCGGCTACGGCTTCATCAATAGCATCTGCAATTTCTTCGTCCTCCACTTCTTGAGCCAAGAAGGCATCCACGGCCGGATCAACTGGGGACAAGTCGTCATCGGCTGGGGCTCGCTTCGCCTTCTTGGCGCCCTTTTTCTCGCTTCGGCAGCCGGAGTAGCAGTAGCCGATGGCTGGACCCTCTTTGTCCGACGGAGCGGCTCATGGGTTTGGCCGTGAAGTAGCATGCCCACCTTTGGTGCGTTGAAGCCGATTGGGGATGGCGCCAGCCCACACTCGTTCGGCAGGATGTCGGGCACGTAGTTGATCACCACCCCGCTTCGGCTAACTGGGGGAGGGGAGTCGTCGATTGTCTACAGCAGAAGAAAATTATGGTTAGCTGATGATATGAGTAATAGTCGATGAATAAACAAGAGCTGGGAGATGTGCTTACCGATGGAACTCGGTCGGGGTCGACGATGATCAGGAACATCGTGGCCGATTGGTGGAACAAATGTTGTTTCCACTCACCCCACCACTAGTTGAAGATCGGCGATCTGGTTATCGCCAGGTTGATTCTATTCATGCTACCGAGAGGAGGAGTTAGGAGTTGAAGTAGCCGAAGCATCATGATGTTGCCTTCGATTCTCCTCCTCGGCTAGATCTTATCGGCAAACCATAAGCCGATGGGCAGCTGGCCCATTCCAAACAGTCTCGCCGCCACCATGGGGTGATAAAACTCGTAATTTTTGGTGACGTTGCGGCCTTGATGAATGCCGACAGGGAGGATGCAAGGGGTGATAGCAGTGATAAAAATTTCCCTCGGCTCCGTGTATTCCTCTGAATCGAGCTCATCTAGCCGAAGATGTCTGGCTGTTCAAGTTCGATGAAGTCTTCATATGCAAACCAGATTTTGGAGGCATTTGGAAAGCCGTTGTACAGCCGATCAAACCATTCTGTGAAGTCTTCACCGTCGCTTTGAGCCCGGTAGGTTGAAGCAGCTTCACCATAGGACGTCGGCCGCCGAGTGGTTTTCTCTTCGTCATCCACAATCCTCGCTCTATCGTGGAACTCGGTTTGAAGGGGAGCAGATAGTTCGGCTATTTTGTACAAATGCAAGTTGAGCCGAGCTGCAATACCACCATGGACCCCAAGGCCGAGCATTGCTTGGTGGCCGGCCGAGCCGAAGCCGAACCCAAAACTTGGTATAGATAACCCAATAGGTACTTGCCTAAGGGGATGTTCTTTTTCTCTACTAGGGCTTCGGCTACGTGCCGCCGGTTGCTAGTTGGGCATGCAGCTAGATCCACGAACACAAATTTCTCTAACCACATAAGGAGGAAGGCGGTGTGCTCCCTGTCAGAGATCGGCCCATCCTTCATGTTCATAGAAATAAAGCCGCTCCAGCCGCCAATGCACTTGGTCTTGAAGTTATGTTGGCACTTGCGCTAAAGATCACTTGGGCTGACCATGGAAGTGATGTCCAAGCCGGTTATCATCACCACATCCATCAGAGTGGGGGTCATCGGCCCTTGTCTAAATAGGAAAGCATTGAGTGTGTCGGACCAAAAATAGTAAGCAGCCGATAGAAGGGATTCATTCTTGGGCATGTCGGCTATTGTTAGTTCTAAGCACTGAGCTATTCCAAGCTCGGTCCAGTGCGTCCTTTTTCTAGCCGACATCCTTAAAAACCAGGCTGGCCAAGATTTGTCATTGACACCCATGATTTGAAGGCGCTGGTCCAATATGACAGATTGGGGGTTGAAAACCTAAAGGGGATCCGATCGGTTTCTGCGTTTATTATTTCACTCTGGTCCAAATTGTCGATCGGCCCTAGGAAGTATTGGTTCTGATGAGCTAGGTTGGGGATTGCGATTTGGTGGGTTAAGTGCTACAGAATGAGGAAAGAAACAAGGAATTATGAAGAGGCAGGAACTAGATCGCGGAAAGAAAAAGGGAATAAAGCCGATGAACTTACCTCGGGATAGGATGGCTGCTGTGACGCGGCGGAAGGAGCGCTTGGAGAAGCCATTGCTGGGGGTTGTCACCTCTTAGGGTTCGCCGGAGAAGATGAGGGCTTCGAGGTCGCCGGGAGGTCGCCGGAGAACTCGAGGGTTGCCGAGGTGGCCGTTTGTTTGTGGCAATGTGACACGTGCGGTGGCCACGGGCGGTATTTAAAGAATATTTTTTGGCAAATAAACGGTTTAGATCGAAAAGAGCGGGAATTTGAAAAAGCAGCAAATCCGCGATATTATCTTATCACGGACTTGGGGGCATGTGTTAACGGCTTAATTTGGTAACCAAATCCCTAAGTCTCTGCCGAGATAGAAACGGAATCGGATCGGAAGAACAGAGGTCAAGTCGGCTGCGATACAATCGGCTACGAGGCCAATCGGCTAAGGTTGAATCGGACAAGGATAGCCGATAGCCGATGCTGAGCCAGAGAAGAAGATAAGACCGTTTTCGATGAAGGTGCTTAAAGATAAATAGAAGATTCGGTTCCCAAATTGCGCGTTAAAAGGTATTGCCATCTATGGATAGGGTCCTGTAACGGCAATTGTATCTGTAAATTAGAAATTTGTTTAGATTTTCTATTGTAATGCGGCATGGGACCATATCCCGGGATATTGTTGTATTTTAAATAGTATATTATATAGAAACCGTGGTTCGTACGGATAATGCTATTCTTGGGTATAAATAGGACCCAAGACCCCTATAAACATCATTACACACAATCAATACAATTTTCGGCGCATCGCCTCCTATTTTCTTCAGACGAACACTTGATCCGGCTTCGGGCTGCATCGTTTTGATCCCCGACTAAGGTAAATGTTCGTCATTAGTGGTGTATCTCGTTGAATTTAGTGCTTCCATTGCTATGATACTCTAGATTCAGTGATTTATGCTGCGCTAGTTATCATATATCACATATAATCTAGAACGATGTTTAGATCTGTCTTCACATCGGCCTGTTTCTGTCAAGAATCAGTAGCCGATAGAGCTAGATCTAAGGGTTGACCAAGATTATATGCGATATTCACTGTCTCGAGGGGTTTTACATCAGTTATAGTAGATCTAATTGTTCTTTTTATACTTAATGTTCCATCAAACTGACCTATTAAGTCGTCTTTAGAGCTTTTATGATCTATTCGGCTAGATGTATATGTTTAGAGACAGTGTCGGGGTTTCAGTCGGCCTTATCTATTTTAATATTCTTTTGGTATATTTACTATCAGATTTATTAAAGTTGCCTCTTATATTAAGATCTTTCTCTAGTTAAATGCCCTAAGCTGAATCATCCTGTCGCCACAACGATGACCGACTAATCGGTTTAGCGCATTTAGCTTAGATCAATATTTTTTCATGAGATGAGTCGGAGTACTAGCCGATTCACAGTTAGCCTTACGGTATCGGCTAGGATTTTAAGGCATATATTTATTATCCCATTGTATATTTGGATTAAGTGGTTAATACCTGTCTCGGCGTAGCCGATCTATTCTAGTCACTTAGTTTAAATGCACTCGGATAGCATATATATGTAAATTGACTCTTGCAGCCGATCCAATAGGATCTAACTTAACCCTTAACGCATATGTCTTTATTTTTTCTTGTTGGTTAACAGATCAAACCAACTGACACGCCCTGTACTACACAGGTAGCCAATCTTTAGTCTCAGGTAAAATAACCAGGACTAAAAAATAAATATTTAGTCTCGGTTAGTGTTACCAATCGAAACTAAAGATGAAATCGGAACTAACGAGTTTTTTCATTGTTTTTTGCTTACATACTGTTTTTTCTGTTTTTTTCCAACGACGGATCGAATGCAACAACATCAAGATTATTTTTTCCATTGCCACAGATCGAACGCAACAACATCAAAATTAACATCACACATCAAATGCAACAATAAAATCATCCATAAATTCATAAAAAACATCTTTAAAAATTCACAAATCTCTCTGCCCGATACCGTCGCCTGTTGTGCGCTCGGAGAAGGAGGAGGAGGCTATGCGCCGCCTCTCGGCCGCCGCCTCGCCACTAAGCGGCCGTCGCCGTTGTCGCGGCCGCCGCCCTCCTCCCGCCGCGCGCCCGCCGCCCTCCTCCCCGCCACGGCTCGCCGCCCTCCTTCTCGCCACGCACACCCCCCGCCGCCCTCCTCCCCGCCACAGCCTCCTCCTCACCACGGCTCGCCGCTCGCGCTCCTTCTCCCTACAACGGCATGTCGCTCGTCGGCCCACCGCGCCGGCCGTCCGTGATGGAGATCGAAGCTAGCTAGGGAAGGGAGAGAAGGGGATCGAGGAAAGGCGTGAGAAGATGGAGAAGAAAGATGTGGGAAGATGGAGAAGAGAAGATGAAGATGGAGAGGCGTGGCGCGCTATTTCGAGATAAGGACGAGCCCTTATGCGGGGAGGGGTGCAACTGGGCAAATTTTCGATTTTTTATCTTGATTGATATAAACAACCGCGATTAAAATGTTGAAAACTTTTTGAATCGAGACTAGAAATAATTTTTTATTTCGGTTGACAATATCAACTGAGACTAAAAAATATAAAATCATGTTATACTTTTTAACTATACCTAAAAATATTTTTTAATCTTAATTTTTATTGATTTTGAAACTACTATAAATTTTGGACAGATGAAATTTACGTGCAGCCGCTGGCCCCTCCCTTCCTCTCGTGGAAACCGCCACGCCACGCTGCATCGCAGCGGAAGAGATGCGGTGCGCTAGGTAGCTTGATTGACCACCACCACCAACCTCTCCCCTACACGTGCCAGGCTGCTAGCTTGCACTGTTGCAGAGAGAGAGACTAAGAGAGATTGTGTCTTTGTGTGCGTGAGAGAACTGGGGGCGAGGGGAAGAAGCGACAGGGTAATGCTGCAATTAATTGGTGTGCTGCTGTCGTGCCAACCGCGCGTCTCCTTCGTAGTGTGGTCGGCTGCTGCGTCCTTTTCAAATTTTGAAAACAGCTAACTAGTTTCACGTAAAACAAAACTATAATTAACATATAATTAATTAAATATTAATATATAAAAATTTGATAAATAAATTTATTAAAAAAATTTAAGTAATTTCTATATAAAAATTTTCATACAAAATTGTCGATGTCAGAGATCGACACGCGGGAATCTGAGGGACCCCTTTTTTGGTTCGGCACGGGGAGCGGTGAGTCCTAGTCTAAACTCGCGATGAGGATAGGATGATGCAGATGAGGCGGGAGAAACCAAAACTACGGAGGCGCGGGGTTTATACAGGTTCGGGCCACCTGCAAGGTGTAATACCCTACTCCTGTTCTGTATGTAGTATGAGGGAAAAATTACAGGGATCAATGAGAGTGTTCTTCTTTTTGGAGTCAGATGCGGACGAGGGGTTGCTAAGAACTAGCTGTCGCTCAGAGGGCTGGCCAACTGGGTCGAGGGAGGAACCGACCAGAGAGCGAGCCGACCGTTTTTATGATGGACTTGGGTCCCCTTTTACAGTACAAGGGAACACCACAGTAGCCCTGATTTTCTCTACTCAGCTCCACGTGAAGGAGTGGTTTTTGCCTTGTCTTGTCAAAGAAGCCACTCCATCTTTGCTCCTTCCTGTTTGCTGCGACATGGGGGTAAGCGGAAAAAAGGTGATCGCCGTGGTAGCCATGCCGCTGACGCGGTGATGGACTGCCTATCTACTCCAATGGGACCCACTGGTCAGCGGCCCATTTCGCGAGTAGGTACTGACACAGTGCCTCCTGCGCTCGGACTTTTTCTCCCACGCGGCCGCCCAACGCATTAAACGCGACTAGACGGGGCGTGAGGGAGGTGAGCGCGGAGTGGGTGCGCGGCCATACCTTGGTCATGGTCAAAGACTTTAGGCCTCCTTTCCCTCGTGACAGGCAAAAAGGGGTGATGATGAGAGCAACTGACAGGCGCGCCTCACATCACATTAAATGCGACGGGGCAGGTGCTCAGCCTTCCTCCTTTTGGGCATTAAATGAGTTGGTTGGCAGTTGGACTCGCCCCTCTCTCAGAGAGGTGCGGGGTGAGGGATAGGGGGTCCGAGTAACCCGGACCCTACCACCCGGGGTCCGGTGATCCCGCACTCGCGCCGGGAGCATGGCGGCCTCCGGCAGCCTCCCGCCACCTCTGGGGCGGCCACGTGGCCGCCGTGGCCGGACTCACTTGGGCCATTCAGATACATCTTTAACGCGCCTTGATGGGCAAGGGCGCCTTCCTTTCTCGATGTCGTACCTCGACATACCCCGGCCCATATTACCGACTGTAGCCCCGACGTTGACCGGGATTGAGTCGAGCTCGGGCATGGTTGACGCCATTTCTTTGAGTGTGTGGGCCCGGGCATTGGATGCGTTTTGCTATGGCAAGAGGCCGGTATGCGACAACCGATGCCGCGCCAGGCTATGTTTTTCCCAGGACGGGGGGCGAGTTTATTCGGGCCGCGCGCGTGGGGGCCCATTCAAACTGCCTGGCTCTCTCCGTCCCGCGTAGTGCGCCTGGTGGGCGCGAAACCCTAGGCGGCGCGAAATCCAAGCGGCGCGAGAACCTAAGGGGATGTGAAAAGGACACGAAGCAAAGCAGAGGCAAGGAGGCGCGTAGTGTGGTAGTGGGGCGAAATTAATGTCGTGGAATCCAAGGGGCCGTGGTCGCTTATAAAAACGGATCCGCATGGAGGGGGATCGGTTTCTTCGCTTCCCACAGCCATCGCCTCACACAGCTTTTCGCCTCTCATCTTCCCAGCGCCCTTTGCTTCTTCGCTTCCTTCCTCTCGCCGCCGGCTTTCCCTTGCATTTCAGCGTCCACCCTTGAGATGGCCCGCGATTCGCCTCTGGAGCTGGGGAGTGTGCTCCCCAAGTCCTTGGTCCGCACCGCGGAGGCTCGCAGCCTCTTCAACAAGTATCTGCCGCGCGGCACACGCAGCGGCGGGGATGTCCCGGAGGAGCGGCCCCCTACGAGGATGGTGTTCTTCGCCTCCTTCGCCATGGTCGGGCTGGTGCCACCCTTCTCCCGCTTCTTCCTCGACGTGCTAGAGTTCTACAACCTCCGCTGCACCACCTCACCCCCAACGCCGTCTTCTACCTCACCGTGTTCGCCACACTGCGAGATGTTTGTGGGGGTGATGCCCTCACTTCACCTCTTCCAGCCAGCTTCTTCCGGTGTGTCGGGCCGGCTCCCGGGCGCGGTCGGGTACGTGGCGATCTAGCCGCGGAACGACAGGACGGCCGGCACCCCTTCATCGACATCCACCCTCGTTCCGTGGGGAGAACCGGAGAGCGTTCCGGTTCTACACCGCCTTAGGCGACCACCCCCGCCTTTCTCTCCCGACGGGGATCCCGTGAACTAGAGGAGCTAGGGGGCGCATCCGTGAGCCGGGAGGAGCCGGACGGGTGCTGGATCGACCGCTACCTCCGGCGGGGCCCGTCCGATCCACGCGGTCTTCCGCGACTTCCAGATGAGGCGCATTGCACCGTTGCAGGAAAGGCCACGCCCCGCTTACATGTACACGGGTCCCAACGATGACATACGGACCCACGTGGGTGCCGCCTTCGACTGGGACGAGAGGGACCTCGGATCCCGGTCCGCCGCACCCTCGGCGTTACGGCGATGGACTCGACGCAGCCTTCCGCCGGCCGTGCCGTGCTGGATTCGGGCGCGCGGAGATCCCGCATGCGTCGCAGGTGGTGGGCGACGGTGTGGGCTCGTCGTCGCCGGCCGCGGAGGCTACCAAGAGGGCGGGGCGGTGATTACGACGACGCCGACGACCATGTGCCAATCGAGCGGAGTAACACCCTGAAAATCGAAGGAATTTAAAATCAAAAATTAAAAATCAAAACTTGCAAAAACTTTTGCTTGTTGCCTTTTTCTCGTGTTTGTTGCTTCTTATTTGCCAGCTCAGTTGCATAAATTTAGTTGTGAACAATTCCTCTCGGTGTTTGTGAAAACCGAATGGTTTGGATTTCCGTTGGAGGAAAAGTCTCGAAGTCTATGGTTAGGAATTTTTTAAAATAAAATCGGAAAGGGATGAAGATATGTATTTGAGAAATAAAATATTAATTGGTGATTATGGAAAATTAATTAGGAAATAAAATAGAAAATAAAATATTTTAAGGGATTTATATGAAATCTAGGAAATTTTTGGAATTAAAAATAGTGAATTATGAATTTAGGAAAAAGGGATTTAATTAAATATGAATATATATATTCTAAAATAAATAATGGTGGTGAAAAGTTTGAAAATATATTTTTACTAATTTTGGGAATACTATATTTTTAAGGAATTTTTAGAGTGAAGAAAAATTAGAATTGGAAAATGGAATTGAAAATCGGGAAAAATCGAAACCGCACTGTTCATTAGGTCACAAGTGTTCGACGCCGTACCGGCCCCGGCCGCGCGCCCGCCGCGCGTCGCCCGGCTGTCGAAACTCGGTTTTGGCAATATAATTTCTGGGGTCGCAGTCAAGATCGCCAAGCACAATGGGTTAGAAGAAGAAGAAGATTTAGACAGGTTCAGGCCCTCTCGTGAGGTAATACCCTACTCCTGTTTCGGTGGATTCGATCCGCCGAGTGCCTTTATTGATCTCGTGATCTAAGCTGAAGGCTAAAAACTGATCTCCTATCGGAATCTCTGATCTAGAATCTGATATCCCTCAAGGGACGCCCCTTACCCCCTTATATAGTCTTGGGAGTAAGGCTTACAGATCGGAAACCCTATCTTACTCTAAGTTGGTTTCCTCAATCTTACCAAACCGTGATTATAGGCCGATTGCCTTATCTCTATCGGCAATCGTAACACCCAAGTCATGTTCGGTTTACAGATATGGCAGGTGCAATCTATCCCTACCTCCAGTCGGATAAGCTTGCCATGTAGATACCCGATTGCCATAATCTCCACAAGAGCCCCGAGTCCTTTCGCCGACGAGACACTCGCTTCAAACCAAAGCCTCTTTGACCGAGTGCTTTTGGCGCCGAGTGATTCCATCATCTCTGCCTGAATCTTTCCGAGTGGCTCCAAAGACTGTGAAGGGCTGGAAAATATCTAAAAAATTCTCAAAAATAAATATCTAGGTGCATCTCCTGATGTACCTAATTAGGTGTAGCCCCCGACTATATGGTTAGTCAAAAATGACTAAGCATATAGTCAAGAACTATAAAAATCATTCGCATGTAGATGCCTAGCTCATGCTAAAGCAATCATAGAAATCTCATTACTCGGCAAGTTCATACTCATCCGAGTGAATTTGCCCGAGTCATCTCGAACAAATAATTCAATCAACCCTCATGGGTGAAAAGTGCTCGGCAAGCTCATGCTTATCCGAGTGGATTCGCCCGAGTCATTTCGGAACAAATATTTTAATCGTCCCTCATGGGAAAACAATTTCTTTTAATCGTATGAAAAATATGACCAAGTTATTAAATAGCTTCGCCATAATACTGGTCTCAATCTATAAAGATCTTCACCAAGGTAGAAAAATAGCATTGACATAATCACTCGGTCAAATGCTAAAAAACCAAACACCCTTGTCATCAAGGCAATATAAAAACTTAGCCGTTGGTCACCTTCCAAGTTGCATCGTGCCGCCTTCTCATGAAGTCAAGCAAACCGCGGTATGGAAGGATTTTCAAAGGTACAGGGCATTCGGACACGTGCATATTGCCAGGGCAAATCTGCTTAAGCTCATCCGCTTAAGTCCTTAAGGACACACGTCGGGCCACACCTTAACTGGGCCGTAGATTTTATTATGGGCTCGGCCCAATCACTAGAAAACCTAGCGCAACCCTCAAATCTTTCTATAAAGGCATGAGGCCGTCCCGCCTCTTCATCTTCCAAAAGATTCCCTTTTCGCAAAGATTGTTCACCGGTTCACTGCGGAGAACCCTAGACTCACGCGCTCCCAAATCCATCCATCTAGGAACTCGCTCTTTGCAACAACTAACTTCCGCAGCCAAATCTCCCAAGTTCCCTTGTCAAAAACCCCACCTTTTCCGACCAGATCCACTTCCCATCAACACCACTCCCATGGCGGAGGAAAAAAGGATCCCGTTTGACCAATGGGCCGCATCGGATGGAGGGAATCCACCCTCAAAGAGATGGTGAAGCATGGCGTGCTTCCGCCAAAGGAGATAGTGGGATGGCGCCCGGCGGCGGGGGAGGATTTCCCAACCCCGAACACCGGTGAGCTTGTTGTTTTTACTTCTTTCTTCTACTGCGGGTTCAGCCTTCCTACCTCTGAGTTCTTCCGGGGGCTCTTAGATTACTATGGCCTTCAACTCTACCATCTGAACCCCAACTCGATGCTTCACATCGCCCTCTTCATTCATGTATGTGAAGCCTTCCTTGGCATCCTCCCCCACTTCCAACTCTTCCGCCGCATGTTCTATCTCAAGCCGCATCCGAATAAGGACCACCCATGCATTGTTGGCGGGGCGGGTTTCCAACTCCGCGGATCTCTCCGCAAGGAGTACTTCTCTCTTCCTTAAAGTCTTCCAATAAGGGATGGCACGCGGGCTGGTTCTATATTAACAACCTCGAACCCACCTGCCGGCCTTTCGTCGGTCTTCCCCCTGTCCCCAGGCCATCTTGGAGCACTGTTCCAGTAGCCCAAGATTGGGACGAGGCCAACAAGCTGCTTGCGAAGATCCTGGTGATGAAACAAAAGGGTCTTCACGGCGAACATATCACTCGACACTTCATCGTGCCGAGGCGCCGATCAAAGAACGGTCGAAGCCGCCGCCTTCGAGTACGAAGGCGGGAAGGACCCCAATCGGGAAGATCCAGATCCACTCAGCTACGAAATCCTGAAGATCCGGATGTACAAGATCTTCTCGAGTGGGATTGCAGCGCGGCCCTCATTCTGCCAGTTCTTCCCTTCAGCATCCACCGACCTCCTCCTCCGGTAAGCCGACTGGTTGCTTCATAGTGCCTTTCAATCTTGATATCTTGTCTCTTAGCGTTGTGCATTCTTTCTTCTGCAGGAAAATGCTTCCGTCACCTCCAAGCCATACAAGGTGTCCCACGATGACGCGCCGCGTCGCCCGCTAAGAAGCCGGCTAGCGGGATCAAGATCCAAGGCGACCCGCCGGAAAGCGAGCGCGCCGAGTGAAGACTCAAACAAGCGGGCGAGCAAAAGGAGGCTGATCATCGAGGATTCGGATGACGACGTCCCGGCTCCTCCAGTCGAGACCCCACCTCTAAGGCGATCGCCGCGAACGGTGCCGAAGATCCGTCGGTCGTCCAGGTATGCTCTGTAACCGAAGTCCGAACTTTTCCGTTGAAAGCATTCTTTATCTTTACCCCAGCTGTATTCATTTTCGCAGGAGGCCCCAGGACATAGATCCCGCCGGGAGGTGAGGGGCCGACCCGGCCAGCCTCCCGAGGTGCCAAAGCCAGCAGAGCCGAAGCCCTGAGCCCACAACCAAGTGTGAGCGCTCCGGCAAGCAACCTTCGCCTCCGAAGAAGGATGCCCCGAGGAAGGAGCCCCCGGCCGCCAGCCGGGATGTCTCGACTGGAAGCCAGTCAACGGCCGGGAAACCTCAAGCCGCGGCTCGAGCGGCCCCGACTGAGGGCCACTCGGCGCAAGGTCGAGGAAGGAGGCCAGGCGGGCCGCTCCACCTAAGCATGCACCACCTGAAGCGGTGAGACTTGTATCAACGTATTCTTTTATTCTTTTATTCTTTCGTTGGAAACTTTCATGTCTTCATTTGTCCTTCTCATTCGCCAGCCACAGTGGAGGAAATCCCCAGGTTGCAGTCCTCCGAAACCTGGGTTCCCCCAATTAGGATTGAGTGGCGGGACTCAGAGGGTGAAAGGCAGGGCATCATCCTGGACCGGCAAGCCGAGAGAGATGAAAGGGATGCCCTTGTCAAAAGCTTGAACGAGGCGACCCGGCTGCTCAACGTAAGCCTTTGTCTTTCTCTTTAATTGCATTATCAGTATCTTTCAGTCGATCACTCTTCTGTTTTCACGCGCAGAAGGAGTATTGCTGCTCCATGGCAAAGTCCGAGGTGCCGGAGAAGCCGGTTCCTCACCCGAACTCCTTAGAGGACGTTCAGTGAAAGCTGAAGGCCACTCAGGAGGAGGCCGCGTCGAGGGAGGCGGCTTTAAGGAGGGAGATCACAGAGCTTCGGGAGGCGAACCTCGACCTCCGAGGATCAATCGGGAGTAAGCCCGTCTCTCCAAATTTCTTCATGATTCTCATGTTAATCTCGGTTGTTGACGATCTTCTTTTGTAGAAAATTCTTCGGAGGTCCATTCGCTTCAAGTCCAGTGGAGGCATCGGCCTCGATAAAGCCGAGATGGAGGCCGAGTTTGAAGGTAAGCCTCTTTGGAGTAACGCTTCTTGCGCTGCTTTATTTCCGAGTGCTTTGCATGATCCAGAGCTTTTGGCAGCTTACAAGGTTAAGACCCGAGCTCAATATGACGTCTTGCTTGAGCGGATCAAACAAACCGGAGAGATCCGGGAAGAGGTCGCCAATGCTTCCATGCCGATCTTGCTATCCTTATTCCATCATGGGGTCGGGACCACCACCGGGCCCGACAAATCTTTGACAACCGCGGCGGCTCCCGACCGCATCCGGCCAACATCACTGAAGCCGCGAGCATGGGGCTGGTCCGGCTCTTGCACTGCACCAAGTCCTTACCCCCGAGTGGACATCCACTCGGTCGGGGAGGGCTTTGCTGACGGAACCACGGATGAGCAGGCCTTGGATATGCTGAGTGAGGCGCAGGAGGCAGCAAAGAAGATATCTATTGATGTAGTGAACAATTTCAAGATTTGATTCATCTTTCAAACTTTATCTTGTAAATGTCATGTAATCGTGGTGCTTTGATGCAGAACCTGCGATATATTTAGTTTATTTATGTTAATGCCTTGATCCGAGTTTTTGTGTGAAATTTCTTAAGTAGTTTTCGTCTCGATCGTCACCAAGCCTAGGCTCGATTAGGTCATCGGAAAACTCTGTCCTTAGACACTAAACTCGAATCGAAGACCATTAAACAATGATAAACCAAATCATGCACAGAAGTTGATGAGGAAAACTTAAGCTTTATTGACGTATGTATAGCCCCCGACTGCTAACTCAGGAAGTCATCTTGCTTGAGGTTGGCAGTCAAGGAAAACATGAAGCCTTAGCCAAATTAGGCATAAAATCGTCGAAGATGCTCAATGTTCCAGGAGTTCTCCACTATAGACCCGTCTTCACGTTTTAGCCAGTATGCACCGGGCCGAGTTACCTCAGCGATTATGTACGGTCCCTCCCATAAGGGGGATAACTTGTGACGGTCTTTGGTGGTCTGGATCTTGCGTAGGACCAGGTCGCCAACGATGAAAGCTCGTGCTCGAACGTTGCGACTGTGGTATCTTTTGAGCCCTTGAAGGTATTTGGCCGACTGGATGATGGCTGCCTCACGGGCCTCTTCCAATCGGGTGAGGTCATCCACTCGGTCGGGGTCGTAGCGTTCATCGTTGAAGCTGTGGACCCGGAGGGATTCATACTCCATCTCGTTTGGCAACATGGCTTCTGCGCCATAGACCAAAAAGAAGGGAGTTTGGCCGGTAGCCCGACTGGGTGTGGTCCGCAGCGACCATAAGACCGAGGGAAGTTCTTGGACCCACTTGCCCGCGTAAGGGTTTAGGCGATCGAAAACGCGGGCCTTGATGCCTTGGAGGACCATGCCATTGGCTCGCTCGACTTGTCCGTTGCTTTTGGGGTGGGCTACTGATGCGTAGCAGATCTTGATTCCGAAGTCCTCGCAGAATTCCTTGAAGATGCCTCCCGTGAATTGAGTCCCGTTGTCGGTATGATTCTCATTTGGGACGCCGAAGCGGTGCACGATGTTGAGGAAAAGTCCCGTGCCTTGTCGCGCAATTGTGGCGACCGGCTTGGCTTCAATCCACTTGGAGAACTTGTCGATTGCGACGAAGAGGTGTGTGAATCCTCCCGGAGCTTTTTGAAAGGGCCAACCATGTCTAGGCCCGATACCGCGAACGGCCGAAAGTGGGATTGTTTGAAGCTCCGGGCCGGACATGGTCAGTGTCGGGCGAAAACGCGGCCTTCGCAGGTTCGTACGACTTTATCCGCGTCGGAGACCGCGGTAAGCCAAAAGAAACCTTGCCTGTAAGCTTTGCCGACTAGAGTGCATGCCGCCGCGTGGCTTCCGCATATGCCCGAGTGGATGTCTTGGAGTAGCTGTTTCCCTTCCTCGGGTGTGATGCATCTCATTAGAATTCCTGAGGGGCTTCTCTTGTATAGATCGGAGTCAACCATGACATATGCTTGGCAACGACGCCGGACGCGTTCGCTTCATCTCGGTCATCCCGGCTCTCTTGGGTTAAGAGTTTGATGAGGGGCGTCCTCCGCCAGTATCGGTCATGGCGACTTCGTTCGTGGCTTGCTCGTTGGGAGTTGTCTTTGCCGTGATGGTTGGTTCGTAGAGATGTTCGACAAAGACGTCTCTGTGGGGCAGCTTCGCGCTTGGACCCGAATCGCGCCGGCTCGTCACGCTTCGTTGTTATGCCTCAGATATGCGAGAGTTCGAGCCCGTCAAACTTGTCCTCAAGCTTGCGGACCTCTTGCCGTAGGCCTCCACAAGTGTCGTTTAGGCAGGACCGTCCTTCATTACTTGATTGACAACCATGGGAGTCGCCTTTCACGATAAGCCAACGTATCCCGAGTGAAACCGTGAGGCGCAACCGTGTAGGAGAGCTTCGTACTCGGCAACGTTGTGTGAGGTGGAGAAGTGGAGGTGAAGGACATATCTTAGCCTTTCCCTGGTCGGGAGATCAGACGACTCCCTGCTCCCAAGCCGGTGATCCTCTTGGATCCGTCGAAGTGCATGGTCCAGTGTTGGAGGTCTTCCCGAGGCACTTTCTCTTGTTGTTCACCCACTCGGCCAGGAAGTCCGCCAAGGCTTGTGACTTTATGGACGTCCTCGCCTTAAAAGTCAAGTCCAATGGCATCGCTCTAGGGCCCACTTGGCGATGCGTCCGCTTGCCTCGCGGTTGTGGATGACATCGCCGAGTGGGAAAGAAGTGACGACGGTGACCGAGTGACCAAAACAGCTGTGTGCCAATTTCCTCGCGGTTATTAGGACACCATAGAGCGCTTTTGTACCGAGGGTAGCGAATTTTGGCTCCCGCCAATACTTCGCTAACAAAGTAGATTGGTCTTTGAATCTTGAGCCCGTCCTTCTTCTTCGCGTTCAACCACAAGGACCGTACTAACCACTTGGTGAGTGGCTGAAACGTGCACAGAGAGGTTCCCGGGGTTGAGGCGAGGCCGACGGTGGCGTTGTAAGGAACTCTTTGAAATCTTCAAAGGCCTTGTTGGCTTCTCGCGGTCCACCGGAAGTTGTCTGTCTTCTTTAGCAATCAAGAAGGGCATGCCTCGTTCGCCGAGCCGGATATGAAACGGCTTAGTGCCGCCATGCAGCCAGTGAGCTTCTGGACGTCTTTTTGGTTACTCGGGGGCTTCATGCTTAAGATTGCGTTGATCTTCTCTGGATTTGCTTCAATGCCGCGATGTGACACCATGAAGCCGAGCAGTTTGCCTGACGAAACGCCGAAAGTGCACTTCTTCGGGTTTAACTTCATTCTGAAGGCCCGGATGTTTGCAAAGGTTTCTTCTAGATCGGCGATCAGGTCTTCTTTCTGCTTGGTCTTGATGACAACGTCGTCGACATAAGCTTCAACGTTCTTGCCGATCTGCGCATGGAAGCATCTTTGGATCATGCGTTGGTATGTGGCGCCGGTGTTCTTCAGGCCGAAAGGCATGGTGATGTAGCAGTAGGCCCCAAACGGCGTGATGAACGATGTCTTCAGGCAGTCGGATTCTTTTAAGCTAATCTGGTGATAGCCCGACTAACAGTCCAGGAAACTCAGGAGTTGGCAGCCGGCTATTGAGTCAACGACTTGGTCGATGCGAGGCAACCCGAACGGATCTTTGGGGCAGGCTTTGTTGAGGTCAGTATAATCAACGCACATGCGCCATTGCCACGTCTTCTTGCGGACCAGGACTGGGTTGGCTAACCAGTCGGGATGAAGGACTTCTTTAATGAAGCCGGCAGCCAAGAGCTTTGCGAGTTCTTCCTTGATAGCATCTTTTCAATCCTGCGTGAATCTGTGTAATCGTTGCTTTATCGGTTTGGCGTCATCTTTGACGTGCAAAGAGTGCTCGATCACCTCCCTAGGAATTCCGGGCATGTCGGATGGTTTCCAAGCAAAAACATCTTTATTATTTTGGAGGAAGGTGACGAGCGCGCTTTCCTATTTGGGATCTAGGTCGGCCCGATTACGGCGCTTTCGAGGAATCCGACGGATCGAGGGAGATCTTCTTGGTCTTGGCATCGCCGGCTCCCGATTTGGCTATCTTCTTCGGGGACTTCGCCTCGCCGAGTTGATGCAGCCAATCGGACTTCTTGTTGGCCACATAATCTCTCGCGAGATTGGGCCATGTCGCAGCTCTCCTTATCGCAGTGAAGGCTTGCTTCACATCGGCTGCGAAGAGTGATGACGCCGTTGGGACCGGCATCTTCATGCGAGGTAGGTGTAGTGAGGGATCGCCATGAACTTGGCAAGCGCGGGCCTTCCGATGATGGCGTGATATGTTTGTTCAAGTCGGCCACTTCAAAAGTGACGTTCTCCGTTCGGAAGTTCTCTCGGGCCCCGAAGGTGACTGGGAGGGAGATATGCCCGAGTGGTGTAGAAGATAGCCCTGGGATGACTCCGTGGAAGGGGCTGAGCTCGCCTTTAGTTCGGCCCTTGGGATCTGCATCTCATCCATGGTCTTGGCAAACAGATGTTGAGGGCGCCGCCCGTCGACGAGGACGCGCTTGAGCCCGATATTGCGGACCACGGGATCCGTGGACGAGTGGGTAGCGCCCCGGGTGAACCACTCGGTCGAGGTGATCCGAGCGGTCAAAAGTGATGGCCACTTCCGACCATCGCAGATACTGAGGGACTTCGGGTTGAGCCGCGTTGACCTCTCGATCAGTTAGCTTCTGTTTCCTCTTGGATTCATAGGCTAGCGGTCCTCCGAAGATGTGGTTGAGCTCACCCACTGGGTCTTGAAATGGTTCGGCATTTTCAGCCGCGTTGTTATTTTTGGCGCCTGACGGACCAGCCTCATCAGTCGGCTTCTTGTTGAGTTGCGCCGCGTACTATTCGGCGAACTGCTTGTAGATAAAACAGTCCTTCGCCGCGTGCTTATGATTCGGATGATGGGTGCACTAGGCGTTCATGATGGCGTCGTAGGCGACGACTCGGGACGGCGTTGAGTGTTGGAGGTTGCGACCACTAGGTCCTCGGATCGGCGCTTGCGATCTTTCTGGCCCTGGTTGATGTTGTTGCCGCCATCCTTCTTAGGATTACGGCTCCCTCCCGCTTGCTTGTCTTCCCTTCTATCGGGCCGGTCTTGACGGGCAGCCTTGATGGCGTCATTTGATTTGGCGTATGAATTCGCCGTCTCGAACATTTGTTTGACCGTCTTCGGTGGTTTGCGCCCGAACTTCCCGATCGCAGCTCATCACGGACTCCCTCTCGGAAGGCGCGATGATGATGTCATCGGTGATGTTCGGGATCTTGTTGCGCTTCTCGGAGAAACGACGGATGTAATCCTTCAGGGGCTCGTCCGGCTTTTGGATGACGTTGTATAGGTCGAAGTGTGTGCCGGGCCTCTCGAAGGTACCTTGGAAGTTGGCGATGAAGTGGTCCCTCAACTCGCTCCACGAGCCGATTGAGCCTCTTGGCAGGCTCGTGAGCCAGTTTCTAGCTGAGTTTGCGAGGGCCATGGGCAGGTAATTGGCCATAGCTTTGTTGTCGCCACCTGCAGCACGGATGGCGAGGGTGTATACGGTTAGCCAAGATTCGGGTCGGTCTTGCCGTCGTACCTTTCAATGCACGTGGGCTTGAACCCACTCGACCAGTGCACTCGGCGGAGCTCCCGAGTGAAGGCCGGTACTCCGTCGTTGCCGCTATCGGGTGATCCCCTCCGATCTTCTCGAGTGCGTCGGTCCCGCTCCTGGTAGCGGCGATCGAGGACTTCCCGCGAGATCACTCGGCGGGGTCTTCGGTTGGCTGGTTGGGTAGCTGGAGCCGTTGTTGCGGCGGACGCGGTGGTGGACGGGTGGACGTCCATGTCGTTTGTCGCGGAGTCGGCCGTCCGCTCCCGGTACTTCAGCGTGGACTCGCGGGGTGGGCCTCTTGGCACGGTCGTCGACCGATCCGCTCGGGCCTCTTATAGTCTCCCGACCTTAGGGGCGGAAGCCGGCTCTTGTCCGGCGTTTCGGCCACAAATTCAGTCGGCCTTCGTGCCGAGGTGGTGGGGTGGCTGTTAGCTGTGGCTGCGACGATGGTCTTGATCTTGTCGAGTATCGGAGTCACATTGGCAGGAGCCGTCTCCATGACAGTGTCCAAGAGGATGAGCGCGGCAACAGCGTTCTACTGTGGCGTTTGGAAGATGTTGGTGTTGCGAACCCGCGTTTGGAGGATGGCCTCCTGGGCAGATCGTCCGGCTGCACGTAGGCCCTGCTTCCTCTTGTCTGCCTCGTCCTTGCGTTGTTTCTCCTCTTCGGCCGTCTTGCACTCGTGCTCCATCTTGGCTCGCTCTTCTTCAGCAAGCCTTCTGGCCATGGCTGAGTCGGACTCGTCCGGCTCGGCCATGAGGACATCAAAGCACTTCGGCTCACAGTCCATGCGGCAGTCAGAATTGTCTGCTTCGTCAGAAGGGATGCCATAAAGGTTGTCGAAGCCGACGGAGCTGAGGTATCCATTGAGCTCCGAAGATGAGCAGGAGCCGAATGATGGGAGGATGACGGCGACCTCCCTTGATCTTGGGTAGCCCGGATCCGGGATTATTCCACCCGAGTCGAGCTTGGGGGTGTGGGCTCCTCCGAGTGGGTCGCCGCCGACTCGGGGAGAGAAGTTTGCTGTAGATCTCGGTGGCGTTTGGTAACCCAAACGGAACCGAGAGGTCTTCGTCTGAATAGATTACCTCCGTCGGGGAGGTGAGAAGATTGGCGCAGATTTCGGCGGTATTTGGAAATCCGAAGGATGCCGAGTGAAGTCCATCGTCGGAGGAAGTAGATTGCATCTTGGTCTTCAAGATGTCGTTGTAGATGCTGGCACTGTTCGGAAGCCCGAACGGTGTTGAGCGGATTTCTCCTTCCGACTGGTCTGAATCCGAGTCGAAGGAGGAGTCGTTGAAGAAGTTGGCGGCGAAGTCGCCAAATCCTGAAGGAGATCCCATCACGCTTGTCGACGAGATTGTTGAAGAAGTCTCGACGCGCGGTCCCCTACCTGGCGCGCCAACTATCGAAACTCGGTTTCGGCAATATAATTTCTGGGGTCGCAGTCAAGATCGCCAAGCACAATGGGTTAGAAGAAGAAGATTTAGACAGGTTCAGGCCCTCTCGTGAGGTAATACCCTACTCCGTTTCGGTGGATTCGATCACCGAGTGCCTTTATTGATCTCGTGATCTAAGCCGAAGGCTAAAACGATCTCCTATCGGAATCTCTGATCTAGAATCTGATATCCCTCAAGGGACGCCCCTTACCCCCCTTATATAGTCTTGGGAGGAAGGCTTACAGATCGGAAACCCTATCTTACTCTAAGTTGGTTTTCTCAATCTTACCAAACCGTGACTATAGGCCGATTGCCTTATCTCTATCGGCAATCGTAACACCCAAGTCATGTTCGGTTTACGAGATATGGCGGGCGCAATCTATCCCTACCTCCAATCGGATAAGCTTGCCATGTAGATACCCGATTGCCATAATCTCCACACCGGCCGTATCGCGCCGCGCCGCGCGCGCCACGCCCGCCCGCACGCACTCCGGCCCTGCCGCGCGCACGCCGCCGCCGCCACGCGCCAAGCCGTCGTGCCGACCCGCGCCCGTGCACGCCGCGCGTCGCCGCGGTACCCCCGACCCCGCTCGCGCTCGCGCCGCGCCGCGCCCCTCTTTTCCTCGTTCCTCTCCCCGCCGCGCCTATTTAAGGCCTCCTTTTCCCTCTCTGTTCCCCACACCACCGCTGCCCACCGCCGTTCTCGCCGATTTCCCGAGCGTCGTCGCCGCAACCCTAGCCGCCGTGCGCCGCCGTCGCCGCTAGCGCCGTCACCGTTGTGCGTCTGAGCCCCACCGCACTCCCGGCGCCGCCATCCCCGGTAAGCCGAGCCCGCCACCCTCTCCCCTTCGTTGCGCCAGCCGCCGCCGCAACGAGAGAGAGAGAGAGGGCGAAAGTCGTCGAACACCTTGGGTAGCGATGAATAGTAAAAGGAAAAGAAAAATAGAGAAAATAAAAATAGAGAAAAATAGGAAAAAATTATAGAAAATTAGGAAAAAAATTTTGGAATGATTTGGGTGAATTTTTGGGCAAAAATAAATTGTTTTCTTGTATATTTTCTCGGAGCAAAATTTGAAAATCAAAATCGGACTCTTTCCGAGATTTCGTTTCGCGTCGTTTTTAAATCCGGATTTCGTTTAATTCTCTCTCGCCATCTAAATATGTTTTTCTTTTGTGCTCGAACCTTCAAAACCTCGAACACAAAACCACTCCACTCCGTTGATATTCCTAAATTCATTTTCTCGATAATTTCAAATCATCGGCGAAAACCCTAGGGCATCGACTCGAGTTCAAACTTGGATTTTTCCCTAGCAATCCTCGCCCGAACTCAAGTAGAATTATAGGCTAAACGTTTGGAGTCATTTTCATGATTTTTATGGTTCTTTTCGATCTCTCGATATTTTATTGAATTCTAATTGAATTCAATTGCTCTTTCGCACGTACGGATAGCACCTGAAGAAGCAGGCACCGACTCCGTTGAAGACCCCGCTCAACAAGCGTGCGAGCAAGGCAAGTCATCACACTTATTGAACATATTGATCCCAATTGCGAAATGATGTTGTTTTAAACTTTAAACATGCATGCTATACATAAAGAATTACCTAAACTTGTTATGCCATGCCTTGTTATTGATTACCTTTAGAATTATTCCTTGTAACCCTCGATGTGACACATACAAGCGGAGGATAACTTCGGCAAAATGCTTAGCCATGCTATTAGTAGATTCATGCATACTCATGATTTTATAAAGAGCTTTATGCTTGGGCAACTACCTTAGGGACGGTAGTTGAGATACGGCATGTGGAGACATGAGCGCCACATAGCCATGAGAATGATAAAATGAGTTTTGATGAAAATTGAAAGTACTAAACAAATGTTTTAGACTGGGGCGGCTGGATGATTTGGGTGGATTCCGGAAAAAGGCAAGTGCCGATCCTGGTCAATTAAGGACCGAGCCATGAGATAGCCGGAAACGAGCCGCATAACCGTACTTCTCGAATGGGTATAGCCCTAGCGGAGTAGATAGCCGAGCGGAGGCGGTACCCTTGCGTAGTGCTTCTTATGTATGAGATGAGATTGAGAAAGGATGATTAAAAATTTGAAATTAATTTAACTTGATGAATGAAGTCTTCCCTTATCCCGGGTGCGCCAGAACTCCTCTCACTGCTAGAAAATGACGGCTAGAGAGCATGAGGGCTTAAGTTCATGGAGCGGGTGCTGCCAAAGTGAGGTTATCGAAAGGCTTTGCCGTGACCGTCTCATGTGTTGGGACGTAGGCTCATTTGTTGGGCGATCGCGGAGTACGGGTAAAGTGTACATCCACCTGCAAAGGTGAATGAATCAATCTATTCGAATAGCCGTGCTCGCGGATATTGAGCATCGTGACAAGACTTTCACTTGGCTAGACTTTAAACTTTAAAATGATGGGATGGGTTTGCATGATGATTCTTATTCGCTGGTGGATCAACTTCTCGAGATGCGAGAAGGAGTGGACTCCCTAGAAAACCATGACGAACCGGAGGCGGAAAGCCATCTTTGGAATCACGATGGATGGTAGACAGAACCGTCGCCGACTTATTGAATTGTGGAACTAAAACTTGACTTGGCTAGTTGTTAGGTTTGTGAAAAGAGTTGTGAAAATTGGCTTTATGCAAAAGACCCCAGCCATTCTTTGAATGATCCTATCATATGCATCACTTCCGTGTTGGCTTGCTGTACGGTTGGTACTCACCCTTGCTATACGCACAAACCTTCAGATGGGGTAATGAAGACTTGGAGGATCCATATGCCTACTACCAGGAGGGCGAAGAAGCTGATGGCGCTTGCTAGGTCTTAGTCTCCGGTCGTTGCCTGTGGCAATTGATAAGCCGCTGCCTTCATTCCGCTGTCTTATCTAATTTTTACTTTTGGTTGTATCTGGACCATGAGGTCCTATATGCTGGATATTGCCTTCGGACTTATTATTGTAATAATTTCGATGTAAGACTATTCGTGCATGTGCACCTGATTATCCAGTACTGTATTTCGTGGGTACCAAACTACTCGATCCAGAGAAATGGTACTATGAACACGAAAGATTCCCGTTCCAAAAATGGGGGTCCACAGAGCTGGTATCAGAGCAATGCAACTGTAGGATAAGACCAACTGGCGCCCTACCCCTGACTAGCTGGCTAAAGGGAAATATCCCTATGTAGGATCATTTCGCAAACTATTATTTTTGAAAAACAAACATATTTTTTCCTATACCTCCATCCCCATTTCTTTTACTCAAATTGCTTTGATATTATCTCTCTCTGACCCTAAGTTGCTTTCAAAAGCAGATGTCGGACCATGTCGGAGCTTGGGAGATCACCGTTCCACGGGATGAAGGATTCGTGGCGCAACTCCAGTTGTTGCTGTGGTGCCTAAGGTACCCAGAGGCACCTACCTACCGATTAGGAGGCATGGCACCGAAGGATACCCGGATGGGAGGCAGCGGCTTCGCTTGAGGCCCGCATGGGGAGTGAGACACCTTATTGCTTTCACACCCGTTACCATCGAGATCTGGTAGAAGCAGCTCTACAGGACGCGACCCGTGAAGCGTTCCTCCGCCTCAACGCTATTCACCGTGCCGAGCTCACCGTGATCGAGTTTGTACACCACCCCGACCGCGAGGACGCAATCCGTCCGCACCGTGGATGCCACCCCCTGCTGCTATAATCCTATGGTCACCCGTCTATCCCACGGCGAAACGGATGATCGCTATGAAGAGGCTTTGCTCGAAATCGACGACCAGCAGCGCGACGCCTCAATGATATGGTCGAGGAAGACCAAAACTGCGGGATCGATCAACTTGCTGGACCCGGCTACAGCTAACGATGCCCGTCGAGCGGCTCTCGACCGTTACATGGCCCGAGGAAGCCTTGGTGGAGCTGGAAGAACACTCAGAAGAGCAAACAACGGTCAACCAGTGGAAGAGCAACTTCGCTCCCACCCGTCCTGCCGCAGTACTTCCACCGGTTGCACCAACACCCCCGCCCCCGTGCCCGACCACTACTACCTCATGACTCCAGCATGCCCGAACACTTTTCAAGCCATGATGGAGCAGCCTTTATGTTGAGCACGAGTCGGCACCATACCGATAGACCCCACTGTTGCTACCTCAATGGAACCTACCTCGAACTCCATGGTTGTACCATCTGAGCCTGGTTCGGGAGAGGAGAACCCCATCCAGATTAGCACCGACTCTGAGTCCGAGACAGAGCCTATGGAGATCAAGTGGGAGTCCAATGATACTGATCCAGCGGAGGAGGCAGCTCCTACTCGTCGCCTGACTCACACCGGAGGTCCCCTCACCCTCAGGACTTCCCGGAAGAGTACCCAACCACCAAGCAGGAAGATCAAGCATGACTCCGAGGCCACTACCTCTGAGCCATGGGGACTTCGATTTGCTTCGGCTAAGGATCACCTCCTTCCTGCACCTGGTTCCTACGGTTGGTTGGATGACTAGGCGAGAGGACCGCCTCAACTTTGACCTTGCTTTGGATAGTTCTTTTTGGCAGCAAGGATCACACCCTCCCCTTAGTAGCTGACGGCAGTAGTGTGATGTTAGCTTTTGCATTGTGTCATGTGGGACCGCATATGTGCAGTCCATTGTATCCCCATTAATGTAATCGCTATGGACCTATGTAATGTTTTATGATATGTTATTAATGAGTTTATTCCACCATGCTTGCTCTGTTCAAAAGATCACTTAAAAACAACTTCAAGAGAAATCACTTAGAAACCATGACCTTAGTGGTTCCAATCTCTTAACTCATCTACCTCCTTCAGATGGCGCATCGTCGCAGAGCTTCAACATCCAACGAGAACCCACCAAAGCCCAATCCCTCCACCTTAGCGGAAGTCATGGCTTTGCAAACCCAGTTGCTTCAAGCTATCGCCAACAACCAAGGGAATCGTGGAGGATCAAGCTTGGGAGAATTTATGCGAGCTAAGCCACCTACATTTTCCACGGCCGACGAACCAATGGATGCCGAAGACTGGTTAAGAGTAATAGAGAAGAAGTTGACCCTCATCAGGGTACGAGAAGCCGACAGAGTCATTTTTGCCACCAATCAATTGGAAGGCCCCGCAAGTGTGAATGAATCAATCAATTCGAATAGCCGTGCTCGCGGATATTGAGCATCGTGACAAGACTTTCACTTGGCTAGACTTTAAACTTTAAAATGATGGGATGGGTTTGCATGATGATTCTTATTCGCTGGTGGATCAACTTCTCGAGATGCGAGAAGGGGTGGACTCCCCAGAAAACCATGACGAACCAAAGGCGGGAAGCCATCTTTGGAATCACGATGGATGGTAGACAGAACCGTCGCCGACTTATTGAATTGTGGAACTAAAACTTGGCTAGTTGTTAGGCTTGTGAAAAGAGTTGTGAAAATTTGTTTTATGCAAAAGACCCCAGCCATTCTTTGAATGATCCTATCATATGCATCACTTCCGTGTTGGCTTGCTGAGTACGGTTGGTACTCACCCTTGCTATACACACAAACCTTCAGATGGGGTAATGAAGACTTGGAGGATCCATATGCCTACTACCAGGAGGGAGAAGAAGCTGATGGCGCTTGCTAGGTCTTAGTCTCCGGTCATTGCCTATGGCAATTGACAAGCCGCTGCCTTCATTCCGCTGCCTTATCTAATTTCTACTTTTGGTTGTATCTGGACCATGAGGTCCTATATGCTGGATATTGCCTTCGGGCCTATTATTGTAATAATTTCGATGTAAGACTATTCGTGCATGTGCACCTGATTATCCAGTACTGTATTTCGTGGGTACCAAACTACTCGATCCAGGGAAATGGTACTATGAACACGAAAGATTCCCGTTCCAAAAACGGGGGTCCACAGGCGGCTGAACCGCCGGGGTTCGGGCCGAAGCGATCTGGGGCCCCGGACCCTAAGGGGAAGAGGAAGAGGTCAGAGGAGGACCCCGCTCCTCCCCCATCCGCACCGCGCAGTGGCGGCGCGGAGCGCGCTGTTCCTTCCCGCAGATCGGGGGGCTCGCGGGCGGCGAGCCCGTCCCCAGGGGTCACTCCATCGAGGGCCAGGACGGCCGCAACGACGGCGACGACGACGACAGGGGAGGACCGGGGCACACCCATGGCGAGCACGCCGTCGGCGGGAGCCGTCCGCGGGGCTCCAGCATCAACGGATGCTGCGAGCGACAGCCCGGCAAGCTCTCCAGGTGGCCCCGTGAAGAAGAAGCGAGCCATCTCACGGGTTTCCTGGGACTTCAACCCCGCCCGCAGGTACGCCTTGTCGACGCGCGGATGCCCATTGGGGCCTTATGTTTTGTCTTGTTTTTTGATTTCTTATTGTGTTCATGTTTTGCTTCCAGCCGCGAGCACAGGCATTTTCGCCCCAGGGTTATACCCAAGGACGGTTCTGCCTCGGGCTCGGGGGAGGAAGCGCAGGAGAGGTTCGGGCGTCGAGCACTCCGGTCCAGTCGCCCCTTACGGGTTTGGTCCGGATCGGTGCGACCCGAGGAGAGGGCCCACCCGAGAGACGGGGCTCCGGCCGCCCACAAGGAGCGAGCCATGGGCGGCCCCGGCACGGAGGGCAGGCGGAGGGCGGCGGAGAACAACCCGGGGTCTCCTCCGCAGCAACCATCGCCGCCGCCACAACAGCCATCGCCGCGTCACACCAAACGGCGCGTCACCCCGCCGGCCACCGTTAGCTCTGCCGGCGCCAGCCCTACGCGAGCCCCCAACGCAAGGAGCGGGCGGCTCCGGCCATGGGGGTCTTCACCGCCCGGCTGCGCAGTGGCGATCCTGGGTCGAGCTCCGACTCCAAATCCGGGGGCGCTTGGTCCAGGTTCGTGGCCGCCCTACACACCGAGCCCCTCGTCCGGTCGCAAAAGCGGGCGAGGGAGGTTGTCTCCAGGGTGCTGGAGGAGGCCAATGCGATTTCCCGGGAGGGACTCCGGGCCCAGGTGCAGGCCTTGGCAACCAGGGAGGTTGAGGTGGCGCGGTGGGAGGCCGAGGTTGAGGAGGGCCGTCGAGAGCTGACGGCCACGACGAGGGTGGAAGGCCTCGTCCGCAGGCGGGAGCTGGCGGAGATCGAGCGACGCCAGGAGGAGCTCAGCCAGGTGTTCGAAGACACCGTCGTTGAGCGGCACGCCGCTGACTTCCACGAGCTGGTCGCCGCCGCCGCTGAGCAGAGGGTCCGCACCACCGCCGGGGTTCCTTCACGACCTCGGGGAGCACGCCTGTGGCCTCGACGAGCGAGCACACCCCGTGCGACGCCGAGGCTGCCGCCGCCACACCAACATTGACCTCCGTGCCCGCGAGGTCGGCTGTTGGAGCAGGAGAGGGCTCTAGAGGCGGCGTGGCGGCGGTCGAGGACCGGAGGCCGCCGCTGCCGTGGCCGAGGAGGACTCGCCGCGCGGAGGCCAACGTGCTGCCCAGAGAAGGCCATCGCGGAGCGCGAGGCCCCGTGGAGGGCGAGAGGCGACGTGGAGACCCAGAGGAGGCCTCCCAATGCCCGAAGGCCGTCCGGGAGCAGCTGCTCGCCACCGCCTCGGGCCGCCGGCAAGACGAGTTGGAGCGGTGGGAGCAAGAGCCGCCACCCGGGAGCAGTGGTCATTGATGCGCGGCGCAAAGGGGGCCGAATCGGAGGAGGCGTGCCGCCGGATCGCGGAGCCGGAGCGCACCTTGCACTGGGGCTCGGCCCCGGCCTCATCCGTCGAGCGCGGACGCAGCCCGCGGGGTGGGGGTCAATCGCCCTCACCGGCCCCTACCTTGGGGCCGCCACTCACATCGATGAGCCGGCCGAGGGGATCAAGAGGGGGCCGGAGGAGGTCGACGAGGTGGCGAAGGAGTCATCATACGACTTGTCCCGCCAAGTCGCTACGCTTATCCTGGCGAGCTATCAGGCTCGCGACCCCGGCTTCGACCCCTACATCCCCACCGAGGACTTCCCGAAGGCACCGAGGAGGCCGCCCGTCTTCGGGTCCAAGACGCCGTCGACTCCATCATGGTGGGCTTTGACGGCACCCGACGGCCTTCCAGCTTGCTCTCCATGAGGACTCGCCGGACGAAGATCTCCCGGCGGATGCCCCCAGCGACCCGCCGGCCACTTAGGACTCTCTCGCTCCCTTTTTGCTTCCATCTGTACTTGTGCACAAAGACATTCGTAGTATTATTTATAAAGTCAGTGAACTTGCCTTTATTATGTTGGGCTTGCACTGTAACATCCCATCATGGCTGCTTCTGATGATTCATATGTGTATGTATATATGTTGGAAGCCCCCGGCCAACTTAGCGCACACGTAGTGGCGGTTGGTTGGCCCGAGCCTCTGCCTATTTGCTTTCCAGCAACGGTAGTTGGACTCTTAGTTAGCTTAGCCATTGCAAGAATGCAGTAGCGTGGTCCTCCGCCATGATTTGTCCCATGTAGCTGGGGGCTAGTCCGGGTTCGGGCAGCATGCACTAGCCGTTGGCTGGTGCCTTTCTCTGGGTTCTGGGTAGGAGCGAAGGCATAAAAGGCCGGCGAGGGCGGCGGCAACGGGGTCGGGACGGGCGTGTTAGTACGCACCCGAACCCCAGGCGTTGATCGCCCCTGCATGGTAGTATGCAAGATCACTATACCCTCGACGCCCTTAGGGCTCTCAGGCTTAGGCGGGCAAGGCCAGGGAACCATTGGAAAGCCGCATCCGCAGTACATGCTTCAGCACATGGAGGAAAACACACTACAAACAGGTATTTTGCAAGAAAATCATATGGGATGTAACAAGAAACTTATTGTCCATGCCACCTAAGCGGTGGATGAACTTCCATCTATGTTTCAGCGCACCATGCGGCTTATGGGTAAAACCTACGCAGGTGGGAAATGTTCCACGGGTTCGGCAACGGAGTGTCGTCCTCTGTGGCTAGGCGAACTACTCCCGGACGCGGGGTGCCAATAACCTTGTATGGCTCCTCCCACATCGGAGATAATTTGCTCGGCCCGCACGCGTTTGCACACGGCGCAGGACCGATCATTGACTTGCAGCGCTCGGGGGCTGACTTTGCTTTGATGGTAGCGGCGGAGGCTCTGCTGGTAGCGGGCCGCGCGAAGCGCTTCCCGGCGCCGTCTTTCCTCCAGGTAATCCAAGTCGTCACGACGCATCCGCCCTTGATCCGGTGTATAACATAGCTCTGGCGATCCCGTGGTGAGCTCGGAGGGCAAGACCGCCTCGGCTCCATACACCAAGAAGAAAGGTGTCTCCCCAGTGGCGCGGCTCGGGGTTGTCCGATTGGCCCAAAGGACTGCAGGCAGCTCGTCAGTCCACGAGTCCCCATGTTTCTTGAGCACATTGTAGGTCTTAGTCTTGAGGCCTTTCAGTATTTCTGTGTTTGCACGCTTGGCCTGACCGTTGCTTTGGGGGTGGGCGGGCGAGGCGAAACAGAGCTTGATGCCCATGTCGTTGCAATACTCGCCAAACAGCTCACTCGTGAACTGGGTTCCATTGTCGGTGATGAGTCTGTTGGGGATCCCGAACCTTGCTGTGATGCCTCTCATGAACCGCACAGCCGAATGCTTGTCGATGATGCCGACTGGATAGGCCTCGGCCACTTGGTGAATTTGTCGATGGCGACATATAGAAACTTGCACGCGCCCGTGCCTCGCTTGAATGGACCAGATGTCCACCCTGCACCGCAAATGGCCATGAGAGCGGGATGGTCTCGAAGGGCTCGGCCGCGGTGCGTCGCTTGGCGTGGAATTGGCATGCTCGCATCGCGCACGAGGTCCGTTGTGTCCTCCACGCGGTGGGCAAATAGAATCCTTGGCGGAATGCCTTTCCCACCAAGGTTCGGGAGGCCGAGTGCGCCCGCATTCGCCTTCATGGATCTCGGCTAGGAGCTCGAGACCCGTTCCCGAGCAATGCATTTCATGAGCACTCCGTTGGCACCGCATCGGTAGAGTGTCCCTTTTACCAACACGTATCTCTTGGAGGTCCGGGCAATGCGTTCGCTTTCCTCGCGTTGCTCGGGCAATGACGCATCTTGCAGGTACGCTCGGATTTTCGAAATCCAAGCCACCGGCGCGTGATGTTGGTCTCGCAGGCCGGGCTAGGGCTGGCCCACCGGATCCGGGCGTTGGGACCGCCGATTCCGCCTGGGGCGGTTCGGGTGCGCCGAGCGGCTCGTGAGACTTTTCTCAAATGCGCCTGGCGGGGCTGGGGCTTGCGCGGACACGATCCCAGATAGCTCGTCCGCCAAGGAGTTATCTCTTCTGGGAATATGGCGTAGCTCGAGGCCATCAAAATGGCGCTCCATACGCCGTACTTCCTTGACATAAGCTTCCATTTGGGGGTCGGTGCATTGGTACTCCTTGGAAACCTGGTTTACAACCAGTTGAGAATCCCCGAGGACTAGCAGACGACGGATGCCCACACCTGCCGCCGCTCGCAACCCCGCTAGAAGCCCCTCATATTCGGCCATGTTGTTGGTTGCCCGGAAGTCAAGCCGGACGATGTACTGAAGTATGTCGCCCGCTGGGGAAGTTAACACCACGCCTGCTCCGGCCCCGTGTAAGGTGAGTGAACCGTCAAAGTTCATCACCCAGTGCGCGGCTCCTTGGCCACGATCCTCCGCATTCTCGGGTTCACCCGGGGGTGGATCGCTATCGACCGTTGGCGTCCATTCTGCCACGAAATCGGCTAAGGCCTGGCTCTTGATCGTGTGCCAGGCTTCGAAGTGCAGATCAAATTTCGACAACTCGATGGCCCATTTGACTACCCGTCCCGTGCCCTCTCGGTTACGCAGGATTTGCCCGAGAGGGTAGCACGTGATCACCGTTACCCGGTGCGCCTGGAAATAATGGCGCAGCTTCCTGGAGGCCATGAGCATGGCATAGAACATTTTCTGGGCCTGCGGGTAACGTGTCTTTGCGTCCCGTAGTGCCTCGCTGACAAAGTAGACCGGTCGTTGCTCCTTTGTGCGGGCCTTGGCTACTTTGTTAGGGACGACTGGTTCGGGTACATCAGGGTGGGTTATCTCGGTGTCGGGGCTTCCGGCCGTCGCCTCCCCCGGCCCTCGGTGGCCACTGGGTGGAAGGGCCTCTGAAGCCCCGTACTAGGGGCCGGGTGGCTCCCGGCTCGGGGCCAAGGGCCACCTCCGGCTCGGGCGCTTCCTACGGCACCGTTCCGAGGTTTCCCGCCACGGGTGCTTCGGGCGGGTCATCTCGGTGCCCGGGCTACCGGGACATCGCTCTCCCGGGCCCTCGTGGCCACTCGGGTGGAGGGGCCTGGAGCCCCTGACTAGGCCGGCGGCTCCCTGGCTCGGGGCCAAGGGCCACCTCCGTGTTCGGGCGCTTCCTCGGCCAACTCCGTTCCGAGGTTTCCTACCTCCGGGTTCGATGGGGTTGGGGGCGACTGAGAGTCTAGCTCGTCGTCGCGCTCCACAACCAAAGCCGCACTAATCACTTGGGGGTCGCCGCTAAATACAAAAGGAGGGGTTCTCTTCCTGGCTACCAATACGGGTGGTGAGGAGATAGCGCTTGAGCTCGCCCAAGGCTTTCTCTGCCTCGTCCGTCCAAGTGAAGGGGTCGGTTCGCTTTAACAGCTTGAATAGAGGGAGCGCCCGCTCTCCTAACCTAGATATGAAATGACTCAGGGCAGCTACACATCCAGTGATTCTCTACACGTCCTTGAGTTTCCTAGGGGGGCGCATTTCCTCTATCGCTTTTATTTTAGCGGGGTTGGCCTCAATGCCTCGGGCGAGACCGAAACCCTACGCTTGCCCGGCACCCCGAACACGTATTTCTTTGGGTTCGGCTTCATGCGGGAGGACCGGAGGTTATTAAACGTCTCGGCCAAGTCCGGGAGCAAGGTTCTTTGGTCCCAAGATTTGACTACGAGATCATCGACATACGCCTCAACATTGCGCCCTATTTGGTCTTTCAACATGATGCGGACACCACGTTGAAAAGTGGACATGGCATTCTTCAAACCAAAGGGCATAGACGTGTAGCAAAAGGTACTCACAGGGGTAATAAATGAAGTTTTCTCCTCATCCTCTATAGCCATGCGAAATTGATGATAACCAGAGTATGCATCTAGGAAGCATAAAAGGTCGCACCCCGCAGTGGAGTCGACTATCTGCTCTATTCGAGGTAGAGGATAGAGGTCTTTAGGACATGCCTTGTTGAGGTCGGTGTAGTCGATGCACATGCGCAGCTTGTGGTTGGCCTTCGGGACGACCACCGGGTTTGCCAACCAGTCCGGATGCAGCACCTCCCGGATGAGGCCGGCCTCCTGAAGCCGTGCCACCTCTTCGCGGATGAATGCCTGCCACTCCGAGGCCTCGCCGCCTCACCTTTGCTCTGGACCGCCGTGCATCGCCGTATCGCGAGTCGATGCTCAATCACCTCCCCGGGGACACCGGCATATCCGACGGCTTCCAAGCAAACACGTTGGCGTTCGCCCGCAGGAAGGAGACGAGCGCGTCTTCCTATTTGGGGTCCAAGTTGCCGCCAATGTTGGCGGTCTTGGACGGGTCGTCACCCAACTTCATAGACTTAATTACCACCTTATCGGCAGAGGTGATGCGTTGCTTTGGGGCCCGGGAACCCAAGGTCTCCCCTTGGGGGCCCTCGGGTTCGACGCGGTCGGCCGCCGCGATGTCGTCCACGCGTGCTTCTGCACAGTCTAGCACGGTTTTAATGTCGGCGTGGATGGTGATGGGGCCTCCGGGCCCGGCATCTTAAGCGCGGAGGCATAATGGGTAGTCGCCATGAACTTCACCAACGCCGGCCTCCGAGCACGGCGTTGTAGGCGACGAGGTCCGCCACATCGAAGTCGATCCGCTCGGTGCGGAAATTAGTGGGACCCCCAAAGGTGACCGGCAGGGCGATCTGCCCGAGGGGCCACACTTTCCCGGGTGTCATCCCAATGATGGGGTAAGACGGCCCGAGCACCATTCCCGGGGCCTTGATTGCATCAAAGGCCTTCGGGGATAGTATATTGAGGGCCGCACCCCCGTCAATTAAAACTCGGGCGACCTTGACGTTGCAAATGGTGGGGGAGGTCACGAGGGCCAAGTGGCCGCTACGTGTGATGCTCCCCGGGTGGTCGATTTGGTCAAAGGTGATGGGCACCTCTGCCCAACGCGACCTTCGGGCCGCCTCGTGGGATGACACAGCCGCGAGGAGTTTGCGCCTCATGGACTTGAGGCTCTGGCGGGACACCTGGGCGCCTGCACCGCCGTCGATGGTGGCGACGACGTGCTGGGGATCTTGGTAGCCCAGGTTGTCATCGTCGTCCCCGACGGGGGCCGCATCTTTGGCCTCCTCTCGCCGGTTGTCCGAACGCTCCGCCGGGGCCTTGCCCTTGCGACGGATTTCCTTCTCATTCTCCCTCCGCTCCTGCTCGTACTTTTGCACCCGTTCGGCCAAATTCTTGACCGAACGGCATTCGGAGAGGTCGTGGTGGGAGGTTTGGTGCACCGTGCACCATTTGTCCCCGACCCGGCCCTGGGGGGAGGGTCCGGGGACCGCCTGCGGTTGCCCGCGGGCTTGCCCTTCCGCGAGGGCTTCTCTGCAACATCGGCGGCGAGGACGTGACCCTCCTCGCCACCGTGCGATGGCTGCGCTTCCGCCGCGGCTCGCGTCGCTCTTCTCGGTGACGCGGAGAGGGCGCGCACGTGGAGGCCGGGGCAGGATTCCTAAGATTCCAAACCCGAGCCTCCTCCTTGCGGGCCACCCGGCCACGAGCTCAAAGAGCTCCGTGGTAGTCCGGGGCCTTGGACTCGATCTTCTCCGAAGATAACGTCGTGGCATACACCACTCCGGAAGGCGAAGATTACCGCATGGTCGCGATGGAGGGTATGGTATTGCGTACTGGCAAAAACGCCGGATGTATTTGCGCAGGGACTCGTCCTCCCTCGTCGGACCATGTGGAGGTCTCGCCTCCACTCCGGGCGTGGGTACGTGCCTGAAAGTTGGAGGTGAATTGGCGGCACGATCGTCCCAAGAAGTGACCGACCGGGCTCGCGAGATTCATCGCCAGAGTGGGCCCGGCCCTTGAGCGCCATGGGAAAGAAGTTGGCCATGACGTGCTCGTCACCTCCAGCACCTCAATGGTTGTGGTGTAGATCCGGAGGAACTCGGTAGGGTTCACCGAGCCGTCGTATTTCTCCGTAAGGACCGGCCTAAACTTGTTAGGCCGCACATTACGGAGGTCGGTAACGAGGCTCGGCCCGTTGCGGCCGGAGGGACGACAATGGCTGCGAGGCCCCGTTGGGCATCGTGGAGCCTCCTCGCGGGCGGGCCATCACGCGCCGCTCGCCTCCCGAGGGGCTCCACCTGCGGGAGGGCGCTGCGGCCGCTCGCCAGAGTGGTTGCGCCTCCCGACGAGGAGGCACAATCCGGTGCCGCCCCATGCGGCGCTCGTCACGCGCCGCTCGATGTGAAGGCGGGCGTCCGTTTTGCATACAGCGAGATCTCGGGCGCTTCGGTTGGGCTGCGCCGAGAGGCTCTCTTCCGCCTCGCGGCAACAGCTGCCCTTCGAGCCCGTCGCCGAAAGGACGAGCTCACCGCGGCATGTGAACCGCGCGATTGGTGGCTGGAAGAAGCGAGGTCAACGGCCAACTGCCGCTGGGCCGTGCCTACCAGCTTCGCCACGTCGTCGAACCAACGCTTGACGTTGGATCCCTCGCCCGGGGTGACCGAGGGGTGGCGCAAAAGAGCTTCTGCTGCCTGGAGGGCACCCTCAGGCGTGCCAAACTCCAGACGACGATGGACGTCTCCTCGGCGAGGCTCGCCGTACGCCCGCTAGGCGTGTCCCGGATCCCCGCAGAGCGTTGTCGCCCGCGGGATGCCCGGCCGGCCCTCCGCCTGCAGCCGCGCTCGGCGGGAGCGCAGGAGATGGCGCGGCGTGGCTGCTGCCATTGCCATCGGCGGCGAGGGAGACGAAGATCCTTCCCCCCTCGAGTGGAG